>BSUD01000007.1:12918190-13145536 GCA_033239045.1 Fagopyrum esculentum
GGGGGGGGGGATCCACAGCTTACAATTGACAACAGCTTACAATTCACATTTTTGGGGTAATGAACAGCAGCAATTGACAGCAGCTTACAATTCACGTTTTGGGCGGAGCGGGGCGGGGTGGTCTGGTTTCTGTGGCTCCGGTTTTTGGTGGGTAGGGGGTGCATGCAATGTTTGTCCTGCAACTTACCGGAATGTGTACAACTTATAATTTGCTTGTTTTGGTTATTCTTTGAAAGCTCGAACTTACCGGAATGTGTACAGCTTACAATTTGCTTGTTTTGGTCATTGTTTAAAAGCTCGTGTGGGAGTAAAATTCTGGTACTGGAATTTGCTTATGCTTTCTCATGATAACTTGCTTGTTTCTGGTATGAGAATCATACCAGAAAACTCATACCAGAATTTTCTGGTATGTACAATTCTTACCAGAAAATTTTGTTATGAGTTTTCTTAGGTATAAATTTCATACCAGAATTTCTAGTATGAATTTCTGGTATGAAATTTATACTAGAAAACTCATACCAGAATTTTCTGGTATGTAAAACTCTTACTAGAAAATTTTGTTATGAGTTTTCTAGTATGAAAAATTTCTGGTATGAGAAATTCTGGTAGATTATTCTGGTAGAAAATCATAAAATTTTGGAATGAATTTGACCAAAATTCTGGTAGAAAATTGTGGTATATACTTCTGATATGAAAGAAATTTGGTATGAAAATAGTTTTGGTATGACAAAATTCTGGTATGAAAAAATTTGACCAAAACTTTGGTTTGAAAAAAAATCTGGTATGACAATTTCTGGTATGACAAGTTCTGGTATGAGAAGTTCTGGTATGACCAAATTCTGGTATGAAAATAATTTCTGGTATGAGAAATTCTGGTATGAAATTTCTGGTATGAAAATTTCTGGTATGAAAATTCTGGTATGAAAAATTCCGGTATGAGAAATTCAGTCCAGAAAATAAAAAAAAAATAAAAAATAAATAAAAAAAGGCAAGAAAAATAATAAAAGAAAACAAATTCATTAATTAAAATTTAAAACTTATACTTATATAACAAATAACAAAC
Source organism: Fagopyrum esculentum (assembly GCA_033239045.1). Classification (NCBI taxonomy): domain Eukaryota; kingdom Viridiplantae; phylum Streptophyta; class Magnoliopsida; order Caryophyllales; family Polygonaceae; genus Fagopyrum; species Fagopyrum esculentum. Next base: position 12,919,254 of record BSUD01000007.1, read on the forward strand.
ATTTATTTTTTTTTTCTAAATAGAATGGTTAATAATTTTTACCTACTATTAAATGAAAGTGGTAAAAAATTTGGGGTACACTTTCTTAAACAAAAACTCAAAAAAGCCTAGTATGTCAAATTCTCCCTTTAGTTTTAAATTTACTTACTTTTATTTTTATTTTTAAAACAAAAAAAATAAAAAAGTAAGCTTTTATTCATAACTAGTTTAATTAAAAAATTTAGATAAGCAGAAAATAAATTAAGAGAAAAAATAAAAATTTAGTGTATCAAGAGAAAAAGTTCAAATGTATATCAAATAAAAAATGTAAGTTTTTTTTTTCTATTTACTCATTGGAATAATCTAGCACATAATATTTGGTTCTATCAAAATTAAATATAAAATATAAGTAAAGAAGCTTAAGATCGGTACGTATAATGTATATGCTCTTATAACCTTAACTATGTATATGCTCTTATAACCTTAACTTTCATCATAAATTTGACACATTTATATTTTTATGTTTAAATAATTAAAGAATTTTTTATTATATTTCTTAAATAATCAAAGAAACTCATTCCCATTGTATATGAGGGGATGTTCTTGGTTGATAAAATTGGTCTATTTAAAACTATATTCATTTATTTAAATTGACATTTCATTTGTCCATATAACTTTAGGAGATATTAAGGACACGACGCTCGATTTCGTATACGCACCACGTAGACGCGATGAGTGACCTTCACGGTCACGCATCGCGTAACAGTGAAAAGTTTACGGTTACGGGATGCGTGACCGTGAAGGTCACTCATCGCGTCTACGTGGATTTATGACCGTTGAGATTCGAACGTTGTAATCCGAACGTTGTAATTCGAACGTTGCAAAAGTGACCGTTGTAATTTAAACGTTATTGATTTCATTTGGTTATATGAAGATAGTAATAGAAGAGGTGAAAAACGCTCACAACATCTTCGAAAAAACAACACAACATTTTCTGGAGAACAGCTGCGAGAATGTCAACACACGAGGATGATGAAGTGATGATTCCGTTCGACGATACAAAATTTAGTGATCCAGACGAGTTTCTTCGGCATTTCGAGGTAAGTACTTTATAACCGAAAATATAGAAAAACTAGAATTGTTGTATATAATGTATGTTTAAGTTAGATATAGTTGCAATTAATGTTAGAAACATTTATTATAATTCGTGTTTTTATTATTTGAAAATTAGTAAACCGAAAACTAGAAATTTTATAGTTTTTTTTTCTATGTGAACTAGGATCTTCCGAATTATTCTCGTGACGAAGGGAGTGATTATTCGCGAATGTTTGAAATTTGCGGTTTTTCCCATGATCGCGAGACGATGGTGGATTGGGCTCGATTCATGGGAGGAACCATGAACATGGTGTTGGTTACTAGTAGGTCGTGGAGAAATTCTTGGGGGTTCGTTACGTTTTGTTTGACATGCGAACGTTTTGGAGCCCCTCGTAAGAAGAAAGATGTGGATCCTGATACCGAGTCATCTTCTAGCCGAGCACAGAAATCGAAGAAGGACGGATGTTGTTTTGAGCTTGAGGGCGTACAAAGCGAGGCTGAGAAGTGGACGTTGCATGTTATAAATGGAGCGCACAATCATACACTTCCCGAGCAGTTGAAGGGACACACATATGCTGGGAGATTGACGGAGAAACAATTTCGGAAGTTGGGACGTGAGCTTGGGTCGGGTTTCAAGCCGAGAAATATATTGAAGTCAATAAAGTTAGATGATCCATACAACGTCAGCACAATCGAACAAATATACAATGCTGGAATGAAGATTAGGAAGCTACAAGCCGAAGGACGGAGTCCTCTCCAACAAGCACTACATATGTTAGAGGAGCGTCGTTATTACGTAAATGTGAGAAGATGCTCGGAATCGGAAGAAATTTCAGATTTTTTCATCATGCATCCGGATTCAAGACATCTCCTCAACCTATTTCCTTATGTCATCATAATGGACACGACGTACAAGACGAACGAGTAAGTTTTAATATACATGTTATTATGATTTTATAATTTTTCATGTACTTTTAGTTTAATATAAATGTAAACTCATAATATATCCTATATAGGTACAAGATGCCGTTGTTAGAGATTGTCGGTATCACTAGCACGAGGTTGACGTTTGCAATAGCATTTGTTTTCATGGCCAAGGAAAACGCCAATCATTACGAGTGGGCATTACGGAGACTCCGACATGTGTGCGGAAATGTTACACCGGGAGTGATTGTGACGGACAGAGAGCTAGGACTCATAAGTGCCCTCGGTGTTGTTTTTCTGGATGTGAAGCACATGATTTGCACCTTTCATACACTAGTACAAATACCCCCTCTAGACCTCGCTTATATTGGAGCGGTTTGAAAAAACCGTGATCAAATGTATTTTCGAACCACGGTTATATGTATAACCGAGTTTAATTTATTTTTATTTTTTTAAAAAAAAATTTGGACCCCGGTTATATAAATTAACCGGGATATTAAAATTTCGGACCCCGGTTATATTAATTAACCGGGGTGACACAACTTTTCCGGACCCTCAGTTTTAATAAAACCCTAATTCAACGCGTCGTTTTGCGCTAGGAAGACAATGCACCGGCCTTTGCAATTAGCCCTAAGTCCATAACCTATCGATCGATCGATCCCAACTCTTCTTCGTGTTCAAGGGCGACTTCGATCCCAACCATCCGGCGACTGGAGGCGGCGACTGGAGACTGCGAGCCTCGACCCCGATTCTCCACCTCGCGATGGACCTCGACTCTCCAACAGGTGACTAGCGATGCGAACCCGCTTGGATAATGTGTAAACTCTGAAGGTAAGGTCTCCTTTGACGCGGAAGAAGATGATGTTGCGCTTCTACAAGATTTTTCATGTGGTTATTGGTTAAATTCATTATCTAGGCTTATTATTCCACTCAATTACAGTATTCTTTGCATTGAGAAGGCATTAGCTGATGCTGGGGTATCCAAGGAAGATATAAATTACATCAATGCACACGCTACATCGACCCCAACTAGAGACCTGAAAGAGTATCAAGCCCTACTACGCTGTTTTGGCCAAAACCCTGAGGTAGTTCAGTGAGTTTGTGCAATCTTTGCTATCATACGTGCACCATTCTTATTTGGGTCCCATATACAGTTGAGGGTGAATTCTTCAAAATCTATGATTGGCCATCTACTTGGAGCAGCTGGGGCTGTGGAAGCAGTTGCAACTGTGCAGGTATGTCATCGGGCTTGAAATAATTAATTCTGAAATGTCATATGCATGTCAATGGTTGTAAGTTTGTTTATACGTGTTCCTTTTTGCATCCTAGATGTGCTACTGCTAGTTTGCTATCCCCTAATTTTTCACGAAATGGAATTCTTATATCAATTTATATTTGTCTGAGAAGTAACTAGTGAATAATATTCCATTTTGTTGGCCCAGATGATAAAAGGCCTAAAAATCACAACCACTTTAACTATCACAAGTTCTGCACTTTTATTTTGTTCTTAGTTTCTGATATCACCTTTAGAATCTGCAGACGACACTTGCATTTTGCTTTGCTTAATATAAGTTAATACTTCTTTTCATAAATCAGACAATACGGACTAGTTGGGTCCATCCAAATATCAATCTTGAATCCCCTGATAAAGGCGTGGTATGTTTCAGTTTTTGTTAGCTAAAGAAAATAAGGTAAAATCTCTCAGATCGGCTACGTAAGTTGAAAATGGGCGTCGAAGATTATCATGTGATTGAGCAAGTTGGCGAAAGTTTATCCGGGAAGGTGTTCAAAGGAAGGAGGAAATTTATTGGCCAGGTAACGAGTCTTAATAAATTTATGTACATATCTCGAGGGCAGACTTGAGTAATGAAATATCTTGAGGGATATCTCACGTGATTAGCATATCATCAACATAAAAAAGTGCAATGGTATGATTCCTTGACAATTAAACAGAGTGTAACATAAATGTTAGTATATTCTATCCCCCATTGCTTGTATATGTTGTAATAGGAAGAAAAAAATCAAATTATAGCCGAATGCTATTAAACTTTTCTGCACAATCAATCTGTTGATGCACTCTTAGAAATGCCCCTAGATCATCTAGCACTAAGAGGGCTTGTTTTAAGTGTTAATGTGATTACTGTATGCCTGAATGAAAGGTGATTTTCTCTCTTGAGTGAAATTCATTTCATATTTTGTTTATACATTTCAACAGGAAGGTTGATAACTTAATATGGTAAATATGGTAAACTATTATCCATGGTAAGTGAAAAGCCTTGTTACATCAAATAGGATGATAATCAATTTTCATGTGCTGTTAGAGTGTCAAATGTTGGTAAAACATATTTGTTTTATTATATATATGTTGAATCTTTAACTCTTAGTATAATAAAGCATGGCACTTCAATCTTCATGAAACCAATTAATCCGTCTGCTATTTGCTTATCGAAGTTGCTATGTTTCCTCCTTGGAATTGTTGAGAAGCCATATTACATCTCTGTTAAATTATATCATATAAAGATTGTATTGCATTCAAGACTAGTTAAAATAAGTTGTCTACTGCATCTAGTAAATGGAAGAATGTTGAAAGACCCTTGAAACCAAGCTGTATTAATTCATGATCTTCAATATACTCACTTGCTTCTTGTGCCTACCTTACAGGGATTGCACAAAGGCTTATCACGGAAAGTGCATTAAAAATAGATTCTCCGTTGATTCTGAAGAACAATGGATATGTGGTAAGTTCGTTCAATTTGTGCTCAATTATGCACGTTTCTAATTTCTTTGATTAGTATGTGAAATATTGAATTCAAAGAAAAGTTGGACCATCTTATTGTACAGCAGAGTTGAAGGTCTATACCAAAATTCTAGAGCTTTTGTGCTACTTATTGACTACTGAAAAATCAATGGGAGTTTCCTTTTCAGATATCGTTCTTGAGTTGCTTAAGCCAGACCCATCAGTTTTACATCTAGAAGATAACAAAGGGAAATCCACAGTACACAGGTGTTGGATCATTTTCTTTCTCAAATTATGTCTAATATTTTACCTCAATTTCTCCTAAATGTTTTCCGTGGCACCTAGTATCCACTGCAAAATGGAACCGTATACATTTTTGTGCGGAGGAAGACTTGTATTAAAATACTAATTTGTACTCCCTCTGAAGAAACCCACCATCATTTGGAAACCGATTATGGTTCTTACAACGCATGAACCCCTGGCACTAGGTGTAGTGTTAGTGCCTTGCTAGTGTAGAGCAGCAATGGTTTATACGCAGAATTGACTATTCATAATAAAGTTAATATTCATGAGATAATTGGCTGTTGATTTGTAACAACAGTTTTTGCTAATGAGGCTTTCACATCTGGTGACACATGCAACTCAAATGACTTATCTATATCACCATTGTTTTTTGTAGTATTCAAACTCTAGTCATGCTTGTGTTGTCACAAATTGCTGCTTTACATGATTCTTTTTTTGTGATACTTGATATTTTACTCATTGATTTATTAAAAACTGCAGATTGTGGATTGTTTGCTATCTTTTGAGGGTATCAACGTCAATGCACTGAATAAGGTCTATACTAAAATCTCAATGTAAGATACCACACTTTAGATTACTTTTTACCACATCCATCTTTAAATTTAGTTTGATAATATGATACTTTAGTAAAAGTAATGGTTCATGCCTTTTTGTCAACATCAGCTGGAGTTTTGGACAATTGTTTTAGGTGGGCTAATACATAAACTCTACTTATATTCAATTTTATGTAGAACTGTGTCATCCTCTCCTTTGTATACTTGAATGATAGTAAATGTAAGACAAACAGTTGGCATTTTCCTGTAAGCTGCAAGTAAAGATAGGTAGCAACCAAATACACGCTAATGGCCAATGTTCTTATAGCAATGAACTAAAGTATCACTAGTTACAACACCTGCAAAATGAGGCTTGGATTAGCATCAATTGATCTTAGCCCAAAACCAAACTTGAATTTGAGCTTGCTATTTTGACTGTTCTTTCCTAAAATGTCAAGCTTCACTTTGGTACTGAATTCCTGATTAGGGTATCTGAACTCAGAACTAGTCAAGTTTGAGATGCATATTTACACCTCTCTTTTTTTTTCAGTAAAATTTGACCACAAATTACTATTGTTTGTCTTTTAATAATTCACGCCAAGTTTGGTTGTTGGCAGGCCTGGGTGTCAGTAAATTTGGGAGCTAAATATCACGCCTCACATGCTTAGATATGATGTTAGGTTCGCTTCCACGTGTAATGTACGGTTTCTTTCTCTATAGGAAAATACTGGCAGCTACATCTTCAAATGGGTAGAAAGAACTAGTCTATGATTTTGGAGCTCATACACTAATCAGATTTCAATATTGAGTTATTTAACTGCTACTTCCTTTCATAGAACTGAAAATATATTGCTTTGACTATTCATATCCTTAGGGTTTTTATTTATATGATTTACTGTCTTCCTATTACTTGAATTTTACAAACTGCAAACATTCGTCTAGGATTTTATGCTTTCAAATAAAAAAATGTATAGAAATTTATGACTTCTCTCTCTTTTGGTTCAGTAATTTAATCTTTAGTAATGGCCAAGGCTTCCAAAGTTCATTTTATTTCTTATTTATCTACTGGCCGGTGTTTCTACTGGAAAAGGAATTGGCATACAACTAAAAGACTTCACATTTGGGATTCTTGTATCAAAAGATAGTCTTTTGTTCTTGTTGTTGCTCGTTATACTGGATGTTAAGAGACCTTGCTGTTGTAGGATATATCTAGTGTTGTTAAAGAAGTGTGGTTGATTCTTCCCTGAAAAATACATTAATTGGTTCAGTAATTTAATCTTTAATGTTGTTGTGGGATATATCAGCAACCAAATAAAACAGTAACATTACGATTTTGAAGAGGATGCAAAATTTTGACTTCTCTCTCTCTTTTGGTTCAGAGTATAAAATCACATAAATAAACCACCATGGAAGTTTCAGGGAAGGTAATCAACCACACTTGGCTCTACTGTCATTTTTGTTAGCTAACCCAGTTAATGTATTTTTCAGTGCATTATATAAGTTCCATCTGGTAAGGTCTGAAGTTGCCAGAACTCTCGTCCCCAAAAAATTCAGATTGGTTTGAAGCTTTTGGGTAATATATGATCTCAATTTGCATCCTCTTCGAAATCGTAGTGTTACTGTTATATATGGTTGCTGATTTTTTCTCTAGCTTGCGATGCTTGCTGATTTTTTCTACAACACAATCCTTTCTTATTTCCCCCCGAATGTGAAATTTTTTTTCCTGCAATGTGATGCTTGCTGTTTTTTTTCCACATTGTGATGGTTGCTGATTTTTTTCACTCTAGGTTGCAGCCTGCAGGTAATTTCCAATAGAAAACATGGCTGAAAATTGACAATAATGAGCATGGTCAGAAACGGTGCGCAAAGAGAAGAGGAGTTCAATTGTGAGGCTTGTTGTCCTGGTTTGATGAAAGACGAGGAGGGTTGTTGCTTGCTCTTATTAATGTGGATGAAGGAACCAGAGGAGAAGGGTGATGGGTGAAGAGGTTTCAGGCGATAGAGGGTAACAAATGATGTTTGTGCCATTTTTCCAGGTAGGGGCTCTCAGTACATCACCAGGTTACCCATATCACAAAGAAGCAGGTACTTGAAGTGACAAGTCTTCTCTTGTTCATATTCGAGATGTTTGGGTGAATTTGTATAAACTGGTTATATTTGGAGTACCTTGTAGCAGGACCACATGTGAAAGTTTTAAGTAATTGAAATTGAATTATCAAGAGATTAAGCTTAATAGTGGTGTGATTTAAAATTGCAGCAATATCATGCAGCCACGGTTCTTTAAAGAACCGTGGTGTTTTTTTTAAAAAAAATTTAGAATTGGGACCACGGTTATTTAAAATAACCGTGGTCCGACATATGTATTTTTTTTTTAAAAAAAAGTCGGACCCCGGTTATTTATGAAAAACCGGGGTCCGAAAATGACCCCGGTTATTTTATAATAACCGGGGTCCGACTTTTACCCCGGTTGTTTAAAATAACCGGGGTCCGACTTTTTACCCCGGTTATTAAAAAACCGGGGTCCGAAAATATTAACTCGGTGACATTTACCGGGGTGCGAACGCTCGGACCTCGCTCCCGTTAACCACGCTTCCTTAACCGGGTTCCCATGTACAAAATAACCGGGGTCTAAGAGGGGTATTTGTACTAGTGATATAAAGTGCAACATCCAACATTGATCTTGGGCGGTGACTCGGTCAAAGGAATTACAAGCTGTTTTTGCATCACACTACCATGCTCTTATTGAATCTAGATCTCCTGAGAGTTACGAGCGGCGTTTGGGTGAAATGAAAGTGCATTGGCAAGCGTATCCGAGGTTGATGGAGTATTTGGAAACTACATGGCTAATCCCCTACAAGGAAGCAATTGTTCGATATTGGTGTGACTTGCATCTACACTTTGACACGAGGACAACGAATGCGTAAGAACCTATTATTATATTGTTCGCACTTGTTTTCTAATAATTGTTGTAGATTAATTTATTGAATTGATATTGGTTGTTAGGTGTGAGTCCGCACACTCATTGTTGAAGGGTACATTGCGTTCTACCGTTCAAGGATTTCAGTTGGTGATGGAGAACATTGACTTGATGGTAAATGATCAGATTGATAAGATTCAAGCGTCAATAGAGATGTCACGTGAGAGGATGTTGTTGGCTGTGCGTGTGTCTATATTTGATTTGCTCCGAAACAAAGTAAGCAACGAGTGCTTCTTGGAGTTGTTGGAGATCTACGAGAAGACAAAGCAAATTAGGAGCTCGACAACATGTAAGGATTCATATTGGAGGGAAGCTCATTGGTTGCCTTGTGCGCACGAGTTCTATATTGCTATTAGGCATCGGGAGCCAATACGTTTGGATCAGATTCACCCGTATTGGAAGCAAGTACGATGGGAAAAATTGAATCCGACGCATGAAGATGAGGTTGTCCATATTGATCGATACATGGAGTCACTCAATGACTTTAGGGAGCGATTGGACAAGAATTTGCTTCCGAGAGATGTGCTTGAGCGGATGGCTTCATCATATGAAGATATTACAAGTCCGGGCAATTCAACGTTGAGAGTACCAGAGCAGAAAGTCAGAACTAAAGGAAGACCACCAAAGTACGGCATTCTTTCAACAAGGAGAGAACCAAGTCGGTTTGAACATGGTTTTGGATCGACACGTCCACGTCCTCGAGGTCGTCCACCTAAAGCAAGACAACATGTGGAAGTTAAAGTGGAGGAGCCCGAGCCTGAAGAGGCCAAAGTTGAAGTTAAAGTTGAGGAGGTTGAGCCACGCGGTAAGAAAAGCACCACCAGACGTTCTAAGAATTATCGGTTCAAGGGTGATCAGATGCAGAAGTTCATGAAACCCTTCATCCTTTCAGCCTATGATGTTAAAAGAGATGGGCATTGTGGATTTAGATCTCTTGCCGTGGTTTCGGGATACTCGGAAGAAGATTACTTGATTGTTAGAAGGGAAATGGCTACAGAGTTGTTGATGAGAAAGGACTTGTACGCACGTGTGAGTATTTTTTGTTGATAAACCCTTCATCATTTTCTTTGATTTACTATATTTTGTTGATAAAATGATAAATTTCACTACTAATTGTTTTTTTTGTCAATAGTCGGCGGTAAAATGGACGGTTGATGAAGTTATCGAGGCCACTTGGTGGACTGATCCTATACCTTGTGGGCCGGAGAATTGGATGAAGTGTCCACTTATTGCAACGGTAGCAGCGACATATTACCGGTGTGCAGTTGTTATACTTGGCTCAACACCCGAGACATGTTTACCAATTGTTGCAACGGTTGAGAACCAAGAACCCCCAACAGAGATTCGTGCAATAGCGTGGGTCAATGGCAATCACTTTGTAGCCGTAAGTTTTCTTTCTTTCTACACCTTTTATATCTAATATATTATGTTACAAGTCCGGAAGAATGACAAAAAAAGGTAATCAATTTTTCATTTGTCAATAATCTTTCGTTAGGTTTGGCTTAAACCAGACTCTCCATTACCACCTTTGACCCTTCCATGGAGGCGTGGACATGATTCTAGCGTTGATGGATGGGATGCACACTTCCGTGATAGATTCAAGATGTTCGACGACCTCCGGCGCAAAGAGTGTCCTAGAGAAGTGATAGTCAATCTCGTATCTTATTCAGAGTGATAGGTTATATGTGTTTCAGGGTTTCATTTGGTTGATGGATGTTTGAATTATATGTAATTCATGTGGAGTAGTATAAAACTTGTGTTTCTTCTTAGCTTAAACAAAGTTCAAGGTTATATGTGGTTCATGGATGTTTGTCTTGTTTTATAATAAGCGAGTATGTAATTCATGCGGAGTACTATAAAACTTGTGTTTCTTCTTAGCTTAAACAAAGTTCAAGGTTATATGTGGTTCATGGATGTTTGTCTTGTTTTATAATAAGCGAGATTAGTGATAGACCTTAAAAACAATGTAAAAGGTAAAGCACATAACTTGCAACATATAAAATGTAATATATACAACAAAAGGTAATGACAATCACTTTGTATGTCCTCCATACAACAAAAGGTAGTGTGGGCCAACAAACGGTAAAGTACATCAATCTCGTCTTGGTTGAGATGGTGCTATATGAACGTCCTGGCCAACGGACTCTTCGTACATCGTATGTATGTCCTCCATAGTCACTGAGCCACGACTAATAATATCCCGTAGGCGGGCCTGAATAATGTGTAGCCTCTGCATTGGAAAATAAAGTTGTCAACGCTAAAGGTAAAGCATAAAACTTTAAAACTTTGAAGGTAAATATATCAACACATACCCGAGTATCTGAAACAGGGACCGGAGGAGGACGATCTACCGGTGGAGACTACATAGCTGAGCCAGGAAGGAGAAATGGATGGCACAGCTCGCTAAACCAGGACATGTAGTCCTGAGATACTGTCCAATGTAAAGGAGCCCTAGTCTGACCCTGAAGCGCAAATCTGCTCGCCTCCTCGTGTCTAGCAACCCAATGATCATCTGCGCCATGGAAATCTCACCCTATACCCTCTACTGCCAGAAGCGGGGCGCTGCTCCAAATAAGGGACAATCCTCTGAAGTGGGATCGTCTGAGTGTACCCAAACTGTCGGAGGACTCGATCCGGCATGTATGCCTCGATGATATCTCCTATCTGGATCGTCTCTCGGTACGTCGACACATCAAACTCGCCCTCAAAATCTAACACTCTATCGCTATATGGCATGAACTTGATGTCCTCCGCTCTCATCTGATCTAATTGTGAGGGCAAAGATCTCAGCCTCTCAAGAGTGGGTGCTGGTGTCCTCATGACAGACAGTCTAGAAGCCCATATGGCCGATCCATGACGTCCTGGATCCTCTGCCGCTGAACAACCCAAGGACGGGAAGTGGGCATAGATCCAGAACTGTAAATATTAAAATAAATGAAAGATATTATTAGTAAGAATAACAAATGAAAGTTCTTATCTAAAGTGACTAATTACAATGAATGTTCTTACTTGTAGAAGTGATGTACATCCTCCTATCGTCTTCACCTTCAGTCGTGAGGCATCACCCAACATACTGTAGGTAAAGTCCAGATTTGTCATTTTATCATAACAGTAACAATAAGAAGTTATTAGTTATTGAAGTAGAGTGATAGTTATACGTACGAGTATAAGTACGCTAACACGCCTGTGCCCCAAGCATAGTCTCCAGTCTGGCCATGGTCACGCACCAAGTCGATCAACCAAGGTCGAATCTTGTTCGTCGATTTATCGACGAACAAGGATGAGCCTAGAAAGAAAAGAAGAAATACAGAAGCCACCTCCTCAGTTGGGGTAGCTGGGTCGCGCCGAATGGCATCATACGCAGTCCTCAGCAAGTCAACTGGTAAAGCTGTCTGGTGACTCCTAGCCTCCACCTCTGATATATGAAATGTATCACTCAGCCACCTAACCCTCTCTCGTGCAAGCAAAGGTGTGACCATGGCCTCTCCATCAATCCTAATGCCTAGGATGACGGCTACATCGTGCAGGGTACGGTGATGGTCATCTCATCCCAAGGTAGATGAAAACGGCTAGTCTCTGGATGCCAACGCTCCACGAATGCATGTATGAGGGCGTGGTCAACTCCAGCAAACGAGACGTCTAGCAAACCCATCAATCCACTCTGAGATGCTAAAGCAAACCAGGAAGTGGGGTCCGCTCTATTAGCATCGGAAATCCATCTACTAAGCGTCTGAATGTGCTCTATCCGCCGTAAAGCTGTCATCGGCCTCCTGTAATCCTCCTTCATAACATAACGAATATTCAATTAAACGTTTTATTAATTTAGTTTTTGTAACATAATGTGTTATAATTGTGATTAGTTATCTACCTCTCTCATCCATACACCGCGAGCACGGTGTCCGGCATAGCAAGTGAGCACATCGCTGATCAATGGTGCCCCTATATCAGCAACTACACGGCCTCGATCAGCCGGTACAAATGGCTCCTACGGCGGCACTACAGGATCTACCGGTGGAGCATCAAAGTCAAAATCTCGCTGCTCGGTATGATCGCCAACCGGTGGCTCTACCTGCTCCTCAGCAAGAATATCTATAGCTATCTCCATGTGCTCGTCAGCAGTAATATCAGTAAGTGGTTCAACCTGCTCGTCAGCAGTAGTATCAACGCGTTCGCCAGCTGTGGGATCTATCTCCCCTGCCTGTACAGAAGAACCGGCCACATCCTGGTCCGAGTCAGATCCGTATGTCGCTGGTGGAAGAACCTCCAGAGGGAGAGCCGGAGATGCATCTGAGATGCATGGTCTTTGTGGCTGCTGTGGTGGTGGTGTGTCGGCAGCCGAACCAGCTACCTAGACCTCCTCCCCATCGTAGCCTGGTGGTGGCGAGTCCATCTCTACGAACCGAGGCCGTAGGACGCCTCCGTCTATTTCTCTGCATGGCCTGTAATATCTATATTTGATATTACAGGCCAATTTAATTAATTTTTTTTATTTAGTTTCCTTTACTTTCATTTGAATTGAATTTAAAAGAAACTAAAAGAGATTAAATAAATTATAATTACATTAATAAAATTAACTAAATAGTAAAGGTAGAGATTTTAATTTAATATATTTTTAACCCATTTTATTTTATATATTTTTAATTCATTTTATTTTATATTAAAATGGATAAACTAATTTAATATATTTAATATATTACAATTAAATTAATTAGATATATTTTTATTCCATTTTTTTGAATTAATATACATTAATTAAGATTATATAATATTAATATATTTAATACAATATTTTTAATCCATTTTATTTTAAATTAAAATGGATAAACTAATTTAATATATTTAATATATTACAATTAAATTATATAAATATATTTTTATTTCATTTTATTTGTATTTAATATTCTTTAATTAAATTAATTTATTTTAAATTAATTATATGCATTGGAATGCATTAAAGGATGAACACTGGCTCCACGGTTTCGCAATGCGTGACCGTGGAGCACTGTTCATCTTCTTCGACAGTCCGCCATTGAAGGCGGACTGTCAAAGCAAATCAAGAGCATTTTTGTGCAATATACTCTTCAACCAACCTAAAACTAACTAATTCAACAACAATCTAACCTATTCATGTCCATTTCATGCTCAATTACGAACCGAAAAGTGAAAAACGAAAAACGAACAAAAACCGAACAAAAATCAAACGATACCTCTCGGGTCGTGTTTCCGCTTTTGAAATGGCCTTTCTTCGTTACCGTCTTTATCCATTGCTGATTTGTGTGAAATGGTGGATTGAGCTTGATTCGGCTTATCGCCTTCTTCGTCGCTGCTTCCGATTTTTTTTTTTTAAATGAGAGCGCTTACGGGATCTCATTCCGTAGGCACTTTTAGGGCAGAAAAGGTCACGCATTTGCAATGCGTGACCGTCACGGTCACGCATTCGCAATGCGTGACCTTTTCACTCATTCGCAAAACGTGAACGTGAGACCACGGTCACGCTTTGCGAATGAGTCGTGCAATACAGAAATCCTGAACGGTGCGAATACGACTTCCGTAACTTTAACGTCGTTAAGAGTTTATAAGTTTAGTCAACATATTTTATAGATACTCCATCAATTGTTGGATTTTTAAGAACGGTTTGAACCCTACTACATCATTCAAACATTGTCCCTATTAGGGATACGGTCCGGATCGGACCGGTGGACCGTAAATTGATAAAATCTTGGACCGTAGACCGGATCGGGACCGAACCGTAACGGTCCGTACCGGTCCGGTTCCGGATTGGACCGGTTTGTACATAAATTTACAATTTTGAATATTGCGGACCGGATCGGATCGGACCGGTTTGTACATAAATTGTGAAATTTTGGTGAGGTTTTTCGGTCTAAAACCGGACCGAAATGGATCGGACCGAACTGGACCGGATCGGACCGAACTGGACCTGACCGGACCGGAAATTCGTAGTTTACGGTCCAACCCGGGTTACGGTTTTATACGGTCCAAAAACCGGACCGGACCGTAGACCGGACCGGAACCGATCCGGTCGGGGTTTTCCGGTCCAGTCTGATTTTGCACAGCCCTAGTCTCTATATTTGTATTTTTAAATGCAGACATGAAACAACGAAGATCGGTATATGGTTGAGATTAGTCACCATAAATTGTTGAAATTGTTCGTTGTTTTACGTCTCACTTTTTCTTACAAAATTTGCACTTTATATTTATCAAATATAAATGCGGCATCAACAAGTAGTTTGCCTGTTTTGTCCACAAGGATAAAAAAAAATAATCTCTCCTCAAATGAATGTAGTAGACACTTTAGCACTATCCATATGAATGATGTCTCTAGCACATGATTGTTTGTTATTTTATGCTAAGTTTTTCACTTTTTAAAGTGTCAAATCGAGCATGCTAATAACGTCTTTTTAAAAGAATTTTGAGAAAAAAAATTTTGTATCATAACCGATCCCTGCCTTGGGATTTCGTTGGATAGGTTTCGCACTTTCGGCTTCGCGAGGTGTCCTACTTTGACCAAGGTATATTTCAGGTATGTTCAATATGGACATGTTGTCTTGATATGATTATACTCAACAAAAGACCATAAGGGTACTGGATTTTGAGGCATAAGGATACGCTTACATCAGATGTGACCATAAAACTAAAAATTATAAAGAGTTATAATTAGTATATGAGTTTACTTACCTTAATTATATACGATAAGAAGAAGTGGTCAAGTACGCTCGAATTTTATATAATATTGGATCTTGAAATCATTTTACTTCAAAGGGATTTGAATTTCTTAGTAGAATGTGCTAAACTATTTTTTTACATATTGTATCTATATATATTACTAAAACAACACCCATTTTGTTCACGTGTCAACCTCTAAGGCCGTCCACGTCAGCATTTTTTCAATTTATTTACAGATTTGCCACAATATATTTACAAATTTGCCATTAATTATTTTATAAAAAATTTTTTATTAAAATTTATAAACAGTCATCCTGCCACGTCAATTTATCTACCAATCAAAATTTATAAACTGATGTATTGAGTAAATATAATACTCGAACAATAAGTAAAATTTTTAGTAAGATTTGACACATTTATTAGATTTAAAACTAAATCAAATTTTGCTCCTCTAACTTTATATAAGTAAAATTGATAATATATTGAGTAAATATAATACTCGAACAATAATCTTTTAATTATGTTCTTTTATTTATTAAAAAATATAATTAATCCTCAAATATTAGTTATATTAATTAATAAAAAATAATTATTTTATAGATTAATATCAATACATAATGCATGAAATTGAAAATATAATATTTTTTGTTTAAACAAAATCGCACATGGTGCGGACACTAAACTAGTTAAATTTTAAAGTTTTGTCTAATCATATACTTATATGTACAATGTTACCATATTGTTTTGTAGTTACTATGTCTACTAAAAACCTTAAATTCTCCCTCCCAACTATTCTTGAGAAGAATAAGTTAACCTAAACCAATTTCCTACACGAGGAAAGGAACATAAGAATTGTTCTTAGGTTTGAGGCCCAAGAGGATATCTTGGAGAAACTCGTCCCCGTGCTTACTAAACCTCTTTTGAAGAGGAAAATAAACACTTGGAAGATAAGAAGCAAGGGAACGTCTTTGCTTCCAATATTTATATTGTTGAAATATTGTGAGCTAATTCTAGTTCATGGATATTGGATACCGGATGTGGTTCTCATGTTATTTCGAATGTGCAAGACCTAAGAAATGGGGGGATTGGCAAAAAGGTGAGGTGGATCTTTGAGTTGGAAATGGATCAAAACAAAAATTGAATTTAAGTTCTTGCATGCTAGCTTGGACATAAAAGACACATTCTTATATATTGAAAAATAACTATGAATGATAAATTTATAACCCTCTAAACTCAAAACAAAAATTGAATTTAAGTTCTTAATAATGCAAGGAACAAAATAGCAATTATTAAGTACTAAAACTAAGCCAGAAGGTAAAGATAGGGGGGGGGGGGCGGTTGGCAAAAAGGTGAGGTGGATCTTCGAGTTGGAAATGGATCAAGGGTTGTTGCGCTTGTCATTGGAGATTATAGTCTATCGTTACCTTCTGACTTAGTTTTAGTACTTAATAATTGCTATTTTGTTCCTTGCATTACTAAGAACTTAAATTCAATTTTTGTTTTGAGTTTAGAGGGTTATAAATTTATCATTCATAGTTATTTTTCAATCTATAAGAATGATGTCTTTTATGTCCAAGCTAGCATGCATGAACAATACTATACATGATAGATCTCAAAACTGAAATATACAACATAAGCACAAAAAGGCAAAAATCGAATGAACCAAACAAATATATTTTATGGCATTGTCGACTAGATCACATTAGTAGAAATCTTAGGAAGGAACTCCAAAAATTTGGAATCCTAAAACCATTTGATTTAGAATCTTTTTATACATGTGAGTCATGTCTAATGGAAAAGAATGACAAGGTCACCCTTCATTGGCTCGAACGAGAGGTCTATTGTTCGTTAGCCCTCATACATACTAATGTATGTGGTCATATGCGTACAAAAGCTAGAAATGACCATCGATACTTCATTACGTTTATTGACGATTTTAGTAGATATGGGTATATCTACTTAATGAAGCATAAATCAGAAACATTTGAAAAGTTCAAAGAATTCCAAAATGAAGTTGAGAAACAAACTGACAAGAAGATAAAGGCACTTCGATCAAATCGAGGAGGCGAATATTTGAGTAATAAATTTGATCGTCACTTGAGATGTCGTGGAATTGTTACACAACTAATTCTACCAAGTATGCCACAAATGAATGGTGTATCTGAAAGGCGATACATGACTCTATTAGACATAGTCCGCTCAATGATGAGTTTTGCTAATCTTTCTAATTCCTTTTGGGGATACATTCTCACTACTACAGCATTTACACTAAACAAAACTCTGTCCCAAAAGAAACAAAGGGATATTATTTGTATAATCCCTTTGAGAACAAGGTGTTTGTTGGTCGGGATAGTATATTCTTGGAAAAAAGTTATTTTCCAAAAAACAAGTGGAAGAAATGTTCGGCTTAATGAGATTCAAGATGAGCAACAAACTCATCAAGAAGAGGACATACATGATGTCACTAAAGAACTTGACTATATTAATGTTCATGTCCAAAGGGTAGAACCTTAAAATCAAGACATTCCTCGATTAGATGACAATCTAGTGGGACCACATGATAATGTGGAAAATTCCACAACCGAAATCTCTTCTATTGTTGGACCACAACGGAGATCTAGTAGGGTAAGACAACAACCTGCTCATTTGAATGACTATGTGGTGTCTGTTGAGATCGACGTTCTATTTTTAGAGAACAACGAGTCCGAAACCTACAAACAAGCTATGACGGATACTAACTCCGAAAAATGGCTAACGGCCATGACATCCGAAATGAAATCCATGTTTGAAAATCAAGTATGAGACTTGATAGATTTGCCTTATGGGGTAAAACTCATTGGTTGCAAATGAGTTTTTAAGATAAAAACAAACATGGATGGTCATGTTTCAGTCTATAAAGCAAGTTGTTGCCAAATAATATCGACAAATTCATGGTATTGACTATGAGAAAACATTTCCCCGGTTGTAATGACCAGGTCCATTAGGATTATCCTAGCGATTATTACCGCATATTATTTTTATGAAATATGACAAATGGATGTCAAGACCGCTTTTCTAAATAGATATTAGAAGATGATATATATATATGATAAAACATTGGGGTTTTGACGATCAAAAAGTCCTAGGAAGGTATGCAAGCTTAAGAAATCTATATATGGACTTAAGCAAGCATCCAAGAGTTGGAACCTTCGTTTTGATGAAGTGATCAAACAATTTGACTTCATTAAATGCGAAGGAAAGCCTTTATGTTTACAAGAAGTTTAGCGGGGGTAAAGTAGATTTTCTGATCATATATGTGGATGAAATATTAATCATTGGAAATGACATTCTGATGTTGGAAAATAGTTAAAGAATGACTTAAGAAGTATTTCTCAATGAAGAACCTAAGAGAAGTCGAGTACATATTAGGCATCAAGATCTATAGAGATAGATCAAAGAAGTTGACTGGTCTTAGTCAAGGAACTTATGTAGATAAAATCCTTGGTAGATTCAACATGATGAACTCGAAGAAAGGTTACCTACGATGCAACATGACTCACATCTCAACAAGACCCAATGTCCTAAGACACTTGGTGAGATTGAGAGGATGAGGAAGATTTCATATGTTTCGGCAATTGGATTTATCATGTATGTCATGACTTGTACCCGTCCAGATGTTGCATATGCTTTAAACATGTGTAGTACATACCAATCTAACCTTGGTGAGGCACATTGGTCCGTGGCAAAGAGCATCTTTAAGTACTTAAAAAGTGCAATGGAGATTGTCAAAACTGCAACGTCCAATCTTTTGAATGAAATACACGGTTGATTGCTTTGCTTGCTCCTCCCTCGTCGATCTCCCTTATTCTATGTTCGATCCTTGCACTAGCATCTAAGATCTAAGTCGATCCAAATCTATATCCAGGTGGACCAACTAGAGTAGCGTTTGAGGCTCTCGATCTCTCCTTCAAAGTAGCAATTAACACATAAAAAAGGTATTCCCTTTTCTTATTTTGTATCTAATCGATTATGCATGTGGTCCTAGTTTAGATGTTTATGAAAGCTCGTTTCATGACATTCCGTTTTTACGCATCTAAAATCCGCACAAGAAGTTAAGAAGGTTTTTGGATAACTATTCTTCCACAACCTTCTCTTTTCGATCACTAGGATCTTGTTCTTCCACAACCTTCTCTCCACCGACAACAGACTCTTGTTCAATTCCAACTGCTCCTCCATCTTCACTTGGTCCTTCAGGGAAAAAGAGGTTGGATCTAGCAAAACCCGGCCGGGATGAGAAGCAAACATGACAAAATCGTCAAGAGAAGCCAAAATCGGGATGGAGGCAACGGGATCGGGAAGCACATGTTGAGCAATTCTAGGGTTAATTTCCTATGCAAATTGAGGGGATTTGATAGCGAAGGAAAGTGTTTGAAATCGATAATAGATAAGTAGTTTTTTGTTGAAGAGCTAACCTAGAATCAATCATAGATTTGTAGGTAGAGCGTCCAATCCCAAAATTTTGCAATATGCTAACAAAAACGCCGGAAACTGATAAGATTACAACTCCGAAAGACATGAGAGAGATGAGGTTGAAGAGCGAGGAGGTTGAAGAGCTTACCTCAAATGTTGGAGTCGGTGGAGTTGTGGAGACGATATCAATCCATCCTGAGGAAGGATGTGAGGGATTGAGAGAGTTGAAGAAGCCAAAGAGATGAGAGAAGAAGAAAGAAGCGTGCTGGATAATACAACAAAAGAAGAACTCGAACGCAACCTTAATAAACACGTGTCTGGAAGCAACGACACGTGTTTATTAAGGGTGCGTTCGACAATGTTTTTTTACGAGATTATTGTACTCGGATTATTTGGAGTTATTTTGACCTAAAAAATATTCATATACAACTTAATAAGTAGATTATTGAAATAATAATACCTCCAAATAATCTCGTTGTAACGCCAAACGGACCCTAACGACATAGGGTGTAAAAAGTCACCCAAAAGTCGAACTTACGATCTTACCCTCATCTTTGCTACTATTCATTCGTAGCCTTCACTCAAAACACCAGTTCCGTGATAAGCCCACTCACCGCCGTTTCATTGCCCCACTACCTGAATTTCGTCAATTCACCGGGAATATTTATCGGCCATGCTTGCGGGCGCCCCCTTTTACGTACTCCTCTCGGTTGCTGACAACACACCTCTCACTGAGTACTAGTACGCCTCTTCTCCTTTTGCCTTGTGCCAGTTGATTATTTCATATCTGTTATACTTGTTAAGTTGGTAGCATGAATTATGAGAGCCTTTAATTTGTTCAATATTTCTGGCTTTTATCTGCACGAAAAGAGAATTATTTATGTTTGGATAGGCTTGTTAAACTCAGATAGGTTTGTTCGATGTTACTAATTCAGATTGGTATTCAGTCGAGTCCAGGTCAAAACGAGGTCAAATTCTCATGAAATTAAGTTGAATTTGGTTATATATACATGTGAGAGGAGTCGACTTTAGATTGGATTGAGTATACAAGTTTGATGGCTTATAGAGTTGTAGCCACCTGCCCCGAAAAGATGTTGTTGATGGTTGATGACGTTAATCAAAAACAGACTTTCCACTGCAGTTTAGCTATTTTATATCTAACGGAGTGAAGAAAGCAGTACATGGTTTACACATATAGTCTCTGATAATTGATTCATCAATGCTTGTTCCTAACCTTTTTTGTTTAATTTCTGCAAATCACATAAAAGTTTCATCAGAAGAATACTTATATTCATTACACTTCAACAGGATTTGTTGAAGGCTTGATTAGACTGTAAGATTTCAAGCCTTAGAAGTTGGATAGGAGAAAGTAAGTTCACAATTTTTGGACCCAGAAGAATCGGAAGAACCTAGAGCTTATTAGAAACAAGTAGGCAATGGGTCAGACTTGTGTATCTTCAAGGTTATTAATGAATAATTTTGCTTTATTGAGCTCTCATCCTAAAATTACTTCACGATATAACAGTTTTAGACTACCTGCTTGCCAATATGATTTCAAGATTGGCACAAAAGCTGATTCAAAAGTGTTAAAGTCTGTACAAAGATTTTTATCTCCAGAAATAGGGCTAGTGCTGGACAATAGTGGGTCTGGCAATGATAACAACAATAACAACAATGATGGATATGGTGGTGGTGGTGGTGATCATAGTGATAATGAAGACAACAACGAGAAGAGTGGTTTGGGTCCATTGTTGCATTGGTTCTATAACTTCTCAAAAATACCCAGTGACTGCATCGACAAAATTAGCAATGAACTACTTCTTAGGCGACGTGTGTTAGCTGCCCTATTATTGACGGCATGGGTTAGCCAGGTCTATTTGGATTCTGCTATAGCTTTTGGGAGTATTGCTGGGAAAGGAGAGCAACCCGTGGATGAAGATGTGATTTGGGAGGTCAGGGGAAGCAGGAGGAAGAAATTTGTTCCTGATTCTTCCAAAGATCAGTTTGTAGTTGAATCATCATCGGAATCGCTATCAAATGAAAAAGATGATTATGCTAATTTTTTCAAGTCACTTTCACCAAATATTGACAATTTATTGTCACAAGGCAAGAGTATATTAGTACGCTTAATGCTGCCCGAAGGATTTCCTAACAGTGTGACCAGTGATTACTTGGAGTACTCGTTGTGGCGAGGTGTTCAGGGAATTGCCAGCCAAGTCAGTGGAGTTCTTGCTACTCAGGTAGGAATATTTATAGAATTTTATCTAACTTGAAAATATGTTTCTATTGATGTGATTGATACTTTTATATCATTGCTAATTCTATCATTATTATTCGCAGTCTTTGCTTTATGCTGTTGGATTGGGTAAAGGGGCTATTCCTACCGCAGCTGCCATAAATTGGGTACTGAAGGATGGGATTGGATATCTAAGTAAGATAGTTTTGTCAAAATATGGGCGGCATTTCGATCTTAATCCAAAAGGATGGAGGTTGTTTGCTGATCTTTTGGAGAATGCTGCTTTTGGGTTGGAGATCTTAACTCCAGCTTTTCCTCATCATTTTGTCTTCATTGGGGCTATTGCTGGAGCCGGACGGTCAGCAGCTGCTTTAATTCAGGTTAGACTAGAATTTCCCTGAAGGTTGGTACTAATTTTTTTTTAAAAAAAATCTAGGAACTAATTGTTGTGTTAATAATCTCAGTTGCTCTGATTTTGCTACATTGTAATCTTATGTTCCCCGTTTCGGAATTGTGATTCCATTAAAAGTCTTTATATCTATATGTAAACATATACTCATCTGCATGCCTAGGTCATTCTTGTATATGCTCAGCTCAAATATTCTTAACCTACCCCCCAAATCAAATTGACATATATGAGATATGAAACATGTGTAGAACATAACATCATCTCAGGATTCATTTAGAATATGCATATTATTAGACCACCCTTTTTTCATATTTGTTTCATTTTTTGGATTATTTTTTATATGCATCTTTTGTTCAAAGATATCATGTCATGATTCTCTTACACTATTTATTATAGGCTGCAACAAGAAGCTGTTTTTATGCTGGCTTTGCTGCAAAAAGGAACTTTGCTGAGGTAATATTAAGCCTTCTATGCACATCGCATTTTCTTGTATTGATGATGCTAGGTATCATATTTCACACTATTTTCCACATTATTTGTCAGATTATTGCAAAGGGTGAAGCTCAAGGAATGGTGAGCAAGTTCATTGGCATTGCAATTGGCATAGCAATAGCTAATTGCACCGGTTCCTCTACACCACTTGCTCTTGCTACTTTTGGCGTGGTAACTTGGATCCACATGTATTGCAATCTGAAGTCTTACCAATCGATTCAGCTAAGAACACTGAATCCATATCGAGCAAGTATTCTTTTATCTTATTCTTTTTATTCATATCTCTGTCGATTCAAATCTTGGTTCATGAATTTCGTTTGTGCAAGAGAAGAATTTCTTTCCGTAGGCTTAGTTTTGAGTTAAGAATACGGGGAAGGGATCAAGGGAATTAAGTAAGGAAGCTCTTGTACTTATTACTAGAAGCAGTCCTCACTACCAATTTCACAGCTTTTCACCTATTAGAGATACGGATTATAGATGTCTCTCTATACTTAATACAATGTAGGGGTTGTGATAATTTAATCAAAAAAGTTACCAGTTTCCCCAAAATGATAATGCCTGAATAGTTTCAGATATTCGAATTACTGTTATAATTACTGGACTGTTTTGTCACATCACAGTTTTCATTTTCCAAAATTACTAAAGATTTTCATCAGTTCATTGTCAAAATGTGAGTTTGTTTACTAGATATCTTCTTTACCACATCAGCCTCGAGGCCTCCACACATGATGACCCTTTTTAGCATTCCAGCCGCTTACCGCTCATGTACATAGTAGTTCTACAATATGGGCCTTTCTTGAGAAGCCTTGTTCGGAAATAAAAAAAGAAGCGATATTACCAAGATTTTGTTTCAATATATTACTTTCATTTATGTTATATTTTTCCGTTCATGTAATGACTATATCCGGCTGGAAGGAATTGCAACAGAGGATGCTATATTGACTTTTCAACAGGCCCTTCTTAACTCTTCTGTTTTGGGATAAATGTTTTTCCACTTTAACTTATAAACCTAGCATCTGGCTATTGATATATGCAAATTTCAAAGATATTGCAATGATTTTTTCATATTCGAGGGTATTGGAATCTTATTTATCCCAGCCAGTGGGAAATCTTGATACTATTACTAGTTGAAAATTTGCTTTTGAGTCGGTACATCCTGCCAACTACTTCATCCATAAGGATGAGGTGTGATTTGATATGGCATATCCCCTGGATCCAATTTTCAAGTTTGATCATTACCAAGGATTTGCTTTCAATATAAATGATGAATCTATTTTTTCTTTTTCATGTTTTGCAGGTTTAATCTTTAGTGAATATTTATTGAGTGGTCAAGTTCCTCCTGTGAAGGAGGTGAATGCTGAGGAACCGCTTTTTCCTGCTGCTCCTTTTCTCAATATGAAACCGTCACATGCAGTAAGTTCCTTATATTCTTTTATGTCCCGTGTTCTTTTTATCCTGGGAGGTAACTCGTATGATATCTAATCAATACAGGAATTCTTTGTCACCTTGAACTTATTAGTGATTCCTTAGAGTCGGTACGTTCAAAGATTACCTGTCTTCAACGTCTTGTATGATATATTGATTTAATCGATGCGTCATGTGTGGTTACGAAGTTGTTGTCATGTTAGGATCCTATGCAGGAGACACTTCATGTATGAAAATTAATGGCTGTGACAACTTGTTGGCATGGGATACTGCCAAATTATGTAAGCTGTTGGTTAGTAGTTGATACTTGTACTTTTCCAGCATGAGAGTGGAGTTCTGTCTGGTGGAGCCAAAGATGCAGCTGCAAATATTGATCGTCGCCTACAACTTGGATCTAAGCTCAGTGATATTACTCATAGTAGGGAGGATGCAGTTGCTTTATTCGATTTATACAGAAATGAGAACTACATCTTATCTGAATACAACCATAAGTTCTGTGTAAGTATTCTTCTATCAGTACTACATATGTTTGTGTTCTCGAGTATTTTGAAATTTTCTTTGTTCTACACAACAGTCTTCGCCTTCTACTGAGCTCAAATATACCTGAATCATAGTATATGTTTGCAGATATTCGTATTGTATCCTATTCATAGTTGTCTATGATGGTTAACTAATTTTGTTTGTTAATACGCCGGGGGTGCAGGTGATTCTTAAGGAAAGTGCGACTCAACTCGACATGTTGAAGTCGTTGTTCCAGGTGAACTATCTTTACTGGCTAGAGCAAAACGCGGGAATCAAGTCACGTAGCGCAGCGGATGATTGTCAACAGGGTGGAAAGTTGCAGATCTCTCTAGAGTACGCCCATAGGGAATTCAACCATGTCAAAAGCGACAGCGAGCTGTCTGGATGGGTTGCTGATGGACTCATTGCAAGACCTGCATCGACTCGGATAAGCCTGGGTTAGGTGCCTTGATGCTCGGAGGTTATATCAATTAAGGGTTTATGCTATTGTGATTTGATTGATATTTGATAGTTTGCTAAGCGTTTTTTTGGTAGTTCATAAAGTATTAGTTTGAGATTTTAGCATTGAATTTTGAAATGATAAAAAAGAACTCGATGATTCTTCGCGCCATGCTAGTTCATTTTCGTTGGTCGGTTTTCGTCCATATGAATAAAATGATTAACATTATTAAGTGCAAGTATTACAAAGCAAAATTATACATTTTTATTGTAAATTTGTCAATTATCTCAGAAGCTATTTACTTCACACCCGATTGTGTGAAACTGCAAAAATAAACATGCAAGCAAAACAACCTTTTTCTTTCGTAGCTTGCAGAGTTAACATAAGAAACCAAGAAATCAATGAACTTGAGATGATCTTGAAGGCGTCAGTGGAACCGCGATCATCATCATCATCGTTACCTCTAGCACTGGCTATATCAACATAGGACCAAGTAGGATTTTCATGGACATGTACCTAGTTTAGCCCAAGAGTCTCATTCAATTAATTGGATAGGTATATATGTAAAATGTCCGGTGAAAATCCGGTATGAAAACAGAAAATAAAAAAATTAAAAAGAAAAAAGAAAATAAAAAAGCGAAAAACAAAAGCAAATAAAAAATTAGGTAAGGTGAAAGTGTTGATTATTTTAATAGACGGGCTAATTACTTTAACCTACCATTGAATAAAAGTGGTAAAAAATTATGGGTACATTTACTAAACACAAAACTTACAAAGACCTAGTAGGCCAAATTCTTTTTTTTTTTATACAAATCATATAACTAGTAAATGCAAGTTTGGCTTGTAGCTGGTGCAATCTGTTCTTACGAACATGACTTCAAATTGTACGGAGTATTAAAATGACAACATGGAGTATTTAGTACTAATGCATTAATAACTGAGTTGGTCAAAAAGTTTTGTTTTAGGGAGCATGACATTATACTCTTTGTATTTTATTAGTAAAGAAGAAAGAAAACAAACAAAAAGAAGACATCAACAAAATCAATATCAATCGAAGAAGCATACAAAAAAGCTCTTAAATACCACCAATGGAAACCTCAGATTGATTATAATGAACCCTCAACACAAAAAATAAGTTCAACACACTTCTTTTAAAATGAAGCATCATCGAAACGTACAAACTTCCAACTTAAGTGATAAAACCTTAAACTAAAAATGTTAACATTGTTGTTTATTGGGTTAGTAGGGTAAGTAGGTAGTTTTTGTATGTTGGTGCATAAAGTAGGCACCTTTTGTTTTCTATTAACAAACTAGACACCATAGTTTATGTAGAAAAAAATAAATTATTAATTAGTAAATGATATTGCCATAAAAGTGATTATTCTCTCTCCTTTAATATGTAACCGATTTGCCTGATAAGAAAATTGAGAAATTAAAATCTTGCGTCAAATAAGGAAATATCTTATAACTCCTCCTCAAATAACTCGTCAATTAATTACAGTCATTTAGAAAATATTCTCTAATTATTTTCTTAATTAATGATTTAAACATATATTTTGAAATTAAAATCTTGCGTCAAATAAAGAAATATCTTATAACTCCTCCCTTCCACTCTTATACCGATTGAGCTAATTAAACTTTGTGTATTCTTTTGATGATACACAATATTAATACACAGTTTCAATTACACAATATTAATACATAATTTCAAATGCACAATGTTAATAAATAAAAGACTTGTGTAACCAAAAAGTTTGTGTACGAAATACCTTTCACTGAATTTTTTTACTGAATAATATGTATGTGTAGTAATCAATACTTGTTGAGTATGAAATATGTATACATATGTACATATTAATGTGTCGAGTTTTGTTTGTGATTGCGTGATAAATACATATTAATTGGAAATGTGTACATAACGGTTAAATTTTAGAAATAAAGTGTATTGTTAGTCCATATCACACGTCATGTACATTACGTATACTCGAGTCATTTACACAAGGTTTGATTACACAAGTCTTTTATTTATTAAAATTGTGTATTTAAAATGATGTAATTGAAATTGTATATTAATATTGTGTATCACATAAGTTTTTCGAAGGGAAAAAATGGATGCTTATATAGAAGGCTATGAAGAATATAAATGCTATTTAATTTTTGTTTGTTTGACATGAAGCCGTGAAGGGGTTACCTAAATGTAGAACTTCCTTTAATAAGCATATTCTCTCATGAACTCAATCAGCCATCCGTTTTCTCCCATGTCTTCCTTGACCCTCATTCTTCCCCCATTCTCCTCTCCTCAACAAAGCTCCTGCCCTTGTGATTCGTTTTCGGCTTCTTTTTCCTCTCTTTCCCTTTTGATGGGGAGGAGTCTCACGTCGCCGACGACCCAGATATTCACATTCTGAATTAATTTTCGAGGTTCAATTGGATGGTATTATCATTTTCCGATCGACATTCATATTTCAAGTAAGTTTTTGATTTGTAATGTGAGAAAATCAGCCCGCATTGAAGGTTTTTCGGTTTTGCTGAAGCTTATTCTTTATTTTAGCCTCTTGTTGATTCATCTTTGAATTTGTATCAAATTTTAAATAGGAGTTCTATTGTGGAAAAGGATAATTACGTCTGCTCATTGAATATGTCTCTTTCTAATGTATTGTGGATCATGAATCATGATAATGAACATCGTTCACCGTTCTTTTGTCAGTTTCTGGTGTTGGTCAGTTATGAACTAACTCTTAGGGTTTTTTAATTAATAGCCTGATGAACGGGAATCTGAGCTAGCACTTAGTTTTCAATGATGATAGTGAATTAGATGGGTAATGAAATTATGACGAATTGTTTTTAGTGAGAATGAAATTACAATGTGGTTGAAATGGACTGAAATAAGGATTCATTCCACTTGCTTTAAAAGCCAATTTGATTGCCATTGTTCGTTGTCTTGCCATTCTTACTGCATTTTCTCTACTGATTGTGCAGGAAAACAAGATGCTTAAACCTGATAAATGGCAGGCACTTTTTGATGGTGAAGGGAGGGTTCTGGGTTTCCAGAAAGTGTTGAAGTTGATATGTATCGGGGTATGTTTAAAATAACAGTATGAGATCATAACAATATGATATTCTTGGACGTTCTTTGTATCTCATGTTTATGAGTGTGATTCTCCCTTAGCATGGTTTTTACATCCCACATATCACTGTAAACATGTTTAAGCATAGTTATGATTTTCAAGCTAGCAATATATTTCTACGAATCTAAGGATAATGCTTATCATGGAGTGCAACAGTATGTGGAACTTGGGGCATGTAGGATGTACATTTAAAAGACATCATAGTTGCTACTAGCTGCAATAAACTAAGACCAAGTTTGATCTTTAGTTTTTGCATGCCTAGAAGGGAAGGTTTGTAACTAATGGAGCTTTAATTTTTCAGGATTCTCATGTCTTTTGTTCTAACATCTCTGTACCGGTTAACGAATTTATTTGCAAAGGTTTATGAGCTTTTTCCTGCTTATACAACTCAAAAACTCCTAACTCTTACTACCTTTGATCTTAGGGTGTGGATCCGTCTATAAGAGCTGAAGTTTGGGAATTTCTTCTTGGCTGTTATACGTTGGGCAGTACTATTGATTTTCGTACGAAGCTTAGAGCAGCTCGGAGGTTTATCATTGTGCACTTTCAGGAATATATTGCTAATATGTTTTTTTTTGTAATAGTGACTGCACTAATTTTTCTCTTGTTTGTGTATGCTTTCAATCTTGGGAAATTTTGAGCTTGCCAAATTTAGTTCAGACCTTAAGTTTTTGTTGTTCCTTTCATCCGTTCCATTTAGGTTATTATAGATTCCTTTTCCCTGGATCATAGATCTCTTTGTATAAATATTGTCATTAAATTTTTAATCCGGGCCACTTTGAATTATGATTCTTTAGCTTACTAAATGTGGTAAATGTTGTCAAGAGAGATTATTAATGAATTTGTAAATGTTGTACATATCCTCTTTCATGTTGCACATCGTTATCTATGAATTATAGTTTGCTGGTGACTCTATAGGAATAATTCCTTTTCTTGCCTTGCTACATCATTTCGTCCTTATACTCTTGTTCGGTTTTTTTTTGTGCTAATATCCCAAACTTAGATAAATTTCTTCATTGATGTATAAGAGTGGAACTCACATTTGTTTTATTTTCTAAATGCACCCAATTCCCCGTAGTCCAACTTTTCCAATTGTATGTGGGTCAAGCTCCTAAAATCTATGTTATAGTGATAAAAGTTTGGTTTGCTGCTTATTTGAGATTAATGGGAAGGAACATATTATAGCAAGAGTTATAAGTGTTGCAGTTGAAGATGTCCTCTCTTTAGCTATCTGTGAATTGCTTGAGGTCCCAAATTTAATGATGTGAACATAATCTCCCTATCTATCTTAATAGGTCAGTACACTTGCATGCAGGAAGCGGTATGAAGAGCTCGTGAAGGAGTGCCAGAAGATGCATGGGAGCATTGGAACCGGAATGCTTGCATTTGTTGTTGGTTCTAAAGTGATGGATATGAGGTCATACTCAAAAGATGTTCAGACAAAGGATCCCGAAGTCAAAGCTATAGAAGCTTCTGATGTTGATTGTCAAAGAGTAACTAAGCCTGAGAATAACGTTAGTGTTTGTCAAATGACTCAAATGGAAAGGTTTAGCGACTCTTCTGACCGTGTCAGTGTGAGACGAAGTGTTGATGATGCAGATGACTCATCCTCCCCCATGCATAAGCCTGCAACATCTAAGTGCAGGTTAAACAGGTCAAGGAGTGATGTGCTCCAATCGTACTCTACATATGAAAATCAGTTTGATTTTCAAGGTTTACCATTTACTAATTTGTTTCAAAAGAATGATGGAGTTGAGAAAGATTATGAGTTGCTTGATAGTAGACATTCAACTCAACCTGAACGTAGATTTGACAATGGAACGATGCATAGTTTTCAAATCAGTAATAATGAAGATCTAATAATCGAATCAAATGGATCCTCCTCTGATAGTGGTCAAGATTCTTTGAACTCTGAAGTTGACATGGCCCAAACCCATGGAGAAGAAGCAATGATGAAACCGAATCATCTGAACCAGGATAGTGATCTAGTAAACCGGTTTAGAATATCTAGTGGACCTGAGACTGAGAAATTGGTTGCAACCACATCCCTAGGATCACTTGGTGGAGATAAGGTTTCTGAATGGCTTTGGACCCTACATAGTATAGGTAACACTTCTAAAGCGGCATTTTGTTTCTTAAGTTTGTTATGCTAAAAGGTACATTCATACTTTTTTTCAGTTGTTGATGTTGTTAGGACGGATAATCATCTTCCTTTCTATGAGGATCAAAAAAATCTAGCTAGGATGTCAGATATGCTTGCAGTCTATGCATGGATTGATCCTCAAACTGGATATTGTCAAGGTGTTGTCTCAGTTTCCTTTTACATCATCATTTGTATAAATGTTAGCTATTAAACTCTGTAATGCTTTCCCTCTAAATTCAAGTTATGCCTGTTGAACTAATTTCATGGCCAGGTATGAGTGATTTACTGTCTCCTTTTATTGTTCTCTTCGAGGATGATGCTGATGCATTTTGGTGTTTTGAGATGCTTCTTCGTAGAGTGGTATACATTTATAAATCATTTTGCCACATGTTTCTCAATGAAGAGAAACAAATGCTTATTATCTGCCATTATTTGACTCGTGTATTCATCAGCGTGATAATTTTCGAATGGAAAGCTCAGCTGGAGTGATGCAACAGTTACTTACATTGTGGCGTATATTGGAACTCACGGACAGAGAAATATATTCTCACTTGTCACGTATAGGCGCAGAAGGCCTTCATTTCGCTTTTAGAATGTTGCATGTGCTTTTCCGTCGAGAATTATCTTTCAATGAAGCCCTGTGTATGTGGGAGGTTTGTTGTCTTTAATCTAAAATTTTCTTCCTATGTGACACCTTTGTTTGCGTGGCTGTTTGTTTATGTTGGTAGTTTGCTGTGAAATGTGGTATACAAAGTAGTTATTTTTGTTTTGGCATTCTTGAATTAGAGAAATTCTTTCATTTTTTTATTTATTTTTAAAATAGTCATAGCTGCAGATGATGTGGGCTGCTGATTTTGATGAGTCGATGGTTTGGGGTTTAGAGGAGAACTGTTTGGAACCGCTGTTGTTACAGCTTCCGACAGAATCATTTGCTGATATCGAAGAAGAGAACCTGGAAATTGATGAAAGTTTGAAAGGAAAATCACAGGGAAAACTTCTGAGTTCAGAGCAATCCTTCTCTGGGAATCTTCTGAGGATGAAATCAGCAGCATTTTGTGGGCTCACCAAAGGCTTTTGGTCACGAAACGATAACATGCATTCACGTACTAGACCCTTACCATCTCGGGATGTGGAAAATGAATTGCCTGTCTTTTGTGTAGCAGCAATTCTAATACTTAACCGTCAAAAAATCATCAAAGAAACTCAAGGCATGGATGATTTAATAAAGGCAAGTCAAGTATGCTTATTTTCCTGAAATTGCAAGTGCAAAGACTGCTTAGTTTTGCTAGCTTTTGATGATAGTAGCTAAAGTATTATTGATAATACTTGCCTTGCCTTTAGGTGTCACTATGTCAGTCAATTGATAACTTTTGCTTGAGAGCTCAATATTTACTGATCTCGTTCCACTCATGCCTCTTATTCTCATCAATCTGCTATGTACATATTATGTTGTCTTACTGTTTGACTTTACACTGAAAAATTTAATCAAATGCATAAAAATAATCCAAGTCAGAAACATTGATAGGATGTGATTTTGTGAGAGTCACATAAGACAATACACTGAAGCTTTTCATCCAATAGCATAAAATAGTTCAAGTCAGAAACATTGATAGGGTGTGATTTTGAGGTACATAACTCACCATATCTCTTAGGTGTTACAAGTAAAGTTCAAACACAGTATATTATATTAGAGAAAATTGCCTAAACAGTACCTCATCTTTTAGGCTAACTAAACTTTAGTACCCCGTATTGAGCCCGACCAAAGATTAGTACTTGGATTACTGTTCACACTTTAAGTTAACAGATCGGTGTTATAAATCAAGGGCAAAATTGTCCACCTACCTTAGATATTTAATACCGATCTGTTATCTTAACGTGTGACTAGGTATCTTTGGTCGGGCTCAATAAGTGAGTTACCGTTCTGATAGTTTTAACGACGGGGTACTAAAGTTTAGTCAGCCTAAAAGATGGGTCTTGTTTTGACAATTTTCTCATTTTATTATTTAAATTTTAGAAGAAAGTGTCTAAATTTGAAAGATGATCTTAATGAGGCTTCTATATTCATTTGTGTGCTCATTATTTGGAGAATCTACAATCTTTTTTTTTTACCAACTATTGAGTATAGATAAGCAAGTCTGCCTTCACATGTTCATCTTTTGAAGTAATATGTCTCTTTCATTTTTGTTCAGATATTCAATGATAATATGCTGAAGATTAAAGTCAGAAGATGCATTAGAACTGCTGTGAAAATTCGAAAGAAGTATTTCTACAAGGTTAGGTGCTCATCCCTTGAATCATTACATAGGTTATTTCTTTGCTTGTTATGGTCCCTCCATCAAGAATAATTCCCATGTTTATAAAAGAAACATTTGCTAACGCTACTGATAATCATCGTTGAGCTTCTGAGATCACTTAGAATGGAACTTTTTACTACAATTATTTAATTACTTAAAAAATACTTTAACCAGTATGGATAATATTGGCCCGGGCATAATAAGTTCCCTTTCAATTGCCTTAGATTATTATTGCGCTGAACAAACTCATGACTTTTTTATACTATCCTTTTCATATTACACAACTTTTTATATTGCATCTGCTACATTTGTTACCCTAAAATGATATTGTAATGAATCAGATGATTATGAGGAAGAACACGCTAGGTAGGAGTGTTTCTCTTCGTTAAACTGGTGGTTAACACCCATGGAGTAAATGCTATTACTTCTAAGCGTGAATCTGTGTGGTAGATTGTCCTATTTTCTTTTGGTGCTGGAGCTTGTAGACAGCAGATCTGATCATGCCAAGGCTTAATCAGCCCTTCAAAACTTCTCTTTTCATATTCAGAGCCTGGTAAGTCATTTTCTGTCAATATGAAGAATCATTTATAGTATGATATTTGTATATTCAATGTTAGTAGATTCTTGTACATGTACAAATCCTGAAAAGTTTATAGACATGATGACACTCTGATCTCTGTCATATTTTGACATAATATAGACAAAATGATTGAAATGGGAAAATTTTTATTGATGCATTCTACTTGCAAGCTAAACTTTATCTGTAAATCAGTAAATGATCCGACCTTAACCTGCTTGATGCTAGTTGTTATAATCATAATCATATATGCGAATTCAGATACAGAAGGCTTGAATAATGTACTGATGATGGTTGTACAGGTATTATAAACCCTTTTGTCTCGGTCCGTTGTAGAAGAAACAGAAGACGCCGTGTTGAAATAGCGAGTTTTGTTCCTTCTAGTGTAGTAGGAAGAAGTGGTGGACAATCTGAGTCTTAACTTCATACAGAGTTAGAATAGTTAAAATAGCAATACAACTTCCATCCATATATGTATAGAAAGCCATTGCAAGTCACCAAACACTAAACAAATCACTAGTGAATAGAATACTCTAATGGTTATTGCAAACAAAACCCAGAATTTTCTGTATGACAGTGATTATTTGGTAATAGAAACTTCCAATTTTATTTGTAATGTTCTTAGATGCCAATTAATGTATTCAATTTATAAAATGTGATATTTGGTGCACAAAGTTTCTCTTGTGGTGGATTATTTAGAGTGAATTGACGCTCTTCTTCACTGTGCAACTCTCTGCAGAAGGTGATTCTGGACTTATTTTTAGTGAATACTAGTTTAAACGGTGCAGATAAAAGTTGAAATTTTTTATATCTATATTATATTGATAATATAAAGTTTATGATTATAATAGATCAATGACCCACGTACGAGTAAGTCAACTACCCACATACCAGTAGGTCACAATCTGATATAAATAAATATTGCACTTGGTCTTAACCAAAAGGCCTAAAATTGTATGATTTGTTTAATTTTGGAATCTTCTATTTATAATTTATACAAGTTGTCAAAGTGTCCTCCTTACTGGAAACCGACGTCGGATATCAAAATTCATCAAACGGGGTTGCTATTCGGTCAGAGACGGGAGGTAGCACGGACGCATTGTGTATGTGTCTCCCGAGCATAGTCCAAGTGCGCATCCGGGACGCATTGTGATTGTGCCTCTGGAGTTGGATGATAATTGTGAAGATATTAACTAATCAATTAAAGTAATAACATTGTGACGTGTCTTAACGAATAGACGACATGTATAAGTTTAATGAGGTGGCTGCACAAAATTGTGTCAAGTTCACGGGGCTGCTATATATATATATATATATATATATATATATTCATGTATCAAGCCTCACTCATTGTACTTTGCACATTTAACATCATGATTCAAAAAATTTAGCGAGGATTCTACCGAAATAAAAAAAAACAAGGAATTCTATATCGATTAGTGTAAGACTTTAAGACGATGAAAATAAATTTCGGCATGGTCACTTCCTAGTAGTACACTATCCTAGAACATATTTGCAGATGAGAATGTCGACGTCCAGTTGATAACATGAACCAACATAAAGAAATGAAGCTTGTCCGTGATGCCGTTCATTTCCTTAAAATATGACCCTTGAGAAGGCGTAGCATCACCCCTTTCGGGTAGAAGATAACCACTTTATCCGAATGCAAAAGATCTCCGGGCAAAGATGGGGGTTTCTTATAGTCTTCCGAGGCGAGCAAGTTGCCCAAGGTGGGGGGAATCGGGGGAATCGGGTGGGTCTCCCGGAGGGGCTGGACCAATTTGGTTAGACACCTCCGGGGGTTTGGTAGTGGAGTCGGTGGAAGCCAGCGTCAGAAATGAGGATGAATGACCAGGGTTAGTTGCATCGGGAACGACACTAGGCGACTCCATTTCTGTATTTGGGTTACTCGAATTAAAATTCAAAACATATCTCTTCTTTGTTGGGTTCCTGTCTCCGGTGGCCTCCTTGACCATGGTGAGGAAGAAACGGTCAGACGACTCCACCCCGGATGCCGACGGACCTTCCCCTAGATCTAGAGAATATTATCTCCTTGATATAAAACAAACAAAAGGCAAAGTGTATGAATTTTTGTTTGTTTTGGTATGAATATCATACCAGAAAATTATGGTATGAATATCATATTAGAAAATTATGGTATGGATTTTTTGGTATGAGAAGGAGGTTTGGGTTATGTGGGTGACCAACAACGGACATGAGTATTTTCACCGAGAACATGTTTGTTTCTTTAGATGAAATTTGGGTTCTGTATGAAAATTTGTATGAATTTGATATGAATAGATATGTACCCCTTAATCCCTTATTGTCATTATCTTCAGCTTGTTTCGTAGGTTTGGGTTCAGCTTGTTTGAGTTTGATATGAATATATTTGTACCCATTATTGTCATTATCTTTCAGGCTTACTATTCGGGCGGACTCGCGCCTTCATAGAGGCGGAGTCCGCCCGCGCCAAGAGGGACGCAGAGGCAGACTCCGCCTCCGCGTCCTTCTGCCCGTTATATTTTTAAGTAAAACGACCGTTGGATTATAGCTGTTGGGGAATATAGCCGTTGTAGATTTTTTGAGCCTTTATAATAACATGTGAAGTCATTGTATCATTCACTTTCATCCAAACCTCAACAACGTAAACAAAAAAAGTCGTTAAAATGTCGTCGTATTCCGAAGTAGATGTAGAATCCGATGGTGAAAGCTCTCTTATGCCATTCGATATTGAAAAATATAGTGATCCGGAAGAAATTCTCGCACAACTTGAAGTAAGTGTACAAACTCATTTATACTTTACTTTTATGTCGTTTTATTTAGTCGGAATTGTAGAATTATCAAGGTTAGAATAGAGAATCGAAATTGTAGAATTAGCAATGTTACAATAGAGAATCGAAATTATAGAATTAGCAATGTTAGAATAGAGAATCAAAATTATAGAATTAACAATGTTAGAATATAAAATCGAAATTATAGAAATAGCAATGTTAGAATAGAGAATCAAAACTATAGTTTAGACATTTTAGAATAGAGAATCGGAATTATAGTTTAGACATTTAACAATAAAATGATGTGTATTTTTAAAATAATACTCTATGTTATTTTTATTTAGGATCTTATGGATTATTCTCGTGCTCTCGGTACCAATTATTCGTCAAAATTTGAGCTTCATGGATATTTTGCGGATAGAGAGTACTTATTAGGGTGGGCTCGGTATGTGGCAAACGCTATGAATATGGTGTTGGTCATTAAAAAATCATGGTTGGATAGAAGGGGTTTTCGTATCCTACAATTGGGTTGTGATAGACACGGAGGACCTAGAAAAGAAAAAGACGTAGATCCCGATCATGTTCCAAGTTCTAGCCGGAAAAAAACTCGAAGAAGTGTATGTGTTTGTTTGAGCTTGTAGGAACCCAAATTAAAGAAGAAAAGTGGATGGTGAGGGTTGTATGTGAAATCCACAACCATATAATTCCTTCGGTGTTAAGAGGTCATGCATATGTTGGACGTATGACTCCGAAGCAGAGCCAAAAGGTGGAGCGTGAATTGAATTTTGGCTTAAAACCGAGACATATATTAAAATCCGTGCAATTAGAGGATCCCGACAATGTCACCTCCATCCGTCAAGTTTACAACACCGGTTTGAAGATTAGAATGGAACAAGCCGAAGGAAGAGGTTCATTACAACAAGCACTTCACATGTTGAGGGAACGCGGATACTATGTAAACACTCGGAGAAGTCAAGATTCCGATGAGGTGATTGATTTCTTTATCTCACACCCATTTTGGAAGCAAGTTCACTGGATTCCGGTTGTTTTTTCCGATGGTGATAATGATGATGATGATGATCATTCGAACCCGAGTCAAGCGACGCTGAACAAGTTTAGAGAAAGAATTGACTCAAATATGTTAAGTCCGGATGAGCAAGATAAGATTGCATCTTTTCTGGAGGAAATGGAAAACCCCGGGGGTACGACAATGAAGGAGCCGGCACAGAAGGTCAAGGCAAAGGGACGACCTCCAACCCCGAGATCAACAAGAAGAGAGCCTAGTTCTTTTGAGCATTCTGATACACGTGGCCTGGGCGGCCGAAAGGGAAGAAAGCTAAAGATGTAGATTCTACACCGGAGTTGACTCCTACGAGTGGAGCGCGTCGTAAAGGAAAACAACCCGCGCAAGCCGGATTTTGTTTAAGGGAAGAAGATTTCCCAAAGTTCATGGAGCCTTATGTATTGAGAGTAAGGGATGTACCAGGAGACGGCCATTGTGGATATAGAGCAATTTCCGCGGTATTGGGATTATCGGATGAAGATTACTTGATAATACGGTGGGATATGGTTATGGAGTTAAATGCGAGAAGAACATTGTATTCGAAGGTAACTCAATCTTTCGGTTATATTTAAGTTTTAATTATAATCAATGATTTAACGTAATCTTACTTGTTAATCTTTGCAGTGTATCATCCTCAATCAAGTTGATCAAGTCATTCAAAAAGTTTATTGGACGCGTAAGTCTCCGTGTCCAGAACAAAATTGGATGGAAATACCGATTATCGCATGTGCAGCAGCCACCTACTTTAAGATTGCATTGGTTGTCATAGGGAACATTCCAACGACATTCCTACCTATGACTACCACCACTCCCAACCAAGAGGCCTCTACAGTCATTTGTTTATTAGCGTATATATATAACAACAGACACTTTGTGCCGGTAGGTCGACATTTTACTTTCATTCAATTTATTGTATTTAAACTCAATATTCACTAACCATTTTCTGTAATTTCATATTTGTAGGTATGGTTAAAAGATGATGCCCCGTTACCGCGGTTGAGTGATTATTGAAAACAATACCACGACCCAAGTGTTGATGGATGGGATGTGCCGTTCAGTGCAAGGATAGCACATTATGAGGAGCTTCGTCGGACATGGGGAGTTGAAGACACTACTGCAGGATATCTTTATCCGTTTTCAGAAATTGGCTTGTAATCATGTTTTAGACGTTATCATATGTTGTTGACATCTTGTTTTAACCGTTTTGATATATTGGTTGTCATCCTATTTTAGTGGTACTTGATATTTTGATTTTGTTTACCGGGAGTGCAATGAAATGATAATACAAACAAAAAAATAAAACTCAAATGGATAATTCATAAAATAAAAGCAAGTGGAGAATTTACAAAATAAAACTCTAGTTTAAAAAAAAACAAAAAAAAAACATAAAAACAACAAAAAAAACACAAAAAAAAAACAACAAAAAATGCCGGAGGAGGCGGAGTCCGCCTCCGCCGGCGTCTTTGCCGGCTTCAATTAACATCACTCTTATCTTCAGATGACATTTGTTTGTTTTGGTATGATTTTCATACCAGAAAATTCTGGTATGAATGATAAGGTATGAATTATCTGGTATGATTTTCTAGTATGAATTTTTTGGCATAAATTTTTGGTATAAATATATGGTATCAATATTCTGGTGTGAATTTATGTTATAAAAATTTCTGGTATGAATTTATGTTATGAAAATTTCTGGTATTAATTTTTGGAATGAAAATTTCTGTTATAAAAATTTATAGTATGAATTTCATACTAAAAACTCATACCAGAAAATAAAAAATAAATAAATAAAAAACAAAATCTATACTATATAAAAAAGTGGAGGTTGGCTTATCTACAGTGGCTATTTTATTTGGGCTTTTAATACTGTTTGGACTTTTAACCCTGTTATTTGTTTTTGTTCGGCCTTTTAATCCTTTCTGATATTTGGGCTTCCATCTGACAGTATTGTGGTCCAGTACCTGTTGTTTGCAACCAGCTTCTTGCTTCGGCTGGCATCACGCAGCCTTCTCTTTCGGCCTCTTTCTTCGTGTTTTCCATTTCCCAACTGCCGCTTAGGGTGTTTGATGTTGGGGTAAGTTTTGGGATGGGGACGGCAGCTGCTGGCAATTGCGCCTTACTTTGTCATTCGATGCCTATCCTTGTTCCAGCTCCGCCTACCTGTGGCCTGCCATCTGGAATGTCGTTCAGGTCCGTAAACCGCCTCACAGCGCATCTTTAAGGCCTTTGGATGTCGCTATTATAACTACGTCCGTCCATCTACTTTGCTCCGTCTTCCCTGCACTTCGTGTTCGAACAGTCCGCGAGTTTCTTCGCCCGTTACGACTTTCGTTCACTGTGGAACTCCCTCTTTCTGTTTTGCTGTTGGCCACGTCCAGTGTAAGCCTATTTCCCTCGAGAGCCTCTTAATTTTAGTTTATGTTCAGTTATTGTTTCTTGTTGTTGGTGTGCCCATGTGTTTCGTGTTTGGAACAATGTTCAGAATTAAGCATATGTTTTATTGTTCTTTCAATGGGATGTTAAGCTGGTGGTGTTTTACAAATACCTTAGCCAGATTCATCTTTTCCTCTTTTTTTTTTTTTGATGCCAACCTGAGGATTAGGTAGCTACTGCTTTACCTAGCTTCTCAATTAGACATTTAGCTGGAGAAAAAAGGAAAGGTGCTAAACCATGTCTTAGTTTCTTTGTGTTAATCAAATGTTGTAGTGATGCTGCTTATTGTTGTTTCATTTATCTTCTTTTTGATTAGATTAGAAATTAGCATGTACTCAACTCTTTTATTAATCTTTCCAGTTTTTGGGCTGCACAGAAAAAATCAGCTATTCAATTGATCTGCTCAAATATTTATATTGAGGTATCAATCAAAGAGTAAACGTTGCTAGATAATAAATTCACATACGAAAAGTATATCTAAACAGTGACCAAGAATATATTAAACTGGATTAGAAATGTCAGGCAATACACTAAAAGCAAACAAAATGTATAATCCTACCATTCTTGTTCGTGAGTTACCACAATAGCAATTAACATCCTGTATTGATGAGCCGTTCATTTCTCATCCTTATACGCTCTGCTTGTAACTTATATATTTCGCTGTCTCTCCTCTTGTTTTTTGTTTCTCCTGAAACCAAATTGGGCTATGAGCTTTGTTGACGTCTTTTGGAATAAGCTCTATTCAAACCAAAGATTATCATATATCACTTGAAAATGCACTCCACGTGCTCGACAAAATGCTCAATTTCGGATCACGTTAAGAGATGCTCGTCTGTTTGACATCTTTCTATTTTGTGTTTGGCCTTGAATCTCTTTACAATATCCTTTTTTTTGCCATTGTGGTATTTATATTGTTGGGTAGAAATTGCTGCTTAGTTTGGATTTTTAACTAACTGTTTATGTGAGGATCAAATGATAACGAGTAACCAATAATTACATCCCACCAGCCTATGTTCCCTATCTATCCTTGTAACATGTTGGAGCTTTTGATAATGATCACAACCATATCCAACAAGACATACATCTTGACGGCTGAAAAGTTTTTTTTTTTGGTGAGGAGACGGTTGAAAAGTATTGTTTGTTGTCTTACGTTCCAAAATGGTGAGATTTGGATACTGGTAGTTCTAGAACATTCTGAAATGCCATGAAATCATTTAAGAATTTTTTGACAATGACATTTTCTTGCTTAACCTCAATTTGAACTTGTAGAAAATCAACCTTCTAGGAAAATTTAATATCAATGCTTGATTCAGCTTCCTTATGAGTTTTTGTCATGATGTTGGTTAATCTTGTGATTTTGAGTAGATGATAATGTTGCAGTAAACATGGAAGAGTAGAAGCTACACGAATCTGAATGCATGGAAAGGATGAAGGAAGGTAAAAGACTTTCCTGTATAATTCTTCCTTATGTTCTTTTACTATGCATTCTGCACAAAAACTATGCTTGTCAATGTTGGTAGAATGTTTTCATTTGCAATTACTTTTAAGTAGTATCATATTTTATAAATTCATGGCACAAGTGTACATGTTTTGACATATTTATAAATCTGAAACCTTGTGGGCTTACCAACATGTAGCATGCGTAGTCAAGAACCATGTATCAAGAAAGTGATTAGGTCAGTCATTAGAAGAAGTTGTGTTTAATGTAGTACAAGAGCTTGCATGGATGGCATTCCCAAGGAAGATTTAATTCATCGTCTATCTATTGTCATTAGATATGCGTGCTATTGTGTAATTTAAATGGAAGTATTCGCTATATCTTGATTAGGGGTATTGCTTTTGGCTTGTATTACTAGCTGCTCTTTCTCAGATTCTGTGTTGGTAATAAAAGTAATAATAGTGACATATTGTTCTTAAACTTTTAAGCCTAGAAAAATTGAATTATTCGCATTCTACTTTTGGGTCATAGTTCCTTGGCCTGCTCAGAAATAATCACCTATTTGATTGATATGTCGTGTTTGTGTTTAATGTAGTACAAGAGGTTGCTTGGGCCTTAAATTTGGTGTTTATGCCATCAGATTTTCTCATCATCATAGAGCTTCGTTGTTATCGAATCATCAAAATAGACCTCAGTAATTCAACTATTTTTGGGAACGAAAAAAACTCCGGAAATTATATACCATAAACTACAAACTCTAAGCTAGGTCAAATAAATAACATTTTTATTCAGTTATCATGTAGTGAGTTTTAGGTAAATTTTTCATTACTGATGAGCATATAATAATAAATTGAAGCCTTTTTCTAATTATAAATAAGTATTTGTAGAAGAAATGTTAAAATTAATGGCTATACAAAATCTCGCTTTTAGTTTATGTTATGCCATTGTTGCCTAAAGCTAAATGTTCAAAGCTAATTAGATGTTTTAGTGGTGTTGATTAATTATCTATTTCATTTATTCGTTTAGTTTTGCTTTTGGAGATTTTCATGATCAAACATACCTTTAGGATTTGGATATGTTGACATTAGGATTCACATACATATATTATGGAGTAAAAAGGTATAATGCAATTTAGTTTAGTACTTACAGTTGAACCAAAAAGATAGTAATATGATTTATTTGGAAGTATCTATCAAGAAAGCGCATGCCCATCCATTATGACCTTGAACAAAGTATCTGCCAAGACTACATACATTCAAACAGTTTATAACCCTTGTCCATCATTATTAGTTAACTTTATAGCAATTCATCAATCTCACATACATAAACTGAGGGAAACATAAAAAGGAAACGTGCTAAAACATGTCTTCAGTTTCTGTTTGTTAATTAGATGTAGTAGTGATGATGCTTAACTATCTGTTTCATTTATTTTCTTTTGAATAAAAAATTAGCATGTAATCAATTGTTTTTATTAATCTGTCCAGTTCCTGGACTGCACAAAAATAATCAGCTATTCACATGTATTTTTATCACCCCATGATCGAATGGAAACAAACTGGTATAAGAAGATGGATAAATAGGCAGCGGCAGTGGAATGTTTGTATATGATCCACATACAAATAATTCTATTAACAAATACATAACAACAATGCATATGCATAGAGGCAAACACCTTTAACCGAACATGAGTCAAATGTTAATAGAAAACAAAAGAAATGAAGGAAAGGAGAAAAACCATAGGCCAGGAAACTTTTTAGGGATTACAAATTTCATCTAAATATGTCCACATATCTTGAGCGTTTGAAACTTTTCAGGGTGCCTCTTGCAGTGAAACTAAACACAATGGCTGCAGACTGTTCCAAAATATCCCTTATGGAAGGAGTTCAGAGTTGAGGGTTAGTAAGGTTTTATAAAACCAATAGGTTTCGTATCTATTTACAAGAAAATTTTCTTGTCAAGAAGTTCGAAAAAAAAAGAAATCAATATAGAATCAAGGATATCTGAATATGCAGTTTGTTTTTAATCACAAAGAGATATGTCATTACTTGACCTCTTTGTTTGTCTGCCCCCTCCCTCGGCCCTCACTTGAACTACTACTATTTTCTTTTGTGTTTTTACAGAGGTTTTTTCCCAAAATTTTTAAAGAAAAGAAAATTGAGACAGAAGCAGTGTGATATATATTGAGTGAACATTAGGAAAGTTCAAACATGTAAGTGAAAAATGAGACTGCATTAACTTTCTTACGGTGAAATTTGCGTCTTTGAGCAATAGAAGGTTGGAGAAAATTAGAGATTGTTGATGCCTTCGGAATTTTTATAATAGAGTTGTATATGCACAATGAATTATTTCTATTCTACTAAATCCAGGTTGCTCGAATACATTGCTAGAAGAAAATACATTGCCAGAAGAACTTGTTCGAATAGCATGAACATCTTCAAAAAATACCCTCTCTTTCTTTGATACATCTACCATAGAGTCTGATGTGGATGGAAATGAGGGCAACTACAGCCAGCAGAACCATGGTTCTTTGGCAAGATATAAGGTTCGTATTTCCTTTCCTTGTCCCCATGTTAACGGTTTGCCTGATGGAAAGGTTATCATGGGTATAATACATTATGACCTCCCTTTTATTTACAAGTACAATACTATATTTTGTTTATAGTTTTACCGTCTTTGTTTTCATTTGAGTGGACTATATACATTTCATTTTCTCAACAGTTTCACCCGAAGAGTGTTGCAAGTCATTATGGGAAACAAATGTTAAAAAAAATTAGAGACATTACGGTGGATTATTGGAAGCATTCTCCAAGGCGCTTCCTGGATGCTTTCTTTTTGCTTAATTTGACCTTGTTTCTTGAATTTTGTGTTGTTAAAAGTTCGTGACAAAACCTTGTCCATTGAGGCTGTAGGAGTAATCCATATTTCATATTGGTAGCTCCTTAGATGCCATTTGCTTCCCTTCTTATGCATGTGCTAATAGCTTTTTTAATTCATCTGAACAGTTAAACTAATATAGCATGTTTGGCTATTAGAGATCATTCAGCAAATGGTCATATAAATGGAGCCCTAAAGACGGCAGGATCCAACATGAAGACTAAGAGTTTAAAGTTAAGTGGAAAAAGTTTGTCCACTTGGCCAAACAAATTGGTGGACCAAAAAACATGTTTTGTAATTTGTTTGGAGCTCATAAAGCTAACGAAACCTTTTAGCTGGACAACTCTTCTGTTGAAAATGTTTGTTGCTTTTGTAGATCCTTTTTTATGCAGTTCTGACTGTAGCGTCCGCAAATTTGCCAATATATACAC
Organism: Fagopyrum esculentum; assembly: GCA_033239045.1. Lineage (NCBI taxonomy): Eukaryota > Viridiplantae > Streptophyta > Magnoliopsida > Caryophyllales > Polygonaceae > Fagopyrum > Fagopyrum esculentum. The sequence continues at coordinate 12,963,610 of BSUD01000007.1, forward strand.
TATGCTGAATGCTATAATAGGTGTGGAAGAGTTGTTGTGTGTATAAGTAGAAAAATGTTTATTAGGTATTTGGTGGTCGACCTGTTTTAAACCAGGTACTAAATTCACAGACAACTAGATACTAGCACAACTGCAGTTAATCACTCATGGAGACTAAACACCAACAATCAATATATAACAACAATCAACAATCTAACTCGAGCCAGTCTCCGCGTGCGTAGCACGCGGTTTACCCCTAGTAATATAAAAAATGCAGCTACGTAACAAAAGCAAATTCAAATGTATGTTTTTTTTTTTAAAAAAATAGAGATTAATTAATTTTACACCCCGTTAATAAAAGTGGTAAAAATTAAAGGATACACAAAACAAAAAAATAAAACGACAAGATTGGGTAGAATAATACAAATGGAGTAGAATAATACAAATGGAGTAATGAACATAGGCGTCAACAATTATTGATAAAACGACAAGATTGGGACCCTACTATACAAGAATATCTTAAGCTAAATTGCACAAACCATCTTTAAAATAAAGCTTTTAACAAAACTACCCAACAAAGTCAAAACATCTAATGCATAGATTAAAAAGTCTTGGTTTTAAACAGTTTATGTGCCACCAGATCCTGGAAATATTCATTTCTTATAGTTTGCCGATAATTTAATCGAATCGATATATTTCTTCGTTGGTAGTACAATCGAATATTTATAGTAATAAAATAAATATTTATGAGGTAATTGGAAACAAGAAATCTGTACACGCTCATTTTTTCAGGCCTGATGGATTACCCGGAGATGAACAAGTCTAGTTTTGTAGTAGGTAAATTTTGAAAGGAAAAGCCTAATCTCTGAGCAATTTTATGTAATTTAAAACTAAGGGGGTATGCTTTGAAATTTTATTTATTGTTAGGGTGCCTTTGTGTAATTTAAATTACAGTATCAGCAAATCATAGGAAATTATGAATGAATGGTGGGATGACTTTGATTCACAGAATCACAGACATGGCCAACCTCTCTGCACCTTCCTTTTCCCTCGCTTTGCTCATCCTCTTCTTCCTCTCCGGCCAATCCAACGGCCATCAGTCCACGTTCATCATCCACGTGTCACAATCTCACAAGCCCTCCACCTTCTTGACCACCACCCACTGGTACACCTCCATCCTCCACTCTCTCCCCTCGTCCCCTTCCCCTCTCCTCCTCTACTCCTACCACCACGTCGCCACCGGATTCTCCGCCTTCCTCACCGACGACCAAGCCTCGGAACTCCTCCACCATCCCGCCGTCCTCTCTATTGTTTCTGACCAGCCTCGTCACCTCCACACCACTCACACTCCTCTCTTTCTCCACCTCGCCGACGATTCTGGCATCTGGCCGAACTCTGACTACGCTCGCGACGTCATTGTTGGCGTCCTCGATACCGGTATTTGGCCCGAGCGTCGCAGCTTCAACTCAACCGATGGTTTATCCGTCGATGTTCCGGATGGTTGGAAGGGGAAGTGTGAGGTTTCGCGCGAATTTCCGGCGGAGTCTTGCAACGGGAAGATCATCGGAGCTAGGACATTCTATAAGGGCTATGAGGCAGCTCTTGGTAGGCCGATCGATGAATCAGTGGAATCAAAGTCGCCGAGGGATACGGAGGGGCATGGTACTCATACAGCCTCCACTGCCGCTGGATCCGTAGTTGAAAACGCCGGATTTTATCATTATGCGACAGGACAGGCGAGAGGGATGGCGACCAAAGCGAGGATCGCTGCGTATAAGATCTGTTGGAGCTTGGGATGCTTCGATTCCGATATTCTGGCCGCCATGGATCAGGCACAGTTTAAAACCTTGCTATTTTTATTTGGAAAATTTGATTTCTCTGTCAATTGGAGGTTTAATTCATGGCTTTAGTGGTTCTTGTATGCTTGATTAGATGTGCTTGTTTCTAGCTTGAAAGTAGATAGATGAATATTCATTTGCTGTGGGGCTTCTATAATTATGGATTTGTATATAACACAGAGTATTGTTCTCTATCATATTCAGTTTTGTGTGGGTTCCAGATTGATATGAGTTAGGTGTAAGTGCAAGCAATTCATGATTTTGTTAAATTAAATTCCCCTATGTTGATGTTGTTGATATTCAGGCTGTTTCTGATGGGGTGGATGTTATTTCGCTATCAGTTGGTGCGAATGGTTATGCTCCTCCTTATGATAAGGATTCTATTGCAATAGGAGCTTTTGGTGCTGCTCAGCATGGTGTTTTAGTCTCTTGCTCAGCTGGGAATTCGGGCCCTGGGCCTTTCACTGCCGTCAACATTGCTCCTTGGATTCTGACTGTCGGGGCTTCCACTGTTGACAGGGAGTTCCCCGCAACTGTGGTTTTGGGGGATGGCAGGGTATTCAATGGTGTCTCCTTGTACTCTGGTGATTCCTCGGACTCGAATGATTTCATGGAGTTGATCTACGCTTCTGATTGTGGAAGTAAATACTGCTATGAAGGTAATATATCACCCTTTTCTATCGAGCATTACATGTTTTAGGCTGTGTGTTGAATCTACAATGCAAATTTTATAATGCAATTTTTGTGGTTTTGAATGCACTTTATATGACACTTTACTCCCAATCCTAGTATATATTATTAAATCCTAATACTCCTGGAATGCATTATAATGCATGTCATCCAAACATACCCTAGTGTTAGCCTATCATACTTCAATTCAGTCTTTGTGTTTTACCTCCTGTTGTTGATGATGCACCAAACGCGTATTTTAGACTACTAAAATTGTGAGTGCTTTCATCAGGTCAACTTGATGCGTCTAAAGTAGCTGGTAAGATGGTTATCTGCGACCGAGGAGGGAATGCTCGAGTTGCGAAGGGTAACGCAGTAAAACTTGCTGGTGGGAAAGGCATGATCCTTGCTAATACAGAAGACAGTGGCGAAGAACTGGTAGCTGATTCCCATTTAATACCAGCTTTAATGGTGGGTCAAATTGCAGGAGATAAGATCAAAGATTATCTCATAACAAACCCTAATCCGACTGCCAAAATAACATTTCAAGGGACAATCATCGGCTCAAATCCATCAGCTCCGAGGGTGGCAGCCTTCTCTAGCCGCGGTCCTAACCATCTGACGGGCGATATCCTTAAACCCGATGTCATTGCTCCTGGGGTCAATATCTTAGCTGGTTGGACTGGCTTTGTTGGTCCCACTACTCTTGAGATTGACCCGAGAAGAGTCGAGTTTAATATCATCTCGGGCACTTCAATGTCATGCCCACATGTAAGTGGGCTAGCTGCTTTGCTCAGGAAGGCTTACCCGAGCTGGAGCCCGGCTGCTATCAAGTCTGCCCTAATGACAACTGCTTACAATGTTGATAATTCAGGGAATAACATCACAGATCTAGCAACCAACAAGCAATCTACACCGTTTATTCATGGATCGGGTCATGTAGACCCGAACAAAGCACTCGACCCTGGGTTGGTGTATGACATTAGCCCTACTGATTATGTTTCCTTTCTCTGCTCCATTGGCTATGACTCGAAAAAGATTTCCATCTTCCTTAGAGAGCCTACTTCAGTTGATTGCACCAAGCACAACCTTTCTAGCCCCGGAAACCTGAACTATCCTTCTTTTTCAGTTGTGTTCAAATCTGGCAATGGTGTTAACAAGTACACTAGGGTGGTGAGGAACGTAGGGAGCTCAGTTGATGCCGTGTATGAACTTTCGGTGTCTTCTCCTCCAAATGTGGATGTTAATGTTTCCCCGAGAAAGCTTGTGTTCAGTGCAGAGAACAGAACACTTTCCTATGAGGTCACTTTCACCAGCCTTGCTTCTTCTGATACGTCAATTGTGGGTTCTTCGAGTTTTGGATCAATCGAATGGAGTGACAGGGTTCACTTTGTGAGGAGTCCAATTGCAGCGAGATGGATTCAGGGACTTGAGCAGCAGTTGGTGGCTTCATCCTGAGATTCCACAGATCTATGCTGTCTCATTTGCAGGTATATTCCCCTTCCCCTTGGATGTACAGTGGGAGGATGAATTGTGCGTGACCAAATTCTGATCACAATGCTGGAGGAATATAAAATTATCCATCATTGCAAAGCAAACCGTGATCATCCTGTATGACAGTGGTTATTTGTTAATATAAACTTCCTGTATTGTTTGTTATTTTCTTTGATGCAATTTGTTGATATTCAGTGCATAGAAATTATCTTCTTCCAAATTGTTAAAAGTTCCATAATACAATGTATTGATTAGTATACGATGAATCTTGTCAGAAAGGAACTCAAAATGCCAAGACAATGAACCTTGTCAGAAAGGAATTCAAAATGCCAAGACAATGAACGAAATCACGAACAGAAGTATTATCAATTTATCACACATCGAAGATGTGTTTTTTTTATACAAGGTGAGCAAAAGGGGAAAAGTCTCAAAGAGACCGGCCACCCAAGACCTCCAACAGATCTTCAACATCTTCCGGTAGCACCTCGTCACCAGCCGCTGACGCGAAATCATGCAACGCAAATCAATTTGTTCCGGTGTTGACACATCGAAGATGTGTTGAAAGCTTCGTCTTTCCACTTCAGAATGTCTAATATAGCAAAAAGTATGACCAAAAAAATTTATACAGGTTTAAGCCTCTGTTGTAGGATGGCGGTCATGTCCTGTAAATGACAAAAGTATGCCACTTTCACTTAGCCTCTAGGATGACGGGCATTTCCTGTTGGAGGAGTCAAGCTTTTGATACAAGCATTGCTCCTACAGCAGACCCATCCCTAGAACATTAGCGCTAGGGCATCGAATCGGCTCACTGTTTCTTTGTCAATATCATCACTTGTGCAACACCCATGCCACAACTCAGTTCACATATCATAATGCTTTCGAAGTTGCTCTTTTTACTCGAATGAGTTGTATCTCCCATTGATATATACAAGCAATAACTCCAATAAGCCACATTCCTGTTTCCGGATTGATATCTTTTAAGAGTTCAAGTCTGCTCTACTTGCTGTGGCAACTTCACATATGCACCCATTTCCCTCAACATGGAATCAATCATATTCCTCTTATGCACTGAACTATCCTCCATACATTCGGTATCTCCAGATTGAGTCTTGCTCAACCCTGCCACCTTATGAGCACCATTAATCTTCATCAACTCTCTCACATTCTCTACGTCATCCCACCGGCCTTCAACAGCATATAAGTTTGATAGCAGCAAATACGCTCCAATTTCTTCCGGGTTTTGTTCAATGAGTCTCCTTCCAACAAGCTCTCCCAACTTTAAATTCGTATGTGTACGACAAGAAGAGAGAAGAGCTCCCCACAATGCAGATCCAGCCTTCATTGGCAGCTGCTTTATAAACTCTTCTGAATCTTGCATCAAACCAGCTCGAGCAAAGAGATCAACCATGCAACCATAGTGCTCAAGTTTTGGCTCAATCTTGTAAACTCTGCGCATTACATCAAAATGCCACCAACCCTCCAGTAGCATTCCTGAATGGGCGCATGCAGCTAATATACAAGTAAAAGTAGCATCATTTGGCAGCTGCCCATTCTTTTCCATCTCCACAAACATTTCAAGGGCTTTCATTCCACATCCATGAGTACCATATCCCATGATCATGGAGTTCCACGTAACGACACTTTTCTCACGCATCTGATCAAAGACAGCTTTGGCACTATCCATATCACCGCACTTGGCGTACATTGTCAAAAGGGCAGTTGAAAGTAACACATCAGGTTTGATGCAACTATCGCTATTTATAGAAGAATGGATCCATTTACCTTTATCAAGCAAACCTAAATGGCCACATGCTGTTAATACACTAACAAAAGTCGCCTCATTGGGTCCCGCTTCTCCGGAACTCATCTGATCAAACAATTCCATACACTCGCTATATTTCTTGCACCTCACATAAAGAGATAAAATAATATTCCATGAAACCACATTCCGAATAGACATATGATCAAAGAGTTCTCGAGCAGATGAAACATTTTCAGTCCTGGAAAACCCATCAATCATGCAGTTAAAAGAAACCAAATCTCTGCTAGGCATTGTGTCAAATAAGAATTTTGCCTCGGTCAAGTCCCCTATCCCAATATATCCTGCAATCATAGAATTCCATGTACAGATATCTCTCTCAAGCATTTCATCAAACAGCTTGCGTGCCTCACCCACTTTCCCATCTTTCACATACCCATCAATCATCGAGTTCCAAGTCACCAAATCAGAGCAGGAGTCTTCATCAAACACCCTCCTAGCTTCCCTGATTTTCCCACAAACCGAATACATATGAATTAAGGAATTCCTCACAAATAAATCCAACTCAAACCCAAGTTTCATAGACCTACAATGTGCCTTCTCCCCATCAATGGCGGATCCAATCTCAGCACAAACCTTAAATACAAGCGGAAACGTAAAATGATTAGGCGCAACAAAACTCCCCGTCATACACTCATAATAGAACAACAGTGCTCGCTGAGGATCCCGTGCATTCACATAACCCCTGATGATCGAATTACATATAAAAGCATCAGGCTCCTCGAGTCTCTGGAAGAGAGAGACTGCCCTGCTCAACGTACCAGGCAAATTGCAGAGCTTTTTCACGGCACGGCTTGCAGCTAGAGAGTGCTGAAAGAGTCCTAAGACGTGGAGTTGTGCATGCGCTTGGTTGAATTGGTTGAGGCAAGTGGAGGAATCCAGTTTGCGCAGAACCTGATTGTTCAATTCCAGGGTTTGGTATCCATTGAGGATGGAATTGGATTCTGAAGAAGCGACATCTATGTCCTTCCATAGCTTCGGAGGGGAATCGGGAAGATTTTTCTGGGATTTGAGGAATTTTTGTAGAGAGAGGGAGGTGTAGGGAGCTGGAAGCTTGCGACGTTGTAGACTACCCGCCATTTCCGTCTCTGATTTCACTCTACGCCAACACAGTTACATCTATTCAGTACCCGCTCACAATATGCATCTCCGAATTCCATGATTTTCTTTGTTGTAATAAAAACTAAAAAAATACTAAAACTATTAAAAAAAAAAAGAAATGAAGCATAAATAGAGGTACGACACGAAAGCGGCGTGAGACACTGATGGAGTTTGTTCTTTGCTTCATCTGAGCGCCAAAAAGTACCTCCCATTTGAGGTTTTTGCCTGCGAAGCTGGGAAAACCTATATTCTTTGCCCATCGATCACGAATATCAATTTGTATAAGAAATCAGAAAAATGGAAGTTAGTCTCGTCATTCATTTGTTGCGATTGAAATGGCGGAAGATAATTTTGAGTCGTTGCCGTACGCGCCTACTTGGATAGTTGCCGGTGTCTGCTCAGTCATTCTCGTCATATCTCTATCCGCCGAGCGCGGTCTCCATGTTCTTGGCAAGGTTAAATTTCTTAATCCTTCTCCTTTTAGTTCCTCAGCTCAGCGTGTCAATTGGTGTCGGACAAGTGTTCAGTACTGCCAGTACATATGCTAGAGGAGAATTTGGAGTAGCTCAACTTTAATTTGTTGAAGCTTTATGTAATATGTTGTTAATTACTTGTCTATCATGTCTTGTTCAATCTTGAGACCTTAGTTTCCAATGCACTTGACTACATCCACAAAATTTGAAACTGATTGGTTTGGACTGAATTATTGGTTGATTCTATTATTAATCATTACATATAAAAAAAATGTTGAGTTAATTTTTACCTGGATTTGTAAAACTAATATCTCGTCTTTGAAGAGTTTATCTCATATAAATTAGACGATTTTGCTTAAGTAGCATGTAGGTTATTGTAGCAAATAAACATTTCAGAAGGTGTTAGTTTTTTCTATATTTTCCATAAATTGTGAGAGGAGATATATTAATTAGGATTGAAGACTAATGACAAAGATCTCGGAAATAATTGGTTGGTATAGGGTTATATTTGGGGCAAATGCACCATTGAAGGTCAAACAGCAGACTTGAAGCTAGGGAAGTGTAATATTTATAGGCTAGTTATTTTTGTGATGCAAGTCTTAAGGGTTTATCTCATTCCCGAGGAAGAAGCACAAAGACTTGCTTAGCATGCAGTGAAATTGTACACCGTATTTCGGTGCATATTTTAGTGTTCTAAATTTATTTAGAAAAAGTGGTTAATCCAAATGAAGAAAATTTAGGCAAATGAAGTATATAACTAATACAGATGAAAATGCATAAAACACAATAATATCGTTCTCTCATATATTTTTAAGATATTTATACCACTGATATTCAGTCTTACCCCAGTGTATCTAATTAAAAATTTCCTATTGCTCGTGGTTTATCATTGTAATTGAAGGTTTTAATACTTCAACTGGCTCCCTAAAAATCATTATTGTCTTTTACTAGACATTGAAGAGAAATAACCAAGATGCGTTGTTTCAGAGTTTGCAGAAACTGCAGTCAGGTTTGCGATTCCTCTTCTCTGACTCTCTGTGGTTGTTATGGGTGTGTTCCTTTAAAGTACTACTCGCTACCTTAGCTTCATGTGACCTGATCAAATTCAGTTTTTTCTTGTCACTGTTCACTTAAGTTAAATTTCAATTAAGCCAAGCAAAAGTGACAACATCCCTTCACTTTGTTTCATGGAGATCATTTCTTTTGGTTACTTGGAGTCTTCAAGAATCAATTGCATGAGATAAATAGTTTGAATCAATATGATTAAAATGCTTGCAAGTTGCAACTGATCATATTAAGAGTTCATAAAACAAGAGAGTCGGTATGCTCTTGGATATATGGAGCTTTCTATTGTTTAATTTATTGATTATATATAAAAGCTATAAAGCAACTAATGTGCTTAACTAAAGGTTCTTACTTTTATAAGATTATAAATTTTAAAAGTAATAATTCGCTTGAGAAAATTGGATATGGTATCTACCTTCACTAATTAAATTAAGTTTTGTCCTCCCCACTAATTTAGTGAATTATTTATCCATTTTTACTTAGAGGAAAGAGAAATCAGAAAATAAAAGTTAGTGGAAAAAGGGGATAAGTTCTCAATAATCACCTGCATTGCTTAGCAATATGCTTCAAGATTGTCTATAAATGGAATGAGTTCTTACCTTTTTATGAAACTAAAAAGAGTAAAAGAATGATAACCTTCTTTCCTGTTAAAACAAAATGCACCTTTTCTGCTGAGAATTAATCCCTTATTGGAGAATTTGTCGGCACATGAATTTCTTGGTCAAAATTTTCACGTTTTGAGCAGGTTGAATTAGGAGTAGAATGTTATTTTCAATTCATTTGTGCTGGGGGTAGTGATCCCGTGGCCCCAACCGTCATGCCAAAATGTAAGTTCAGTGGGCGGATTACCCCAACTCACTTGGAACACATCCCACACTCAATGCAGGGTCGCATGTGAAACCCCAACAATTTAGAACTAGATTTGCAAGGATGAGCTCTTTTTGCTGATGAGAACTCTTTCTTCTTAATGGGATGAACTTCAAGATGCTCTCAATATGCTTTTACTTGTAACTGTTACTTTAATTTGGTACTCATGATACTTATATCTCTTTGAATGTCAATGCAGAATTGATGTTGTTAGGTTTTATATCGCTTCTGCTTACAGTCTTTCAAGGAGCTATTAGCAAAATATGTGTTCCAGAGGATCTCACAAACCATATGCTTCCATGCTCAAAACATGGTAGTGAAACAGAACATTTTCTACAAAGGACATGGAATAGAAGACGCTTACTGTCTGAAAGCGAGAGTCATTGTGATAAGGTAAGACATTATGATGTACCATAGTTGGATCTATAGAATCTATTTGTTTGGGATGAAAGTGAAATTAGGGACAATGGTCCAGTTTGTTGGATGTATATATCACGACTTTGATTACTATTTAGGAGGTGCATTAGGCCTGCAGTGATGATTCATATGGTCATTATAGTAATGCTGAGTCATTTCCAAGTATTAACAGAGAAGCAAATCAATTTGCTTTCATAGATACTATTCCTTATGGAGTCTTAGTGAAATGTAGTTTAACATCATTCAGTTGAACACAACGTATTACCGAAAATAAGTAGAAAAGTGATGATCGTCACTTTAAAGAGACTTGTAGTTTACTAAGGTTTAGACTGATTTTTGTTCTCCAATATTTTTTGAATCTATTTTTATTGTTCAATAACTGCTTTTCTCATATGAATTTTGATGCTTACGGATAAAGAATACTACAATTCCATGTCTGTTTGATCTTCAGGGAAAAGCTCCATTGTTGTCTCTAGAAGCCTTACATCAGCTCCATATATTTATCTTTGTGTTAGCAGTTGTCTATGTGTTTTTCTGTGCCACTACCATGGTTCTTGGGGGAATGAAGGTAATGCAATTATTCCATTCTTCTAAGATAACTACAATGCCATTTTTCTTGGCTAATGTGATTGTTTTGAGACATAGTGCTGGCATGATTATAGAACGCTTAAAGGTGATATTAGTACACTTTATAATCACAGAGCTGAAGAATTATGTAGAAACTTGTACGAATTAGTTTTTGAGGAATATAGAATGGAAAGGATGCGGAAATTTGAAGAAGTTATGAAACTTCCCTTAAGTTTCAGCTCTTTTGTTCTTATACAAAGGGAATTATTTTAATAATGAGATGCAATTGCAGTGGCATAAAATCTTTTTTGACAAGTGGACCATCTTGACTCGTGAAAAATGGTAAATAAAAAAAAACTTACTGTAGTCATGTTTTCAATTTAGAATTAGTTGAAAAGCTTTTAAGTTTTGAGGCAGTTAAAAGCTTGTTACAGAACAATAGATTAATCTACGTACAGAACTATAGATTAATCTACATATTCAGCAGCATTTGCTGAAATTTTTTTGACGCATTAATGACAAAAGCTTGTTACAGAACAATAGAGTAATCAAAGTAGAAAAAATGAGGTGTAGGAAAGTTTAAAATTTGGTTGATATCTCAATCGCTGCTAAACTTAGTTTGTGGTTTAACAGGTACGAAAATGGAGGCATTGGGAGGAATCAATTAGGCGTGAGCTTTCAAATGAAGGAAAAGGTAGCATTAACCTTTTACTGTATTACATATAAGGTTTTGACATTTATCAGTTCTTTTTGCATACTTAGCCAAGTCATATCTCTGCTTAAGATTCATCCAGGTTCACACGTATACATGCTGAGCACCAGCGTATATTCAGTCGACGGGGATTTCGATATTGCAGTTGGATGGTAAGTTCATGTTTCGAAATTGATGATATTCAAATCATGTTAATGACATAAAATTGAATTAAAAGTATAGCTTGGACTAGTTTTAACTTGGTGCTTTTCAGCATAACACTAAATATACAATATTATGAGCTTCATATTGAAAGTAAAAAAGAAAATTGGCATTCCTCTTCTATTATTCTCCAAGAATTCTTACCATGCTGTTAATATTGTCTTCAGCTATCATTCTTCAAACAATTCTACGGTTCTGTCTCCAAGTCAGACTACATTGTACTACGTCACGGTTTTATAATGGTGACATACTCTTGCTTATTTTATTTTTAGCTTTGTTTTGAATTTCCTGCTTGTTTTAGAATCTGATGTGTCGGTACTTTTTCCTGTCTAGGCTCATTCTCCGTCAAATCTAAGGTTTGATTTTCATAGATTTATGATGCGAACACTAGAGGCTGATTTCAAGAAAGTTGTTGGCATCAGGTATATAACACTGCAGAATCATATTCTTGAAGATAAATTTCATGGGCATGACAACTGAAATCCAGATCATCTTACTACTTAATTGCAGTTGGTACTTGTGGGCGTTTGTTGTAGTGTTCTTGTTGGTCAATTTGAAAGGTTCTTTTCCCTTTTCCTCTTTCACCTGTAAGTTTTTATTTGAAGCTAAATTTTATGGTGGTTTTACTAACATATGAATGAATTGATTACTGTACAGGATGGCATTCATACTTTTGGTTGTCCTTTTTGCCTTTGATTGTAAGTCTATTGTACAACAAAAAGAAAGTTAATAGACTGGTGTGCTGTATACTTTGTTAAAATGTTGTGCTTATAACGAATTGCTTGTGACAGCTTCTACTTCTTGTGGGTGCTAAACTGGAGCATGTCATCACCTGTATGTCTAAAGAAATTGCCGACGGTGAAGAAGGCAACAATGCTCAAAATAGGCCAGCTGGGGGCGTGAAGCTTTCTGATGAGCATTTTTGGTTCAGTCGCCCAAACATTGTTCTATATCTGATCCACTTCATTTTGTTTCAGAACTCGTTTGAGATTGCGTTTCTATTTTGGGTTTTGGTGAGAACAACAAAATTGCTCAATAGTTTGTTTATATGTATGTATACGAGCACCTGACTGATGCAAGGTACTTGATCATGATTATACAGTGCACTTACGGAATTCATTCATGCATTCTTGATCACGTTTCCCTCATAATTCCAAGACTTATAATCGGGTATGTACAAGCATGATCCAAGTCTTGATGCTTCACTTCCAATTTGATAGAGTTTTGATGATTTCTTATGCTTGTGATACTTGTTTGCACCGCAGGATCATGATTCAAGTGTTATGTAGTTACAGCACACTGCCTCTATACACGATCGTGAGCCAGGTAAGTTCTTATTCATATACAATCCATTTGAACCAATTATCGCTGTGCAATATAATGATAAAAAGATTATGATTATGTTGTTTGCTTGTTCGGGTAAATTTAGATGGGAAGCCAGTTTAAGCAAAGCATGTTCAACGAGTATGTTGGCGATGCCTTGCACAATTGGGCTGGCGATCACTTGAGAGGTCACTCTTCACGAAGTCTTCAAGCACTCGGAACTTCTGCAGAGATGGTAGAGCTCGACCCTCGTCATGAAACAGGAGTTGTCATTGAAGCACCACCATTGCCACCAAGCACTTACCCTTCCCCCCTTTCAACTTAGTGCCAAGGCAAGTTAAGAAAACAATCCCTCCATATGTGAAATACTGGCAAATATATTGTTAGCTAGTGTTGAAAAGATTTGAAGTGCAACTCTTCCTCTCAAAGACAATGTTTGAATAATATGTAATTGTGTATTGGGTTAAATGTTATTTTTTTGGTATATTTAATAGGCATTCTTATTATTTATTTGTAATTTTACTCATGTAACAAAGAAGATGAAAATAAAGCATTTTAAATTCATTCTTGATTCTCCAGGAGTATAAGGCAAACATGATTCATCAGGATATGGGATTTATTGATCGAAGTAGAGTATAACATAACAAAATGATTCTTAGATCTGCAACAATCCAAGTACAGAAAGGAGCTTCTACCAAGATTGCAGCCAGGTAAAGGTAAATGACCATCTCCAGCAACCTGTTCAACAGAAATTTGATATCAGAATCACTCTTACGGAGCACAAACCCAGAAGCAACAGAAAAATTCGGTATATAAAGGCAAATGAGTCAGTCTACGGAATAGAAAGTGATTACATATAATTAATACTTCAATACTTCATCATAGAAAAATAGAGCAATTGTAAAATCCTAACAGCAGTAAAATACTAACAGCAGCAGAGAATAAATATAATTCAGTCTTAATGCAGGCAGGTGACCTATGCTGATACAATCCGCATATAAACATTTGTCAAACATTTTACATCATTGTAATGATGCCACAGATCTACAACTTTGGTACTTCGCATACACCAAGTAGATGGAAAAAGTGATTCAGCCCCATGACTCGTATGAACATCAGTCTATAGAGTGAAAAGAGGTTTGACCCGATAATCACCATAAGTGATAAGTCACATGTATGAGTTGCTAGGTTGCTGTTGCTCACAATCAAGCAGGCATAGAAAGAATCTAGACGTGCTAGTGAAAGGACTGAAAGCAAGCTTTTATCACATAGATGAAGCACATACACCTCATGGAAGACCAATGTAGCTTAAACCAAGTATCTAAAAAATATGCCACTTCATAGCAAATCATCAAGTAGCTGGGTGTAAATAGAAGGCATTGGATATCATTGTAAATGATATTGAATATATAGTATTAGTCATTACAATTAAATGTAATGCACCAAATAGTAGCTCCTTCGTATTCGGTTCAGGTAGGAAATTATAGTTAAAGAGGGTTAAGAGGCACTATAGCTTTCAGTCACTCTGGACTTATTATCAAGATCCATGACCGGAAACTGAAGATAGATAATGTTGCAAAAGAAAGATCTACAAATGAGAACACCACAGAATCAAAGGAAGGACCAGAAAGTCAACAACTGTAGATAACTCTAATCTATCAATGCACAACAGCAGCTGAATGTAGATTGTAGCATCAAGCCGTCAGTTAGAAATCTAGAGTAACAGTATCAAATCCTTAAAAGGGATGATTAAGTAGAGGAGAAATTTGGGGGAGACGGCTTGCATCTCATATCATGAAGCAGTGTTTACAGTTCATTCTAGTAAATTAGTAATAATATCCCCATTGTACTTCAATTTTCCACACAAGAGTTGGTTTGTGTTGAAACTAGAAATTATTCTTAATCCGCTTTTGATAATTCCACCCCACAATCCAAGAGAAACCGGACTGATGAAACTGGGATCATACAACGGAACTAAACAATCTCCTAGGAAACGAATGCCATTAATCAAAATCCACATAATTAGGATGCGCAAATACCAAGCAATAGTAGATCAAACCCCTTGACCTCATTCTTAATCAAATTTAACTGAAATTAGAAGAATAGCTTCAAGCAGATCATTCCATACAACAAAATCTCCAATTTTCGTACAAGCAAAACCCTAGATGCTGATGAAAAACAAAAACCAAGGAGAGCAACACCAAACTAGTCCTTTCACCAAATCAACGAAACGAACGAAGAGGAGCAGAATAAAAATTAGATTACTTACAAATGGAAGACGGTTAAACTCAATGAATTAGGAAGCGTTGGCTGTGCTAGGGATATGGAGAGGAGTGCCTTGCTTTTGCTCGTTCTTCTGTTGTTCGCGAAGCTTCTGCATCTGAAGCATCCGCTCCATGACGAGCTCGTACTCGCACTTCTCATAGGTGTGGCGCTCGTTCTCGCACTTCCATGGAAGGTAGAACTCGGATTGCCGGCACTTGTTGAGAGGGATAAGAAGGTGAGCGCATTGATCTCTGTAGGCTATGGGAACCTTCGCCTCCACCATCTCTTCCTGTGTCGCAATCATCTTCTTCGATGATCCTGGCACCTCCATTGCTCTTCTCTCGCTTCTGCTCTTCTCTCGCTTCTTTCCTGAGAGATTTCTCTTTTGACACTTTCACAAAGTGTGAGAGGTAAAAATGCAGTAGAAAATTTAAGGGTGATTTTTGCTCCGTAGGATTATATTATTAATATTGTTTTGTATATATTTTTGAGAGAAACTAAATAGTTTTCCCTTTATTGGACCGATTAAACTTTAGTATCTCGTCGAACGGTACCTCATCTATTGAGTCGGTCATACCTCTCCTTCTGAACGGTGTTAAACAACGGGTATTAAATTTTAGTCAGACTAAAAGATAGGGTATGTTCAGACAATTTACTCTATTTTTGACGATAAATAATTTAGATTTGTTTTTGATATCACTAATATTCTTTAGTATATAGTTTTAATGATAAATAATCAAGTATATAGCATTTTTTAATGAATGGACCAAAATTTCGATTTTGTATACCATGTTTAAAATAAGTAAAAACGAAATAAAAGTATTAGTTTTCTACGATATCGTTTCTCAATTCTACGATGACTAAAACTAGTAAATAAAATGACAAAAGAGAAAGGAAATAACAATCATGTTAAATGAAATAATAAGTATATGCGTAAGAAGCTCATTTTGATCGCTATACTTTTTTTCATCGAACAAAAGATTGACGTTTTCTCCATCGGATTCAACTTCGATCTCTTTGGAAAATGTCGATATATTTTACGAGTTTTTTAGGATTGAGATGTTAAATTGTGATTTGGATTTATGTAAAATATATATTGAGGCAGTGGCTAGGGTAAGCGAGACGGACGAGGTCAGTTCAAAAGACAAGGCTCGGGCGCAATCGAAGATAGACAGCGGGACACAATTTCAATGCGCCCCAGAGGCACAAACACAATGCCTCCCGTGTTTGACCGGATCACTCGAAGAAAATTACAAATCAGTAAGGGTGGGCATGTGAAGAGATGAGACGGGATTGAGGTCATCATATTCATGTCCTAGCTATTTTAAACGGGATGAGATCGGGAAGGGCCTTGAATATTTTAGATTGAATCTTATGGGTCCTATCCCGACTGGGATCGGGACGGGTTTAATACTGCTTGTTCATTAATTTATTTACTCTGCTCAAATTTTACGCTTTATCCAAAAAAATATCGGTAATAGTCGTACTTAAATAAAAAACATTAAAGTTTACAGATATACATAATAACATATTACAATTTACATTAAAGTTTCCAAATATATATAATAAAATACATGTAAATGAATTTGGGTCATTTTGACCATTGTCAATTTTGATGGTTTGACTAACATGATTTATTTTTAAAATATATAAGCATAACTATATAAGTATATCACTAATGCTTAAGAATTTTATTTATATTTGGTCTTTTACATTAAAAACTGAAATTTTATTTATATTTATTATTTTTAATCTAAAAGTTGGACGGGACGGACCTAGCGGGATGAAGAAGTTAAAGTTCATATCTTGTGCCGAATAGTTTTTTGCGGGACGAGTTCCGGACAATTTCCTAATTTTGGACGAAATCCCGCCAGAATCATGACCGAATTTGTGTCCACCCCTACAAAACAATATTAAATATTTTCTTAGGAGATTAATTACTAACGTTTCTTCTTCAAGTAGTAACCCTTTCATTTTTATACTTCAATTTTTTTATTTTTAATCAGATTTAATGTTGTTTATAATACACAACACAATTGATTACAAAAGAAATAGTGACAACCCAACTAATTACAGTAAGTTGACGATAATATCGTAACGAAAAAGCTAAAGACACAAGGTTTGTTTTATTAACGTAAAATACAAACGCATTCCGCTGGCGCTCAACCAATAAAAAAAAAAAAATTGAGCGCCAACGCATTCCGACGGCGCTCAAATCTTAAAAAAAAAAAAAGAAAAGGGGCAAAACTAAGAAAAAGTAGGGTTTTGGGCACTAGCACCATGCGCCGGCCCCCAAAACCTACTTTTCCGATTTTTGCCTAATATTTTTTTATTTATTTTAAGATTTGAGCGCTTTCGGAAAGCGTTGGCTCTCAAAATAGCGCCGAAAAACCTACTTTTTCCGATTTTTGCCTAGTATTTTTTTATTTATTTTAAGATTTGAGCGCCGTCGGAAAGCGTTGACGCTCAAATAACGCAAAACGTTCATATTTTGTACCAAGTAAATTCAAAATTGTGCATATAAAACGCCCCTATCGTAAACAGTAATCATCCTGTAAAAATCCAAAAAAAAATTGACTAGCAAAAAATCATCTTTCCAAGAAATGATAGTTAACAGGTCATCGGTGTACGATTATGTTTTTTCTTAAACAACCATTATAGGATAAAATTCAGCTTCGATTTTCCTATAATGATTCCCTTATATGATTTCACAATTCAATCGGTCAGGCTAGTATCATTTAGCCCCAAACAACCATACGTTTGCAGCCAATAAACACAACATCAACAACACAATTCTCGTATCATTGTTGCTTTTTGACATGAACATCAACAGTTATACACGAAGAACGAGTTGAATTCAGAATGAGATAATTGTAATAGTTGGGTGTGGATTTCTCAAATTAAAAAAAAAAAACTATGACAAAAGAATGACAACATATCAGGGTGAATCCCCTACATAATGTTGTGTTCCTCATTTAAGTAGAGGGTTTTGACAATGTAAATCCTAAAACTTGTATTAACATGAACCAAACATCATATTGGCTCGCCAAATTCGTATCTGCAGAATTGCATATCATCTACAAGCTAGCTGAGACGAAGGAACCGCTCCATTACATGTCTCCAACGTTCGAGTTACTACGGCTCACTTTGTTGATTTTGCGTTGTATATCTACAAGTTCTGGTGAGATCTCAACTTCCACCTCGGATTTAATTGGTCCATCGATGGAAAGCTCTTCAGAACTCTCAACAAAGTTTGTAGCCCTGACCTGCATGTTATGTACGTACTTACGGAATGATATAATCCGATTCTTGTTATCTTGAGTTATGAATTACTTGAACCTTAAGTAACCAAGCTTGAAAAATTAAACTAATCCGAACTCGAAATGACAGATTTAGAACTGCAAAAACCTGGGATTTCACTTTTATCCTATTGAACTTTTTTTTTCTTGACTTCATAGGCTGTTGGTTGATCCTATCTGAGCTAGACTTGCATCAACCAGAAAGAACAATAACAGAAGAGGAAAACGGTTACCTGCAGAGGTTTCATGACACCAGAAACAGTATCATCTATTTCTTTTGTTGTTCCTTGAGCTTGAACTTCCATGGAATTTCGGACAACTTGACTGAGAAATGATACATCGTCTGACATAACTCCGAGCCCTTTCAGAAGCATGGATCCCATCTGTAAGCTCGCCTGTTCAATTCCAACAAAACCAATGAGTTGTGACAAGAAAAATCATTGGAAATTCCGGATGGTGCCCCCGTGGTTTGGGGTTTTCCGGATTTTGGCCAGATGTTTTTTTTAGTTCGGATGGTGCCCTTGTGTTTTAATATTTTCCGGAAATGCCCAATTCCTTTTAAATTGTAAAGGGATGTCAACTAAAATAATTTTTTTAAATGAGAAAAACTATTTTTTTTAAAAAAAATGATAAAAGAGGCTAAATATTTTGCACATAGGTCTTTTTTTAAAAAATTATTTTAAGTTGGCATCCTTTACAATTTAAACGGAGTTGGTCATTTTCTAGAAAATATTAAAACACAAGGGCACCATCCGAACTAAAAAAACCATTGGACAAAATCCGGAAAACCCAAACCACAGGGGCAACATCCGGAATTTCCCAAAATCATTTCCACAATGAGAAAAAGGTTTGCAGCTCGTTTTGCCTACATACCTCGGTATTTTCAAGAATGGCATCAGTAGCACCTGATTGTTTCAGCTCTATCAAATGTTGAATGTCTTGAGCCCTTGCGTAGATTGGGACCTATGCAAGCAAAATCAACTTAAGCTATAAAACATGATAAAGGAGGCTGGAAAGATTGTCTGATCAAGCCAAGCTACAATGAGTGCAATTCAAACTATTAGCGGCAATATACTTACAGCTGGGAAGGCCAACCGAATTCTTTGAACAGCCTCAACTGTCGTTTTCTTTCCGCTGTACATAATTATAACTGCTTTAGGAGTAGATATGCCGGCAGACTGTAGAACAGCTGGCCGAGACCCATCACCATAGAAGATTGGGAAACCAAGTTCCCTTGCCGACTGTTAAGAATGGAAATGACGGCGCTAAGATTGGCAATCTTAATATCTATCTTGGAATAACGAGTCTGAAATGTTTTATGTTGTATGAAGCTAAGAGGTTCAATTACTATCAGCAAGAGCTCTTTTAAAATATGTGCACTAAGGAAATGCGCAACAGGAGCTCTTTGGAGATCGGAAGATATTGTAACCAACCTTCACCACAGCAGGATTAAGATCAAAAGTCACATAAGGCCATCCAACCACATCACTCCCGTTTCCACCAGAAGTCAATGGTGCAGACAAAAGGTTGGCGAGGACCTTCACATCACCATAGTTCAGCCCCATAAGCAAAAATGAAACAATAAAAACCATAGAATTCTTATTGTGTCTGTCTGATGACAGTATTTTACCTGCCCCATTTGACCAAAGCCGAGAATAACTACTGGTTCACTTGCATCAAAATTCATCTTGGGAGGACTCTTCTGCATAATCAGCACTTGTTACATACGATATACAATTACACTAATATCAGGAAAGTTAGTAGGCATTGTACGTCGTTAGTGCCAATTTTCTGATCAATCAACTCTGCAGCTTTCCTTCCAAGCTCATTGAGTGCTGGTGTTAGTGCCATTGACATCACAACTACAATTATGAGTAGTTTATTAAGCTCCAAAGGCAGTACACCGAGCCTGGTCCAAGTGTGTCTGGATCAGAAAAATGTACATAGAATAAAAATCAGAGGAGATCCACAGTCGGATGGTACTGACCTGTTCGCGAGGGAAAAAACCACGAAAGCAAATTCACCTCCTTGAGACAAAAGAAATCCAATTCTCACACTTTCTTGGATGGTTAATCCAACACGAGGACCAATGGCCGTTGTTATCATTGTCTTGATAGTAATTAGACCAGCTAAGAGTACCAGCACATTTGGCCATTCTCGAGATAGAATCTTCAGAGCAGAGATAATCATATTACAAAATTAACAGAAGGCATATGTGGATCTAATCATTTAAATTTACATTTGTAGCACAATCAACTATAAATCAAACAAAGCAATCAGATGTATATGATTGTGATAGTGAGTATGTGCAGAAGCATAGAAATAACAATTTGGAGGCATTGTGAATTTATGAGGAAGGAAAGGTCAGTTGTCATATTCAATGGAAGCACTTAGGTCTGTGGAATCCATAAAGACTGGTTCGGGGAAAAAATAGCCTCTCTTGTTGAGACTATTTAAGAACCACAAGAACATCTACAAAGGGAAGAGAGACAAATTAAACAAGGTTTCAGGAGACTGAAATCTGTCAAGAGATCCCTTACAATGGGAAAATTCTATAAATACAGCATGAGACTAGGGGGCAATTGGACTGGTAGTGTGATATGGTTAGGTAATTTGGGGTTCCATTATTTCAGACAGGTTAAACTAGATTAATGCTTATTTTGAGTTTCAGTTATGTCACTTGGGTTCAAATGCCCATGATTTTGGTAGATTTCAGGTCAAAAGGTTTTGACTCAGTTTATTGCAGGTCAAGTATTTTTGAGTTGAGTAGTTTCTGAATTCTACTTGTTTCAACTTTTGTTGATTTCATCAGTTTTTATATAAGATAATTAAGGGTCCGTTCCCCAATAATTTACCTCTATGAGGTTGAAATGTTTTCAAAAATTTCAACCTTAATCATGCCCTTCAACCCCAATCATCCCCAATAATCTACACTACCGAACGGACCCTAAATATTGATTGGGTTTTAGGCAGAGAGGGTTTCAAGCTGAGGAGGTTGGTTTTTCCACTGTCTAGTCGTGTTTTGGCAGGTCTACATAAGAAATGAATCAGTTACCTGCATATCAATTGAAGTACCAGTTGTAACAAAAAACAACCCGAGAAGTAACCCTCTGAATGGCCTTATATCAGCTTCAATTTGAGTTCGAAAATTCGTTTCAGCCAGTATGGCGCCAGCTAGAAATGCTCCAAGCTGTAGATTTGGAGATGACAGAAGTTAAACTGAAAATCATTTGAACTGAGGTTAAAACAAGTGTTTAACAGTAAGAAATATGATAGAGAATGACAAACCGTGTCACTGAAACCAAGCTTCTGAGTTATTAGTGAAGTACCAGCAACCGTAAGTAGACAGAGAGCAACAAAAGCTTCAGAACTCCTTGTTTCCGCAACAACCTATATTTAAGTGGTAACACTTTAATCCGATCACAAGATCAAGTCATCTCGAATGCTATGTACAAAAATATCATATTTACCTCAAAGACTCGTCTAAGGAAGAATTTCCCACCAAGAGAAAGCAAACCAAGCCCACCTAAAGCTTTTAAACTCTCTTTGAGAAGCATTGGCCAAATGCTTTCCTCCACCAAATTCTTGATGAGATTGATATACGTTAGCAGCATAATATGACCATTTAATTGATAGATTTAGACAATTAGATAACAGATCAAATCAGAGATACATCAAATGTTTTGACCGTACTAGCAAAAGTCAGCTAGATGGAGACCAGTTGACTAATTTTAAGTTTTATTTGTGATTTCAACAATTGTTGTGAGGTAAGAAAATACAAGTTCTACACATTAACCACAAAGCAAGAAAAAAGGCATTATCTTGAAAATGTGAAAACTTGTAAGAAATTAGGTTAGAATTATTGTTCTATGACAGAAAAGAGATTGACATTTCAACATGAAGTTTAAGAAACATTTGTTAGTGTCAAAATGAGCTTTAAGCAAGTATGTCAAGTGAAACTTGATGTCAAAATACTGCTCCAAAAATTTAAAACAACAATGGAGTACTGTGAAGTGATGCTTACCTGGCTCTCGATTACAGGGAGTATGACTAACAGAGGAACAACTGCTATATCCTACATATTAAAGTAACATACCTTGAGAAAAGGTAACATTTAACCAGAACATTAGTGCAACAAAAAAAATCACAACAAAGTCAGTTAGAAGAGATAAACCTGCAGCAGAAGGATCCCTAACGTTGCAGAACCGAATCTTGTTGGAAGTTCACCTTTCTCTGCAAGAAGCTACAAGAAACACGGTAAACTCAATACTCCAGATCCAACTAGGCACTATTTGATTTATACTTACTTTTAGTTTTTGAGTAAATTATACACAAGCATTATGAAGTCTCTCGAGAGAAACCTATCTCAGACATAAAACATTTTAGAGAAACATGGCTGATTTCTAGATTGTTAACAGCAATTCAGCCACAAGTAGAGCAGTGCAACCTAATTACATTGATCATTTTGCCATCCCTGAATAAACCAAAGGGTCAGCATCCACCTTGTGTTACTTTGCAATTTCACACATTAAGTTATAATTGGATTCCTCTTCTTTTATCAGAGTTCTTGGGTTCACCAAAACATGATATGGATGTAATATGGAACTAAGTGTTCTCTAGTAGTGACCCTGCTTCTTTTGCACCTAGGTATTCTTCCAAGCTTTAAAATTTTGAAAGAATGCATTACAAATTTCGTACAAGCCATATCATCCACTAAACAGTGCGTTCACAATTCCGACCCACCAGATAACTTAATCCTTTAGCACAGTTTGTGTTGAAAGGGCCACACAGCAGTACTATTTTCACTCCAACATTTGACGATATTAAAGTAGCAATCACTTTTTGGAGCTCAGAGTTATAACAACAGAAAATAGCAACATAAGAGCATGCACAACGGTGTGCCCAAGAGTTTCTTAGATTATAATTAAGAAAAAGAAAATAAAAGAGGGGATGTGTCATAAAAATCATCACAAGGTTTCTTATTTGCAGAGTGAAGGCTCTACTACAAGAAACAATACATGTAAAATAAGAAACCTTGTAATGATTTTTATGACGCATCCCCTCTTTTTATTTTCTTTTTCCTTTTCTTAATTATAAAGTAAGAAACTTAGAGATTTTCATGGGATCTCCATTGTGGATGCTCTAAGTTGCATCAGATTTATTTTGCAAGTGTCAAGGAACCATATGTAAGACATACCCATCACATTTAATAAAACAGTAGAAATCTACCTGCAGAACAAAAGCTGAAGAGGACAGTGACAGTGCAGCGCCTATAATTACGGCCTCATCTACACTTCTGATGTTGACCTGCTCTGGATACAAAGAATACACATGAAAGCTCATTTGATGAATGATCACAATATAGATCTAACAAACTGTACTTCAATATTAAATATAATATTGTTTTGGTGGATATCACTATTAGCAACATTTCTCCAAACCTCACGCCCTACATCCGCTGGCATAACAACGTCATATGGCAGTGGATAGGCCTCTCAGGCAGCACGCTAATTATGGAAGCACAAAATTCTAGCACTAGTCACATAATAAGGGACATTACAGCTGACAGCGGAGAATAGCCAAGTTTAACAACTTGGTAATCAATGTAAAGCATACTTCAGGAATGTTTTTGGAGATAGAAAAATCGGACAAATTGGTTTTCTAAGAAAATATTGATAGGGAAACAGAAGGCATTAGGCAAGAAAGAATAGTTACCAGATCGGGCCTAGAGTTGAAAAGAAACTGCAAAATTTTTGTTCCAATAGCCCCATTCGGAGGAAGCTCAAATGCTGTGAAAGCAATTGTTGACAATAACACCTTTCAAAAAAGAAATCAGAAATTAGAATTAATATATGAATAATAGACAACAAATATATGTTCTAAGCATTTTAATGGAATGTATATTCTCTTACTGGGAGGCAACTGATAATATTTGTTTTTGTTTCTTTTTGCAAAAGAATATTACTAAAACCTTAAATAGATACACTATGGTAACTGAATGATAACGTACTGACCAAATTTTAAATATTGTCAAAATCTTAATAGATTAAAAACTCATCTGCCTTGCAAATATTGTAACTTCAGAAGTTATAAGACACTAAAATATTATCCAGAAGCTGAAAACGTAGTACATTTTTGTACATTAAAGCTCATCTGCATTGGCAGTTGGAAGAAAATTCATGTTGTAAAGAGTGAATTAATTTGCTTACACTTGGTCTGCATAATTAGAAGTACATCCATGAAAATCTAAACCCAAAGTCAAGGATATAACCATAAGACCTTCTGAAGGCAAACTTATCTAGGATTTTCAGATTTGCAGTGTCTTTTAAGGAAAAGAGCATACCTGAGTCAATCCCATGCCAAAAGCAAACTTGGCTAGAGCTTTCAGGCGTGCAAAGGAAAGCTCTAAACCCATCTCAAATAACTGAATTCAAAACATGAAATAGAGTGAGATGAAGCATAAAAAATTGTAAGATGCTACAATAATACTCATAAGAAAATGCAAAATAGACTAAAATGAGGATTCTATAACAAATATCCTTCCAATGCAACATATATATTTTAGCATTTCAACTATGTCATAAACTGCAAAGTAGAGTGGAGATATTTCATCTCTCTCTTCAATCCTCAACAGATGTCTCATCTCATTAACTTAAGTATACATTCTATTGATAAGTCTAGCACAGGGGTGCAAGTATTAGGGTATTAGCTAGACGAGGACATATCTCTTTCAAACTAGCTGTTTCTAATACTTAAAAATCAATCACTATTAGCCCTTTCCTGGTTTCCAAATTCTTCAATTATTTTTTGGTGAAAAAACTCCTAAATTAGAAAAAGTTAACTTGTGTTGTAATGAGTATTGCTGTCAAACAAAATTCTACACGAAAACTATTTACTTCTCGTTAAAAGATTCTAATGTTATGCCTTGAATGAATACGACCTTCTGCGAATCATATATATTCTTAAAATAAAATCTTTTCACAAAGCATTGAGTGACATGATTACACAGCCATGGGTGAGGACCACGCTCATGAAGTCAAGAAAAAACAATTGAAGTTGTACTTTTGAGTAGAATGTAGAGAGGATTACAAAACTTGGCATATAAAATTAACACATTATCTTGACCCAAAAAAAAAAGATGTAAAAAACCTATGCAATGTCTTATTCACAATTTAGAGTCATCCACAATAATTTTGTTCATGCTCAGTCTCGTTTTTATCTCCAGTAAAAAATGGATTTGGATAACAGAAAGAATAACATTCAGCGGTATATAGTAGTAACAAAATTATTTACCAGAAAAAGGACACCCCACTCAGAAAGAACCTTAACATCAGTAAGGTTCCTAATCAAGCCAAATTGGTTAAGAACAACACCCGCAAAGAAGAAGCCAAGTATCTGCATGAAAACCAGGCCCCTTAGTATAATAGGAGAAACCAGAATTCGACTGGAGAAATATAATGGTATTAGTTCAAAAACATCACATGCCTTCTTGTAACAAAGTAGGAAATTCATGAAAAGTAGATATCAGCAGTTTCAACACATACGTTTAGAACAAGAAAACAACCATATTCCAGATCCACAACTCGAGCAGTTTAAAAAAGGTTTAGGTATGGAATCTCATATACAAGGATTTATTTGGTTATTTGAAGAGTCCAATTGGGTTTAGTACATGAATGAAGCTTGTCTAGGAACCAGCCAAAACCAAAAAAAAGTATGAGTATGGAAAGAGGATCGAAAGAATGGGTTGAAAGAAACATGATGTAGAAACAAACACTGATGTTGGTTTTGTATCATCCAAATGATTCCTGATAACCAAAACCGGTCAAGCAAACGCTGTCTTAACTTCTAAGGAATACTATCCAATGACACAAAAGAGTTAAAGGATAAGGTTTATCTAACAAACTTTAAGCTTCTTCTTTAGTTCAAAGAAAAAAGATCATGGCTGTCACCATTAGTATGTGAGCATCACAATAATGTTCATTAATATGGAAACAAAAATGATGGTGGATTGTCTTCTAAAAGGGGAAGACGGCGCTAATGATTTGTCAGCCTCTAATATATTTTGATATTGTTCGATAAGGTACTACATGATTAAAGACAAACAAGACAAATACGTTCAACATCAAAAGTTGACAGAATTGTAGAGATCTTACTGGGCTTGCTTTTAAAGTCCGGAAAACAGGGACAATCAAAACAGTAGAAGCCAAGAATGTCAAGGTATCCAATCCCAAATCATTGATGACATCAACAGCACTGGCCACATCAATTTGTGCGCATACCCGAGATCTTTTCTTGCTTGCTGTTTTGAAAATGGGTGCATACCATCCTTTTTGCTTGCAAAGTGAGGTAAAGAGTGTAGATGTTCTATCAACCCTAAAAACTATGGTATGGTGACAGCAACTTATCACGTGGCTTGTGGTATATGATCGACTATGCATTGATAGGATCTTATAAGGTAATGCATGGAAAGAATGTTTGTATGGATAAAGACTCTCATGATTTGCAGCTTTGGTTCTACTTATTCTGCCAGCAGGCCCAACAATATCATGCCCCTGAAAAATTAATCAGTTAATTACAAGGACAGTGTATATCGTTGCAACTCCTCAAGAAAGATGATGAACATCTCTTCCATCCTCATAAATCAGTGTAATAAGTCCAAAGAAAGACATTAAACAAGAAATAACTCATTATCATCATAAACCAAAATACTAAGGGATGATCACCCTTAAGTAGATCTTTTTTCACCAAAGTCACCCCTTGAACAAGATATTGCAGAAATCTGCTATATTTTGTTTAACGTGGTGGCTGGCAAAAGAACACCTCTGGTCCTCTGCCTTAGACCCAGTTAATGGGTCATTAACAATGTTGAATTTTGCACAAAATTAATTATGTCGCTTCCATTTTAATAACCTACTCATGGATGTTGATGCAAGTGTGGTATTATTTTCAGGGAAATGGGTAAATTTGTAGAAATGGGGAAAGGAATTTACAGTAATACTTTAGCAAACAAAAAGTCAGGCACAATATACAAAAGTGTCAACCACGCCGAGAGTTAATCAATGAATTTCACTAAATCGACAACAAAGGTTTGAGCTTGAGCCAATCTTAAAATGTCATATTAAAACTGAAGCTCAAAACAAACATCAGTCATAAAAAATAACCATATTCAGGTGGTTTTTGTACACTGTCTAAAGACTAAAATTAATCCTTATTTTTGAGATGCTTTCATTTAATTAGAGTAGAAATGTATCCCTAGTAATCTTTCTCATTCAACTAGAAGAGCAATCTATCTCTAGTACTCTTCTTCTTATCCTATGTGGGTGTGTATCTCTAGTACTCTAAAAGATAGATACCCAAGGATAAAATCCTACCCACTTCCAATAATTTGCATTCAGACTCAATCAGCATAAACATCTAATTGGCTTCAACGTCAGTAAAGTAATCCAGTTAATCAGCGTAACTGCAGAACCTTAAGTAAGACATGGGGGGGGGAAAGGAAAGAAATTTTCACCTTGAAGCCTCTGCAGCAAACTGTTGAATCCAACATGATTCAAAGAAATGACTCAAATAGAAGAACACCCAAGGTGGATAGTTGCAAGTACATTTAGTGCTATCAGAAAAAACGCCCAGATTCCCTCTCTCTCTTCTGTTTCATAGTCAGAAAAGATAAATTAGTCACCGAGTAAACGGATAAAATAGTAAATAGAGATGTTGATTTTGCTCAGAAATCAAGCTCAAATGTACTTAAGAAGTTGAAGAAAGACCGATGAGAGGAGAAGGATAGACCACATGTTCTTCAAAGAAAGCCGAAACGAGTTTGAGGTTCGGAGGGACTCGGAATTTGGAAATGTCCTTTGTGTGGCCGGAAATGGACGCACATATTATATATATATATATATATATATATATATATATACACTGACTCATATGTAAACATACTTTATAGTGCTCAATGAGAACAAATAATAGTCCTTGATATTAATCCAATGACTGAAATTTTACACAAATATTTTATTAAAAAGTCAAATCACTCTCCTAATTGTAGTGTGTAATACACTCTCCCAGTTAAGGTAATTTCTTTATTTTTTTTAATAATTTTAAATAATATCTTCTTCCACTATTTTAGGTAGTTACAATTCACAGAATATTCCAATTAATTGATAGGGTAATAAATAATATCTTCGAAATTGCACTACCCATATCAAATTACTCAGCATCATCAACCGCACGTATCTACGTATCTGCTACCGTTTTGTCTTCAACGTTTTGTTGCTAATGTTTTGTCTCCTGTGTCGCCGGAAAATCAACCATATCTTCGCCGGAATAATTCAAAGTAAGTGATTCGTTTTCATTTTACATTCTAACCATCATCAACCACACGTTTTGTCTACCGTTTTTTCGTCTTGTGCCTTCATCTTAATGGTGTCTCTTGGTCGATGTGTTACATGTGTTGTCGTTTGATGATCGGGTTACATATCGAAAGTCTTCGTGTCATTGTTGGATATTATAATTTTAGACTCACGTTTTTTTTTATCATTATAGGTCCACATTTATCGGTTGATTTGTGTAGGGCAAAGCAACATTTCAACATCAATGGAAGAAGGTAAACACGTCATTGAATGTGAATTGGGTTTTTACGATGACATTAATATATCAATAGATATTTGGTTTCATATTAACGAATATATGTGACTATACCGCCGAATACGTTCTATAAATTGGTACGAAAACAGATATGGCACCGGTTATGGTTTACCCACTCATTAAACATACTCGTAATCATTAACTATATTTCAATTATCAGATTATAAATTTGTAGTGAATTTTTTACAGATTCCGGAAATGAAAGGGATTGGCATGTTAATGGATTCGGCATTGATGCGCGCTAACATGGAGATTATGGATGATTTTTATGAAGCAGCGGCAAATGAAGAGCTCAAAGATGCAATAGACATGACACAATCATCGGGAAAAACAAAATATTGGACTCTACAGTACGATGAATTCAGACATCCATGTATTGGAATGTGTTTCAAGACACCGGAAGAAGGTATCGATTTTTATAAGGCGTATGTTAAGGAGGTCGGTTTTGATGTTCGTTGGTCATCTTCCCGTGTATGCACAAAAGACGGGACTCTATTGCATCGTCTGTGTAGTCGTTCAGGATTCAAGGAAATGTACCCACTACCGGAAAGTGTACCCACTACCGGAAAGTGTCAAAGAGTTTCACTCTTTATATCATGTACGTTGTGAAACTTGTCTTAGATGAATGTGATATTTCGTAATCGGTGAACTACTATAATGAACTCTATAACCAACTATGGTGTTACTTGTTATATTTACTCGATCATACGCACTTAATTCATTTATCTGAATTCGGTACACGAACAATATAATATCTAGAACTTATATCGAATATATTCGGCAACTATATCCTTTATATTCCATATTTATATCGTTTATATTCGATAAGAAGAATACTTACTAATCTATCATATTTTTGTATGGTTATCGGTGTTTGCATACAAGATAACGTTCGTCTTCCTATGTTGGATGTGTTATTCTCACTGTTTTTGTGAAGACAAATTATTTCCAAACCATTGATAGAAATATTATTTCTGGTAATATAGAAATATTTATAACTATATTTGTTAATATAGAAATATTATTTCCGGTAATCTTGTTTGTAATACGATTACATTTTATAGTATTGAAACACCGAATAAGAAAGTGTAAACTCCATTACCCAAGTGTACATGTTGCGCTCATTAACATATGACACACTAAAATATTCTATATCCGGTAAATATATCTTGTATATTCTGTAAAATATATCGTTCATATTCGGTAAAAAGTATATTTTCTAATCCGTCATATTATCTATGATAAACGGTGTTTGCATATAGAATAACGATCATCTTCTTATGTTTCCTCAAGTGTAAAGGTTGTGCTCTTTAACATACAACACCTAATATATGAAGCATCCATTAACTATATTAAATATATTCTGAAATTATATCGTTCATATTCAGTAATGAGTACACTTACTAATCCATCATATTATGCATGGTAAACGGTGTTTGCATACAAGATAAAAGTTGGCTTCCAATGTTTGTTGTGTTATACTCACTGTAGCAAAAGAGTTGTCCGAAACAACATATCAAAAGAGTTTTGACATTGTAGCATAAAGCTTTGACATTAATAAAGACATGAGTGTCAAACACATTAATCCCTACATAAGTGATTCAAATATCCAAAAAGAGAAAGAAATTGTAGCATATAGTTTTGACATAGTGTAGCAAAACAGTTGTCCGGAACAGCATATCAAAATAACAACTTGGATCGTCTATTCCTCATCATCCATAGCATTGTTAATCTCCAACGCCCCTCTAGCAACTATACGCGGTATTTCTTGCAACATTGTGTTTTACCATGTCAAGATTTCCAAAATCTTTCATGTGATCTGTTGATATTAAGCACTTGTTCAGTTCGTAGTTGAAAATGTTGTACATTTCTTCAAACTCAACGCCCCCTTCGGCACCAATTGAAAGTAACTGCGTACAAGTTTGCAACAATTTTTAACGTTATCTTCCACACAGAAACAAAACAGCTATTAGCGAATAAAAAAGTAGTATGCTATCGAATATGTGTAGTAAAAATCATCGGATATGTGTAGTAAAAATCATCGGATATCAAATCATAAAGAAACGACTTACAAATCATATTATAGAATATCACATGAAGAACAACATTCAATGCTAATATGTACCAAAAAATAACCAATCGCATATGAACAAGCATGCGTAAACATTCATGAATAATGGACTTATCAGGATATTAAAACCAAAAGCCACTGACACCAATCGCATATGAACAGGCATGCGTAAAATGGTTCAAGCGTAACTCGCATTCGACAAGACATCGACAACATTCAACAACAATAGCATAGTAACCCAAATTCGACAAAAATATTTCAATATCAACAACAAAATTCAATAGACATTCAGTTTTGGAACATTCAACAACGATGGACAACCGATTATATAAACCAATACTCAATAACACAACTCAAATATGGACAGACAAGTGAAATATAACAATAAAAGTACCTCTTGAGACGGATTAGTCGCGGATAGTCGAAGAAAACCCTTAATGTTTGTAAGAATCGACGAAGAACAGAATGTTCGATGCAGAACGCCGAATACAATCACTTATATAACCGAATACGGCCACCGAACAGGATATTAGGTTGTAGAACTCCGAATATAGTCGACCACAAAGAACCCTAAATTGAAGAAGTAGAGGACGGAGATATCCACAACGAAATTAGGAATTTCGTTAGTTTTAACCCCAAAAAAACCCTAAATTGAAGAATCGAAAAAAGAATGTAATCCAAGAATGTTCATTACCTCGAGTGAGAACGCAGAACGCCGAATACAGTCACTTATAGAACCGAATACAGCCACCGAATAGGATATTAGGTTGTAGAACTCCGAATATCGTCGAACACAAAAACAAATACGGAATCGACCCACGAACACTACGCCGGCGACTGCAATGGCGCCGAAAACTGGATGAAGAAGTAGAGGACGAAGATATCCACAACGAAATTAGGAATTTTGTTAGTTTTAACCCCAAAAAACCCTAAATTGAAGAGTCGAAAAAAGAATGTTATTGAAGAATGTTAGTTACCTCGAGTGAAGACGTTGAAAGGCGAACACAATTGCTAGTGTACAATGGATGGGGAAGAAAGCTCCTGCTCCAAAGACGCCGTCAAATGCCGGAAGAAGTTATCGGCACCAAAGAGATGCTTCAGTTCAAAAACACAGGATTGTGCTTTGGAGGAAGAAGCGGGATACGAAAATAACCGTAAGAATATTTAGTGGTCTTATTTAAGGAAAATATTAAGATTGGTGGAAGTTATGGAGAGTGCGGTTTAACACGCGCCTACACCTTCCATAAAATTGAGGTTTATGTAATTATTTTTTTTAAATTAAAATAATGCTTAATCTCAGCCGTCCATTATATTGATCCAACGAATATAATTCGTTCTCATTGAACACTATAAGGGTTGTTTACATGGGAGCCAAATATATATATATATATATATATATATATATATATATATATATAGAGAGAGAGAGAGAGAGGGTGCGGCTCTTTCGGAATGAAATAGTTAAAAATTTTCGAAAGTCGTATTCTCACGGTTCAAGATTTCGTTATTGCACCACGCATACGGGACCCGTAACCGTTATAATCTCACAGTTACGGGATCCATAACCGTGACCAAAAGTTCACGGTTACGGGGTCCGTAACCGTAAACTTTTGGTCACGGTTACGGGATTCGTAACCGTGAACTTTACGGGTTCCGGATCCTGATAATTTTCTACATGAATTCTAACCCGAAAAAAAAATCTGACACCTTCACGGTTACGGAACCCGTAACCGTGATGTCAGGGAATTTTTTTTTTTTTACGGTAACGCAATGCGTGACCGTGACAGTCACACATTGCGTATGAGTGGTGCGTTAACGAAATCTTGAACCGTGTAAATAATATCCCCCAAAATTTCCAGTTATCCTATTATATTGACAATTATCCAATTTTACTTATCCGTTTTTAGTTACTAACTAGTTTGGTAACTAGTTTAGCATTCGAACCATGTGTGGATTTTATCTAGTATATAATTTTTATGTTTAAAAAAATTATAAAAATAATTAGGTGAATCATCTATGTATTTTCTTAAAAATTACTATAAATTAATCAGGTAAAATCTAATAACGGGTGTGGAATATAAACCACTGTACCGGCCATACTTGTTAATGGATCTGCCATTTTTGTGCAAATCAAACGTTGTGTGTGAGAGTTGCAGGGCAGAACCGAAGAAATGCAATCTCTATGGTTAATTGCAGGAAAAGGTGCAAGGGAAGAAAATTTTGCCAAACGTTTACCGGAGTACAACCGGATGGATCTGATTCGCAAGCGTTCGTCGGGGGTGTATTCGAATATTTGAGCAAATTCTTCTTCTTTTGTCTGTATGTGGTTATGGTGGAGGAGATTTGGTTTGATTATTGAGGGTGGATATTCTGGATTTTAGGATATAGGGAAGATGCCCACCAATTGTTTGTCGTTATGCCCCAAAGAAAATTTTCTTTGTTGAGTTGAGTTATTCTATGATGACGGAGGGTTATGGTTCCCTTCATTGTCCGCTTAAATCTTTTCATGGGTGTGGTGATGGTAGGGAGGAAAGTAGAGGCTTTTCTTGCCTAGTTAGTCATTTGAAAATGCAACATCTCTTTACGGTTGAATGCAAGAATGAGGTTCGGGGCTTACTTGGGTGTGACTTTGATGAATTTACGGCGTTAATGGAGGTGTTGGTTGTTCTCAAGATGTGGTTGTGTGGTCGATGTATGAGTCTTCATGCTTTGAGTCGTGAGTGTCGTAACCCAAATGACTTTGTTTCTTCTTTTGGTGAGGAGGATGGATACATTGTGGGTATCTCGAGGCCGGTTGTGAGGCGGATTGTTGCAGATCTGCTGGAGAGGGTTATGAGAGTTCCTATTACTACCATGAAAAGCATTCCTCATAGTTGTCGTCTTAGCTTCTTTCGAGCGTTGTTGAGTGCTCTCTTGAAGGTGGTAGCTGAGTCTGGGTGTGTAGCGGCTTGGGTTATGTTGTTTTTACTTCCTCGATGCACTTTGCAAGTGTTCAGGCCTATGAGCAAGTGAGACAGAAGATCGGGAAGTAGAAAGACGATAAAACATCATCAGATTTTGCAGTCATTGTCTATTTGAGGAGAGGCTGAGGGTGTTTCGAGTCTAGTGGAGGCCTTGTTAGACCCTTCGGGGCATAGGCGTTTTGAGATGGTTTAGTGAGAAATCTTATTATCAAGATATAGACTTGGGTCCTAAACCGGCAAAAACCAAACCGGCGGTTTAGGTTTAACCTAAACCGCCGGTTTGGTGGCAGTTTGTAAAAAAAAAAATGAAAACTGCCGGTTTAAGGGTCAAACCGCCGGTTAACCGTCGGTTTAAGGACCAAACCGTCCGGTTTAGTTTTTTTAAAAAAAATATAAATAAAAACCCCAAACCGGCGGTTAAACCTCCGGTTTGGGCTAAACCTAAACCATGAACCTACTGTTTGGTCAAACCGGCAAACCTAAACCGCTGGTTTGGGCCGGTTTGGAAACCGGCGGTTTGCCCAAACTGGACCCATGACTATCAAGAAATGTTTCTGGAAGGTTTCAGACGGGCATTTCACGGGCGTTGTTAAGGTTCTTTGTTCTTCTATAGTTGCTTCTTATAGTGAGGAGACTTTGAAGGTGTTAGAGGCTAAACATCCCTACAAGCCTCCACCTTCTAAGTCTTGTACTGCCTTTCATGAACCATCCCTCGTTGTTGATATCGATTTGGTATTTAAATGCATCAAGTCCTTTCCCAAAGGTACTTCTTGCGGTAGAGATGGCTTGAGGGCACAATACATCTTAGATGTTATGTGTGGTGAGGGTTCTTCTATTGCCACAAGTTTTTTAAGAGCGATCACTTCAGTGGTTAATCTATGGTTGGGAGGCAGGTGTCCACTGAGTTTGGTCGAGTTTGTGGCTTTGACTCTTCTTACGCCGCTTGTGAAGCTTGACAATGGGATTCGACCCGTTGCAGTTGGTACTAGACTTGGGACCGGTTCAAACCAAACCGCCAAACCGACAGATTGTGAACCGGGTCAAACTGCTGGTTTGACCAAACCGGCGGTTTAGGTTCGCCGGTTTGGTCAAACCAAAGAGTCAAACCTAAACCGGCGGTTAAACTGCTGGTTTGAACCTTTTTATATTTATTATTTTTTTTTGCCTAAACCGGCGGTTTGGCAAAAAAAATATTTTTTTTTTTGCCAACGGCTATTTGGCCCACAACGGCTATTAACCGGTGGGCCCCACAATCCTAACGGCTCTTAGAGCCGTTGGGTTGTGTAATATTTTTTTTTTTGGTTTTATAATAATTGTTTAATTAAAAAAAAATCCCTTCCCAAAATTCCTATAATTACCATACAATTCTTCCATTTATCTCACACCAACATTCTCATCTATCTACTACTACTCTCAATCTCGATCTCGTATTCTCGATCTTTCAATCAAGTCAAATGGCAAACCCGGATTAACCAAGCGACTAAGACTTCACTCCGAGTCCCACTTTCTTTCCTAGCACCCAAGAAAGCGAGACTCAAATGTCGGATTCGGAAATGCCACATGTTCCACAAGGTGAAGGGCCATTCCGACAAACCCCTCCACTGAAAATGCTCACCTCCGACATATTCACGAAGCATTACAAGAAGGGTCCGGTGGTGGACGATTATTGTCAAGTTTCGTGCAATTATTGTCCGAAGGTGTACAAGTGGAAGGCGAAGGGTGGATACGAGACTTTGCAAACCCACATGCAAAAGTATCATCCGGAGAAGCTCGGAATATCACGGGGACAAACTCAATTGTCCCACAGGTTTGCATCCTCTTCCTCTCAATCTTCTTTATTTACTTATAATCATGTTGATGAATCTTTAGGATTAGCCAACTTAATTGCATCTCAAGCTTTTCCATTTTTTTATGCGGAATATGAAAATGTAAGAGAATATAACACTACTTATCTTCAACCGGCTTTTAAACCAACTTCTCATAAACAAATTTTGAAATTAATTTCTCAATCTTATGAACAAAAGAAACAAAAAATTCTTACAATTTTACAATCTTTTTCGCATAAAGTTTCAATTTGTAGTGATATTTGGAGTACTTTATCACAAAAACATTTTTACATGGACATCACTTTACATTTTATCGATAATGATATGTACTTGCATAAATTTGTTATTGCCTTTCGCCATTTTAATGAAAGACAATGCCGCCAACATTGCTAATTTAATAAGAACGGTTTTACAAGAATTTAATTTACAAAATCGAGTTTTTTCATACTCATTTGATAATGCTTCCGCTAACACCCGCGCCGTAAAGAATTTGGTAGGGAATACGGGTCAACTTATAAAAACACCTTTTACTCACCAAAGATGTGCATGTCATATTTTAAATTTATGTGTTCAAGATGACCTAAAAGTTTTACAAAAAATATTAGAGCCTATAACCGACGTAATTGAACATATTTGGTATTCAACCGGCTTAAGAAAAAAATGGAGATCAACTTGTATAGAAAAAAAATGTTCCTCCGATTGCTTTTTCTAAAGATATTGGAACTCATTGGAACTCAACCTATAAACTACTTAGTCAAGCTCTTCGTTATAAAGATGTTTTACAAGAATTTTCCTCACAATTTATTTCTTGGTCTATCTTAGATGATGAAAATATTTGGCAAACTTGTTATGATATTTGTAGTGTTTTAAAAGTTTTTAGTGATTCTACTAATATGTTGAGTTATGTTTACATTCCAACTTCTTGTAGTTTTTTAGAAATAACCGTAAATGTTGCCGAGGCTTTACAAACCGGTTTAGGTTTAGAATCACTTAAACATGCTACAACCGAAATGAAAACAAAATGGCTAAAGTATTATAATAAAATTCCCCTAGTTTATCTTATTGCCGTCGTTTTCGATCCTACACTAAAAATTGATGGTGTTACCGAATTTTTAAATGCTTATTGTGAATGTTTAGGTTTATCTTCTATTATGAACGTTAATTCTATTACTCTTAATATTCGTGTTGAAACTGGTAAATTGCTTCCTTTTATTTGAAACAAGTGCTAGTGCTTCCACCCAATCAACTCCCCCACCATCTTCTTCTTCTTCATCTTCTATTCTTTCTAAAGCTAAATAAATTGTAGCTAAAAGAACAAAAACACCTAGACATTCATCCGCAATTGCGGAATTTGAAGATTATCTAACAACTCCTTTTAGTTTTGATGGTGAAAGTGATAGTTTTCAAGTTTTAGATTATTGGAAAAAGATGGCCCCAAAGTATCCAACATTGGCCAAGATTGTGCAACAAATTATGGTCGTCTCCGCATCAACGGTGGTCGTGGAGCAAGCTTTTAGTCAAGAAGGAAACATGCTAAGCTACAAGAGGAGTCAATTGAAGCCCGACAAATTGGAGGCTCAAGTATGTGTTCAAGATTGGAAGGGCGGAGAAGAGGAAACAACGGAATGCACCCGTTTATGACTCAAACTCGGATTCCAACTCCGATGATCCGGCCACTACTTCCGAGTCCGAGGCGCAATGGTAATGGGGTAACGAAAACAACTCGGAAGTCCGAAAAAAGGTAAGAAAAGGTAAGAGAACTACGTAGGCTTTGATTCCTCTTAAACCCCAAGCGGATACGTAGGCAACCGGGAAACCGGTTCAAGCCTTCTCCTCTTTTTTTTTTCAATTAGTTCTATTCAAATGCTAGTGTAATAAAAATGAGTTAGTAATTTTATTTTAGTTAGTAATTTTATTTTAGTTGCTCTCTTTTATTTTAGTTAGTAATTTTATTTACTTAGTAATTATTCTATTCAAATGCTAATGTAATAAAAAAAATTTGAATGTATAAAAAAATGAGTTCGCTTTCTTTTATTTTAGTTTGTAATTTTATTTTACTTGCTCTCTTTTATTTTAGTTAGTAATTCTATTCAAATGCTTATGTAATAAAAAAAATTGAATGTATAAAAAAAAAGAGTTCGCTTTCTTGTAATTCTTTTAGTTGCTCTCTTTTATTTACTTAGTAATTCTATTCAAATGCTAATGTAATAAAAAAAAATTCATTGTATAAAAAGATAGTTATGTAAAATTCCAATCTACAAATCTACATACTTAGTAATTTGTTAACTTGGTGATTTTACTCATCTACAAAAAAACGAGTTTGCTCTCTTCTATTTTAGTTAGTAATTTTATTTACTTAGTAATTCACTAATTCTATAATTTCTATTCAAAGGCTAATGTATTAAAAAAAATTGAATGTATAAAAAGATAGTTATGTAAAATTTCAATCTACAAAACTTTACTAAAAATATAAAATGTACAAAAATTTACAAATGTATAATAAATTTATGCCTTACTAATGTAAAGTTCCAATGTACAAAACTTTAATAATGTAATATAAATTTAAATGTACAAATTTTTTTATTAATTTATTTAATAAGTAATTTTATTTATTTACAAAAAATTACTTATGTATATTTTATTTTTTTATAACTAAAATAACATTTATATATTACTTATAATATTTTTATTTTTTTAAAATCATGTGTCAAACCGCCGGTTTAGGTTTGCGACCCAAATCTAGTTGGTACTATATGGAGATGGTTGATGTCTAAAGTTGCTATGAAGGGTGTGTGTAAGGATATGAGAGGATATCTGGGAGATCTCCGGTTTGGAGTTGTTCAGGTGGTGTAGAGGCTATTCTACATAGTGTTAATAAAGTTTTGAGTGATCGTTATGCCGATGGTTCTCTAGCTATGTTGAAAGTGGATTTTTCCAATGCCTTCAAACTGGTTGACATGATTATTTTGCTTAGGGAGGTTAGAGAGATGTCCGTCTATCTCCTTATGGGTTGATTTCTTATATGGTCAGACCGCCCGGTTGTAAATTGGAGATAGATTTATCTTGTCGACTACTGGTGTGCAGCAAGGGGACCCTTTGGGGTCACTTCTCTTCTCCCTTATCTTGCACCCGCTTCTGCATAGGATAAGAGATAGTCGCAAGCCTATTCTACATGCTTAGTATATTGGTGATGATACCATTATTGGTCGGTCTAAGAAGGTGGCTAGAGCACTTGCTATATCATTCGAGAGTTTGGTCCAAGTTTAGGCCTCAGGTTGAATGTTCACAAAACTGAGCTCTTTTGGCCTTCATGTGATGGGTCAAAACTTAGAGATTGACTATCTTCACATGACATTGCAAGGCCGGCGTTGGGAGTTAAGTTGCTAGGTGAGGGCGTGAGTAGAGATGAAGAGTTTGTTAGAGAGTTTGTCATGAAGAGAGTTGTAAAAGCGGTTGAGTTTATGCATCTTCTTCCACGGTTGAGGGACCCGCAAAGTGAGCTTCTCCTGCTTTGTTCTTGTATGGGTGTTGCTAAGATGTATTTTGGCCTGAGCACTTCTCACTTGGTTTATACTCTGTATGAAGACGTTTTCTTTGCTTTTGTTGCCTCTAGGGCCCAGTCTTGGGAGCTCCAAGAACACATTTTGCGGGACAATGGAGTTGTAGAAATAGGCTCTGAGTTTTATGAAGCTTTGAGAAATCTTCAGGCTCTAATCATGGTTTCAATCTTTTGGTCTTTATTGTCAAGAACACCGTCCCCCCTAAAGCCCAACATGCTTTGGCGAGTGCTCTTTTTCGGTAAGACCGTGTAGGAGATGAAAGTTACTTTTGATTTGACCCTTAGACAAAAAACGGTTTTCAAGTGTCTTCAATCCACACATAGCCAAAATTTTCTTCTTTCCATACCCATTAATGGACTTGGGCAATGTATGCCCCCGATTGAGTATCGTTCGGTTCTTAAGTATCGCCTTATGATTCCTCTATACCCGGTTGATGAGATTTGTTCTATGCCCAATTGTCGGAGAATTCTAGATACTTTTGGGGAGCATGCGGTTCATTGTAAAGAGTTTCATGGCTTCAAATATAGGCATGATATGGTCTGTGATGTGTTTAGGAGGGAAGAGGTCTCGGTTAAGAAGGAGGTGTATGTGTCCTTCTTGACTGACCTACGTGAGAGGAGGTCCACGTTGAGGCCGGTGGATGTCTTAGTGTTTGGATGGGGGGTGGAAAACATGCTTACATTGATTTAACTGGAGTTTTCCCACTTGTGTAACACCCCAAATCCATAGAACTCGAAGTGCTACGGGGTAGGACCTCACAATGGGTCATGACCTTAGTCTGACAACATGTTCACCGATCTTACAACAATGCATAAATAAATATAAAACAACCTTTATAAAACTGAAATACCAAGTATCATCATACAAAATCCCACAGCCGAGTACAAAACATCATCATCACATACATATACATCCCAATAACTCATACATAACCTAGATGTACGTAAACCCTTGGCTGATCACTCCACCAAATCACCCTGCAGTCCTCCTATCTTGCAAAGCATTTATAACACGGTAAGAAACCGTTAGCTAACAATTCATATATAAGATAATGCATAAGCACATACACACATCAAAATCATCATAAACACTCAATCATGTTCATCACACAATTCCCATTTAATTATCTTTATAAAGCTATACATACACATTTCATAGACCATCTAGAGTGGCTAGGAGTACCTCTCCGTATACCATGTGGAGTGAATTAATATCCTCACCGTATACTAGGACTGGTCAAGTATATAACCTCATTTCATAAATAGTATGGAGTGGCTATGAATACCTCTCCGTATACCATGTGGAGTGGATTAACATCCTCACCGTATACCAAGTTTAACTTATCATAAGTCGATAATGATAATCAATATATACCGTATGCTATAAAGCACAAAACACACACCACTCATGCATACATCCAATATAGGAATGCAGCTAAGTAAATCCCAAGGACTTACCTGAATCACAATAACCTCGATAGTCGATTAAACTCTCCGATTCCTCTAGGAATGAACACCGCTTGATTAACAAGGCATTGAATATATCAATATTCTCATCATCAAAACCAGAAGACTCACTCCTAGTTCCCAAAGGATCCATAAGGGTCATAAACATCGTAAACAACCTCGAGTATCATATCAAAGCTCAAAACCTCATCAAGGCATACATAACATCAATATAACATCATCAAACCATCACATTACTAGCCTAGCAGACTTCTATGCAAGGATCAAGAAGGAAGGATGAACTTACTAAAGAACTTGGTAAGTTCTTAAGAAGGCGCGGGCACAGGCCAAGGAAGGAACGGGCGCGGTGACAATGTCCGACGCCACGACTACGGCTGAGCACAGGCGCGGGGCGGTGACACCCAAAGGCACGGGGCGGCTTTGTCCAGGCGCGGATGCAGAATTCTCAACATAGCACCACTCCAACGTGCTCTTCAACCAAACTCTCGTCCAACACAACACTCCACTATAGGGAGTAATCAAGGCAATCAACCTCTAACCATAAACAAATACACAACACAACCAATCACCAAAAAAAAACAAGGTTACTTGTTGAATCCATGAAAGGAAAGAAATGAAGAATAAGAAGGGAAAGAGAAGGAGACATGGATCACCAACTCTTCTGCAAAACACCACAAAGAGGAAACACAACTGCAACTTAACTATCTATCCACAAACAGTAACACAACATTATCATCATCATCCTCATCAACCTCAATCTTCAATTCAAGAAGGAAGAATCAAAGAAGATCCAAAGAGAAGAAGGAGAAGAAATAAAGTGTATGTGGAAGAGAAGAATGAAAGAGAGGCTGGAGAGAGATTGAAAACCATCATCAGAAAGGAAAGAGAGAGATACTTAAAGGAGAAGAAAGCGGAAAGCAAGATGGTAAAAGAAGGCGACTGCACACCGCCATGCCGCGACCGTAGTCCAGCAGAGCCGCGCCCGCAGTGGCGCGCTTGCGGGCGAGATCCGATGCGGTCGCGGGACCTCCTAAGAACATGGGTCTTACAACTTGTTTGTTTGGGTAGTGGGCCTTTTGTGCTGGGTAAGACGGCGCTTAATGCGGCTTATGCTAAGATGGCCAAACATGAGAGAGTTTGTATTGAAAACCAACATGTGTTCCTTCCGTTCGCTTTCAGCACTTTTGGTTTCCTTGCGTCCGATGCTATTAAAATTCTCAAGAGGGTGCAACGGGTCTTGCATGGTAACGCTATGTCTTGTAGGTCATCTGATGTTGTTTTTAGGAGGATCGGATTCGCTATTCATAAAGGATTGACGACACAACTTGTTGTCCGTCTTCCTTTTAGCTCGATGTAAACAAGTTGTTAAATAATGGTAGTCCACTTTTATTAATTTTTTTTAGAATATTGCCCCTTTGTAAAATAAGCGTTTGTGGACATCATTTTTATTCGGCTAACATTATTAACCTAATTAATTGAAACCATAGCTGATCAATTGTAACCATAAATAGCTTAAGAGACAAGCTCAAAACAAATATACTTAAAATAATTTTTATTATTTGGTAGAGTATTTTGTATTTTAGGAACCAAATGCCATAACAAGTAAATTTTTGTAAAGATTACAAGTTAAAGGATCATGTTATTTATCATATCATATCAAGTAATGGATCATTTCTATACGGATTTAACATTCATGATAGTTTAGTCAGAGTAATTACAATTTTGAAAAACTCTCGGATGTCAATCTTCGAAAGTGAAACACATGTACTTCTAAAATGACTAATGAAATTAAAAGAACTAGGACATTGGAAAGTTGAATTTGAAGGATATAACTAAAATGTTATCAACTCTTGAAAATGTCAATTGTGTTATGGGTAAGTGTTTGGAAACCCTCCTCACAATCAAAAATTTTGATGGGTGATATCATGTTATATTTACGCTATTTGATGAAGTATGGATCAA
Source organism: Fagopyrum esculentum (assembly GCA_033239045.1). NCBI lineage: Eukaryota > Viridiplantae > Streptophyta > Magnoliopsida > Caryophyllales > Polygonaceae > Fagopyrum > Fagopyrum esculentum. Next base: position 13,006,191 of record BSUD01000007.1, read on the forward strand.
ACATGTTTTCAAGGAAGTCAACGTAGTACCCGATGCTCAGCAACCCGTAGCCAATTGCCCCTCGTTGCCCATGTCGATGTTCCACGAGTTGTAGAAGACCTCATTCATAATGATGCTCTTTGGCGGTCGGTCGATAGGAAGACTTCTTCGTCGTGACGGTTTCTCCGTTTTTTGCTGGTTTAACGACTGCTTGGACCACCGTGAAATTTCAATAATATTATTATTTTTATTGAAAGAAATACCTACCCTACATAAAAAAACATTATATATTTTGAAAAACTAATAAATAATAATTAACATCAAATTTTGTCGAACTAACCCGTAAGATAAGCATCAATATAAATTTTATAAATTTATAACAATTTATAATAGGCGTACTTCAATATATATTTGTCAAATTGGATGCTAAATACACGCGTCAGAATTACGAGGGTAAAACTGACACCTACTGAGATTGCGTGTCAGAGATTTAAGTGGACGCGCAGTCTCATTGCATGTCAACGTTTACTTTTCTTTGCTAAATACGCGCAGTCTCGTGTCATCGTCAAAATTTTTTTTAGTCAATCTAAATACACATCCGTTGTTATTTAGTAAATTTAATATAACTTAATATCGTGTATTTCCCCGTAAACTGCAGATTTTGTGAACTCACTCTCGGCGAGGATAATGCAAGACAGTAAAAGCGTTTAACACAGAAATTGTTTTTTTTTTTTTTGGTGAGATTTAACACAGAAATTGTAATGATTACTGATTACCATAATCAAGTCAAACAAATAACCTTTGGTTAGAAATATATTAATTTGAGAATATTTCCATTAATATTCATTCCTGTAAATGCGACCAAGCAAAGTGTAGTAGTGTACTGCTTCAGTGTCACCACTCACCATTGTCCTTCCATTATACATACCCTTTCAGGCCTCCATCAAATCACCACTGCCTTCCCTATTTCTCTGCAAAGAAAATCTACTCCTCTCTTTAGCTCTTTATCGAATCTTCCGTCGCCGAATCACTGGTTAGCTTCGATTTCCATCTCTATCTCTATGCAGAAAACGAAAGAAAGCTAGAGTTATCTTGTGTGCTACGATCGATTGTCTTTTCTTGTTCTCTATTTTCCCTAACTTTTCTCGTTTTTGTATTGCATCGCCATTTTTGAGATATAAGTTGTGAAGAGATGGAGAAATGGCTTCAATCGATGGACTAATTAGTGGTTTTATTCGTGTTAGTTTGTAGATTCGGTTGACTATTTGTAATGATCGATGTGTGAAATTTAGGGCATTTTGGGTTTTCGCATGTCCTTTCTTTGATTTGCTCAGTGTTGAATGTTGATTGTTGTGTTTTATGTGAATTCTTTGAATGTTGCGCTGTGCATTTCTACGATTTGGTAGCCGTGTTGCTTCTGAAAGGGGGTCTAAGAGTACATGCAATAAGTAGGCTTTAGGTTGGAGGTAAAGCTATTTTTGTCAATGGTGACAATGGGCCGTTGGCCTATTTTTGCCAGTGGCATTTTAGGTTGCCTATTTTCGCAATTGTTCCATCATTCGGGGGAAGGTAATAGGGGCTCATAAAATAATTTTTATATTTTGAAGTCTTTGTAAATAGTGTAAAAAGATGAAGGCAATGATATGCATACGTATTTTTGTTAGAAACTACGTAATTCTTTGAGGCTTGCAAACTCCTTTCAGAGATAGTTCTTCAAGTTGTAGTGCTGATGCTGAATAAAAAGAGAGAACCTGAATGAATCTATAGAACCCCCTTAATTTTATCCTTGAATGTTTACTAATGATAGGTTACAAACAAATGTGTAAGGACAAGAATAGATTTTCATGTGGTATTTGATGCATATCATTATAAGATCTCTAGAAGCATACTGTTTTTGTTTGTCTGCAGTTTTGCATAAAGAAGCTGATAAAGAAAATTAGACATAAAATTGAGTGTTTGGGTGCTATAGCTTTTAGGATAGCTTACAAGAATAAAATTACCAAATTTGACATTTTGAAAAATAATTATTCTGGTATTTAATTTTAATAAAAACTCCCAAGAGCATTGTATATGGAGCTTAAAACAAATCTCAAACTAGATGACAAGCTTACACTCACCGTTCTAGCTTTTCACTATTGGAAAGCTCCAAAAGCTTGTCCCAAACACACTCTAAATTTCCTTTTCTCTTTGCTGAACTTGTCACATAAATTTAGAGTATGTTTGTGTATATGTTCTGGTTTTTTATGCTATGTGTTTTACATAGGCTATATAGCTGGAAATATCTGCGGAATGCAGTTTAGCAATATGTTTAACATATGTTATAATTGCACTGTGCCTGGTTCGAGGTTTATGGGAGTTTGAGACTTTCCCTAATGCTTCCTTAATGCCTATGTTACCAATTCTTCGAATATTCAAATATTTGGCAATTAGATTTAAATGGAGACATCTTGCAGGAGAGCTTTATGCCAAGGACTATTTGGGCATGATCATGATGCCGAATGATCGCCATGAAATCAACGCTTCAGAACTTCTGAACAATGGTTCTAGGTTAGGAACCGATGGTGGTACTGAAGAGAAAAATGTCCAAGATGATGATAGGATTGCATATAGATCAGCTTCAGGAATGCATGGTATCAATGTTAATGAGATTGACCTCTCTAACTGTTCACAAAGCACAGAGGGAAAGGCTTCCGGTGTAGACAATGATAGCAATAATTCTGAAAATGGAATCATGAATAATTTAAGATCAAGAGCACGTAGAAAGAGCAAGTATTTGTGCCCTCCTTTCATAGATATCATCAAGGGTGATCCAAAGAAGGAATCTGGGAGCCCTAGTGACAAGCCCATCCAGCCTGGTGACAGCCCTTCACTTGTAAAGAGTGGCCGAAAAAGGAAACAGTCAAAGAAATCAGTTGCTGCTTCTGTTAATCTAGAGGCGATTACAGCCTCTTCTGCTGATCTCCTCTCACAAATCCATAAGGTGGCTCATGATTATTTAATCCCTTACTATGATAAGGCCTTTGATCCTACAAAGCTTTTCTTTAGTAGCTTTCGAGCATCTGTATTTTCTGGTTTAGATCAGACAAGAACTGATGAAGGAGATGACCGAAAAAAGACTAAGAGGAAGAAGAAGGTGGAACCATCCACAAACTGTGATGCTAATGTGAATGTTGTTTCAAGTTCTCCATTAAAGGTAGATCCTCAGACGGCCTGTAATCCTCTTTCCGGCAGTATTGAACCTAAAAGGAAGAGAAAGAGGAAGGTGGAACAGTTAGCAAATCCGGAAGCCAAAGAAACAGATCAGATACCTGAAACTGAACCCGGAAAACCGAAAAAAATAAGAAAGAGAAAAACGAATTCCGTTATTAGCATGTTTGGCTTTCCATGTGCTAATGTGAACAGTGTGAAACCGAAATCTTTTGAGGTCTGCATGCAAAATGCAGGCCCAATGCCATGTGCATCTGCTGCTTCCACTGATCTGAACACCAACATTGTTAGCCCACCCGGTTTCTGTGCAGAAGGTTCTACGACAAGCACACCGGCCCCACCAACTGGATTTCAGCATAATCTGAATGCTGACATTGTTAGTTCACCAGGTTTATGTGCAAAAGATTCTACACCGAGCACACTGGCCCCACCATCTGGATTCCAGTCTAATCTGAATGCTAACATTGTTAGTTCATCAGGTTTATGTGCAAACGATATTACATCGAGCACACTGGTCCCACCATTTGGATTTCAGTCTAATCTAAACGGTAACATTGTTAATCCACCAGGCTTATGGGCAAAAGATTCTACACCAAGCACACTAGCCCCACCATGCGGATTTCAGCCTAATCTGAATGCTAACATTGTTAGCTCACCAGGTTTATGTGCAAAAGATTCTACACTGAGCACACCGACCGCACCATCTGGATATCATTCTATTCTGCATGCTAACATTGTTAGTTTCTCTACAAAAGTTTCTACCCCCAGCTCACCGTCTCCAGCAAGTGGGTTTCAGTCTAATTCTCATGGTAACATTATTAGTTTCTGTACAAAAGTTCCTACACCAAGCACATCTGCCCCACCATCTGGATTTCAGTCTAATCTGAATACTAACAGTGTTAGTTTCTGCACTAAAGATTCTACACCGAGCACAACGGCAGCCCCAGCATCTGGATTGCAGTGTGATCTGAACGCGAACATTGTAAGTTCACCAGGCTTCTCTGCAAAGAAAGGCTCTACACAGAGCACACCAGTCCCACCATCCGGATTTCAGTTTATCCTGAACGCGAACATTGTTAGTTCTCCAGGTTCCTGTGCAAAAGGCTCTACACTGAGCACACCAGCGGCCCCGCCATCTGGAGTTCAGTCTATGGGGAGAGTTAATACTGCTAATGACGATCCTTTACAGGGGATAGTCCAAGGAGAGCCTAAAAGTGAGCCAGTGAAAAAGAAGAAAATACGAAAGAAAAGAGTTAAACACCTTACTACTATGTTCAGTAATCCTTGTGCTTTTGGAAATAATGTGAAACCGGTTTCCTTAGAGGCACGCTTACAAGAAGGAGCGCCAAGACCATATGGATTTGCTGCTTCCGCAGGTCTGAATGTGAATGTTGATAGTTCATCAGTCTCCTGTGGAAAAAGTTGGATGCCCAGCACGCCGGCCCCACCATCCGGTTCTCAGTCTATGGGGAGAGTGAATACTCCTATTGGCTCTGATGCTGCAAACACTAGCAAGTCCAATGTCAAGCCGAGCCTTGATCAGATGAAGCAAAGCCTCGAGTTTATGACATCAATGTTGGAGAAATCAGGTGATACGATTTCTCCCGCTATGAGAGCTAATTTAGAGAAGGAGATCAAGAATTTGCTGCAGAAAGTGAACCCCATGATCAGCTCATCTTCCTAGTTGCCCTCCAGGATTATTACTTGCATGGTTGGTGATTTCTCTTCTTAGTTTTCTTTCAGTCAAGTAAATTTGACTTTTTGCTCCACTTGATCTTTTAGAACTAGTATTTGGTGCGCGCTTTGATGCATTTTCTTGGTATGACCATGCACCTTGGTGGTCAGGTGGAAGTGGGCAGTGAAGTAGTAACTCATTTTTTGCTATTTTTGTAACTGGGTTAATCTCAAAACCCTTTATTTTAGGGCATTTGTCCAAATTACCCCAGATTCTTAATCTCTTTAAGAAACCCATACAAGATCTTGATTTGTTTCTGTCACACTTGCTGATTTTGGGCAGTTTATATACACAATTAAGGTAGGCGTTATGCTTATAACCATAATTTAGAGGGTAAAACTTGGATTATCCACCGGTTGAGAGTCCCAAAATGGCAATTTTGGAAGTATAAAACTTTAGAACCTTATGCACCATTGTTTCCTCATTGATAGTAAGTTTCCAGCACTATTTAGTAAGCAAAGCAGTGTTAAAGACCCTTAGGTTCGTGAAGCCCATTCCTCCAGGTTCTTAGGCAAGCAAGGAGCCTCCCAAGATCTCCCGTAAATGCGTCTTCTGTCTAGAAGCGATCCCCACAAAAAATTTGGCCATCATGTCATGGATTTGCTCAATGAAACCATCCGGCAATTTAAAAACACTCATCACATAGGTTGGAATACTTTGGATCACCGATTTGAGTAAATCTTCCTTTTCGGCTTGAAATAAGAGACGTTCTTTCTAACCTTGCAACTTAAAGGCGATTCATTCCTTAATCCCTTCAAACGTTCTCTTCTTTGAATGTTCAATGATAATGGGAAGCCGTGTATTTTGCATGTTTGCTCACCCTTCTCATTCCCAAAATTCCTACCAGATGTGTCCATTGATGATTGAGACATTCTTACTAAAGAAAACCTTCGATTTTACATGATGAATTTTTTGTCCAAACGCTCTTTCGTAGTGGTTTATCACCTCCACGCTCATCGAGCATTCATAGAAATTAGCTTCAGTGACTAAATTTTGCTTTCTGTCTTTCCCAATAAATATTATTCTTTTTGCGTCAATATTCGCTTCATGTCTTTTCCAATCCTCTACAAGGAAAAAAATTAACATCAAATGGGACAAACCAAAACATGGATTTCATAAACTTAATTTTGATGGTTCAAAACTCGATTCGGGCATAACGTCTATTGGTTATGTTATTCAAAATCATAACGGCAAAGTTATTAGTTTGGACGCTAAGAAAAGTAACTTTAACTCGGTAATCAAAGCAAAAGTTTTTGCTCTAAAAGCTGGTATTAAGGAAGCAATAAGGCTAAATATCAAAAAGATTGAAATTGATGGTGATAATCTATGTGTTATCAAGGCACTTCAAGGACTTTGGTGCTGTCCTTGGGAGATACGATCATCACTGGATCTTCGCTTCTTTGAGGGAGTACAAGTTAAGCATGTGTTCAGAGAAATCAACTGTGTTGTTGACCGATTGACCCATTTGGGTATTTCGAACCCCAACACACCCTTTTCTGACGATCCCGGACTTCGTGTTCTTATCCACAAGGATGCTTTAGGATGTACTACCTCTAGAAGATAGTCCTTCCTAACTGCTTTCAATTTTCAAAAAATAATAATAATAATAATAATAATAATAATAAAATTAAGAGGAAATTACCGGAAACCACCCGTTAAATAGGCCATATTGCAAATAACCACCCGCTCTATCACTATTTACCGGAAACCACCCGTTAAACACACTCCGTTACCAAAAAACCACCAGCTGTCAGTATTCCGTCAAATATCCGTCTTGTGGACCCCATTTTACAATAAAATAATATTTTTTCTTTCTTTTTCTGTTTTTCTATTTTGAAGTTGTATTTATTTATTTTACTTTCATTAATAATATTTAGAAAATCAAATAATAAATATATTACTTACCATTTAATGTTTATATCTCCAAATTCAAAAATAGGATATTGTAGATCTAAAATTCTACCCAAATCGAACCAAAATCTGCACAGGAATAAAGGAAGGTAAGCGGTCGGTATTGACGGTGGTGGTGGCGGAAGGAAGATCCGGCGACAGCGGTTACCACCATGTCGAGCGGTGAGACCCTGGCGGCGTACGCTCCTGGCGGCGAGACTCTGGCGGCACTCCTTCTCTGGCACCGGAACAAGTAGTCGCATGCTCCTGGTGGATAGACGAGCACTGTTCGGTGGCGGTTGGCTGCCGGAACGCTCCTCCTCTTCTTCCAATTGGGGCTGCCGCAGGGAACATGTTGAAGCAGGGAAGGTTAACGTGGAGAGAGAAACATATCAGGAGAGGGAGAAGAAAAAAAAAAAAAGAGGAAAGGTAAGATTAGGGTTAGAATTAGGGTCTAAGGTGATTATTAATATTAATTGGTAAGTAAGATATTTATTATTTGATTTTCTAAATATTATTAATGAAAGAAAAAAAAAACAAATATAACTTTAAAATAGAAAAACAGAAAAAGAAAGAAAAATATTATTTTATTAATAAAAAGGGGTCCACAAGACGGATATTTGACGGGATAATGACAGTTGGTGGTTTTTTGGTAACGGAGTGTGTTTAACGGGTGGTTTCCGGTAAATAGTGATAGAGCGGGTGGTTATTTGCAATATGACCTATTTAACGGGTGGTTTTCGGTAATTTCCTCTAAAATTAATAGTATTCTTTGTATTAGTATCGATTATTTGATGTACTTTTATGTCAAGCATTTTCTTTGCTTCCTTTCACGCCATGATAGGATTAGCGACGAATTCCCGAATCTTAAAAGTCGTGATGCTTTTACTCTAAAAAAAACCTAAATTATGGGTGAACTTTTAAATTTGTTTCACACTTGCCCATAGGTTTTGAAATTGAGAACGAATAATACTACTCCAATCATTGTGCCTAATGTTTACGCACTCCAAATAGTGCATTTTTCTGGTTTGGATTCGCCTGGAGCAAAAGAAATTTGTCCAAAGCAAATCCATTGGCTTTAATTATAACCACCAGTAAAGACACTTTGATGATCTCGAATGTATTCTTGTGTTATGATCTTTTGCAAGTGACGGATGATTATTTGCTTTATAATAAAGCTATATGAACAAACTATATGAACAAAGTAACAAATAAACTTGTAGACAAGCTGAACCAAGAAAGCCTTTATTCGTGATATATGCATATGAACTCTTTGAAAATATCCCATGATCCTTCTGCCAGTAGGCCAATTTGCCTTTGTTCTCAGGAAAGCTTAAGGGAATTATGGACATCATAAACCTACAAGTGAGTTCCATTACAATTCTCAACTTCCTTTCAATTATCAGCAGAGATTCTGCAAAATGGAGCTCCATCTTGACCATATTTTTTTCATAGACATTACTCTGGATTTCCAGGGACAAACTTGAGAGAAACACTGTTAACACAGTGACGCTCGTTTGTAGGTGTGGGGAAGCCCTCGCCTTTGAAAACATGACCAAGATGCCCACCGCACGCTGCACAGGTGATCTCGACCCTCCTTCCATCAGGATCTGGCTGAAAGATGATAAATTTCACAGAAATGCATTCTTGATCAGTAGAATGATAGCAAGGGGAAACCAGATGGTGAGAAGAAACAGAAAAGAAGGGCACTGACAGTGCGATTTATGGCGCCAGGGAGACCCTCAAAGAAAGCAGGCCAACCACACCCAGAATTGAATTTAGTTGTAGATTTGTACAGGGGAGTACCACATCCTGCGCAATTGTAAATTCCTTCTTCAAAGAACTTGTCATATTCGCCCGTGCCTGGATACCTGCACCAGTCAATTAGTTATACAACAAAAAGATGGAAAATAAATCTATTATAGCAAAATCACGCGAGTTAGTGCACTTAGGCTACAAGCTGAAAGCCTTTTTGGTTCGGTATCAGCATGCCATCGCCCCTGGGCTACTCATTTTTTTACTATAGGATAAGTATAAGGGTTGTGCTTTGATAAAAGGGTTCAGAAGTACATTCCTGCCTTCACAACAAGAAACACCTTAAAGATGTTCATCGGAAAAATGAATGAAAAAATCAATGGATGATTGAATGCAGCACAACCACAGTCAATCTAGAATATCCCTAGCTTCATCATTCTAATTGAGCTCCAATGGTGCATGACTCCAATCAACTAAATTCCCAACAACATTTGACTATACCAATTTCCCATTCTTTCCTTCAAGACAAACTGTTCAAAAATCTGATTCTCAGTAACTCAAATGCATGTAGGGAGCAGAAAGTACACACAAAAATGTGTATTGGAGTGAGGGTTCACATCGATATAACCTCGGGGTCTATTACACGACCAAATCAGTATTGATAGAGATGTTACGAAATGATGGGAATGATTATCGTATAAGATGAATCTTTCTTTCCGAAAACCTATAGCTATTTATCTGTCAAATTTGATCAAGATCTTGGTTTTGAAAATAAAACAACTTGTCTTGACTCAACTCCATTTCCGCAATGGCTGACCTCGAGCTTGAACCTAGGGAATGGCATTATGGACCACCGAAGAGGCAGGGGGCTGCGGGGATGATGAGTTTCATCGAGCTACTACCTCCAAAATAACAGACTGGGAAAATGATTGTGAAAAACTACGCAGCAACATCATCCTAAACAAACCCTAGAAATTCACTACATGTATAAAAAGAAAGGCTGATAACCATTAAAATACGAAGGAATAACAACAAAGATGTCATACTCTGTTCCCTTTTGCCTCAGAATCTGAAACTGCTCCGGAGAAAGAATTGCGCGCCACTCATCCTCCGACTTCTGCACAGGCGTCGGTGTCGCCATTGCAACCACTCCTCCGTCTCTGCCACTCGAGATCCTCCTTCTCCGGTGGAGGGAGAACCCAAGCCTTGATGGAAAACCACCGGTGCTGAGATGAGGTTTTGATGAATTAGGCTTTGAGGGAGGAGAATGCAGAAAAGCGGATGAAGATTTGTTTGCGAATTTGGGAGAGGAGTTGAGGAGGAAGGTTCCAGAAGAGGAATTCAAGTAGTGTGAGGCTCTCATAACTCGGAGGCTCATCTCCATGGCCAACTCACCCAAGGTTACTGACTCAGTGATAGATAAGCCCCGGTTATCGTCTGTCTATGGGACACTTCGCTAACCAGGCCAATAGCTCGAGGTATCAGTGGGCGCGATCAATTAACCGAGCTTCGGTTAACCGGATTTTGCTTAATAGTTTTTTTAGTAGGAATTTTGCTTAATATTATTGTTATGCAATTAATTGTATAATTTGTTTCGGTTAAGTGGTTAACTGAAAGTCGATTAACTAAAATTTCGTTACTGTTTTTCCGATTTATCAGAAAAGTAAAATTATATGATTCTTTATTGTATGAGATTATTATTAATCATGTTTATAAATGACACATTAATTTATATTTTGGATAATAGGTACTTTCTAAAATAAATATACAACAAAATAATATCACTTTTATACATAAAAAAGTTGTATCATATCCATTTCATTTTTTCAAAAAGAAATTGTGATTTTAAATTAAAAAAAAAAGAAATTAGAGAGAAAATACAAATAGAGATATTTGAACTTGGATTTTCATACAAACAAATAACATGTATTTTTTAAAAGGGATGAATTTGAAACAGTTGACAACAAAAGGACTAACCATCGTGAACTAGAGAATTGATAAAAATACAAAAAGAACATGATCAAGTTAAAATAAAGGAGGTATAAAGGGAAAATATGTTTGTGACAAGAATACAACCAGCATTGAGAAGAATATTCTAGAGGAAGTACACTAGGGAACAAAGATGGATCAGTCGTGCCGGGTGGGTCAATCCGTTCGGATCATTTCGGGTTGATATTAGATTAGGTCAAAGTCAGTTTGGAGATATATGAGATGAATTTGGGTTGTGTCCGTTGTTGACAAGGTTGTATTCAAGTTACTGGGTTATTTACACACTAAAGACAAACAACAATTACACATTGTTAGATGAGATTATACAAATATCATCTCTCTTATTATTTTGATTATATTAAGATGAAAACCGTGGACCGAAAACGTGATAAAAAAAATGAAATGAAGGTTTGTAAAATATGAATACTTAATAAAATATGAGCAGTAGTTCATATTTTTCAAGACTACAGTATACAATTTTTTTGAAGATAGTTTTTTGTTCTCACTTTGCTCTTGTTAAGATTAAAACATTTACCGAAAACTTTTGGTCGGTTAACCATTATCCATAGAGCGGCTAATCAATGTAAGAAAATAATCTCATATTAAAAAGCAAGAGAACTAATGCACTGAATTTTCATTTCACCCAAATCAGTGAAATCAGCTGGGAAACTGGTTTCCTGATGCTTAAGCATGTCAAGAACATAAATCACTTTCCTTTGAAAAATAAAACAAAAAGAACGAAAAACTGGATTGTTTCAAAAGATCAGGTCATACTGATCTCTTCCTCAATTCATCCTCTTCTTCTATCCAAATATTAATGAAATCCAACAGAGTATGTATAGCAAAATCTCAAGATCAGTGCTTGTATATATCTAAAAAGTAAAGACCTATCAGAATATGACCGGACATAAACTCCGATCAAATGCAACTATGCCTATTCGTCCACATAAGCATATACAAATACCGCGCTGGAACTGATCATGCTCTGAGTAACAATAAATCCAAGTAAAGCCTGTCTGATTTTTGCGAATCATGCTATCAGAACACATGATATTAAAAACTGTACAAACAAAGGCATCTGTACCATTTGTTCTGCACTTAACCTACATTTTCTTCACAAGCATGCATTTTCCTGAATCATTAGCTTTCATTGCGTCCAACTTCCGTTTCTTAACAACCAGACGAGGTTTCAACTGCAAGGAATAATAGTAGAGTTTATTTCAGTACACTAACAAGAACAGGCCAAGTCACAGTTCAATATTTAGATGTCTAGCTCACTTACCAATTCTATGTACTTCAACTGCCTCATTACTTCATCAGTATCCAGCTCCTAAAAATATTTACATAAACAAGTAAATGAGCCCAAGGAACGAACAAAAGAGGCATTTTTAATGGTTTGTAGAGAAAAATAAAGAATTCAATGAAAATATTCCCCCATATCTTTATAAAAACCAGAAGAAAAGTAATCAGTTTTCAATGATAAATTAAGAGGGCTTCCCCCTTCAACTGTAGTGTTATTTAACCAACAAATGGTAGTTCAGATTTGACTCATTTGAGGATCAATCTTCACCTGAGGCACGGCACAATCAGCATGTTTTGGATCCCAAAATATGGAACTAAAGCAATCCCAGCCATCACTTTGGACTTGAAAAAGAGGAGCTCTGAAAAATCATCCAAACCATCACATGAACTTGGACTGGAAACACATATTCACACACCAAAACTCAACAGAGCACAGTTGGGTTATTTCCTTTTTTATACTAATAATAATCCATGCTGAAGTCGATTTCATGAAAATTCATGCTTAGGTCATCTACCTGTGAAATTAATAACATATTCCCTTCCCACATGATCCCTAACTGCAAGACTCTTCTATGCCTATTAATTGCCCTTAACAAAATTTCATCGACAAGTAGAGCACAAAAACATGCATAAACAATCAGTTGAAAGAAGGTCATCAGAAATACAACTTAAGGACAGATTCGGTGCCAGGACCAACTGTTTTCATTATTTTAAAAAAAGAAGAAAAAAGATCAACTGTATTCATCAACACAGAAGTGTGCTTGCTCTGATGCATGATCATAACAATAGGATATGAATCAACGATAAACTATGCTCTGGATCACAATGACCCATGTTGACACACACGGATTTCATGCTTGAGATGACAATGTCTAAAAAGGTAGAAAATATGAAAAATGCCACAATTGTTTTTTATATGCATATATAATATAAGTCCTTTTCTAAACATATAAATATTAAAGATTCAACTGATATATATTCTTATAAAGTTCAGTATCCTGTGCTCTAACCTTGACAGTTACAAATGCAAAAATGGAACTGGAACAGGTTTTACCAAGCCAGAAAACATAACCAAATCAAACCCCTACCAACCCTAAACCCAAAAGAAATTTAGAGGCTGCATGAATTGCTGTTGGCCTTATCATGTAGACCCCTTGTAACACAATCAACACAGACTTTGAATATCCAATGCTGATTCCAGGCTCAAAACAAGTTTTACATTCACAACAACACTCACACAGAAAGAAAAGAACATAAGTTGCAGTATACCTTCGCCACTTCCCACATGTAATTCCGTCACTCTCTCCTAAGCCAGCAACCTTAGCTTGGCATTGAAGCCAATTACCAAGGGGCTTAGGTTTGCAAAGCTTCTCAGAGCTCAACTCCTACAGGAAAGAGAATAAGTTAATTCTGATGGTTCTCCAGGTCAAGAACAAATAAAAACTCTAATGAAGTAACAATCAATGTAGCAAACTCACATGGAAAGTGCTGATCTCAGTATAACAAGGATCCAATTCCAATGGTTCTCGACTAACATCAATGTTCCTGAATCAATCAGACCTCGTGTGAGTACATGCACAAAAAGTTGGAACAAGTTGAAATGAGGAAGAAAGGCATGAAAACTGTGTACTTGAAGGTAGGTTGCAAGTTTTGAAAAAGTTAACTAGAAAAATGAATTTCTATGCATGAAAGAGTTCAAAAAAAATCGAAATGAAAAAAAAAAAAAAAGAGTTCAAGGAATCAAATATGCAAGTAGAATCTTAGGAGATGACTCCATTGTATATGTCCAACGTATGTATGCATAGATTGTGATGAGACACCCCTCAGTTGGGGGTGTCCAAGGAAAAAGAAAACCGAGGAGAACAGATATTTTTAAAAAATATGGTTTGATTAGCCACATCCTGAATATGGTTTTTGAGGAGAGTATGAGACTTGCTTCATTTGGGGCTGACCAAGAAAAAACAAAAATCGTACCAAAAGCAACTTTGGGTTAATGAACCGAAAAAAACTTAATACACCAATACTTATGCCTATGTTTTTTTGGCTAACCAAAAACCGCACCAAAAGCAAACCGAACTATGGTTAACCGAGTAGTGTTATGGTTATAGTCATGATTTTTACTACCTAAACTCATGTCTAACCAAAATAGCAGCTACCAACTTTGGACACCTCTACCCTCAATAAAACCTTCCAATGTTAAGGGGGTGCTAGGATTAAAACTAGGGTTGTTATGTAAATCAAGCTACTCAGGCTCAGTTCGAAAGTTCGAGCTCGTTCACTTTCTAAGCAACCGAATATGAACACATTTTTAAGTTCGCTTAAATTTAAGTCCAGCTTGAGCTCGATTCTTTTGGCTCAAATAGCAATTCTGAAGACGACTATATGAGCCAATTTCAGTATTGTTGTTATATTAGCCGAGCTACTCGAACTCATGCATTTAATTATACAAGACGAATATGAGCTCATTTTTAAGGTCGCTTAAAATTTATGGCTCAGTTTGATTTTAAACAAGAAAAATATGAACATACTAAAACTCGTCTCGTTCGGCTCAAATAACAACCCTAATTAAAACAAAGCTCTATAACTATAATGTTAAAATATCTATTTTCAATGGTTATGATAATTGAGAAGGAGCAAACCAAAGTTGGTGGATAAATTTCACAAACAATTCCTCCTATAATGGCAACAAGGAACCACGTCAAAAAGTTTCCTATAACCTTAATTTTCTTTCGTTTGCATCGGTACAAGAAAGTAAGATCAATAACATATTAAAGTGTGTTTCTTTGAAAACTAATCACCTTATTAGACCTTATATGAGCATGCACGCTGTCACTTTATCACTTAGTATCAATAACTAACTTACCAAATCAATTTATATATTTATAACTACAATATTCCTAAACCAGCTTATCAACCAAGGAAATTAAAATCAAGATCCTAGATTGCTAGGGTTTTGTGGATCCGGATCATAAAATTGAATTGTAGGATCATAAGATTCTAAAAAAATCAAAGATATAGGTAAGTTTTTTTGAAAATTTTGTAAACATTAGTACTTAATGGAAAAAGGGCTAGAAATAGGGTGGTTTCTTGAAGACCCGTAATTTCATCACAATATTGTTACAAAATTTTGTAATTTATGATAATTTGTAATTGTAATGATAAAAATAGCTCAATAATATCAAGTTTTTTTTTTAAATTCACTTGTTAAATCTTGAGTTGTTTATATTTTGTCATATCAAGAAACATAAATTCTACTAAAAAGCAAAACAATATTGGCATATGATTCAAATATGAAAAACAATAATGAAAAAGTATCGTAATTACTTTAGGTGCTATAGACACTAGTAGATGAACAAAATATGTTGAAATTTCATTTTTTAAACTGTTGTATAATTACTTTGAAATGGGTAAAATGTAAGAAACAACTAAAATAAGTAGAATATCACGATTCGATTACGAATTATACAATTTTATATGACTTTATTCAATTATGTATGATTCGGATCAGATTCTTACACAAAATGATTTGCTACACCAATCTGGATCACTACCCCCTATGTTGGATAGTACAATCACATAATTACAAGAGTTGAATCGCAATTTTAGTAACCATGTTTTCAAATAAGTTCATATTAATGACATCTAAAATAATTTTTAGTTTTTTTTTAAAGAATGAGAGAATTATTGCATGGAGATAGAAGTAAGCATTTGTTCTGCATAAGAGGATGTCATTAATTTTTGGATATGGATCTAGGAAAGATGCAAGGTTTTTGAGTAATAAATATACCCATACCTCGTGTATTGTAAGACCTAAAATCGAAATGGAAATGATTGCATGAAATAATTTATTCTGACTTTAACGAAAACCTTGATTCCAAACATTAAAGGAGGGTAGGAGTGTTTTTTATAAAAAGAATTTGTAAGAGGAAAACAATTTGGGGCACAAGTTGGTAAAGTAATGGCCCGAGAAAGGAGGGTATGTGTGTATGACCCACTCTAAGATAATATCCATTCCAAAACATTTAAAAAAAACTTATATACTTTTTTATCATACATTTACTATACTTAATTATTTTATTTTATAAAAATAAAAAATTATTTAATTCTATAAAAACATCACTCATCAATTAATTAAAATATTTTTTAACTATATTCTAGAATTATTATTTTTTAATTATTATATTAAATAATCAACAATATTTGGTCAAGATGATGTAATATATCACCAGAAAGTGATTGAAAACAATATGACTTGTTCCATTTGATAAAATAGATTTGATAAGACGGTTTAATTTTATAAAAATTAAAAAGAAGATGATCATCATTTTTCTTATATAAAGTTTAAAAAATAACATATATTTACATTTTGAACCTAAAAATATAATATCAAATAGAAATTATAGAATATGATCCCTTAATCCATAATTCATATAAAACCAAATAACATATTTTAGGAATCATTCATTTTAACATCATAACAAACACCGTGTATAAAAAAAAAAGGCTTATTCTAATTTTTTGTTCCAATCTGATTCTTAATTCCAATCTCATTCCTACAGCCATACCAAACGAGCCCTAAGTATGTTGAACTGATAAAAACGGAAAATAACAGTTTCTCAAAACAGTCAAGCCATTTCTATAAAAGGGGCACGGTATCAAAATCTCTCCACTGCCCGAAATTTCTCAAAAAACAAGACTCGAACAACTCTTCATCTGTTTTTACTGCATTCTTAATATTTTCCTTTTCCAGCCTAGCTATGTTTGGGTGTCGGCTGCTCCGTCTGTCGATTGAGTATTAACTAACTAATGGGCCCCTCGGTGTAATAACTAAATGAAATTAATTGTCTATCACTCCATCTAGTTTGCCATACTTCTATGATTTATTTATTTAGAAAAATCCAAATTACACATGAATAAAATCCCTACATCTGATGTGACTTGAAATTAAATGAAAGAATGGTTATTTTGTTATCAGAGCATTTACAAATAGTGGTGGTTTTGCAAAAGGCCCTATATTATAGGGGAAATGTTGTAAAATTTACCAAAAAGTTACACATTAGGAGAC
The DNA here is from genome assembly GCA_033239045.1 of Fagopyrum esculentum. Lineage (NCBI taxonomy): Eukaryota > Viridiplantae > Streptophyta > Magnoliopsida > Caryophyllales > Polygonaceae > Fagopyrum > Fagopyrum esculentum. The sequence goes on from BSUD01000007.1 coordinate 13,023,113, forward strand.
AATGGGTTGGCCTCAGATGAATACAGGTTCAGCATTCAGCTAACAGAAACATGAGTAACAACAGAGAATAATGTAAGCACAGAAAATGACAGTGGATGAGCAAGGATATGAAACACATACTCTTTGATTGGACCAGACCAGCAATGAACCACCGCTTGAAAAACTTTGCCAATACGCACACGGGTCTTATATGGCTCACTGTCGTTCAACATAGCAGTAACTGGAGAGGTTTTGTCTTTAGATGCTGCAAGTGCTCTGTTCCGACCTATCTCTTCCATTATCTTACGTTTCTTTTTATGGCAACATTTACAAAACCATTCATCGAAAGAAATATTTCTTTTGCTGGGTGTGCAGCAGGAAACATGGACCGCCTCTTCACATTGATCACATATCAACATGTTTTCAGTTGTACCCAGGAGGCCACAAACACTGCAAGCACAGGAATCACCAAATAGCCTACAAGAAGTTATATCATCCTCAGGTGTACAGGATTTGTTTGTCAACAAGCAAGATTGCTGATGATTTCTGATTATTGAGATGCAAATTTCTTCCTCTGATTTATCTTCTCCCAAGAGTTTTCCTACAAAAGCACCGGAGGAGGAACACTCGCCATTTTCATCCACTTCTGTCTTTAACAATGTAGAGCCAACCTCCATGTTTATCATTGATGACGAACAACTATCATCAGCGCTATATATCCCCAACTTTTTTGCTCTTTTGCCTTTCACATCAGAATCATGATGCTTGGCTAAGGACCCCTCAATAGCTCCAGCATTTGTCAAAATTGGACCTTCACTGCATGTTGCCATGGACATAGAAGACTTAGCACCCCCAATTTCATGCAAGACTTGGCTATCTTTATGCTTCTCCAAAGATAAAGAAGGATTTTCTGACCCATTAGAAATACACACAGCATGGAATGTGGCTTTTGGCAATTCATTTTCTAAGCATTCACTTGGGCAAATTACAAGGGGTTTGTAGTACTTCCTTCTCCAGTATACACGACCTTTGTACACGGGTTTATTTTTTGCAGGAACCTGGGGCAAAACATTAGTAGTAGACTTGTTTACAAGCTTCATTCTCTCATCTAGAAGAGTTAGCACAGATCTTTCACATATGGTATCAGTAACTGATAACTCAGAACAGTTTGCCAAGCGACCTATGCACGAATAACGAGCACTTACTGCTACTTCCATTATCCCAGTGTCACGGACACAGTCTCAAATCTATAAGGAGGTTGCACTTGAACAAATCTGCCCATGTTTCAACAACAAGTAAAAAGGTTAATTTTTTCCTTCTTATCTAAGTACAATTGAATCAGGGAATGCTTATTCTCTAAAACCATATGATTTTGTGTACTTTGAAACACCCAAACTTCGAAAATCAATGCTAATAGAATGAAACTACTAATTTCTAATGCTCAAAAATCACACAATTTGACATCAATTGAAGCTGAATCTGCACAAGATATCAAGAGGGATTTAGAGATCCTTAGCAGTAGACAGAAAAAGTTAGGTTTTCGCTTCCACAAAAGAGACCCTTATGCAAATTTACATCAACTGCAAAAATCAATTGAACTGTAAATGAAACAGAAACTGCACAAAAGAGACCCCTATGCAACACACACTTAGTGAGGTCTCAACTTCTATGAATTTTTTATGATGTGATCAAACTTCCAAACTCAATGCTATAGAATGAAATTACCAAGTTCTAATACCCAAATCACACGAATTACATCAATTGCAAAAATTGATTCAATTGCAGATGAAGCTAAACCTGCACAAGCGATCAACAAGTATTTGGTGACACTTATCCAACGCAGACACAGCCACACACAATTAGGGTTTTCACCTCCAGATCAAAAAGTGTATGACTGCGTAGGAAGGCTGCATTCAGTGGGCTTACTCTCAAAGTGCCTGCCCCCTCAACAATGAGATAAACTACTGCCTAAATACTTCAGCCCAATTTCGGTGAATATTAATTTGCATTGATATTATCAACGCAGAGGAAAAAGAGGCACATATTAGAGGCCACAAAGAAGCCTAAACGGGTAGTGTATCAAACCTGAACAGGTAGAATATCAAACCAAATAATAAACGGACGATAAACAACTAAACATAAGAAAATAAAATACCTTTCAGTTCATGAATTTGAGAACCCACAAAAAAACTCAAAACGCTAATCTCTTTTGGGGAAGAATTGACGGAGAAATGGCTTTATGGATGAACATGAAAGAGTACCCGGGTTTTGAGGTTTTTGCTCTAAATTTGAACTCTTTTGGGTTCCAAGGATGAATGACACCTCACAACTCACAAACTTATATGGGGCCCATTAAGAGCTGTTTTGCACAGTAAAACCACCCTCATCGGTCATCAATTTGAGTCAGTATCATAATTAAGTTATTCAACTCAAGTGGTTTATAGAATGAATTGTGAAGAGTGTTTGCCTTGATGATAAATTTTTATACAACTTTACCATCCAACAATAGGTTGAAGATCATTTTTGTTTTCCTTATCTATCAAAGAAAAGGGTAAAATATGCTATTTTGATTGCGCGCCAAATACAGTTTAACCGTCCAACTATCCGTTGGAGATAAAAGTCAGTATCAAAGAATAAGGTAAAAAAAAAAATTGTCCTTACACCGCGCCAAATACATCTTATCCATCTAGCTATCCGTTGAAGATAAATACCGGTATCTATCAAAGGAAAAGGTAAAAAAACATCTTTATTGCGCCTCAAATATAATCTTAGGTAAATAATTAAGTTATTCAACTCAAGTGGTTTATAGAATGAATTGTGAAGAGTGTTTGCCTTGATGATAAATTTTTATACAACTTTACCATCCAACAATAGGTTGAAGATCATTTTTGTTTTCCTTATCTATCAAAGAAAAGGGTAAAATATGCTATTTTGATTGCGCGCCAAATACAGTTTAACCGTCCAACTATCCGTTGGAGATAAAAGTCAGTATCAAAGAATAAGGTAAAAAAAAAAATTGTCCTTACACCGCGCCAAATACATCTTATCCATCTAGCTATCCGTTGAAGATAAATACCGGTATCTATCAAAGGAAAAGGTAAAAAAACATCTTTATTGCGCCTCAAATATAATCTTAGGTAAATAACTAAAAAAGGAATCTTATTTATTGTTATCTTTATCTATCAAAGAAAAGGGTAAAATATACTATTTTGATTTCGCGCCAAATAAGTTTAACCGTCCAACTATCCGTTGGAGATAAATACCGGTATCAAAGAATAAGGTAAGAAAAAAACTGTCTTTACACCACGCCAAATACATCTTATCCGTCTATCTATCCGTTGAAGATCAATACCGGTATCTATCAAAGGAAAAGGTAAGAAAACGTCTTTATTGCGCGTCAAACATAACCTTAGGTAAATAACTAAAAAAAAAATCCTATTTATTATATTTTCTTATTATGAGTAGTTTATATTTTATTATCCATAAATATGAGTTATTTCAACTTTAGCAAGTAAGATAACAAAGGTGATAGCTTTGATTTAGATTGTCAAAGTGTAACTGAAATTTCTATCCCTTAGATTAAGAGTTATATTGAAAGATTGAAACTAATCAGAGCCAACTGCATTCATGAGATGAGAAAAGATAAAATGCAAACAGCAATGTGTACTTCTGTTTACAGCTACAACAATAAGCCCCCAAACAAAGGCGAATTAACACTTCAGCAATAAGCTGTACATATTAGAACCTGACCTTGAACCTTTTTTACAAAATTGTGCAAAGACATCAGTAAGTTTCCTAAAGTGCATTTTCATCGTCTTCTTCATCATCATAATCTTCCCTGGAATCATCAGAATTCTCCATGTATATCTCTGAATGTCGAAATTTATTTATGGCATCTCTTGCATCAGATATGAGGGACTCTTTTGCAGCTTGAATCACATCTTTGCTCGGTAAAAGGGGATCAGTTACATCCCCTTTATGAAGAGCCAATCTCCTTCTCTTTGCTTCCCTGGCATGAAGCTGATCGACATACTTGTCATGTAAAGCCATGTTTTTTACTGGCTTTAGAACTGGAGGGCTTGCAATGGGAATTACAGATTTGCCGCTGAATCTTGATTTGCTCTTCTTTTGACTGGATAAGGATCGACTCCTGTAACTTGAAGATGATCCTTTCTCTGTTATCCCTGTTGGAGTTAAGAGAATAGGACTTGATGGTAATGGGTTTACTGTTGGTTCAAGAATGGAAAAAAGATCTGCTTTCTTGTCTGGCTCTACATGACTATTCTTCCTCATCAAATGTCTAACCATTTTCTGTCCGTTGTGACATTTACGTCTACTCACCCTCTTGCTCTTTGGCTCTGCCGACAACTCGGTTTCAGAAAATGAAATTTCAAGCTGAGGTGACAATATCTTTTGTTTACTCCTTGAACGTGGTGGCTGTACACGTGGGGTTAGATTCTCAGAATTGACTTTATCAAAGCACTCTTGAGCAGATTTTCCAGGCACCTGCATTGACAGTAACCTAAAGTTTTAAAATTATGTACAGAAGAACTAACACAAATGTTAGAGAGGACAGGTAATGGATTTCTTGGTGTCGAATTTTATCATACATACAAGCAAAATATACCAACTAATATGAACCATTTAATAATTTGGGGATTTTATGTGGTTTTCATCTAGTTAGACATAAATACGTATGATTTCTTTTTTTTCCCGTGGACTGCCATATGGTATTCACAATGGTAAACCCTCTATCCTGTCTCTTGAGAGATTTCAACAATTTTACTCTACACCACCACCCATTTCTATAAACCAAAACCAATAACCCACAAACTAAGAGCTTGCAGCAGAATCCCCTCTCCCACCTAGTCACCTCTTCCTCAGCCAATTCCTGTAAACAGATACTAAGGACTAGAAAAAACCTGAGCGGAAGTTCTCTATACTATTTGTGCGAAAAAAAAGGTGAATGAAAACCCCAGATGCATCAAGACACTATAAACATCCGATCCAATACATCATGCTACACACTTATGAATTTTAGAGTGCTTAATCCATTACTCACCATTGTGAAACTTAATTATACGTAAAATTAAACACTCACCAATTTAGCAACCCTCTTCCAGAAATTTGGAGTTGGTTTTGCAGCAAAGTAAGCTTTTTGCAATGCATTCTCTTGTTTCTTGGTCCACCCATTTTCAGTCCCTTGAAAAACATCATCACTTTGCTTTTTCTTCTTTCTAACACCAACACCCTTGTTGTCCTTGAATGTTCTTCTGCGATACTTCTTTTCCAGCTCTGATACAAGGGGAGAATCAAATTCACTGCATGGTCCCTCCAACTCAGCTGCAAACCTTTTTGTTGATTTGTCGCCTTCTTGTTTGCTTTCGCCTGAGTTAACAGTCAAAGATGGCAATGCCATAGAATATCTCCCTTGAAAATCAAGATCACTTGGCTTTTGCTTCCTTTTAACCCCAATACCCTTGTTGCACTTAGAGGTTCTTAGACATCTCTTCTCCAGCCCTGATGTAAGAGGAGAATCTAAATCTCTGCATGTTCCCTCCATCTCAGCTACACTCCTTTTTCTTGCTTTGGCATCTTTTTGTATGCTTTTGCCGAAGTTTGCAGCCAAAGATTGCAATGACGTAGAATCTCTTCCCTGTTGAACCCCTACATCATTATCTGCAATTTTCATTTCAGACTTCCCTCGTCCTGTTTGAGCAGCTACAGAAGTAGATAACTTGCGAGTAATCCTCCTCTTTGAACTTCCTCCAATACTTCCAATGGTATCATCGTTCTTTACATTTCCCACATCATCAAAGTTTAACCTCACTGCTTCTATATTAGGCGAAATTGATTTTCCTGATTTTCGAACAGATGATTTCTTGAGCAGACCACAGCTTTGTTGCATATTAACATCTGAGTTTACAAATAATGAGCAAAGCCTCGAATTATAAAGGAAACTCAGAAAAATAACTACTTCAGATCCTTTTTTAGCTTAATTATCTCCTAGGTTAGGCATGGAACTACAGTATGGGAAAACGGACAAATGAGCACAGAAAATGAAAATTTGACATTTAAGACAAAACAAAAGGTTTGGGGACAATAGAAAGGAGAAAAGGGAGGATGAAGTGATTGAACAGAAGTTACCACCATAGCGGCTCAAGGTGCCAGTCTTCGCTTGCAGGATACGCTGAGATCTTCTAAGGACAGAAGTAAAGGTTATGTCAGGCGGTTGCGAAAGGCGTTGGGATTTTCTGTGGACAGTCGGAGTGGTTGTGTCAGGTGGTGGCAGAAGGCGCTGGGATCTCCTGCGGACAGTAAGAGTGGTTGTGTCAGGCTTGTTCTGGTCATTTTCACGAGAACCTGTTTGTCATATTACAATGTGAATTTGTCAGTTGTTGTTTATTCCTTCATTGTTGAAAGGGAAAGTGGAAGGAAGTTGCAGTACATAACACTAAAGCAACCAGCAGAAAACCAAATATATCCAATCTATATAAAATTGAAGCACAACCGAAGAACCAGAGAGGAACTCAAATATTCATTAATTATGATAACTTTAGAACTGAAATTACATCCCCATCGAGGTTGGTCATGAAACTAAAATAAGGAGAGAGGAAAAAAAGGGGGGGACAGTATATGTAGAATCAACATTTGGAATAATAAAACAGCCAGCAGATAAAACTCAATAGAAAAAGATTTTGTACAATGGTGACAGTCAAGCAATGGAAGAATATGCACCAACAAAAAATCCACAGGAAGAGGCATAGATATTACCAGAAGAGCTGCGGTATGTGCTTTTTACTGTGGACTTGAGAAGCCGCTGCGACCTTCTAGGTGGTTTGCAGATCGGAGTGGCTGTAGCAATGTCTGTTGAAGGTTTGGAACACTTGTTGTTTTGGATATTTTTACGAACACCTGATGTGGATGCATGTTAGATTAACAAAGTAGTAATTCGTGCTATCAATTACTTCATTTTTGCATTGGAAAAAAGATAAGTTGTAGATAGAGCACATCATTGAGCAATTAGCAAAGGAGAAGCGATCATCCAAGTCCAACCATCTAATATTCAAACACCAATGAAGTAATAGTGGGGAATTTACAAAATTAGCATGTGGAATCAACTTCATCATCGTCTAGAATTGAAATTAACAACAGTAAAGCAACCAATAAAGAAAACTGGGAGAGAATCAGAAGATCCCCGTGCAAATGGTGAAAGTATGTACAGAAAAAGAAGAAAGAAACAAAAGGAATTACCGATAGAGTGGTGTGAGCTGTTGGTCTTCGATTGGAGAAGGCGCTTAGATCTTCTAACAGTGCCGGTGGTTTGGGTGGTGTTAATGGTGGGGGTGACGGTGGTGGTGATGTTGGCGGCGAGGGCGATGATGATGGGTTTCGGCTTTCTAGCAGCCGAGCGTGTCCTAGACATTTTCACGAACAGCTTGAGAGCACTTCATCTCCCTTTGCCAATTTGTTAAGCTGCCGGTTGGAGGGAAATGAAAGAAAACGTAAAATATTCAAAGTGAGGTTGGGTCCATATTCTGAAATGGGCTTTAATTCTGTAACCGGCCCATATTCTTTAAAATGGGCCCAATTGGTAAAACCAACAACAACAATATTACTAGCTAACTGACCAAATTGCTATTCGCACCCACGTATTCATGTTATTCGTACCCTCACTACGCGTACGCAATGCGTAGTCGTAGCAAGAAGCTCATTTCGTTAAAAAATAAAGGAAAATGGTTACAACTACGCATGTCCGATGCGTAGTCTTACTACGCGTACGCGTAGTAGTCCGTAACATATATTCCCTTCGAAAAATGAAGGGAAACTTACTACGCCTACGCAATGCGTAGGCGTAGTAAGGTATATAAAAAAATTTTTTTTTTTTTTTTTACTACGCCTACGTCATGCGTAGGCGTAGATGTGGTATGTATAGCATGTATATGGTGGTACGAATAGCAAAAACCGCTAACTGATGTCATCATCACTTTTTTGTTAGATTGGCATCATCATCTTATGATCTTATCTAATGATCTTATCTAATGAACAATGCAACATTTTCTACGAATACAAAGTCGAAACCAAATTTTCTAGTTTCGCTTTTGTCACAACACAAACACAAATGCAGGTAAGTAAGTCCCCACGTGACATTTAAGTCCAACAACATCCACAGATATATTTAAATTTGTAGTTCTAACTTTATAAACCCTTACAATTTGGCTACATAATATACGATTTTCACTTTACTTGTTACCGAATATATTCACATCACATCGACATCAATCTAAACGTTGTTGGATGGTGTCATTGTCTAATTTTATTTATTTTATTTTTTGAAAAGCAGACATTGATCCCAAAAATCCTAAAAAATTTCTCCCAAAGTCCACGACAATAATACACGTTATAAAAATATCTATAACAAAACCGTGTCTAAAATTTCGGGCACTAGAAAAAAGATGCCCATATTGAATTGCTGAGTTTTTCACTAACAAAACAAAGCCCATTTTGTTTAATTTCTTTTAATTTAATTATGAAATTCACAATTAAAATGATCATCAATTTAAGTATCAATTTGAATAAATAAATTAAAAAAATAATTAAAACTCAATTTATTATATATCATCAAATTATTGTCAAGTTATATTACATAAAAATATCTTCAAAAGATATTTTACTTATACATTTCAAGATTTCTAATAATTATTAACATGCTTATGTATTAATACTAAGAGCATATTTGGTTCCAACTCCAAAAACGGAAGTAGAATGGAAACGAATTTAGTCCATATATCATTATTCATGAAATTTCATGGAATCATTGCATACAAAATGCACTTGCCTCCCCACATTTTGTTTATCTATATGGTAGCAAAAGTAATCAAATTCAACACCAATTACTACAAACTATAAGGAATGATTCCAAAAACTTTCATGAATAAGGGTATTCATATGGAAAAGATTCGTTTTCATTCCGTTTTCGATTTCGGAGTTAAAACCAAACGGGCCCTAATTTAAGACACGTGTCGTGTCTTGCACAACGATTGTGATCGTTATTCAAGTATAGATTTGGTACATTCATGTTTAGGCCAGAAATGTCTATTCCATATGTTCAACAGGCAAGGAATAACGACAGCTACAGCAGTGAGAATAGACTAGTCGATCTCCAACTTATTTAGATTGGGAAATGGTACAAACACAAACCCAAAATCGTAATTTCCCCTGGTATTTTGTTTGGCTAGAATTGATTTTTTTAAATTCAAAATTACCGAAATTACATACCACTTGTCAAAGCTTGCATTCAAAACCTCATCACAAAGCCATTCACACACAGGGAAGTTCTCATACCGCCATGAACACAGCTCTAGCAACTGCAACCTTTCTGGTCGGTTGCATAATCGCTCTTTCATTACAAGTCTACTTCTTCTCTCCAATTCATTCCCCTAATCTTCTTCACTTTCCTTCTTCCTCTTCCTCTCCCTCTCCAAACAACCACTTACAGGTCAGTACACTAAACCTCAGCACTTGCCATATCTTATGATTGAAGCTCTTTGATCAGCTTCAAACTTGTTTATATTATGTGCAGAAAGTCATCAAGCTTGGTGAAGGATTGGTCCTGCAGCCAGAAGATGTCTGTGTAGATAAACATGGAGTTGTGTATGCAGCTACTAGAGATGGATGGATCAAGAGGTTATATAGAGATGGGTCTGTTGAAGACTGGAAGATGATTAATAGTACTAACCTGCTTGGAATCATACCTGCTATGAATTCTGATCATTTTATTGTTTGTGATACTGAGGAGGTAAAATTCTTGGTATTTGTTTTGTCATTTGACTGAATTTGACATCTAAATTGGGATTATTTTCTCTGGGTTGCAGGGATTGTTGAAGGTTAGTGAAGATGAAGTGGAAGTTCTGGCATCCGAGTTCAATGGATCCAAAATCAAGTAAGAACTCCCTATCTAAACTAGCTGCACTTGGACTACGTTAAAATCGACTCGATTTTAAATAAGTTGAAAATGAACGTATCAAAATTTGAAGGTACCACTCAAATAACAATCCTCGTATAAGTTAGTAGGGTTGTTAGATGAACATACTTGAGTTCGGTTCGATTCTAAACGAGTTGAACATGAATATATATAAAGTTAGTCTTCAACGCAAATACATAATGGCCAAACTGAGTCAATTTGGTTGTTATATGAGCTATACTATTTGAGTTTGGCTCGAATTCGAGTCAAACTCTTACACTTACCAAACGAGATGAGTATGTGTACGTTTGAAAGCTCGATTAAATTTTTGGATTTGCTAGATTTTAATCGAGTCAAACATAAGCATAACAAAATTTGACTTGATGTGTTCGAAAAAACAATCTAGTCTAACGATTAGACCTGTTCAAATCCGGGCAGCCCGTCTGGAAAAACGGACGGGTATGAACATGAGAACAAGCCCGACTCGTCAAACCCGCCGGGCCGGATCCGGACAAGACTCAAGACCCTGCCTGGCCAAAAAGCCGGCCCGTTAAAAAATTAAAAAATAGATATATTATACTATAATTATTATAAATATTAATACAAAATATCTGGTATAATTATAATAAATTTGATATATTTTACATAAAATATCTTAAATATGATTTATTTTATTAATTTTTTTTTAAATTTTATACATTTTTATTATATATTTTTTTAAAAAAATTGAAAACGGGTACCTAAGCCGGGTCTGCCCGGCCCGGTTTCGGCTAAACGGACTCAATATTTCACAAAGTCCGACCTGAACCCGGCCCGAGCCCGGTTATGAACATTTCTACTAAGGATGTACGTGTCTTTCTTCTATATATTCGTTTAATATTGTTCAGATGCTTTCCACTGTAAGATTATAACACCAATTTGATTAATCAGGTTTGCAGATGAAGTGGCTGAAGCAGCAGATGGAAGCTTATATTTCAGCATTCCAAGCACCAAATTTGACAACGACAACTGGTACTTGGATGTGCTTGAATCTAAGCCTCATGGCCAACTTCTCAAGTACGATCCTCTGACAAAGACGACGTCTCTTGCCATTGATAACCTGTGTTTTCCAAACGGAGTGGAGCTCTCGCCCTCTAAAGACTATCTCCTAGTATGTGAAACATGGAAGTGAGTATCACTGTCAGTTCATTACAAGACAATGTTTAGCAGCATAAACCTGTAAATCAAAACCCAAGATCACACAGAGCTCATAGTTTACAAGTCTATTACAGGTTTAGGTGCTTAAAGTATTGGCTTGAAGGTGATCAAAAGGGAAAAACAGAAGTCTTTGTCGACAACCTTCCTGGGGGACCCGACAACATTCATCTGGCTCCAGACGGGTCATATTGGATCGCGCTACTACAGGTACTCATACTAAGTTCAAAAGTAGCACGAGTTCAATTTCTTAAGTACTAAGACACTAGCAACAACATTTTAGAGCAAATCATCTAATTGTAGAGCTTTAATGCCACACAGTTGACACCAAGAGAGCTTCAGTTCCTACACAGAAGTACAATAGCTAAGCATATAATTGCTACTTATCCAACCCTTACTGGCATGATTAAGGGCACAAACAAGGGAGCCACAGTTGTGAATGTGAATGCTCAAGGCCAAATAATAAGGCGGTTCGATGATCCTGAAGGGAAGGTGGTTTCTTTCGTAACTACAGCACTGGAGTACGAGGATCATCTCTATATAGGCGGCCTCAATTTCAACTTCGTTGGGAAACTACCACTAAATAAAACATAAGACAGTGTATATGTATGATCCTAAGCTAGTTAAGGGTTGTTCTACATGATTTTAGTCAATAAAATTAGTTCTGTTCATGGCTACTGCTATGCAATGTATGTTAAGCTGATTTATTGTCTTCTGTTCTAAAATTTTACCCTTTTGACAAATAATATCAAATTTTGAAAAAATTGTGTTCTATAATGCAACCTTTACCTATATTTAGCTTATTATCTTTTTCCTGGCAACAACTCTTGCTGGTGATTATAGTTTGGCATGAGCTTTTGATTGATATGTCAGCTCGCCAAACATTCCTTTCATAGTACAAGCTTATCAAATCATTTAAGCAACCAATTTTGGGTTTAACAAAGAAACAATTTCCAAACATCATTTGAGTGCTCAGCAAATTCTTAATTCAAAGCTTACAAACTCCGGTTCTAGTACTGGTGTACTGTGTACAACAAACATCAAGATCATCAGAAAAGCAGTACAAAAAAATTGGAGAATTTGCATGTCGCAATCAGCCAAGTTATCAGACCAGTCAAAGGTAACAATTCGACGTGTACCTTTGAACGGATCCAAGGATCTTAAGTTCCACTAATATGCTTCTCTTCAATCTTCAAATCTGTTTTCTCCTCCTCTCCGTCAGAAGCTACTGATATTTGATGGATGCTCTCCTGTATCTTCGTTACGCCTTTGCCCACAGGTTCTATGGCTTGGTTTATGGTCAGCTTGACATCCTCTACAACCTGTTTTCCAAGCTATTAAAAGATTTGACAAAGAAGTATCTGTTGCTGTACAATAAAATACGAAATGGCTTTACCTGCTGGCCGCCTTCAACAACGATGTCTTGCACACTTTCAGTTATGCTCGTCCCAGGTGCTTTGACCTGTGTTTCGGTTTTCTCAACTACTGCAGGTTTCTTCTCTTCACCGTCCTCTATTTCCACCAATGTTTTCTCTGTTTGTGTCGTGACCCGCCCATATTGGTGGTCAGAAGCCCGAACAAACATATGATAAGGTTTTGCAGAGAACACGAAAACATGAGCTATTGCTGCAATTGCCATCTGCCAAATATACCACAACATCAGATTATGGATTAAGAAATAAACATCTTACTCGAAGAGTTTTACTTCGTGCATTCAAGAGTTTTCGAGTCTAAATGAGGACAATGGGGTCATACAAACACAGTTATGTAACTCAAAAGCATTCAAACACTCATGCTCCATTGAAGATTCTTTGTAATGCAAATAGCTTATTGAGTTGATTTTTTTTAAACACTTACTTCTATGCAGATCAGGAAGTCCTGCAATCCAGATTCTATCCTGCCCTCCTTTGGCAAAACACCGAGTGAAGACAAGAGAGCAATACCAACCCCTTGCCACCAAGTTGCAAATACTATAGCCTTAAAGCTGATGAACTTTGCTAACGGCTTTATATGCTTGAGCCTTTCGTGAGTCACATTGTAGAACTGTACGAGGCAATACAATGCCCACATTTGGCTGAAGTTCAGTACCACTGTTATGTATGGGTAGCTGAAGATGCAGAAGAATACATGAGACTGAGTTTACTTTTCGTTGATGAAACAGGAGAAAAGAGACATTAAGATAAGAAAACTAGGAAGAAAAATCATTAATTATCATTACTTGTTTTGGTACTCAATGCCCACAATAGCCCTTAGGAAATCGGATATACTAGATCTCCTTAACCAACACTCCAGCAGGGTTATTGGGAGAGAGTGAGTGACAGAATTCAACTTCCGAATTCACTCCTTGCTGATTATAAACATCTTATATATGATGATAATTCTTCTTTTTTCCTTGTTTTTTGAGCAGTCATAGCTCCAGAGAGATCAAAATGATTGCCAATGAACAAGGAAGCAGAACTTCCTATCTATGCATTGAACATTCGAGACTATACTAGATTAGAAAAGGGAAAATACATTTTGCTGGAAAAATCACAAGAAAACTTGTTCGCATAATCTCATAATCATATTTACAGTACTAGTTAGAAAACGCACCCATAGTACCACTTGAACTCTCCATTGCCATATACTCCCAACAGCTCCAGCAAAAATGACAGGAAAGCACAAAATGTCTTCAAAATCATCTATAAGTTAAGCTGATATCAGTATAGAAGTATCAACATGCCCTTGAAAAAGATCAATTTTGTCTACTTACATATTGAACAAGACCAAATTTCTCTATTGTGAGCAGATCTTCTCCAAGTACACAAGGCTGAACAAAGAAATTGCGAAATGACTTTGGCTGTGCTGCTGATTTCTCCTTTATCCCTTCTATGAGTGGCTTTCTAAGCAGCTTCCTTGACTCATCCTCCAACTGTTCTGTCACTCTATCCTCACCACCTAGTAATACAAACTGAGTTTCAATACTTTCTGTTCACCCAAATCGATCAGAGAAAATTGCAAATCATGAAGTATAACGATTTGTTTTTTAAAAAAATTTATCAGACAAAGATTGGAATTGTTGTTACAGATTTCCTATAAGGTGTTGAAGAGTTGAGTGATATTTAAAGCATACCTAGGCATTCAACCAGATAGCTCCCGAACGCATAAAGGGCAAATGCTTCATAGCAGTTTCTTAGTATGTCACAAGAAAGGGAAGTACTCGGATTTGTCAAGGATATGAACTGAAGGTCAAAAGAAGTACACCATTAGCCTCATTGCAACTATGCTGCCCTAACTTCAGAAGAAGAAAAACAGCCATGATATCCCATGTCTTTAATAATAATAGTGCATTACTCAAAATCCAAAAGTAGGAACACCTATCACTAGGATTTAATCTTCAAAATTAGATCAATAACCTTGATATACAGCTTGATGGTTTAAAATTAAGGCTACGTATGTCTTTTAAATCAGTGGATTGTATTCCTTTCAAAATAAAGACTCGGTCCATAATATTGACATAAAACCTGATTTTAAAAGAAAAAAATCGAATGATAATCCATTTTCCAATAGAGAAGTCACCAAAAAAAGCATCAAAGATAACCCACACGAAGAATTGAAAAAATATCCCTATTTAAATTACAGTCTGCTTATATTAGAAAAAGATATTCACTATGAACGAGTCATATAAGTTAAGATCCTCACTGATTCGGTGGCATAGACAGGAACCATGAGAACAATGGCAACAATCCATTTTTGCTCCTGAAAAGAGGAACCACAATCAGTTAGGCCAACTTGTACAAGCTTTAAGTTAAAAAGAAGGTTCAGGATGACATATTCACAAATGACAAAGATCAGTTCAAATTTGAGGTTAAATTGCAAAATCTGTTTAAACAAACATGTACTAATATCACAGGACATAACTTTGAATGCATTATACTTCAGCTCAAAACGCAGGCAGACATGACTGCAATATATTCTGATATCAATCTTTTTATATGCAACTCTATTGCAGAAAGACTATGTAACTGACAATTTTAGGGACTTGATACATATATCAGAAAAGATGCATTATGAGGAGAGACAAACCGCAGGATTTGTATAAGATCTGAGGTGTTGGAAGATCAAATAGCCAGATAGGATCAGAGCTGTCAACGCGAAACATCCGGCAAGATAAGTAGCTGGGTCATGGATATTTCGGTATGTAAAGACAGTCGATGTTGTCATTTGATATGCATCTTTTAGATCACTCACATTCTACACTGATTCATATCTGCAGAATTCCACAACAAAAGTCACAAATTCAGGACGGGCATATACCCAAATCAGCAAATACAGATATAAACTGTATACCCACTTACAAGTTCAATAGGAAAACTTACACTTTTAACCAGAGGTTCTCACAGATTTTACTTGTTCTTTTGCAGTTAAGTTTCCTCTTACAGAGTAGCAAAATTGAGCATGATTATAAACTTCAAAAAAATAGATGAATTGGGAAATTTACTTGAGCCTGATAATGAGCAGAATCGATTATGTGTGTTCAGCGGATGATTATGAGAACTCGATGCAAATTTGACAAAAAATTCCACGGAACCCTAATGGAGATTTCTTCAAAATACAAAAATCGGCGGCTACACACCAGCAAATGTATGAAGGCTGGCACCAGAATTTGACACGTATCGCTTCTTCCATCACCAAAAGCTTACACGTATCGCTCCTTCATCTCAATCATTTCTGTGTGTATCCAATATCTGGCGTTTTTCTCCGTATAAACAAAAGTAATGGTGAATTGGAAATCTGGGTGCAGGGAGGGCACGAATGTACAGATCTGACCGTCCTCGCTTGTTCAACCCAAAATACCGTTTATCTCAAACCGTAATTAAGAAATGTTCCATCACATCCATGCCTGCCAAAGCACAGAGCTCGGCCTATCATCATGCTTCTCGTCCGCGAACTTGGCAAACATTTTATGATTCGAGTTCGTAATCTGAACAAAAGAATCCACGATAATTGGATGTGAATGTCAGGGAAGCCAAAGGGTTTGTCGATGTGCTTGAAAGAAGCTCTGATCCGATGCAGAATTTGTAACGGTCGCGAAGGAATTTGTTGGACGTATTCGGTCACATCGGCGCTCCTTGTCACGGTTGCGAATTTGCGATAGTCTGTTCATAATCCATGCACAAAAAAGGTTGATTTATGATCAACTTTTGTTAATTTTAAATCCGGCAACATTTTTAAATTTTCATGTTAACCACTTTAATTTCCGTACCTTATATTGAATGATTTAATATAAATAATTTATTTAATTTTTATTTTAAAAAGTGTTGAATTGAAGTTTGTTTATTTTAATTTATAAACATTCGCCAAATATTTGGATGTACAAAATTTATAGTTATAATAAAATTAAAATTTAATCTTACGTAATAGAAGTTGTTTAAAAAAATATATAAAAATGAGATAAAAAGTAAATATATAATTAGATAAAAGATGTGTTCAAAATAAAAAATTAAAGTTTGTTTATTTTGATTTATAAATATTCGAACAAATATCAAATGTAGACGTAATATTTAATTTAAATAAAAGTTATAGTTATAACATAATCAAATTTCATTTAACAGAAGTTATCTTAAATTTTTTTTTTTTAAATAAGATAACAAGTAAAATATAATTCAAATAAAAGTTATGATTAAAATAAAAATAAGATAATTATTAAATAAAAGGTGTATATATATATATGTTAGAAGTTATTTTATTTTATTTTAATGGTAATGGAATTAAAAATAATTAAAATAATTTTTTTTATTTTTTATTTTTAAAGAGAAATTTGGTTGTTTTAATTCTCAACCCGACACATCGATAAAACTAACGTGGGTGCGACACGTAAGTTTTATTACCTTTACTTAATATAGTACTAGCTTTAATATCCGCACCTTGTGCCGTTCAACTGTAAAAACATTGTCAATATCTATAGATTAAAATGAGTGTCGTACAAGATACATATATTATGGTCATAGTGGATGATGGGGAAATAGTCATACATTAATCATAAAGTTACATAAGTTGAAAATGAAAAAGTTGGAACTAACCGGATACAATGTTCTAACTTTTGTTCAATTAGTTCAAAATTTTTATACTATCATATTAGTTCAAAATTTGTGTCATTACTTGGACGGAACACGTTTTTATACACTCTTTTATAAATGTGTATTATCAAATTTTGTATTAGTATTAGAGTAAATTATAATATGAATATTACGGTTTACATATTTGTGTTGCCATGTATAGTTGTTATGTGTAGTACATAAAATTATCAAATAGGTAAATCGGATGCGTGTATATATTGTTTATAACAATAACTTTAGTAAATTAAGATATTAAACTTTTTAAAATTAATATGCTATAACTTTGCCTATGTTTATAAAAAAGTAATGAACTTTATTATAAAATTTATCAATAATATGATAGTTTTATTAAATAGATCGTGTTTGTAGTCTATAATAATAGAAGAAATAAAAATTGTTAGATTAATAATCAAATTAAAGTAAATATTAATGGACTTTATTATATAATTTCAAGAAACAAATAATTTATTTTTATGTTTAAAAAAATATAATTAGAGTTTGTTGGGATCTAGGATTTGAATTAAAATTGTTAGTGTAACCCCGTAAAATTATGATCCACGTAATTTGAATGGGGATCTATGATTATCTTATAATAATGAGTTGTTACCCATCTCAACAAAATTTATTTTTTCCAATGGCCGAGTGAGTACAAATCGTGCAGAGCAATATCAAGATGGGCAACTCTTGAGAAGTTTATGTATAAGTATGGTCGTGTTTGTCATAGTAGGCGGTCACTCGGCTCGGTGGACGGTATTTGTGTATGACGTGGACGTTATGAGTTTAAGTGGGACAGATTGTAACACCCAAAATAATTATGATCCGCAACATTTAAATGGTGATTTCATGATAAAATTATAAGAATGAGTTAATATTCATGTCAATAATAATTCTTCTTTTCTAGTGGTCAAGTGAGGACATGAGCCCTCAACGAAATTAATGAGGGTACGTGGCGCCGTTCCGTGAAAGTAGAGAGATTATTCAAAAATTATAATTTCAAATAAACTAGTAAATGATCCGACCATGGGCATGTTTACTTTGTAATCTTGCAGATTTTTTGATTTTCGGGTTTATAAACTAAATGAGTTTATAATTTATTTTAGGGTTTATTTTTCCACGGATTTATATAAATAAACCAAATATGGTTGTTTACTTGGAGTTTATTTTTGAAAAAATTTGGTCAGATAGACTCTTTTCTATTTACATTAGGTTTGTGTACCCCTTCAATTTTTACCACTTTCATTAATTTGAAGTTGGAAGGTAAATGTTTTGATTAGGGGTACATTTATTAAACATATTTATACCATGAGTCTAGTTACTAGAGAGATTTCTAAAAAAGACTTACTTAACTAAAAAGTTTATTTTTGAGTGGTTTATAAACCCAAATAAATCCTTAGAGAAATAAATCAACCCCAAATAAATGCCTACAAAAGTTAAACTCAGAATTTATAAATTAAATGAAACTCAAATAAACTATAAATAATCAGAAACAATTAGGTTAAATAGTTTTTTTTATAGATTTTTATTGGGCAATTTTGGTGACTAGGCCTTTTTGAGAAATTAGAGTAGTAACTAGACTTTTTAATGCTTCAATTAAGTAAATATACCCCAATCTTTTGTATTTATTCTCAAACTCTACACACTCTTCTCTCAAGGGGTACATTTACTAACACAAAACTAGAAAAAGCCTAGTAAATCAAATTGTTTCATTTTTATTTTGTAGATCCCTCTAATTTTACCCTATATATAATCCCCACTAGATAAAATAAATAGGTTAAATAGAGGTATATTTATTAAATGAGTTTATTTAATAGAGTTATAGTGGTAAAAGAAATAGTTAACTATTTTACCCTAAGGGCCCGTTTGGTTCCAACTCCAAAAACGGAAACGGAATGAAAACGAATTTAGTTCATATGTATATATTTATTCATGAAATTTTATGGAATCATTCCTTGTGATTTAATGCAAAATGTACTTGATTTTTCACATTTTGTTACCCTATAGGGTATCAAATGTAATCAAACTCTAATTCAATTGCTTCAAACCACAAAAAATGATTCCAAAAACTTTAATGAACAATGGTATACGTATGAATTAGATTCGTTTCCATTCCGTTTCCGATTCTGGAGTTTAAAACCAAACGGGCCCCAAATATAATAAGATAAATTTGGAAACCAAGTTAACTTAAACTAAATTTGGGTTACTAGTTTAAAACCGAAGTTAACTTAAGATAAATTTGGGTTCACCCCGTAACAGAGTCGGATATTACTGGAGCATATGCTTTGTAGATTACAAATATAATAACTAATTATACCACTTATCTGACTGTTAAAGTATGTTGTACGCAAATTATCCAAATATGTTTTGTTTGATAGATTAACAATGGAGCATAAGTGGATTGATCCCACGTATATTCCCTTTCATCCTAAACCAATCAACTCAACTGCCTCATGTAACACCTTCTTCATTGTTATGGTAATTGATTCTTGTAACATTTATAGCATTAGGACTTAGATAAAAACTAGCACCTTATACTATGATCTAAGTAGAGAGTTATAAGACTCATATTATAGCTTGCTATGTATTGAATAATTGATGCCTATCTTGATCCAATGTTGCCACTTAGATTAAGTGATGTAGCTTGGTGATTGATATGGTGACAATATTCATATATATGTGTAGGCTATTATATGACTTAGGAGATGCTTAGTTGTAATCGGTATTGAATGTGTAATGTTGTGTAATGGTATATTTGTCCGGCTGAAGTTGAAGACTTGGGCCTGACGATCCAGTCCAGTGAGCCCATCTCCTTGATCCAGAAAGAAGAACCTGCTTGCGAGTTATAAGCCGGCCGTTTGATTCGGCTCACCAGCTTGCTTAAGGGTTTTTATGTAAAACGAAGCGTTTGACCTTGCTAAGCCTTGGTACTTAAGCTTTCAGACGCAGCTTTCCAAAACCCTAGATCTGGAGAGCTTGAGTGTTCTTCACATAGAGAAAGAGAGAACGCGAAAGAGAGAAAAGGGAAGAAGAAGAATGGATCGTCTAAATCTCGCTCTGAAGTGAGAAGGATCCGTAGAAGAAGAAGAGAGATCTGTTATCTTTCGTATCTGCTTCGTTGGCTTGTAGAGTAGACGAAGATCGAACTCAGATCTTCGTCAAGGTGCCTTTGAGGGGGCTTTTCTTCACTAGTGCTTCTTTGTATCTCCTGAGTTCTGTCTTTGTTGTTTTCTTTGCTAGATCGTAGAAAGGTGCTAGTATATCTCTTGTCCAGTGTATGTAATCTGTGTTCTTGGATACCTAGTGAAACCTGGGATCGGATCTCCCCTCTTGAGGTCTCGCAGAGTAGGAGTATTTTATATACTACCGAACTGCGTCATCAAATTGCTTGTGTGCTTATGTTTGTGTGTCTTTGGTCGATTCTACGACTGAGGAGTATAGATTTGTTAGATTTACATTCACAAATTGGTATCAGAGCATTCTGTGAGTTTGTCTTTCGAATCTGTCAAAAACCCTATTTTTGGGGTTTTTCTTGCTTTTCTTGATATCTTTGTATATCTTGTTTCCTGTTTTTTGCTTCCGCTTGTTGCTTTGCCTTGTGTGGCTGGATCTACTTTGTTTGAATCTTGTAGTGATCATCTTGATTGGTTTTTGTTGCTGTGTTTATCTTCTCTTTCTTATCTCACCTCCTATTTGTGCATATTTTTCCTTGTCTGATTATAACTAATTTTTTCTTTCATTTCCTTGTTTGCAGATAAATGACAGAAGCTAGTATCAGACTCAAGCCATATGATGGAGTCTCTGACTTCATCATGTGGCAGGTCAAAATGAAAGCAATTTTGACCAAGGAAAAGTGTTGGAGGGCCATAACTGGTGACTACTTGGCAGAAACATCTGCAGCCAGGAAAATGGAAATGGATGAGCAGGCTCATGCTGAAATAATGATAAGATTGACTGACGACGTGGCTCGTCAGTTTGTAAGTGTCTCCTCTGCTAAACCTTTGTGGGATACCTTAGATAAACAATATAATAAAAAATCTTTGCCCTCTAGGATATCAACTTTACATAGTTTGTTTACATTTAAGATGGATGTGAATGTGACCTTAAATGATAACCTAGATAGATTTCTGAAAATGGAAATGGACTTAGAAAGATGTGATGACACTATTAAAGATACTCACTTAATTAGCTGTTATCTTGTTAGGATCTTTGCCTTCACAATTTGACACCTTTAGAGATGTAATACAGTACAGTACTGAAACTTTAACTAAAACTAAGATCATTGAATCCATTATTGATAAAAATGAATCCATGAAAATCTTTAAGACTAAACCTAATGATAAGAAATCTGAAGTTAAGTCTGAAGTTTTAGTTACTAAAGGAAAGTTTAAAAAGAACTATAAGTCAAATAAAAAGGATAAGAAAGATGATTCCTATGATAAGAGCCCTAGTAGTGAAAATGACAAGAAAAATAAAAAATGTTTTTACTGTCAAAAACTTGGTCACTTTATTAATGACTGTAGAAAGAAAAAGAAGGACGAATCTAATAAAGGAAATACTGAAAATAATGTTTCTTTATTTGAAAATCTCCATGCTCAGTACTCTAGTGAACTGTTGATGTGTACTATTCCTTTTAAATGCAAATCTGATGAGTGGATATTAGATTCTGGATGTACCATGCATGCTTGCCCTGATAGAACTCTGTTTTGTTCTTTAGAAATTTTTAATGTTGGTGATGTCATGTTAGGTGATAATACTGCTTTAAAAATAAAAGGGATAGGAAATATACCTATG
The DNA here is from genome assembly GCA_033239045.1 of Fagopyrum esculentum. Classification (NCBI taxonomy): domain Eukaryota; kingdom Viridiplantae; phylum Streptophyta; class Magnoliopsida; order Caryophyllales; family Polygonaceae; genus Fagopyrum; species Fagopyrum esculentum. The sequence goes on from BSUD01000007.1 coordinate 13,045,136, forward strand.
TGCATGTATGATGGAAAGATTAGGGTTATTCAAAATGTTAGATGGGTTCCTGGCCTTAGGAGAAACCTGCTATCTGAGTCTATGTTTGATGATTTAGGGTGTACTATAAATACTAGTAATGGTATAAGAGAAGTTGTCAAGAATGGTCTTACTCTTATTAGGAGTTTTAAAAAGGGTGGTTTGTACTTTGTAGAACAATCACCTGAATTAAATCTCTCCACTACTGATATTAATAAAAACAACCTAGAACAAACAACTCTATGGCATAGCAGATTAGGTCATATAGGAAATAATGGATTAAATCAGTTACATAAACAAGGTATTTTAACTAATAAACTGACAAACCTTAGCTTTTGTGAAAATTGTGTGTTTGGTAAAGCCAATAAAAATAGTTTCAACAAATCTTTATACAAAGCTAATAAACCTCTAGAATACATACACTCAGACTTATGGGGTCCTTCTCATGTAGAAACTGTAGGTGGAAAGAAATATTTTATTTCTTTCATTGACCATTATTCTAGAAAAGTTTGGATATATTTGTTGAGAACTAAAGATGAAGCCTTTGAAAGTTTTAAAAACTGGAAAATAGCTGTTGAAAATGAAACAGATTTAAGAGTTAAATGCCTTAAAACTGATAATGGTCTAGAGTTTTGTAATGCTAGTTTTAATGAATTTTGTAAAACAAATGGCATTAAAAGACATCTAACAGTCCCTTACACTCCTCAACAAAATGGTACAGCTGAAAGGATGAATAGAACCCTCTTAGAAAAGGCTAGATGTATGTTAATAAGTGCTGGTATGAAACATAGTCTATGGGGTGAAGCTGTTACTACAGCAGCTTACCTCATTAATAGGTCTCCCTCATCTGTAATAGATTTTAGGACACCATATGAATTGTGGACTGGAAGGAAGCCTAATATTACCCACTTAAGGCCCTTTGGGTGTACTGCATATTCCCATATAACACAAGGGAAGTTGCACCCAAGAGCACAAAAGTGTGTAATGCTAGGCTATCCTGAAGGTGTTAAAGGCTATAAATTGTTACTCATACAACCACATGGATATAAAGTAATAACATCTAGAAATGTGACCTTTAATGAAAGAGAATTCTATTTTAAAATTAGAAATAATAACACTGTGGATAATAACAGTAGCACTGAAATTGATACTGAGTTAACTAGAAGTTTTCATTTCTACACAAATGACCATAATAGGGAAGATCAATTCATAGATGAAGAATTTGACATAGGATATTATCAAACACCTAGTACTAGTGAAGAGAACTATGATGTTGATAATTCTCCTAACAATAGTGAAAATGTTGATGAAAACACTGCTGTAGGCAGTGAGAACCATAGGTCAGAATCAAGGGGGGTAGAAAATATAGGAGGTATCTCTACTGCTTCTTCATCTCAGTCTGATATTGCATTGCATGATAATAATAATGATTCACTGCATGATATTGGTGATTCTATGCATGATCAAAATGATTATTTGAATGACAATGATGTAGATAACTATCAGTTAACTAGAGATAGAAATCCTAGGGTTAGAATACCTAATAGGAGATATAATGATTCTGAATATGTTCTGATTACAAATGACTTTAATATGGTTGAGTATGCTTTCTTGACTAGTGATGTTGTTGATAATCCATATACTCCGGACACATATAGGCAAGCTATGAATTGTGAACAATCTAAAAATTGGAAACTAGCAATGCAAGATGAAATAGATTCCATGATTGTTAACAAAACTTGGGTGTTAGTAGCTAAACCTGAAAATGCAAAAATTGTGCCTTGTAAATGGATTTATAAACTAAAAGAAGCCACTAAATTGAGTGCACCACCTAGATACAAGGCTAGGTTAGTTGCTAAGGGTTTTACCCAAAGAGAGGGAATTGATTACACTGATATATTTGCTCCTGTTGTCAAATATAAAACATTGAGATTGTTGCTTGCTTTTGCTACTGTGCATGATTGGGACATAGAACAAATGGATGTAAAAACTGCCTTTTTACATGGTACTTTGGATGAAACCATCTATATGAAACAACCTGAGGGTTTTGTAGATAAATCTAAACCTGATCATGTTTGCTTGCTTAAAAAATCTATCTATGGCTTAAAACAGTCACCTAGACAGTGGAATCTTAAGTTTGATGAATGTATGAAAAACTTAGGGTTTTTAAGAAGCAATTATGATTACTGTTTGTATTTTAAAGGCATATCTTCCATGAATCCCTTGTTTGTGCTATTATATGTTGATGACATTCTGCTTATTAGTAAATCTGCTGTGTTAATAGCTGGTGCAAAAAGAGATTTAAAATTAAACTTTGACATGAAAGATATGGGTCCTGCACAGAAAATATTAGGTGTTAAAATTATAAGGGATAGAAAGCATAAAAAGATGTGGTTATCTCAAGTCGACTACATTGAAAAGGTTTTAGAAAAATTCAACATGAAAAATGCTAAATCCACTTCTATACTCTTAGGAGGGCACCTAGACTTAACTAAGCAACACTGTCCTAGAAATCAAGCTGAAATTGAAAAAATGGCTAAAATTCCCTATGATGTGGCTGTTGGTTCTATCATGTATGCTATGCTATGCACTAGACCTGATCTTGCTTTTGGTATAAGTGTGTTGAGTAGATACATGTCTAATCCTGGTGAATTACATTGGACTGCTATGAAATATATTCTTAGATACATCAGTGGAACTAAAGACTTGTGTTTGATGTTTTCTGAGCATGATAATATTGGTGAAGTGTTTGGTTATGTAGATTCTGATTATGCTAGTAATAAGGATAATAGAAAATCTACTACTGCATATTTTTACACTTGGACTGGTAACTGTGTTTCATGGAAATCTCAACAACAATCTGTGGTTGCTTTATCTTCTACTGAAGCTGAATATATTGCTGCTGTTGAAGCTTCTAAAGAAGCTATCTGGCTTAAGGGTTTAGTTAGTGAAATATCTCATAAACCATGCATTCCTGTAATTCATATGGATAGTCAAAGTGCCTTGTATTTGTGTAAAGATCCTGTTTATCATGAAAGATCTAAACATATTGATGTTAGAAATCATTTCATTCGAGATAGGGTTAAAAAGAAACACTTCATAGTTAAGAAAATTAAGGGTGATTTGAATCCTGCTGACTTTGGGACTAAAATTGTAACTGCTGCTAAGTTTGTCTTCTGTAGAAATTTTCTACAGATCTTTGATGCTCCTTGAGTGTTTGTGCAGGTCATAGACTGATGACGGACAGGAAGGATGGTCTCGGGCACACTATTGGGGAACAGAACCAGATTGACATGATACAAGAATCAGGAGGGCATTTGTTATGTTAATTGATTCTTGTAACATTTATAGCATTAGGACTTAGATAAAAACTAGCACCTTATACTATGATCTAAGTAGAGAGTTATAAGACTCATATTATAGCTTGCTATGTATTGAATAATTGATGCCTATCTTGATCCAATGTTGCCACTTAGATTAAGTGATGTAGCTTGGTGATTGATATGGTGACAATATTCATATATATGTGTAGGCTATTATATGACTTAGGAGATGCTTAGTTGTAATCGGTATTGAATGTGTAATGTTGTGTAATGGTATATTTGTCCGGCTGAAGTTGAAGACTTGGGCCTGACGATCCAGTCCAGTGAGCCCATCTCCTTGATCCAGAAAGAAGAACCTGCTTGCGAGTTATAAGCCGGCCGTTTGATTCGGCTCACCAGCTTGCTTAAGGGTTTTTATGTAAAACGAAGCGTTTGACCTTGCTAAGCCTTGGTACTTAAGCTTTCAGACGCAGCTTTCCAAAACCCTAGATCTGGAGAGCTTGAGTGTTCTTCACAGAGAGAAAGAGAGAACGCGAAAGAGAGAAAAGGGAAGAAATAGAATGGATCGTCCAAATCTCGCTCTGAAGTGAGAAGGATCCGTAGAAGAAGAAGAGAGATCTGTTATCTCTCGTATCTGCTTCGTTGGCTTGTAGAGTAGACGAAGATCGAACTCAGATCTTCGTCAAGGTGCCTTTGAGGGGGCTTTTCTTCACTAGTGCTTCTTTGTATCTCCTGAGTTCTGTCTTTGTTGTTTTCTTTGCTAGATCGTAGAAAGGTGCTAGTATATCTCTTGTCCAGTGTATGTAATCTGTGTTCTTGGATACCTAGTGAAACCTGGGATCGGATCTCCCCTCTTGAGGTCTCGCAGAGTAGGAGTATTTTATATACTACCGAACTGCGTCATCAAATTGCTTGTGTGCTTATGTTTGTGTGTCTTTGGTCGATTCTACGACTGAGGAGTATAGATTTGTTAGATTTACATTCACAAATTGGTATCAGAGCATTCTGTGAGTTTGTCTTTCGAATCTGTCAAAAACCCTATTTTTGGGGTTTTTCTTGCTTTTCTTGATATCTTTGTATATCTTGTTTCCTGTTTTTTGCTTCCGCTTGTTGCTTTGCCTTGTGTGGCTGGATCTACTTTGTTTGAATCTTGTAGTGATCATCTTGATTGGTTTTTGTTGCTGTGTTTATCTTCTCTTTCTTATCTCACCTCCTATTTGTGCATATTTTTCCTTGTCTGATTATAACTAATTTTTTCTTTCATTTCCTTGTTTGCAGATAAATGACAGAAGCTAGTATCAGACTCAAGCCATATGATGGAGTCTCTGACTTCATCATGTGGCAGGTCAAAATGAAAGCAATTTTGACCAAGGAAAAGTGTTGGAGGGCCATAACTGGTGACTACTTGGCAGAAACATCTGCAGCCAGGAAAATGGAAATGGATGAGCAGGCTCATGCTGAAATAATGATAAGATTGACTGACGACGTGGCTCGTCAGTTTGTAAGTGTCTCCTCTGCTAAACCTTTGTGGGATACCTTAGATAAACAATATAATAAAAAATCTTTGCCCTCTAGGATATCAACTTTACATAGTTTGTTTACATTTAAGATGGATGTGAATGTGACCTTAAATGATAACCTAGATAGATTTCTGAAAATGGAAATGGACTTAGAAAGATGTGATGACACTATTAAAGATACTCACTTAATTAGCTGTTATCTTGTTAGGATCTTTGCCTTCACAATTTGACACCTTTAGAGATGTAATACAGTACAGTACTGAAACTTTAACTAAAACTAAGATCATTGAATCCATTATTGATAAAAATGAATCCATGAAAATCTTTAAGACTAAACCTAATGATAAGAAATCTGAAGTTAAGTCTGAAGTTTTAGTTACTAAAGGAAAGTTTAAAAAGAACTATAAGTCAAATAAAAAGGATAAGAAAGATGATTCCTATGATAAGAGCCCTAGTAGTGAAAATGACAAGAAAAATAAAAAATGTTTTTACTGTCAAAAACTTGGTCACTTTATTAATGACTGTAGAAAGAAAAAGAAGGACGAATCTAATAAAGGAAATACTGAAAATAATGTTTCTTTATTTGAAAATCTCCATGCTCAGTACTCTAGTGAACTGTTGATGTGTACTATTCCTTTTAAATGCAAATCTGATGAGTGGATATTAGATTCTGGATGTACCATGCATGCTTGCCCTGATAGAACTCTGTTTTGTTCTTTAGAAATTTTTAATGTTGGTGATGTCATGTTAGGTGATAATACTGCTTTAAAAATAAAAGGGATAGGAAATATACCTATGTGCATGTATGATGGAAAGATTAGGGTTATTCAAAATGTTAGATGGGTTCCTGGCCTTAGGAGAAACCTGCTATCTGAGTCTATGTTTGATGATTTAGGGTGTACTATAAATACTAGTAATGGTATAAGAGAAGTTGTCAAGAATGGTCTTACTCTTATTAGGAGTTTTAAAAAGGGTGGTTTGTACTTTGTAGAACAATCACCTGAATTAAATCTCTCCACTACTGATATTAATAAAAACAACCTAGAACAAACAACTCTATGGCATAGCAGATTAGGTCATATAGGAAATAATGGATTAAATCAGTTACATAAACAAGGTATTTTAACTAATAAACTGACAAACCTTAGCTTTTGTGAAAATTGTGTGTTTGGTAAAGCCAATAAAAATAGTTTCAACAAATCTTTATACAAAGCTAATAAACCTCTAGAATACATACACTCAGACTTATGGGGTCCTTCTCATGTAGAAACTGTAGGTGGAAAGAAATATTTTATTTCTTTCATTGACCATTATTCTAGAAAAGTTTGGATATATTTGTTGAGAACTAAAGATGAAGCCTTTGAAAGTTTTAAAAACTGGAAAATAGCTGTTGAAAATGAAACAGATTTAAGAGTTAAATGCCTTAAAACTGATAATGGTCTAGAGTTTTGTAATGCTAGTTTTAATGAATTTTGTAAAACAAATGGCATTAAAAGACATCTAACAGTCCCTTACACTCCTCAACAAAATGGTACAGCTGAAAGGATGAATAGAACCCTCTTAGAAAAGGCTAGATGTATGTTAATAAGTGCTGGTATGAAACATAGTCTATGGGGTGAAGCTGTTACTACAGCAGCTTACCTCATTAATAGGTCTCCCTCATCTGTAATAGATTTTAGGACACCATATGAATTGTGGACTGGAAGGAAGCCTAATATTACCCACTTAAGGCCCTTTGGGTGTACTGCATATTCCCATATAACACAAGGGAAGTTGCACCCAAGAGCACAAAAGTGTGTAATGCTAGGCTATCCTGAAGGTGTTAAAGGCTATAAATTGTTACTCATACAACCACATGGATATAAAGTAATAACATCTAGAAATGTGACCTTTAATGAAAGAGAATTCTATTTTAAAATTAGAAATAATAACACTGTGGATAATAACAGTAGCACTGAAATTGATACTGAGTTAACTAGAAGTTTTCATTTCTACACAAATGACCATAATAGGGAAGATCAATTCATAGATGAAGAATTTGACATAGGATATTATCAAACACCTAGTACTAGTGAAGAGAACTATGATGTTGATAATTCTCCTAACAATAGTGAAAATGTTGATGAAAACACTGCTGTAGGCAGTGAGAACCATAGGTCAGAATCAAGGGGGGTAGAAAATATAGGAGGTATCTCTACTGCTTCTTCATCTCAGTCTGATATTGCATTGCATGATAATAATAATGATTCACTGCATGATATTGGTGATTCTATGCATGATCAAAATGATTATTTGAATGACAATGATGTAGATAACTATCAGTTAACTAGAGATAGAAATCCTAGGGTTAGAATACCTAATAGGAGATATAATGATTCTGAATATGTTCTGATTACAAATGACTTTAATATGGTTGAGTATGCTTTCTTGACTAGTGATGTTGTTGATAATCCATATACTCCGGACACATATAGGCAAGCTATGAATTGTGAACAATCTAAAAATTGGAAACTAGCAATGCAAGATGAAATAGATTCCATGATTGTTAACAAAACTTGGGTGTTAGTAGCTAAACCTGAAAATGCAAAAATTGTGCCTTGTAAATGGATTTATAAACTAAAAGAAGCCACTAAATTGAGTGCACCACCTAGATACAAGGCTAGGTTAGTTGCTAAGGGTTTTACCCAAAGAGAGGGAATTGATTACACTGATATATTTGCTCCTGTTGTCAAATATAAAACATTGAGATTGTTGCTTGCTTTTGCTACTGTGCATGATTGGGACATAGAACAAATGGATGTAAAAACTGCCTTTTTACATGGTACTTTGGATGAAACCATCTATATGAAACAACCTGAGGGTTTTGTAGATAAATCTAAACCTGATCATGTTTGCTTGCTTAAAAAATCTATCTATGGCTTAAAACAGTCACCTAGACAGTGGAATCTTAAGTTTGATGAATGTATGAAAAACTTAGGGTTTTTAAGAAGCAATTATGATTACTGTTTGTATTTTAAAGGCATATCTTCCATGAATCCCTTGTTTGTGCTATTATATGTTGATGACATTCTGCTTATTAGTAAATCTGCTGTGTTAATAGCTGGTGCAAAAAGAGATTTAAAATTAAACTTTGACATGAAAGATATGGGTCCTGCACAGAAAATATTAGGTGTTAAAATTATAAGGGATAGAAAGCATAAAAAGATGTGGTTATCTCAAGTCGACTACATTGAAAAGGTTTTAGAAAAATTCAACATGAAAAATGCTAAATCCACTTCTATACTCTTAGGAGGGCACCTAGACTTAACTAAGCAACACTGTCCTAGAAATCAAGCTGAAATTGAAAAAATGGCTAAAATTCCCTATGATGTGGCTGTTGGTTCTATCATGTATGCTATGCTATGCACTAGACCTGATCTTGCTTTTGGTATAAGTGTGTTGAGTAGATACATGTCTAATCCTGGTGAATTACATTGGACTGCTATGAAATATATTCTTAGATACATCAGTGGAACTAAAGACTTGTGTTTGATGTTTTCTGAGCATGATAATATTGGTGAAGTGTTTGGTTATGTAGATTCTGATTATGCTAGTAATAAGGATAATAGAAAATCTACTACTGCATATTTTTACACTTGGACTGGTAACTGTGTTTCATGGAAATCTCAACAACAATCTGTGGTTGCTTTATCTTCTACTGAAGCTGAATATATTGCTGCTGTTGAAGCTTCTAAAGAAGCTATCTGGCTTAAGGGTTTAGTTAGTGAAATATCTCATAAACCATGCATTCCTGTAATTCATATGGATAGTCAAAGTGCCTTGTATTTGTGTAAAGATCCTGTTTATCATGAAAGATCTAAACATATTGATGTTAGAAATCATTTCATTCGAGATAGGGTTAAAAAGAAACACTTCATAGTTAAGAAAATTAAGGGTGATTTGAATCCTGCTGACTTTGGGACTAAAATTGTAACTGCTGCTAAGTTTGTCTTCTGTAGAAATTTTCTACAGATCTTTGATGCTCCTTGAGTGTTTGTGCAGGTCATAGACTGATGACGGACAGGAAGGATGGTCTCGGGCACACTATTGGGGAACAGAACCAGATTGACATGATACAAGAATCAGGAGGGCATTTGTTATGTTAATTGATTCTTGTAACATTTATAGCATTAGGACTTAGATAAAAACTAGCACCTTATACTATGATCTAAGTAGAGAGTTATAAGACTCATATTATAGCTTGCTATGTATTGAATAATTGATGCCTATCTTGATCCAATGTTGCCACTTAGATTAAGTGATGTAGCTTGGTGATTGATATGGTGACAATATTCATATATATGTGTAGGCTATTATATGACTTAGGAGATGCTTAGTTGTAATCGGTATTGAATGTGTAATGTTGTGTAATGGTATATTTGTCCGGCTGAAGTTGAAGACTTGGGCCTGACGATCCAGTCCAGTGAGCCCATCTCCTTGATCCAGAAAGAAGAACCTGCTTGCGAGTTATAAGCCGGCCGTTTGATTCGGCTCACCAGCTTGCTTAAGGGTTTTTATGTAAAACGAAGCGTTTGACCTTGCTAAGCCTTGGTACTTAAGCTTTCAGACGCAGCTTTCCAAAACCCTAGATCTGGAGAGCTTGAGTGTTCTTCACAGAGAGAAAGAGAGAACGCGAAAGAGAGAAAAGGGAAGAAATAGAATGGATCGTCCAAATCTCGCTCTGAAGTGAGAAGGATCCGTAGAAGAAGAAGAGAGATCTGTTATCTCTCGTATCTGCTTCGTTGGCTTGTAGAGTAGACGAAGATCGAACTCAGATCTTCGTCAAGGTGCCTTTGAGGGGGCTTTTCTTCACTAGTGCTTCTTTGTATCTCCTGAGTTCTGTCTTTGTTGTTTTCTTTGCTAGATCGTAGAAAGGTGCTAGTATATCTCTTGTCCAGTGTATGTAATCTGTGTTCTTGGATACCTAGTGAAACCTGGGATCGGATCTCCCCTCTTGAGGTCTCGCAGAGTAGGAGTATTTTATATACTACCGAACTGCGTCATCAAATTGCTTGTGTGCTTATGTTTGTGTGTCTTTGGTCGATTCTACGACTGAGGAGTATAGATTTGTTAGATTTACATTCACATTCATTGCAGCATCGTATGCACTCCTAGCAACCACCAATTATGAAGATTAATATTTGTTTCGAAATTTGTTTTTTAATGAACAAAATAATCCAGAAAAATAGTAGACCGAATTGCCCCCAGTTGCCCGATGGCTATGCTCCAACGCACGTGTACCACAGACTTAACCGTCTTCTAAAAAACGGGTCCGTTGTAAAAAAGACGTTTTTGATAGATGAGATTATTCAGAATTGGTTAGAGCGGTGAAATGAAAACATAATAAAATTGGATAAGCATAGAGAAAGAAAATGAAAATGATGAATTACTTTCATGTGTTAAAAAAACTCTAAACAAACATAGTTTTTTTTTATTGATCCGAATCATTTCGTTACCGGAAATGATTCTTTAACCCTTCCAAATGAGCTTTTAAGTGTTTGTTTGGTTAGAGAGTTAAATGGGTAATCTGAATATCCGAAAATAATTATCCTAAATCATAGATTTAAAATTCGGTTAACAATTATTAGATATCGATATACCGCAAATGACTATTTTAGTAGACTAAGCGCATGTTTGGTTAGAGAGTTAAATGGAGACGGAACGAAAACATATAAGGGGAATAAAATGAAATTAAAATGGTTATATTACTTTCACGTGTTAAAAGCCTTCTAATTGTCTGTTTTAGTTGCTAAACAAATATAATTTTTGATTGATTTGATAATATTTCGTTTCTGAAAATGATTCATAGCAACTCCAAGTGAGCCATAAAATCGTATTACGATGGTAAAATTTAAATTTTTACGCTTAAAATTCACCGGATATTCCAAAATGTCCTAAACAAACATGTCTTGGTTGCAAGAGAAACTTAAAATTGGGTGTTTTTGATATATTTTAATGATAAGGAGGACAAAACTAATCTAATTCCAAAAATTTGATGATAAAATTATTGAAATATGTCAATATAGCTATTTGTTTAAACCCGACCCAAACAGACTTTTTCAAATCGTCAAATATGTACCAGTTGTAATTTTTCAAAATAAATATCCATGAAAATCAGGTTTAAATCCATAACTATTATATTTAAATTGATTTTAAAAAAAAACCTATTTCATTCCTTAGGTGAACGTCCGCCCACAAGATTTCGTGATTCCATCCAAAAATCAATTGACAACTAGAGGAGTAGCCCTTCAACTTGTATGTTGAACTCACACTATCATATTGTCGACGTGGGACAATTTCACACATATCAACCCTCCCCTTAGATGGAATGGACTAGTTGACCCGTAACACAATGTCTTAAGGTCGGCATATATGTTGAGATGTAGGAAAAATAATCCCAGATCGATAACACGCAATCAAGTGAATCTACCATATAAGTAGGGCTGAGCATTTCCGGATATCCGATCCGATCCGATCCGAAGACTCGGATATCCGATCCGATAAACTCTAAAAAGTCCGTTCCGAATCCGATCCGACAATACTCGTATATCCGACAATTATATCCGGACGGATATTCGATCTGAAGATCCGATCCGGATATCCGATCCAGATATCCGATCCGGACATTTATTCTTGGACTAGTCGGATATATCCGATCTGATCCGACTTTTTCCTCTAAAGTCCGATCCGATGATCCGAAAAAAATGCCCGGATCGGATCGGACTCGGATCATCAATTGCCGGATATCTTCGGATTCGGATTTTTTCGGATCGGATCTTCGGATTGGCGGATCGGATTAGTCGGATCGGATCTTTTTGCTCACCCCTACATATAAGTATCTGGGAACTCCTCCTATTGTCAATTGGTTTTAGGATGGAATCTCATGTGCTTGTATGTGTGGTTCGCTAGACGTGCGCCCTCCACGTCATTTGCTCCCGGGATAAATATAAGAAAAAGTAACATGGTACCAGAGCAGGTCCGATCCGGATCCGGTTTCCTGACTTCGGGATTAGCTAAAAGAGAATAAGATGCGAAACCCGTCGAAAGAAAAAAAAAAAAAAAGAAATTGTGGGAGAGCTAAAAAAAGAGAATGAGATGTTCGACCTGAAAAAGAAAAAGAAAAAGAAAAAGAAAAAAATGTGTCAAGGATTAAAAGAATCCCACGTAATCAACTATTGTCAATTGGTTTTAGGATGAAACCTTGTGTGCTTGTATATGTGGTTCGCTATACGTGCGCCCTCCACGTCATTTTGCTCCCGGGACGGATATACTTAAAAGTAACAATATATTCGCTAATCACAACTCAAATACAGGATAACGAGATTCACCCGATCCTCAACTCTAATACCAATACCATAATAATTTTTCTTAATTCAATATTTACAGATATTGAGTCCCGAATCAAGGTTTATGGTCCTAGAGATTATCCAACGTAAGAGTGAGTTTGCATTTGTTAGCCTAATACAGCCACAAAGCATAACAGAAAAACCTTGAGGGGGTGGGGTGGGTCCCCTTGAATAAACCGCACACACACACTACACAAGCAAGCAAGACGAAGCAAATATCATTCAGGGCCACTGCCATTAATGGCATCTTCTCTTGATTCCAAGCATCTTCTCTCAACTTGCTTTTATTTCTCCAGCCTGTCATTTTCTCACTTCCTCTCATAAATTCTCCCTTCTCACGCTTTCTCCCATCACACCCACCATCTCCCTCTCTCTCACAAAACCTCAATCTCCCAAATCCATCAAAAAATATGGACTCGCCGTTAATGGAGGCTCTCGTCTTGAACTGCGGCGCCGGAATCAACATCGGCGTTGTACTCAACAATCTCTGGACTTGGGTCGCCGTCCTCACCGCCGCCGTCAGCTTCTGGAGAATCCGATCATTCAAACCCGACCAATTCACTCCCAAACCAGATCCAACCCCAGTTCCATCTCTGCATGCGGAGTCAAACCCGGTCCAGAAACCCGAACCGGATCAAACCACATCCACATCAACCCAACAGAATGACGTGACATTCGAGAGACTCACCAAGGGGAACAAATACAAAGCATACTACGGAAGCTACGAGGACGATAAAGAGAATGACGGCGACAATTCAATCGTTGTAGAGGCATGGTCGACGGCGAGATCAACGGCGGCGGCGATGAAGATCGGAGAATTAACAATGGGATGGTATAGTTACCAAGACACGAATGTGTTAGATGGAAGTGTGGTTAGGTTGTGGGACCATTGTTGTCTTAGAAGATGCCCTAGTCTTGTTGGTGTCACTCGTATTGTTCAAGATTGCAATTAGTGTTTAGGTTTGAGTAATTAATCAATTCGATTACTTACATGATTAAGAGTAAATCATATTGTTAGCTTGTTTTATTGCGATCATATAATATGATGAATATATCTTTATATGACCAATTGTAAATATATTAGCTTTGGTTTTTGTCCCTTTAGTTTTTGTGACACATTGATGCATGCTTCTTTACACGTGTTTGTATCGACACATGAACGGTTTGGTGAACATATTAGATCATTTGGAAGATTAAAATTTCACAATAATCCCCAATAATCTCGATAATCCACGTTGAAGTGGATGAAAAAAATGCCACGTTGAAGTGGATGAAAAAAATGGACAGAATAATCTCCCAAAATAATCTCCCGACGTTATAATCTCAATAATCTCGATAATCACTGGCTCACCGAACGCACCCATAGTAGTGGATGCAGTGCAATATTGTAGTTTAATGATATTAGGGTACATTGTATTGATATTGTAGTCTAAATAAATAGGAATGATAAACAATATTCATGTACAATCAATACTTTATTTTAGATTAATAAGGTATAGTTTATTTGTAAAGGGAAATAAAAGATTTTAATCAAAAATAGTATTTGTAGAATATAAAATATTTTATAAATTATATTATCAAATCTGAAAATTTTAATTTAAACCTTGTGAGATCATAGCTGATATCAGAAGATTTGTTTGTATATACCTGGATTTCTTATTTTTAAAGTTGTATATAATATAATTGTGTTATAAAATATATATGATATTTTAATTCACTCTTAATTTGGACTAATTCATATTTTTAAAGGGGTTTTATTTTAATTTTTAAGTTAGTGGGTTGGATATTGAGAAAGTGTGAGCTACAAATATGGACAATCTTTTGTGAAGTATTCTAGACTTTTGGTAAGACCTTTGTGAGAATTAAGATATTAAGAAGAATATAGAGAAAGGAGACAACTTCAAGAAATAGATTGCACAATGTTAGTCCTTTGTATTTGTGTGGGTTTCAGGAGAGTATAAATATATTACACAAGTTGTTCATTGAGTAGAAAAAACACATAATTTTTCCAACACATTGTTGAAATATGTACCTCCCGTAGAATATAAAGTGATAATACCTTGTTGAGTAAGTCTTAGTTATTTCAATAAAGCCCTATTCTTCAGGGTTTGAACGGGTCAATTTTTGTTTGCTATTTTCTTGTTATTAGTGGAACTAGTTGAGTCGTAGTTGAGTGATGTCTTTTATTTTCTCTTGCAGTTTTTCTCATGTATTCCCTATAAAAGGCATTGGAACCTATGAATTCAGACAGATCATTCTGGTGCATTTACAATTCTCTGAAACTTACAATTCACATACCCTTCATTAGATTTATAATATGTGTTTGGCCTAACGTGCATTTAAGTTCGTATGCACACGACCATCTACGATCCAATAATTAAACTTTGACTTACATATCCGTCATTTAAAATTTTATTCAAATAAATTGTTTCATAGAAGAGTTCAAGACTTGTTTGTATTGATTTCTTGAAAAAAAAATGAGAGTATAAATAATTTGTACCGATACTCGGATGTGTGTGACTCACTAATGAGGTATTTTAAGAATGCAACTTATGGTTTACTTCGATTTAATTTGCGTGTGACTCACTAATGAGCTACATCTAACCAAATATAACATTTACATAATTATCAAATTGATAATTTATGACAAATATTTTAAGTGCCATAAGTTGCATTCTTAAAACTAGTATTCAAACGTAACCTTATAAATTACACTTATTATTTTTTTTGTTAGTATTGACCGTCAAAACTAACATTTACATAATTACCGAAAATAATGTCCCCAAATTAATAACGCTTATAATTTTATATCAAACACGGTCTAAATTTAATTTATTCTATAGTATTCGGAAAAGAAAAACCAATAACAGAACGCACCCAGTCCCTGGATACTTAAGAAATAATAAGTGTACATCGTTGACAAGTATAACATAGGGGTGATTTTTGCAACAGTGTTTAATACATTTTAAGATATGAAAGAGACCAATAGGATATACAAAATAAACAAATAAGATTTGTGATGATTTTGTAATTAAAATAAATGTTAGTACCTGCACCATAAAGAATTTGTTTGAGTAGGGGAATGGGGGCACGAAGCAGCAACACCATAGAGTTTTAGAAGCATCCTTGTGGAATATCCTCATACTCCAATAATATACGATAGACTTATATAATAGTTTAAGTTCAGGTAAGGACGAATATAAAGTGTTTGATTCATTCAAATATTTATAAATTAAATGTTATACGAGGACGATCTTAACTGAAATCCGTTCATCCATAAGTAGCACAAACTTTGTATTTTGGAAATTTTCGGTTGGTACTCGGTGGTATTGGGTATTTTGACTTTTGTCCAACAATTTTTTTATAATTCGGTTGCCCTTCAGTTTTGAAATTTTTCGAGATTTGTCTAATTTTGTCAACACATTCTAACGTTGGTTAAAGACCCGGTAATTTACAGTACAATAAAAAATTAAAAATGCCGTTCGATCGAAAGAACACGTACGACTCTCTCTCTCTCTCTGAACAAATTTTTGAAGAACACATACGATTTTATCTCCGCTTGATTTGAAGAATAAAGAAGAAAATTTGTCTCCGTTCGGGTGAAGTGGTCGAGCTCCATCCATGTTTGAAAACCCCAATTCCTTAATGTTCTTGGTGTCTTCTTGTTGCTGAAATCAGTGTGAAGAACGGAGTAGGAGATAGATTAAGGAAAGAGATACTCTAGAAGGGGATGGAGTATGAACAATTTTAGTCCAAGAGTCAAAACTTTGAAATGAATTTCAATGTCTTGAAACTCAAGATCTTTACTTTGAAATATGAGAAGTTGAAAGTAACTCAAGTCTAGTTACTGCGTAACACTAATGATAAACCTATAACGCCCTTTGTGTTTTTTTTTTTTCTCACTCTCTCGACTGAATTGAAACTAGTAACAAGTGAGAGTAAGAAAGTTGAATGCAATAAAGAAAGCTTTGCTTGTAGCTCAATGCGTGTGTCCGTCTTCTTCACTTCTTGCACGTTTCTTTTATAGGCTGCTATAGGGATAGATTTCTTGACCGTTGGATGTTCGAATAAATCCCACATAATTTGCGCAAATCTTGGCCGTTTGAAGTTTTATTATTTCACACAAAATCTGCACACAATCTTCAACAAACAAATTTGCACATATCCATATATATCAAATTTCGAAACTGGATGTCCATATAATTATATCTACATAAATGTATATATTGATATTTGTAAAATAAATACCTTTATTTGTCTTCTATAATCCCTGCAAAACATAATATATCTATCGTATATATATCTTCATCAAGGTGGAGTTATCACGGTGTGTCTGTCCAGGAAGCTCATTTTCAATCTGATTTAGCTGGATGAAAAGAAACCTCAAAAAAGTTTTATAAATGTAATTTATAATCCGATTTAGTTCAGATCATTTAGAACTCTTTTACCAATGCGTGTCCAGGAAAACAAAGAATGTTAAACCTTAGCAGCAGTGTAAAGTGTAAACACTTGAATGTTAAGCTTGCACTAGCAAAATGTAGTTTGCATGATTAGGAACTTTATGTATCCTTTGTGTGCTAATTCATAACTTATGTTAGTTGTCATATCTTCAATTTAACCACCAGTGTCTTTGGCAGGAAAGCTGCAAACTCTTTTCTAAGTTTTCCATGATCAATTTTATCCATTGCAAACTGAGTACCAAATAGGCAATCCCATGATCTTACCAATATTGAGTTGGATTTCTCAATTTATGAACTTTATCCACTGCAAAATCTCTTCTAAGTGATCAATATAGAGGGCATTTCTCAATTTATCTTAAGCATTTTGGGTGAAAGAAACTCATGGTAAATCAACGATGCATCAAACTTACTTTGCAAAACAGCTAGCTTCTAAGAAAAACAGAGTTTATTTAAGTCAATTCTTTCAACAAAGAGAATGCATAACTGTTGTATTCAATGAAAATGATCACCAATGAAAAAAAAGTTGACATAAGAGAAGGATCCAAAAGCTGATGGGCTCAAACGTCAAGAGAAAGCAAATATAGCAAGCGAGTCCGCTGTCCTATTACCATCCCTGAAAATGTGACAAAAACTAACAAGCTAGCCTCGAATAAGGAAGTCTTGACACTTAACAATTAGGTTGAAAAGAGGGTGTGAGATGAAGTCCACAACCAGCCTAGAGTCCATCACAACCATCAATTTGCGGTGCCCACACTCCCACGTATGCTCAAGGCCATGGATAACACCCTAGAGCTCAGCAACCGGAGCCGTGGCAGTGTCCATACTCGAACCAAACCCCACAATCCAGTCCCCCTAGGAATTTCGAATCAGCCCACCAACAGTAGCCGAACCCGTTCTCCTCTCGAGGCCTCGTCTGTATTCAGTTTAGTCCAACCCTATTCAGGGCGGCGCCAGCGGACCAACACCTCTCTCTTCAGAGGCATCTTGTACTTTTGATTGTTGGGAGGACATAGCTAAAACAGTCTCCTTGTAACGGGCCAATAAAGGAAAATTTATTCGAGACCTCATTCCCGGCGAGAAGAAAGTAACATGGTAACTGAATAATTTTTCTAAGATTTGCGGTTTGCCCTGTAGTATGGGGTATTCTTCTTTCCGGATTGGAAAACCGGAAATTATGGTATGATTCTGGGTCGTTTATCAAATCTGGTCCTGGACTATAATTTTTCGGTTCTGGTCCCGACCATTTTTTTTATCCTTTTAACATATTTTTTAAAATAAAGTGGATACAATCCGGTCCGAATTTGGATTAAACAGTATTGAACCCGTATAGAATATGCTTTTTTGTAAAAACTCTTAAAAATGGGCTAATATGATCCGAACCGTGATGGACCAAAACGTTATGGTCCAGTCCAAAACCGTTATCTCCAAAAACATTAATGTTTGATCCAAACTGTTTACATATACCTACATTCAAAAATATTAGTGTTGATAACACAGATATCATGTTATCAACATTCAAAACCCGCATTAATTCAATATCTTCCACGTGCTTTTTAAACTTTTTTGAAGGTTCGTAAAGATAATGAATTATACGTCATCAAAACTCAGATAAATCTTACAGCTATATTATAGCCAGGCTACAGCAGAAGATCATTTCATGCAACAATCGTAAAAAATAATGATCACAAGATACAAACATAAAGTTGGTTTGTGAGGTTAAGTTGCAAACTCAACTCAAAACATCAGTAAATCCTCAAAAATTGCCATCGGTGCATATTTGTTAACATAATGGCAATACATTGTGACCAAATTATGGATATTTTGTTTGCAAACTAGACAGAAATTTACTATGCCTTAACTTTTGTATATATGTGTGTTTCTTCTAGTGTTCATAGTTATTGTTGCTCTATTGATCTCATATTGGCTAAAATGATCATTCTCCTTTACAGTTTGTTTGTTATGACAGTATGAAATTATGAAGCTATCATACTTTCTGAATGTGATTTAGTGAGCAGAGATGCTAATGATGTCCGGAAGTGTTGGAAGTACTAGGCTTGTTATGCATTTTTTCAGCTCTTATGTCTACTGTTATCAATGATTGTTTCATCTGACTAAAGCAGTTTATACATATGATCTAAGAGTCTTGGAATTTTATGCCTAAACTAATAACATAGATACATAAAAAATAAGCCCTAGAGACATCCACCCGACCGGTGTTTAGGGTTGTCCCACATCTATAACGCATGGGTGTTTGTGTACAGGTTCAACGGACGTGCACCCTCCACGTAGATCACCGGGTATAGATATTCCGCCAAATGCATTGTGCATACAACATACAATCCAGTTCCGGGGACATCACATTTACTAAAGACACAGCTAACATCATCACTGTAGTGAACCTACACACAAATCTTTCGATTTTCATTCTAAAACCAATTGGCATGCAATAGGAGGAGTAACCCTAGCAGTTATATGTTTTTTCACACAATATCATATTGTCGATGAGGAACATTTTCATACTCAACACATAAAACAAAAATGAGAGAGAGGATCAGCGCCGGAAGGAGAAGCTAGAGGAGCTTGTAGCTATGGAGTTCTCCAAGTATGAGCAAGATCTCATTAGCTATACTATTGGAGAGTACGTTTATGATAGTTTTTTTTAAAAAAGAACAATGAAACATCATTCTACTTGGGCTTTGAGTGGAAAGGAAGCAACAACAAAAGACTTTAGCTTTCTTCAATATTTGCAGTGTGAAGGCAAGCATATATGCCTGCAGTGCCATCCAGTACCATTTTTAATAATAACCAAATCCAACCCTAATACTAATTTCACTAACCAATATGCATACTTTCTTTTGTATATGCTTCTGCTCCCCTTTTCCATTTCTTCAACAACACAACACTTTGAAAATCCAATGTGATTGCTTCTTTGAGATGTATAATATATACCACACCTCCTAAACAAGCTTACTTTTCATATATATATATACACACACATAACCTCACATAAGCCTTCAATACTCAAGGAATGGAGTTCATCACTAGAAACTATCTCAGCATTTGGCTTCTGCTTCTTCTTTTGCTCTTCTCATATACTCTCCTCCCTCACTGTGGTAAATTCATCAAACTGTATGCATTTTATTTACATTATTCAAATAAATAAAAGAATTGAATTAAATAAACTCTTTTTTTATAGACTTTTCTTTTGTATACTCTTCTAATTTATAATTCTTCATATATAAAAGAATTGGGTTAAGTAGCATATATTTACTTAAATGAGTTTATGTTATGACACTCTTACTAAAATAATAGTGGTAAAAGACTTAGGTTGTGTTTAGCTGTAGATAGGTTTATTTTTAGATTTTTAATCTCTATTAGGTTATTTGAAGTTATAGCTTATATTTAGGTTTTTAACCTAAATGAGGTTATTTAAAGCTATATTTTATTTAGTGTTTAGTTGTGTATTTTTTAAGGTTTATTTTTTTCGGTTATATTTCGAGTTTTACAGACTCAAATAAGTCACCCATGTTATTTTAACAATCTACAATTAAACACCTATAAATTATAAATAAGTTAAAATAACTTTCAATAAGCTACAACTAAACACACCCTTAGTCATTTTCCCCTATTAAAATTTGATTTATTTTAATCGATTTTCTTACCCAGCAGACGCAAGGAAGACAATGATGCAATCAAAGGGCTCCTCTTTGATTCGAAAGAGATTGAAAATAAGGAAGCATATAACAATGGATGATGTTTCTATTATGGACTCTTCAAACACTCAGCCTTACGTCAGCTCCCCATTCTCTTGGCCTCCTTTTGACTCCTTACCTCCTGAAAACTCACCTCCTTACTGTATTTACCCTCCTGCCACTCCATCCACAAGCCCAACTCCAATTGGGCCTAGCCCAACTCCAACTGGGCCTAGCCCAACTCCACTTGGGCCCAGCCCAATAACACCTATATACCCTAGCCCAATAACACCTATATTCCCTAGCCCATCTAGTATCTTTGCTCCGAATCCACCTGAGCCCGTGCTCAGCCCGAGCCCGCCCGAGCCCGGGTTCAGCCCGAACCCACCTTACTCCGAGCCCAGTCCACCGGCAGGGAAACCGCCGCCCACCTCGCCAACCTACACCCCAACCCCGCCATCCATATTTATTCCGAGCCCACCAATCTTTCAGCCGCCGGTGGTTTACCCACCGCCAGCAGTGCCGCCGCCGCGGTCAGGAGGCACGGGGGCTTTGTGGTGCGTGGTTAAACCGTCGGTACCCGATCCGATAATCCAAGAGGCTATGAACTATGCTTGTGCTTCTGGAGCGGATTGTGGGCCGATCCAGGCCAGTGGACAGTGTTACATGCCTAATAATTTGTTATCTCATGCTTCCTTTGCTTTTAACAGCTACTGGCAAAGAACAAAGGTCGCCGGAGGAACTTGCTCGTTTGGAGGAACAGCCATGCTTGTGACAGTGGATCCAAGTCAGTCAACCTCTTCTTATTTCAATGCTGTAAAATTATTACTAAGTGTCTTCGTTAAATACTTGAATGTATGATATGCAGGTCATGAAGGATGTCATTTTGATTACTTTTGAAGACAACGTCATCAATGGGCGGCCACTGCACATTTTTTTTTCTGGGGTGGATCAAATTTGCCAAAAAATATTGTTTCGTGAGTTTACTTGTAAAATAATGTGTTCAATTTTGTTAATGGAAGATCTAGATAATTTTGGACAGATTTTGTACATTTAACATCCTGAAACTGCATTTACGTTGAAATTCAGGAACTCTGTATCTACAATAAAGCTTATCGGTTTAATACTTCTTTAGCTTATGTCATTTGATTGCTCATCCGAAACAAAAATTAAGACAGTGGTTAAAAGAGGGAATATAATATAAATGATAATGTTTAAGATCATTTCTGTTTTGATTATCGTAAGCAAAATTCTTCACGGTATGAATAGAACGAAGATCGATTAAAATGGCTGACAATAATCCGTGTCATGCTAGCTTGCAAATAATAGCGTTGAAGAAGATCATGGTTACTATTTCCGGGGTCACTCCATGCTAAAGTATTTTACTTATTCTTAGCAAACAATCAACTTGGGTTAAATAAATTTGGACTAATTTGGTTAATAGGCTAATTTGAGTTTTAAGTTTGAGTAGGTAGGACTTTTGATTTTTCATTTAGGTTAATATACCCAATTCTTTTTTTTTTAATCGTGAACCCTACTTCACAGCCGTTCTCTTTCCTTCAATGCTCACCACCACATTCTGCAATTAGCTCTAACCCACAATGACCATGGCGTTGTTCTCATCTCCTCGAGCCTCAACTCTATCTCCTACATCCTCATCCTCACCTTCGATCCCTCACCACCACAACAAGCCTTATCTTCTTCCCAAGTCGTAATCAGGATGCTATCAGGCTTCACCTCTTTTTCCTCCAGGTTCGGGGAAGTATTGGTTTGTTGGTCCATTGTAACAAGAACCGCGAAAGAAAACCGTGAAGATGCATTCCTCGTTCCGTCCCACAAGATTTTCATTGAATCCGAACTTTTGGAGAATGTGAATGATAAATTCCCAACTAACTTCGTCGTATGTCTTTTTCAATATCAAGTTTAATGGTTGTCCAGCCTTCCTTACCTTTTCTACTACGAAAAGAGTGAAAAATCTCGTGTGCAATTAGAATGTCATCATGTATTGATCTTTTAGTAACGAAAGCTCCTTGGAGAGGGTGAATGAGTTTTGGCATGATGGGTTATTCGTAATGATTTTAGCAATTATTTTGTAAATCGTTGAGCAGAGACTAATAGGTCTAAATTGGTTGATATTAGTAGGATTGTCTACTTTTGGAATTAAAGTTATAAACGTGTGATTTATTTGTTTGAGTAGTTTTCCACTTCTGAAAAAGTTTTTAATTGCTTTTGAAACGTCCGTTCCCACAATGTGTCAGTATTTCTGGTAGAATCCGGCGGGTATACCGTCAGGTCCTAAGGTTCTATCACATCCGATATCAAAGATAGCATTTTTTATTTCCTCATTTGTTGGTGGTTTTGTTAGTCTTTCATTGTCTTTGTTATTGACTTTGTTCATTATGAGTTGAAGTTTTCTTCCAATAGGTTTCTATCTAGTGGGGAGTAAGAGAATTTGCTTACAAATTCTTTTTTGACTTCCATTTTGTTTCATTTTCACTTGAAATAATAGTCCTATTTGAATCAATTAATTCCTTTAGATGTTTCTTATTTCTTCTATCGGTAGCAATCCGGTGAAATTATTTGGAGTTTGTGTCGATATTTGAGAAAATTTAGCCATTAGGGCACTTTTGGTTTATTAGATACTAACTAGGCCCCTCTATTAATTTTACAAAATTTTAAATCTAAAATAAATTAATTATAGGGGTATAAGAGTAAAATGTAAAATATAATTCCTATAAATTATCTCTAATTGACAAATCTCACGTTCGAAGCAATTAGGGTTTCCGTAATCTTTCCAGAGTCGGTGGTCTTCTTCAACCTCATTCCCGGGCGGTTTGCTGCGTCCTTCCCGGCCGTTGGCCGCGTTTGTTGCAGTACTCTCCGGTGGTTAGTTTGTTGTTCTTCTTCATCTCCATTTTTCTATTCTTGATGTATTGTTTTTGTTAGAGTTTGATACTTTCTCGTCTCCTTCTTGACGAACAAATCTGATTTCTCTTCCTCCGATTTGATTTCCGGGGATCGAAACAACCATCCGCCACCCGGGTATGCTCACCTTCGATCTGGAACCGCCTTCGATCTGTTAGTTTAGATTTGTGAAGGTTAGTCTTCTCTTCCTGTCACCGCAGATCTCGGAACCGTCTTCCATTTCGCCGCAGATCTCGGAACCGTCTTCCATTTCGCCGCAGATCTCGGAACCGTCTTCCATTTCGCCGCAGATCTCGGCACCGGCCTTCCCTGTCGCCACACTACTCGGCACCGGCCTTCCATGTCGCCGCCTTGCCCGCCGAAAAATCTGCCTCGCATACATGAAGAACGCACTGCCGCCGCTGCTTATGCACCGGCCTTCCAGTTAAGTGCGATTTTTGTGCTAGATTGACTAAATTGGTAAGTTGATTATGGAGGGAATATATGAGTAAATATAAATTGAGGCTTTTCGATCTTGCGCTTATGCTGCATTAATTGAGATTTGTGAAGGTGGATTTGCTATGTCGATTTTGGTTGGAGAATCAACTGTTGCGCTTGTGTGCATCTATGCTTGAGGAACGTGAATTGAAATTAGTATAAATTACAAATAATCATATATATTTCATAATTAGTTTATAATCTCAGTGTTTAGAAAATCTATAAATATGCCAGAGTTCAATTTTTTTGCCCAAGTTATATAATTTCATGAAATGTTCACTATTTATAAAGTTCACAAATTGCTCCAATTTAATTAATTAGAAGATTTGAATCAACATTATAAATACGGAATATGGTCTTTTTATAATAAAAAATGGGCTTGTGTAACTCGATGGGCTTGGATTTATGTAACTCGATGGGCTTAGACTTGTGTAACTCGATGGGCTTGGACTTGTGTAACTCGATGGGCTTGTGTAACTTGACCTTGTGTAACTTGACCTTGTGTAACTCGACCTTGTGTAACTCGACCTAGTGTAAACGACGGGATTGTGTAAATGAGAGAATAACGTAAGTGACGGATTTTTTGGATTGTGCAACTCATTTGAGGCTTGCGTAATTCAACCTTGTGTAAACAACGGATCAGACCTGCGTAAATGATGGCCTTTTGGGTATGTACAACTCATTTGAGCTCGTGTAGTAAACCTTATGTAAACAAAGGACCGGACTTATGTAATGGAAAAAAGACGGAATTATCGGCTAGACAATACACAAAGGACACAATATTGTGTATCTACAAGACGGACGGTGTAAATGACGGATTTTGTGTAAATGACGAACTTTGTGTAAATGACGGACTTGTGTAATTGAGAAATGACGGACTTGTGTAATTGAATTTATGTAATAGAAACTGTGTATTAATATCGTGTATCTACAAGAGAATACTGGAAGTTCAGTTAGTCCAGCTGGTATAAGGGTGGGAGGGAGGGCCTGTTGCCCAGAGTTCAATACTCACTAGCTACAACATTTGTGTTTTGGCTCGTGTGGGCTTGTGTACATAACTCGTGTGGGCTTATGTATGTAACTCGTGTGGGCCTGAACTGAACTTGGGCTTAATTAAATTGATTGGGCTTATGTATGTAACTCGTGTGGGCCTGTTGCCCAGAGTTCAATACTCACTAGCTACAACATTTGTGTTTTGGCTCGTGTGGGCTTGTGTACATAACTCGTGTGGGCTTATGTATGTAACTCGTGTGGGCCTGAACTGAACTTGGGCTTAATTAAATTGATTGGGCTTATGTATGTAACTCGTGTGGGCCTGAACTGAACTTGGGCTTAATTAAATTGATTGGGCTTGGACTCATGTAAAATTACCAATTAACCCTTTCAATTAATCTTTATTAATAAATAAGAGGGGCCTAGTTTGTCTACAAAATATAAAAAGGGCCTACTTAATACTAAGTACACAAAAAGTGCCTACTTACCCAATTAACCCTCGATATTTCTCAAATTTTTATTCTTTATTCTTTGTCTCCAATATCTTTGGTGGAGTTGATGAGACGATTTTGTTTTATAAGAAGATTTTTTTGAAGATTTTCAACTCTTTGGTTATGGTTAGGCGGTGATAGGCCTTGAATGTCCAGGAGTTGAGTTTCAACTTCTTCTAGTAGCTTAAAAATAATTCCAAAGTTTAATTTGCTCCATTCTTTAGCTTTTATTTTTAAAAGTTGCGTCTTCTTAATGAGGTTAAACATCTCATTCCCCAATAGTTAGCAAGCCAAATTTATTTAACAATGTTCTCAAATGCTTTACGTTTAGTCCACATCATTTCAAATTTAAAAGGTTGTGGTGTGAATGGTATTGAGTCCGCTAGTTCCAATGAGATTTGACAGTAATCCGATATTGTAAATGCATGATTTTTTTGTTTTTAATAGGGGATATCATTGAAAAATTTGATTGTGGACTAGGACGCTACAAGTTTTTCAAGGATGTTATTTGGGCCGTCGCGTTTTTTCCTCCAAGTAAATTGGTTACCTGTTGTTTGGACGTTATCGAGATTACATACGTTTTTAAAATTGTTAAGTCTATTAAATCTGTTGGAATTAATTGTAGCTCCTCCTTGTTTTTCCGAATAATATCTCCCATAATTATGCATGGTATTGATGATGCATTGATTAGGTTGGTTATCGAATCCCATAATGGATTTTTAGATATTTCCTGAGGTGGTGCGTAAGCGAAAACAATGTTGCATTTTGCGATTTAGATTGTTACATACCAATTCAATACAAATGAATCGGTCACTTTTTGAGATTAGACGAATCGATTGATTCTTAAGTTGCATGTTTTCTAGAGTAGCATAAGCCCCCGCCCTCCCAATAGCGGGACAGTAAATGATGATATCAATTCCAGCAACTTGAACAGCAACAATCGACCTTTTCATTTTTAATAAACCAGAATATACCCATGATATCAACATTCAAAACCCCCATTCATCAATCTGTTCCACATGCTTATTTTTTTAAAAAAAAATTTGAAGGTAAAAGCTTTTCGGTTAAGGTAATGAACTGTACATCATCAAAGCTCAAATGGATGAAGAAACAAGTCCAAGAAAAACATCAGAAACTTACAATTCAATGACAGCTATTTTATAGCTAGGATCTGTGTGAAAAGAGCATAAGATCATTTCATGCAGCAATTGTAAAACTTAAGATCTCAGGTAAATGTCCTTAACTGCTGGATTTGGTGGTCAGGCGAGTTATAATATCCACGACGAAAGATGTATGCAAGTTCATGCCGGTATCTTGATCTCAGGCTTCTACTATGAATTAGGTCCAATCCAACATTTGAACCATGATTGGTGCAGTGGAGGAATGCCAACACAGATGTCTCAAATTACAGTGCTTAAAGACTTTGTGAATGCCTGTATAGAAATAAGTAATTGCAATATTTAAGTGAAATTGTACAAAATTTCATTCATTGTGAAGAAGGAATGTTCCCAAATGATTATAACCAAATAATTTGTCTAGTATATAAGGTTTGCAGCTCTACCCCTCCTATTGTCAATTAATTTTAGGATGAAAACTCATCGGACACCGTGATTATTTGGCCTACCAGAATTTATCAAACATCAGGGTGATAATTTTCAAATGATGAGGTCTTTGCATGTGATTATGCCAATAAATTTCCTAATATCCCAAGACCCTTGATGGTAACTAGTTGCATAAGGTGCCAAAAATATGTAGTGATTCAATCCAAAAATCTTGCACAAGACCGAACTAAAAAATGTGGTAGAAACATACCTGATATGATCAAAACTGTTTTGGATGGCTTCAGAAAGTTATACTGATTCTACTTGTAGGGTGCAAAGATGATAGATGAGTTCTGACCTCCAAACCCAAATGAATTTGACAAGGCCGCTTTTATGTTGAGGTGTTCTTTCTTTGGACCAACGAGCACCTTAGTGTCCTGATAAAAGTTCAGTAAGCTTATGACAATCGATGATACCAAGATACAATCAAATAGTTAGGCGTGACGTAAAGTTGTAAACTCAACTCAAAAACATCAAAAGTTGCTAATGTGCAAACTTCTTAACACAAAAGTCGTCTGATGGCAAACTTTAGAGAGAAAATTGCTTGTGGCTGACGTTATTCCATCAAATTGCTGAATAATGGGTGCGTTTTGATAATGTCCCTCATTAACTTTAGTTTTACTTGAACAAAAATCAGCTTGTTTGCATGCAGATAAGTCAAAACTTTGCAATAGATTGTAAGTGGAACAATTTTACTCTTTGGTTATAAATTAAACACTTTTTACAGATTATAACTTGTTAGTCAAAATCACTCTTAATAGTAAGACCAAACTGCTGCTGTAGCATAAAGCACATAATATATGGATACAAACAAACTAAAACCTACCACGCCTTCATCAGGGGATTCAAGATTGATATTGGGATGGATCCACCCAGTACGTATTGCCTGATATGCAAAATGCACACTGGTTAAGCAAACTAATCCACACTTCTGTCTCGATACTAATGACTCAATGAGGTACTTTTCATTGGATAAGTTGTCATAATGCATCATTTGTAAATTATGAATGAGAAACTATATTTCCTAGGGTCAATTTTAATTACCTGCACAGTTGCTACTGCTTCCACACCCCCAGCTGCTCCAAGAAGATGGCCAGTCATTGATTTTGAAGAGTTCACTCTCAACTGTATCCGAAACCCCTAATAAGGACTATGCAACAATAACAGAAAAGATTGATCATGTGCACTGTACAAACCTCAGGGTTTTGGCCGAAACAGTGTATTAGAGCTTGGTACTCTTTCAGATCTCCAGCTGGTGTTGATGTTGCATGTGCATTGATGTAATTTATGTCTTCTCTGGATACCCCAGCATCAGCTAATGCCTTCTCAATGCAAAGAATTACACCAACCCCTTTTTCCAGATATACCGAAAACAAGATCAGTATAATTGTCACTTCCACATTCTTTTATGAATTGCAGAGTTGACTTTGTGTGAGGCTTAGATTCAGAAAAAACACAATATGTTATACAACTCCTAAGTGTCTTATCCAACAAAGGCCATGGCCACAAAATCCAAGGATAAATTTGCAATTCCATATTATACTATTCATTGGGAAAGCAGAAGGATGCTTAGAAATTAAACTTGGCTTATATCTGCAGTAATTACACAATAAAACTCTCTTACCAGTTATCACAAAGCAGGACATCATAAATAAATAAGAACAGAATGCAAAATTAATGTTAGTTGGTTCATGGACCACTGCCATCAATACATGCCTACTAGTCTAGTTTTATCATAACTAGTATTTTCATCGATGACCATCACTACAGAATAACCTACAATAATTATTTGCTACAAAACAGATTAATCCCCAGCGTACTGTACTAGCTTTTCACTTGTATGATTAAATTAGCCAACATTGCTTCTTCAAATTGTCAGTAAGTAGCAATATGACAGTCCTTCCAATATGATCATTGTTTCCGTGTAAATAATATTGTGTATCAAAACAATCATGAATTTTGTTACTAAGAAGAACAATATGATCATTGTTTCCAATATGATCATTGCTTCTACGCAAAGAAATATTTTCGACAAATAGAACTAGTTCAGCAACCACTAAATCATTGCATGTACCATCAGGGTGAGGCTCAGTCATGTGATAAGCATCACAAGTAAAGCTTCCACCCAAAAATTCTGCATAGATATTTGCCCCTCTTCTCTGCGGAATTGGAACAAAAACTTCACTGTAAGATCACAAATGTGTGACTCAATTATTAGTTCACAGACGTATATATATAGCACTGTCATACCACAGCATGCTCTAATTCCTCAAGAAGCAGAACCCCAGCACCTTCTCCCATAACAAATCCATCACGATTCTGTTGCAAGACAAAACTACATAGATTAGACGGGGGGGTCTGAACTTGCATACTACATAAAAACTTCTTAAGCAGTGAACTTCTTTGGAAGCAATTTTGAGGTCAAGGTTGCAGTGTTTAGTTTGATCCTTAGCTATGCTACACTTGACGGATGCAAGTAAATTGCATTACTAATTTATTATTCCAATACCATATCCCAAGGCCTTGAAGCTCTAGTAGGATCTTTATTCCTCTGGGAAAGTGCTCTGCAGGCTACAAAACCTCCCAAACCTGCAGCATTTGATAGAGAGGTTAGGCATCAACTACTCCAAGTCAAATATGAGCCAACAGTTTCCATTTTAAGGACAAGCTCTGAAAGGTAAAATTAATCTTCTCTCTTGTTATTTTTGTTCAGGGGTGAGTTCAGAAAGGTAAAATATATATACCAATAGGAATTATTGCTGCATCTGAACCACCACAAAGCATCATATCCTGCATTTTCACAAACATTTTTGGATAAAAGATTGCAAATGACAGAAATGAAGTTGAGTCAGTTGCTTACTCCTATTTCCATTTTTATGTTTCTTATAGTTTCATGGTGACCCTTGTATGAAGCTATTTAGACACAAGTAATAAATTGAGGTAAAATGCATGGAGAACTACTTACAGCTTCACCTCTAATTATATGATTTGCAGCATTTAGTATGCAAAAGTTGCTTGTAGCACAAGCAGTGGAAATTGAATAGTTTGGGCCCATCCATCCCTGCAGTTGGATGAAACAAAGACGTTCAGGTCAACATTGCCTGTATAGTATAATAGTATTGATATTGATGCTAGATCACAACTCACCAAATCCATGGCAAGCATGGCAGAACCCATATTTGTTGTGGCAAAAGGTACACAAAAAGGATTCATCTTCTTGTACGAGACACGGAGAGCTTCTATACCATCATTAAAAACCTGCGAATTATAAAATACACAGAATCAATTACATTTCGCTTACGCAAAAGGGAGATGTGGCTGATGTGCAGCTCTCCTGTAGGGAATCTTAAACCATAATACGAAAAAATGAAGGTTCTTATTCATAATCATAGGGACTTGTAAAATGGAAGGATAAAGATACATAATGTTTAATTCATACTTAGCATAGGCAACAAAGGCAACCATTTGTATCAAGCAACACATAGACCCAAACTGAAACACAGGCAACATAAGCTTTCAATATGTCGTAGAATAATTGGATAACCCAAGACCCAAACTGAAACTTTAAAGATTATGCCAAATTAATTCCCACGCGCAAAGAAGTAATTTCAAATTGAGTAGCATACCTTCATTCCACCCATTGCAGAACCAATTAAAACTCCACATCTTGTTTTATCCAGTTCATTCATAACTTCCTCCATAATTCCAGCATTAGCCAAAGCTTTCTTCCCTGCAGTGAGCATATACAGCATGAACTTATCCATTCGCTTGGAAAGCTTTGGAGCAACCCATCCTTCGGTTGAGAAAGACTTGATCTCTCCAGCAATTTTCTATTCAAGAAAACCAACAAGAGTAAATTAACTCTTCAAAGTTTCCCTGTTAACAAGAACAGAGAAGAGCCATTATTACCGTAGGGTAAGTGTCACAATCAAATGTCTCTATCTCGCTAATGCCACTGACACCCTCAAGCAAATTATTATAAAAGGCATCCGGGTCATGACCAAGTGGGCTTACAACACCCAACCCTGTCACGACTACTCGCCTCTCTTTTGTAATGAGTTTCTTCTTATTTGAAACCCCTGTTGCAGGTTCAACGGCTACGGCCATGGTTTTACCTACACAAGTAGGCATTCACCACGATGACTAATTTACAAAAGTAGAAATCACAAGAATAATGCTTCATAGTCAAATGCAATGTAATGCTCACAGAACTTGCATGCAAAAATGTTCCATCCTATATATGTTTGAATTTAAGTACGAAGGAAAGAGAAGATAATATGAGAAACATATATAGAGAAAAATGTCTGACATCATAAAAAGCAATAAATTCTCCACCAGCACATAGACATTGAACTACATACTGATGTGCAAATGCATCCTCGGGTACATTAATAAGTAAAATTACGGGGACAAGATCAGAGTATTTAACATCAGTGACCAGAAGATCCCGTCCACTCTATGAACACCATAGCTTCTTCAAATCGGAAAACACATTTGCATTCTCAAGATAATCAGCTTAAGTCAACTACCAGTGATGCAAATAAACCAAAACGAACGCCTAAAACAGGGAATCGATCTCTGATAACTTAGCACTCGAAAAATGTTAAAGAAGCAAGTAATACCTCCGGATTAACAAATACAAGCAACTACACCCCCACACCCACACATTGAGTTCTTCCTTACCCGAATTAAAAGCTCGGTTGAGCCGCCTATGCTTCCGGTTTGCCTGACCTGATTTAGATCCGGATAGCGAAGAGTAAAGCACGACATTGAGATTAGAAGTGTATAACTCGTCGCAGGGCTCAAAAGCGCGGCAACAACTCGTCAACTCTTGAATTCTGGATCCACTAAACGATGAAATCAAGCCCTTGGGAATCATCTGAGAACTGCATTTCGATACAATAGCGCCGCTTCGTCTGTTTCGAGCACATCTAGTCCCAGACCTTGGAGTTAGAGTAGAAGAAGCAATAGTCTCTCCACTCTGACCACCAATGGACATGTAAGCCTCCACAGCCCACGTGCTCATCGGTGTCGCCGCCGCGTAGCCTCCCGACATTGCCGGACCGGGATGGTTGATTGAATAGTGTGTTGTGTTGTGGGAGTGAAAGAATCGAAAACAAAATCCAGAGGAAATAAAGAGATTAATGGAGGTTGATTGAGAGATGAAATTTTGTAAAGAATCTCGATTGGAATTTTCTCAGGTTGCAGAATGAAATTTGGTGACAATGAAGCGCCGGCGGAAGTTGAGACTTTAGAGAGTGGAGCCGCCTGAGACAGAAACATATGCAAAGTAGTTTTTTACTTTTTCAGTCGAAAATATTTTTAAAAAAAGTTAATTACTATAATATCTCTAATTTATGGGAGATTAGCCAATTAGACAGGTGCATCGCACATTCGCACGGGGTTAACTTTTTAGTGGAACAAATTGTTTTTATTATTCTACAAATTTATAACCGGACTTGTTTGAAAACGTTAAAAATCATTCATGATAACAGGATTGATCTGAATTAATAAAAAATTATCTTTGTTTACAGGTCTTTTAACATGCGTGAAAGTAATCTTATCGTTTTTATTTTCATTTTTTTTCCTTACCCCTAGTCCCTATCTGATTTCATTCCGTTTCTATTATATCACTCCAATCAAACGGGCACTTAGAGTAATTAAGATATTGCTTTAGTTATAAATATTAAAATGAGACGGGGTATATACGACTCGATTTATTTGTTGTCGACGAAAGTCACAAGGAACTGGCGTTCGGATTAAGCGTCGGCGGAAGGTGTCGGCTAGGAATGGCAATGAGTCGGGTGATGGGTGGATGTACCACTTTTGTCACCCGACCGGTCACCTAAAATTTTTACCCGAAGCATCACCCTACCGGTAGCTTTTGTCACTCACACCCGTACCCGCCAGATGAACGGGTGGATCGGGTTTTTCGGGTGAAATTTAACCCGTTTCTTAAGCTAGTATTCAACCAAAATTTTAAACAAAGTGAAATTGTGCGAACTCAAATTAAATATATGATATAATCTGGTTTGAGCCTTAACAACTAACATGGTTGAAATAAAAATATAAATCCAAAATATATTACATATTTCCAAAGCATATAATGAAGCAAAGGTAAAAAAATCACAATCGTTAAAACAAGTAGCATTACACAAATTTGTTTTCAACTTTCTTCATAATCTCAAAGTTAACACACTCTATTTTCCTATCAAAAAACACACTCTATTTGACTTGTCATCTTTAGTAAAAAATATTTTTATATATTACGAAAATAAATTTATTCTTAAAATTCATGGGATTTGTATATGAACGGTAGAGTTCACAAAATTTTAAAGTAAACATATATTATTTATATTAAAAATACTTTAGCCATCAATTCTTATATTTTATTAAAATATAAAAAGTATTTATAATAGAATGGGTGATGAGTGTGAGTGATGAGTGCGAGTGACGGGTACAGATGATGGGTACGAGTGGTGGGTCCCGAGATGTTCACCCATATCCACTCCGCCTCACAGCCCACCACCCGTTGCACCCATCACCCGAGTTTCACCCACATGTTAACAAGTTTTTACTAGTTTTTTCGGACGGATTTTTGAACATCTATCGGATGCGGGTGAGATTGGCTTCCCTAACATCAACGTCCAAATTTTGAGCGTCGGCACCACGTTTTGGCGCTCATTTTTTTGTTTTTTTTTTTTAAAAAAAAACGACGCCAACCACCCACATCCGTGTTGACCTACAAGTATTTGAATGTCGTCATGATAAAACCTCCAAAATCCACACATTTCCCAATCTATAGATTTCTTTGTTTTCGTACAAAATAATACAAACGTCTTGCAAATCCGTTTAGTAGAGGGGTTTATGGAGTTGAAGATGACGATTGGAGATCACATTTATGGAAAATTTTAAACCGCGTAGAGATAGATTATATGATTAACAAAATTTGTTATGGATGTTTAATGAATAATCATTTTAATAGGTTAATTGAACCTATCTATAAATAAAATTCATTATCAACACACTTCGCGCATTTCTAATTAATTTTTTAAACTAAAATATTTATTGTATAACACACCATATACCACTAATACACAATCATGTACAACTATCATGCTCCCATAACACTAAAAGTTCGATGATATGCTTTTAACCACCGCCGTCGCACAATTTTTATTTTTATTTTTTCTTGGGACATTTATATCGTGATTTGTGATAATCACAAATCTCACATTATGTCCCATAAAAAGTATATGGGATGTGATACCGGTCTTTAACTTGTTTATCCGACTAGGTTTGTCTAGTGTATACTAACCTTTAAATTTAAAATATAAAGGAAGAATTTGGCCAAATAGCCCTTTTTATTTTCATTGGGTTTGTGTAACCCTCAATTTTTAACACTTTCATTAAATTGAAGCCGGAAGATAAGAAGTTTGATTAGGGGTACATTTACCAAACATATTTATACCATGAATCTATTTATCAGAGAAAATTTTCAAAAAAGCTTACTTATCAAATTTGATCGATTGTAATTTCTTTAAACTTGGATTACTCATTTCCAATGTATCGTCATAATCTAGTTATAAAACTTGACTACACATTTAACATGCATAATCATGTTCTTTATTTTTAAAATATTAAGAAGCGGGCTATATATACTCGAATAGACTCAACATATACAATCTAATTGCAACTTTGCAAATATGAACCCACACAAAGGCACTCTCGAATTATTAATAGATCACCTACCGTCGACCATGTTATGGATATTTGTTGATTAACTCTTATTTTTTAATTGATGTCAATTTCAATTTATTAGTTGTACCTTCCCATAAAATTTCGGGATGATAATATCTAAATATGTGTGAACTATTGGGCGATTATTTTTTTGGCACAATTTATAAATATGCTGTATTATTTGCGTTAGAACTTTTATTTTTTTTTGAAGAAAGTATGTTATCTTATTTATTTAATTTTGTAGTGGATAGTTTGTGTAATTTTTTGTTCGTGTAAATTTTTATTTGTTTTTTTGTAATAGTATAAATTTTATTGAGTTATTCATGTAATTATTTGGTGTGTGTTAGTTTGTGGACATGTTTGTGTCTGTATATATTATTATTGAAGATTTATTACCTATAATTATTTGGAATGTTAGTTTATGCAAGTGTTTGTGTCTTATGTAAGTGTTTCGTGTCAATAAATTTACAAAAAGATAAAAAATTTACAAAATACACTTTAGTCGTTTGATAATCTAGGTGAGTGAGATAAGTTTCTTTAACAATTATCCACGGTTTGAACTTCACTTTTTTTTAGCTTATTTTACTCATTTTTTCAAAAAGTAAGGATAATTTAGCATTAAATTATTAAAAATCTAGAACATAAAATTCCAACTAAAACTTAAAAATGATACATTTTCTCCTGTTTTTTTATTACTTGTTTACACGTTAAGAGCATTTTTATTGCTTATTTAGAAATAAAACAAATGAAAAAAGTATTTTAAGAGACAAATAATATATAGGACTTGATTACTATTTCTTTTTTTTTTTATAAGATAAATAAACACCGATAAGTTTTAGAATAGTATTATTTACTTTATTTATTCTCAATCAAAGGAATCTTAAGAATCTCATGAAGCTAATTTGTAGAGTAGATGGTTTTCAAATATTTTGTAAGAATCTAGATTACCTAAGCATGGACATATGATCAGCACTGCACAAGATTCTAAACTTTGAAATATGAAGAAAAATACTATAGTAAACTAGTTGATGTGCAAAAGTAAACATGAGGTCATGCCAAACACCTAACTAATATTAGGTAACCCCAACCCAATCTGTGTCACAACAATTACATCCTAATTGAACCCACCCAACATCTAAATACCTAATATATGGGAATTTATGAAAAAATCTTAGATGGAACTCGAATCTCCAGACTAACCACTTAAAGAGTCTAGCACCACATCCCGCTAGACCAACTGAGTATTAGTCAGTCTACCAATGTTAAGGAGTCTAGCACCACATCCCGCTAGACCAACTGAGTATTGGTCAGTCTACCAATGTTAGGTAAGGGGAAAATTGCTCTTAAGGTACTGATATTTATGAAATGGGCCTTTAGATGGAGGCTATTTCTAATTTCCCAGCCGAAATAACCGGCAAAATCAACAGCATTCCTCCTAATAACAACCATTAGTAAGGCTGTCCAAACGGCTCGACCGGACCGTAAACTCACGGACCGGACCATTTCGCTCACTGCTTGTGTGAAACGGCCCATGGACCGTACCATACCGTATTAATTTATAAAAAAAAAAATATTGTAGGGATTAAATCCGGTCCGGGTTACGTCTGGACCGGATGCTCTTCCGGTTCAAAAACATTTAAATTGTAAACTAACGGACCGGACCGGATCTTCCGGTCTGAACATGTGCAGCCCTAACAATTAGGACCATGACTCTATTACAAGAGGTTTTTCGTCCACTCCATATGTCATCGAGGACATTTGACAAGGAAATGTTTAGCATATATGTTCATATGAACCTTTTCTCATGAGTTCAAGATCCACACACACACAACTACTGGTTGGACAAAACTCCCCAACAAGTTCAAAGTACAAAACAGAGCAGACATTATTCGCATGGGAAGCGATACAATCTTCTTGCCTTCGTATATAAACCCTCCTGAGCTCGTACAATTAGAACTGGAAAAAAATGGCAACCACACTAAATCAACTGTATAATAAACTAGTATATGAACTCATATACTTAACATCAAAATTGCTAAGTGTACCCTGTTTCTGTTAATTAAAAGGTACGAAATGAGCAATGGATCAAATATAAGATACAAAAACAAACCAAAGCAGAACAAAGCCACTTACAAGAAAGAATATTCGAAGAAGAACATCCAAAGCACAACAGTTTCTGTTAATGGCACACACCTCTAAAATATGTAAGGTAGATTCACTAAAGTATACACATACTTCTTCACTGATATAGCAAGAGTACAGAATACTAACTAAAAATTTATGCACACACTCCTATCCTTGCCACATTCTTCAGCTACTAAGACATGTTCAAGTAAGGTAGCTGATTGATGGTGTCAAAGCTGATAATGTATCACAGTTTTGAAGATGAGGTGTGCTATATAGGGTACACGGAATCCCTCAAAGGCAGCATGGTTGAAAATAGATTATGCACAGCTTGAAGATCCATTGAAAAGAATTTAGACAGTTTTTAGTTACTTTATGCCATCTTTACATTTTGCTTCTTAATATCCTTGTGGACTTACTGGACTTTCATTACAAATAACACAAAGTCATGTGAAAAAATTTACCACGATTAGTTTAACCAAAAAGTACATACATTCTTCTTGGCTAATCAGGTTATAAGTCCCTACAATCATATAACCATTCACAACAAGAAGAGAATTTGACAACCGAGAACAAGCATGCAGATTCAACACAATCTAAGCACCTTGAGGTACAATTTCACTATTCAAGCAATTCATAAGGAAGGCAATCCATGAGAATGCAAACAAGAAACAACTAAAAGCAGGAAACTAAACAAACCCATTAGTAACTAATTGCATGAGGAAAAAAAGCCAACAAAACTTTAACTCTAACTAGTGTATACCATCTACGGGACAGCATCAATCTCCTTGTCCTCTACATCAGTTGCAGCAACACTAATCTCTGCAATAAGACCATTAGCATCTTCTTTAGGAGGCTGAGCTTGTTCATCCTCTGGCAATGGTTCCTCCACATAGTCATTCTCAAAGGCATCAGCAGGAACTTCATAGATCCTCACTTGTGGCTTGGTAGGGTCCTTAACCAACACATACTTCCCCTCATTCAATTTCATACACAGATCGACAATACTCTTCACAATTCCCCACATGTTAGCAGTACTTAAATTAATCTGAGATGCGAAATCTCTTGGCTTGTACCCAACAACAGCCAAGATAACATGGTTAAAGTGATCCCTAGGATGAACCCTAGATACATAACCCAACTTCATCATATCAGCACTAGCCAATATGGCCTGAGCAGTCCACTTAGCCAATTTGTTAGCATTGTTCTTCAATTCGGTAGCTAAAACTGCCCCTCTTTGAGTTTCCAACTTCTGCCTCCAATCGACACCTGAATATTTAGGATCAAACTCATTCAAAGCATTCAGGGTAAGGAACTGTCTCTGGTTGTTGAGTTCAAGCACACTCTGAAGTTCACACCTGGCCACCAAATACATATCATTATCAAGCTTCCACCTTCTGTACCTATATGCAACCGAAGCAACCTCTTCTCCTTCATTAGCAAATGGATTTTGCTCATCAAACGCAACCTTATTACCATCCCTAGCCAAAACCTGTTGAGAGAAGTTCTGGTTGATATAAGCAGCCTCAACACTCAAAGAATAAGCTGAATTAATATCATCCTTAGCTTCAGGAAGTGGCTCCTGAGAAGTCTCATGACAAGCCAGCAAATCCAATTGAGAACCATCTCTCTTGTCGAAGAACAACTTATTCCCAACCCTTTGAACCACAATATCCCAACCGTAGACAGATCTAGGGGCACACATCAGAGTAGAGAGTATAGCATCAGTGGCGAACACTGTGGCCTTATCCTCGTTTGCAAGCCGGCGAATCACCGGATCATCAGTAGTAGTTACCTTGAAAAAGTTTCGGTTTTTGAAACGCTCCAAACGACGCTCGTTCTTCGGTGTGAGACGATCGTATGAGCGATCGTAATACTCAAGACCGCCGCAGAAGAGCAGGTCTTCAGGCTCGGGAACGGAAAACGAGAGTTTAGAGAAAGTGGAGAACGGGATCTGCTCGAGCATGTTCCACTCTGGCTGAATATCAACTGACGACTTCAATATGGCGGCTTCACGGCGAGGAACATTAGCACCGCGATTGAGATGGTAAAGTCGGTCACGACGAGCGCGCTCCTTCTCAGCCTCACGCTTACGAGCTTCGACCTCTTCATCCCGACGTTGCGGGAGTTGATTATGGCGGTTGTGCTGGTGGTAGCCTCCACGCCACCTAGGGTTTCCCTTAGGGCGAGGAGGAGGCTTGCCATCGACGAGGCGGAAGGTGGAATCCTCCTCGGCGGCGAGGGAGGATGCGAAGGAGTCGTCGCCGGAGAAATCAAAGACGGAATCGGCGGCGTTACGGTTGGATCCACGGCCTCCTTGGTTGTTGAAGTTCCGAGTCCAATCAGCGATGCGACCGAGCTTGTCGGAACGAGAGAAAGGGGCGAATGGGATGTTATGCGACTGACTGGTGGTTGTTGCGGAGGCGTCTGGAGGACCCCAGCCGTCGGAATTGAAAGGGACGGCGCCTAGATCGAAAACCATTGCTATTCAGTTCGATGTGAGAGAGCCGAGGACGAAGGTAAGGGTTGGATAAATGGTGGCCTAGTTTATTCCAGTCAGGATCTTCTGAGCCAAATATATGTAACTCACCCTATGTCTCCAATAATATACTGCCACGTGGATGCTATATATTTTTATTCGGTCAGACGTAAAATTACTTACGGGGCAGTGTAATCGGATCGGAGCTACGAGTCGGAGGCCAATTTCGTTAACGTAGCGGAGCCCAAGTCCGCATTTTGGGCGGAGACAAAATGTGTAACCGGGGCGCAGGCCCAACGCGAGTCCGCCTCTTGGGCGCATCGCGCCTGCGCCCCAGGCGAGGGTTTAAGCCCCGCCTCACGCTTGCTCTCTATTCGCTATCCGTCTTCTTCGTTTCCGCTCTCTTTTTCTTGGTCTCTGTTGTGAACTCTTCTTCCGCCACTCTCTCAACTTTGCCCCAATCTCTTCTTCGCCCAACTTCGTTGATTTGCGTGGAACCCAACTTCGAACCGGAGCCAACAGTGTGGGTTTCATTGATTTGCTCCATCTTCTTCGTTGATTTGTGGCTGAATTGCTCCGTCTTCTTCTTGATTTGTGACTGAGTTTCCCAACTTCGTTGATTTTGTGTTTCAACAGTGGGTTTTGTGTTTCATTGCAGGTAACAGTGGGTTTTGTGTTTCATTGCAGGTAACAGTGGGTTTGATGTTATTTTGTGCTGGTTTTCCCAACTTCTCCTTCTTGATTTTGTTTTTGACTCGGGCAACAATTGGCTTCATGTAGGTAATGTGCTGCTTTACATATTGCTTCAATGGAACACATATTTACTGCCAACAGTGGGTTTGTTAATAACCAAACCTCTTGATTTTGGGTTTGTTAATAACCAAACCTCTTGATTTTGTGTTTGACAGCGGCAGCAGTGGGTTGTAAATTATCAAATTGATTACCAATTTTCTTTGCAACGGTGGGTTCCAGGTTGTTGCCAAGAAAGACATGTATCTGGACTCAAATATTATAGATCCAGGATGCAAACCCAAAAACGTCGTTTTGTAGCCACTCGTGTTTTTTTCTCGTTTTGTAATTGATACTCAGTAGATTGTAAATTGATTAGACTAAGAAGAATCGGAATTAGAAATTGCAGAATTTAGTGTCAAATAGATTGAATTTTTGTGTGTTTTTCGGAATTAGAACCGCCACTATTAAGAGTGTGGAAGATCTTGCTCTAACTTTTAAAAATTCGAATAAAGTTACAATAAAAATCTCTTATTTATAACTTTTAAAAATTCAAATAAATTCAAAAAAATCACATATTTTGGAATTGGAATCACATGTTCATATAAATAATACAAACTGCATATTTGTAACTTTAAAAGTTAAAGTAAATTTTAAATTTAAAAATTGAAATAAACTTTAGAAATATATTTTAAATTTATAAATTGAAATAAATTTAAAATATAAAAAATTTCATATTTGCAAGTTTAAATAAAATAATAGAAAAAATCTCATTTGTAACTTTAAAAAAATAATCGCTTATTTATAACCTTTAAAAAATGTAGATTGCGCTGTCTTAGTCCGGCTTAGGATATTTCTAACTTTAAAAATTTGGAAATAAAAAATAGAAACATGAAAAATCGCATATTTCTAATTTTTAAAAACTCAAATAAAGTTAGAAATAATAAAAATCGTATATGTCTAACGTAAAAAAATTCAAATAGAGCTAGAAATATTGTTTTTTTTTTGAAGATGAGTTAGAAATATTGTTACCATCTTTTAATTGTTCGTTTAAATAATAGAAATCATATATTTGTAAATTTTAAAAAATAATCGCATATTTCTAATTTTAAAAATATAGATTGCGTATAGAAATGTTCAAAAAAATAGAATACGGAAGATAAGACTAGTGACAGCAGCCGCACGTCGAGCAGGGAGAGGTGGAGAGGTACATATTCATAGAGTACCCCACAAACCATGATTTGTTTATGACCAATACCATATTCGTCGAGTACGTCTATCCAACCATGATTTGTTCATGATCAATACCATAATCATCGAATACCCCACAAACCGAGTCCACCCACTAAGTTATCTCTATCCAAAAAATATTCATGAAGCTCAAACTTTGACGAAAAATCGGTACCGATCACACGATAATATTCCATAAGATCCTATTATAAGCGGAAAAAAATATTAATTTTAATATTTCGATTCTCTATTATAACATGTCTAAAACTAATGAAAAGGAAATAAACTATTAATTATAAAATCAAGGTTTTGTCTAATAAAAAACAAAATAAAACATTTATGTATTGGGCGCAGTAAAAAGTTGTCAATGGGGCGCAGCCAGAGTGCGCCTTTGGGGCACATCCTGAATCCGCCCCAGAGGCACACTCTGTCTGCGCCCCAGAGGCACACTCTGTCTGCGCCCCAGATGCACAATGCGCTCGTGAAACACATCCAGAATGCGCCCGTGTTGTCTCCCTTGTCTGATCGAATAGCAACCCCGGATTTTATTCGGTCAGTCAAAAAAAATACAAACGAGTCAAGGGAATCAAATTTCGAGTACGAGGCGCATCCAGAGTATGCCTTTGGGGCACATCCAGAGTGCGCCTCTGGGGGCACATCCAGAATCCGCCCCAGAGGCACACTCTGGATGCGCCCCAGAGGCATACTCTGAATGCGCCCCAGAGGCACATCCAGAATACGCCCGTGTTGCCTCTTGTGTCTAATCGAATAACAACCCCGTTATAAGTTATATTAAAATGAATGTAAAACTTCGACTAACCTCTACAAAGTGTGTGTTGTCTAAGACACACGTTATCGTACGGATCACCGTAGGCGGGCCTTGATTAGGTGTGCTAGCTATCGTAGGAAGGAATGTTGACGCGCTATTATAAGGATAACTAGGGCTATCTTATGGTATGTGTCTGCAGCACACCCAATCATAGGCAACTC
This sequence comes from Fagopyrum esculentum, assembly GCA_033239045.1. Lineage (NCBI taxonomy): Eukaryota > Viridiplantae > Streptophyta > Magnoliopsida > Caryophyllales > Polygonaceae > Fagopyrum > Fagopyrum esculentum. Next base: position 13,087,313 of record BSUD01000007.1, read on the forward strand.
CATCCAATATCTACATGGGCATGGAGCATTTTTAGTCCAGTTAACATTCTTAAGCACATTTATAAATGTGGTGAATACGGTGCACTGCATAGATTCACATGTATAACCATGTTATATATATATATATATATATGTTATCATAATTTTATTAAATTTTATAAAATTAAATACTCACCTTTGAATATATTGTTCTTCTCAAGTTCTCAACTCCATAAGTACCTTTTTCCTTATTACTAAGAAATCTTCATTTGGAAAGCCCAAAACCAAAGCAGTAGATTTGTATATGCAATTACCTTCACCTAACACATTCATGGCTCCATTCACATATGGTTCCATGAATTTTCGGAATTCCCCTTCTTTCCAAAGATATTTTCCATCATCATGTGTAACCTCAGGTGTAGCATCTACATCAATTGGTTCCTTTCCTTTACGACATAGTTGACTAGATGGAGTGGAGAAAAAAAATTCAAGAAAATCGAGATAAAAGATGAAGAACACGGTAAACAATAGAGTGAACAATGAGCTAATAGGGATAAATATGTAATGCATAAAAACAAGAGTAAAGAAAACTAACTCTCCAGGTGTAGCCTCTGCATTCTTTACTTTTTTTCCCCTTTGAACCTCGGGGACGGGGACGTCCAAGACCACGCCTTGTCGAATGCTCAAACGAACTTTACTCTCTTCTTGTTGATCTCACGGTTGGTGGTCTTCCCTTGGCCCAGACCTTTTGTGTTGGCTTTTTCATCGTGGTACTTCCCGGATTGTCGATGTCATCGAGGCAAAATGTTATCTTCTCCATCTCATCGGGGGTGAGCGTGTTAGAGTCCATTCTTTCTTTGAATCTGTTCAACGACACTAGGCTCGGATTGATGGGATCACCACCACCACCACCACCACCACCACCACCACCACCACCATCATCATCCATGTCACCATTGAGAAATATAATTGGAATCCAATGAACTTGCTTCCAAAATAGTTGGATCTGATTCAATGTTATAGCTCTCCTTGCCCGGATCGCTATGGTAAAGTCATGCACACATGGCACTCCATGAGCTTCCCTCCAATAATTATCCCGACATACAATATCATCTCTTGTCCTTCTAGATTTGGTGAAGTTATCCCACAAGAGCGTGAAACACTCATTGGTGACATAGTCTCGAAGCAAGTCAAACATCGGTATACGCACCTTCCGAGGAATCCTCACCCGTGACATCTCTAACGAAGCTTGTTTGAGTAATTTGTTTTGCCATACATTCATCTCGCCTCTTTTCTTCTTTGAAGCTGTACTTTTGAATTTGGAACCCAGTTATCCTTCACCCCATGAGTCTCTTCTTCTTAATCGTCTATCTTATGTGATTATACTCCTCGCTTGATGTTTTTTTTATTGTAGAGATTGTTGTAACTTGGTATGTACACCAATTGTTTGATAAAATGCCAAGTTGATTCATTATTTTTTTTTTGTTGTGTTGTGTTAATTCATAGTTCATCCAAGAAATAATAGTTGATGAAGTTGTAAGTGAAGCTTGGGGACTTCATTAACTGAATGTCCGGGAATTCAGATGAATTAGTTCTCGGGATATTGCTTGGTGCATGCCATAAAGTTCTTAATGTAGATGTTGGTGAGCAGGTAATAGTTGTTGTTGGAGATTGCACATTCAGACTCTCAAAACTTACATTGTTTGATCAAAGGTGTTTGCCAAAATGAAGGTTGAGATGATGTTGTAAGATTGAGAATGTTACTAAAGCAAAAGGGATAGCTAAAGATGCCGGGTTGTAGTTGGATAAAATTGAGAATCAACTCTATGAATTTCATGTTGGTGATGACTTGAATCTTTAGTTCTTTAGAACTATGTAGCCTATTTAGTTTGTGAAGCAAAGAGTTGATGGAGGAGTACGTACCAGATGACAATAGATTATAACATATATAGCATGTTCCATTGCTGCCGGTTTTGTGATTTTGAGCATCAAGGATTATACTTGTATAGTTTGAAGGTGATAAAAGAGTTTGTAATTACTTTAGCTTTTTTTCTTCTTCTGTTTTCTTGCTGAATTATTTTGCTAAACTTCTAACGGTCTCAATTATTTTGCACGGTCTCAATTATTTTGCTAAACGTACTCTTGTTGAATTAATGTCCAACTTTTAACGGTTTCAATTTGAGATGATGTTAAGATATTAATGTCCATTTTTTATTGAGACGTGAACTTTGATTTGAATTTCACGTAAAATATATAGAGTCGCAACGGGCTAGGTTAAACTCGACGCTCGACCCTTTAGGGCGCAAAGAAAATCTGTCAACTAGGCACAGCCAGAGTGTGCTTCTGGGGCACATCCTGAATCCGCCCCAGAGGCGCATTCTGGATGCGCCCCAGATGCATACTCTGGCTGCGCCCCAGAGGCGCACTATGTAGGCGCCTCAAATGCAGAATTCACCCGTGTTGTCTCCTTTGTCTGATCGAATAGCAACCCCGTTTTTGTATATATATTTTTTTGTGTATTTCTTCTCTTATTTGTGGATATTTATGACCGACAAATTTTCAGTCTTTCGACTTTCTAATGGTTCGAACCGCTTTCCGTTATAAAAAATAATAATTCATATATTTTATTTATAAAAATTACTTAATTTCACAGCATGTCCAATCAAATTCGTCATTAAAAATATAAACAAAATTTAATTTTGGATTTTGGGATTGAAGTGAAAAATTGATTAAACTCTATTTCGACTTTGGAAACTCAAATGCGGAATCACGTTAAATTCGATTTCGGTTTTGGGCCCATGTGTGGAATCAAATAAAATTTATTATAGTTTCGGGGCCTAAATACGGAACCAATTAACCCAATTTCGCTTTGTTGCAGTGTGAAATTAGAAAAATGTTTTAAAAAAATAATTCTAAATTAATCTAACATTTTTTGTTAAAGGGACCTAAATTCTAAATTACACAAAACCGCATAATCTTTGAATTACACAAAACCGCCCTTTACGGAAGAGTTGGACGATTTAGAAAAGAGAGATGTCTTAAGCTTCCTTCGATCAAAACTTCCAAGTCATTCACTAATTCAAATTGACCGAAACTATCCAACATGAAACAATCAGTCGAGAAGAACAAGTCAAGTTAGGGCCAATTCATTCATACGGGCCGGTTGAAACATATTTACAATTAATCATAATCATTATCGTAATGAAATACTATCAAATTAATAAAATAAAAAATTAATGACTAAAATGGAACCTTTTAAGTATTTTAAAACTTGTTATAATTATTTATATTTCATTTATTTCTTCTTAATCGTTTTTATTCGATTTCGTTTCACCTTCTAACCGAACTGTTTATTCACTTTCTCTTAGCCGTTTTCTAGCTATTTTCGATTCACCTTCTAACCAAACGAACAATTAGTATATACTAAGCAATTGTAATTGGATTATATTGATTCATTTTCAGTCTATTTTTTGAGTTGAATCAAATAAGTCGTAAGCACTTGTAATTATTGGATATATCGATTCATTTTCATTCTATTTTTTGAATTGAATCAAATGAATTGTAAAGATTTTAATATATTTTTGTGTATTTTTTTCTCCTTTATTACAGTCCTTCTCGACCGTTTAGACTGTCTGTTGATTTTTTTTGCCCTTGATTTATTTTTTGAACCGCTTTTCTTTTTTTAAAAAAAACCTTGTAAACGTTTGATAAAGTATCGAGACAAAACACAAAACATAGCGGAATATCATTTTATAAAAAAGAATTAGGTAATACACATTGTATATATACATAACTATGCATGATGAGTCTTCTCATGTTAATTAATTGCTCAACGAGTATCACCCTCTCGTATATATACTTACAAAATCAAGAGGCTTTTTACACTTCCACAGCAAGCTCAGAAAAGGTCATCTCTTTCACTCAGTGCCTTAGAGCATGTTCAGCCTCCTGCACCAACGGTTGCGTAACATGCACAAAATGCTCAGCCTCCCTCTCAACCTCCTCGCGACACCGACTTGGGTTCTTCCCCTCCTTCATCCGCTTCACGAACCCGACGAACTTCCTCCAGTTATCATGCTGGAAGAGGTCCGGGTTCATCCTAAGATACGTAAACGCGCACATCTCCCTCTCCCCGGAGCTCTCGTCCACGTCTAGCGAAGAAGCCGTCAAGATTTGGTCGTGAGCATAGTCGTCGTAGCGAGGCAAAGCATTTTCCCCCGCTAGGTGGACTCCTTCGCGTTGCGTGGCAAGCGCCACTTGGCGGACAAGCTCCACCGGCATGCATTGCGCGTCTTGTGGTTGCTCGTGGTCGCGCATCTCAATGCAGGTGAAGTTGAAGATCGCGTTGTGACGTGATAGCATGTTGGCGATCGGACGGTAGCCGTCGTGTTGACGAGTGTTGTAATAGCCGGCCGTTAGCTCTGGTGCGTGTGAGCATGTACCGTAGTGCCAATGGATGCCTGCTACTTTGACGGATATCTTGGGACCTGTGTTCTTGAAGACGTTGGTGACGGAGGAGAGGATGCGGTCGCCGTGATCTAAGAGCATATTGGAGTACCAATTCAAGAAGAATTGACCGTATTCGGTGTTCCATCCTCCGTCGTCTTTGCGGAAGAAATTGGTGTCTTCCGGCCAGTTGTTGTATCCTCCGGCGTCAGTGGGACCAGTGTTTCCCCATTCCGGCTTCCCGGCCTCTCCCGCCGCTGATTTCAAGCTTTCAAGCATGTACTGAAAATAGATGTTTTCAAAGATAAAATGTTTGAAAAGCAATATTTGGTTTTGTTAGGTTACAAAATTAAGAGATTATACGTGTTTAGTGTTACTCCAAAAATAAAAACGAAAAAGAAACAAATCTAATTCATACATATACCGTTTTTTATGAAATGTTTTGGAATAATTTTTTGTGGTTTGTAGTAATTGGAGTACAATTTGATTATATTTGATACTTATACGGAAATAAAATGGGGGAATCAATTGTATTTTGCATAAAACCACAAATAATATTCTATAAAAATTTATCAACAAGGTACCCATATGGACTAAATTCATTTTCATTCCGTTTCCGAAATTACAACCAAACGGCTAAGAATATAAGAGTTAAAATCTCATTTGACAAGAGAATGAAGGAGACGAAATAACTAGATTATGAAAATTAACGGAATTAGATTATAAGAATTGTATAATTTTATTAAGCTTCGATATATGGATTATTGGACGCTAAAATTTCATTTTCATCTCTCTTTTTTTCCCTCTTCCATCTGAAATAAAATTAGGACATACTTTTTCGTAATTTTATCCGAAATTAAATTTTATTTTACCAAACACTCATTTCGCTTATTTTCATACTCATTTTCTTAAAAAATTCATATCCTTACTTATTCGTCTAAATAATTTAGGTCTCTTAATCTTCATCTTCATCTTCATCTACATAATTTTCATCTCCTTAATTCTACATCTAAATAATTTAGGTCTCTTAATCTTCATCTTCATCTCCTTAATTCTTTATCTAAATAATTTAGGTCTCTTATAAGACGGACCCTAAACCTATTTGTCTACCCATTAATATGCAAAATCCGGAAGCTTAATTTTGACTCCTATAACAATAGAATAAGTTATTATATTAAAAATGAGTCACTAGTAAAAATAATACAAAATTCAAAAAATTATTAATTATTTTAGATGAATTTTTTTTGGTGTGAATAAAACTACTAATCAGTATACAAACTTCACATTAAATAATACACAAACTTTAGAAATTATTTTTAATATTCATGGATACCTTATCGTAGCATTGGAAGGCACCGATTCCTGGAAATTTCCAGGTTCCCTCGGCCTCCGGGTATGATGGGTATCTTAGTTCTCCCGCTGGACCCATCCCTACTTGAATTTCCTACACGAATGTCACAATTCCATTAGCATTTACAATCGACTGATAATGTAGATGAAAAGAATAATAATCGATGAACTTACCACAATAGTTTCACCAAGGAGATGCTTGAAGTTATCTCGGAAAGCAGCCATGAAATCAGTGTAACACTCAACCGGTGTTCGACCCTTGAGTACCGACATCTTGTCACAACCGAGAGAAACATACTCGTAGTTCCTCCTTCCCCATTGATCAGTGTACGCCAAATCCGGGTCATTATCGATTTCTTCCACAACCCATTTCGGTAGCGGAATCCTACAAAATCAAACCATGGAAAATACATAGTAACAGTAAAACAAAAAAGAAAATTGACAATATTTCGGATCCGTGATGATTTTCTTTGTGAATTCTTAAAAAAAAATGTTGACAATGTCAGCCGTAGACATGGTACGAAACCTAAACCGCCGGTTTTGGCCAAACCTAAACCGGCATATCCCAAACCGACAGTTAGGTTAACCTAAACCGCCGATCTTGTAGCCGGTTTATAAAAAAATGAAAACTTGACCAAACCGGCAAACCTAAACCGCCGGTTTGGGCCGGTTTCTAAATCGTTGATTTGGCGGTTTAGCCTAAACCGGACTCATGACTAGCGAGCCATCCGAAAAAAAATATATATTTTCTTTGTTCACGGTTTTAGAATTAGTAACAAGTTTCGAATGCTCAGTATGTTTGTGAATTCCATCACCATGTACATAGTACCCCTCTAAAACAATTATAGAGAAAGGGATTAGAATACGCACGTAACGGAGTCGCCGACGTTACCGCCGCATTGATGGAAAGACATAACAGCCTGAACTTTAAGCCCAATTCTATGAGCCATCTCGATTAAATCTGTGTAACCTCCCCAATTATATTCTCCGGGATTCTCTCCCTCGACCAAACCCCACCACACATCCATCATGATCCCCTCAACGCCGGCGCTCTTCAACGCCTGCAAACTCGCTTCCATGGCTCTTTTTCTGTTAATCCCATGTCCCATCGTCACACTATCTAACGGCATCATAACAAACACCGGTACTCCAGGCTCCTTGTTATGATCCCCCTCTTGATTATTTTCTCCAAACGCCTGACATGCCACCGATAAATCGGCTCTAATCCCTCCTATCACCGGCGACGGTGACCGACAACGGAATACGGGTGATGGCGACCGACATCCCATTACCGGGGATGGCGATCGACATCCCATTACCGGGGATGGAGATCGGCATCGTCCTGCCGGAGATGGAGATCGGCATGGTGTTACTGGTGGAGATTTCCATACAGCTGATGTGCTCACCGTCGTCGTTGATTCTTTTGTGCTTGTTTTGCTTGAGTCGATTACCGGCGTGCCGGATAGCGCGCCGAGTTGGTGTGTCATTCTTAACGTCATGGTTGGGGAGATTTTATGATTGTTAATATTTTGTTGGGGAGAAATAAAAAGAGTTTTGTTTTGAGATTTGAAATGAAGGCGAGGGAGGAAGACGGTGATGAAGAATGAAGATTGCATGAATATATTGTTTTAGATTGTTTTCTAAATAGAGGTATTAGTTTGAGCTTTATTTGGGATGATTGATTGGATGGTCGTTACTTTGTGCCTGTTTGATATATATATATATATATATATATATATATATATATATATATATATATATATATATATATATATATATATATATGGTTATAATAATACGACGATGATATAATTGTATTTCATCAAGGAAATTACTACTTAATGATACCCAGAGAGTGATCTTTGAATAAAAGTGATGGTTTATCCTTGTGATTTTTTTTTTGTTAGACTATCCTTCTGCTTTTAATATCATCATTCAAATAGTAAATATGCCACAAATTATAGCACTTGTGGTTTGAACATAATAAGGCAAGATTGACCGAGTATGTTAATATTGTAGTTTAAGATTAAAGTATTTATATTTAGAAAAGTACATATTTAATTAAAATATATTATTGATTTATTTAATCGATACTTTTGCATCAATCGAAGTCCTTATATTTAAAAAGAATATTATCAATGTTTATTTAAACAATATTTATAAACGGTTATTTTGGTCAAAATATGAAGAACAAACAACAACCCTAAGGAATTCAATAATGCTTTGTAACTTGGCGAGAAGCATCCTGAAAGTTATTTTATGCTCATTTCTTTAGCCTTTCATTTGATATAGAACTTCATTTTTCTTTGATGATATCTTTCATGATTTTATATGACTAAATATTGATTAAAACGTACTGGTAATCTGAAAGCTTTTTATTATGCTATTACGTCCGTACTTAAAAAACATGTTTGGAAGAATTTTATTATGTAATTAAGTCCATATTTATATATATGAGACAATTAGTGTAAAAAAATTGTGTTAAAGAGGTTTATTACGTTATTAAGTTCATATTTAATGCGTAATAAAAATTGTATCAAATGAGTTAATTAGGTTATTAAGTTCATAATTAATGTGTCAAAAAAATTGTCAAAGAAGTTTATTATGTTATTAAGTATATAATTAATGTGTAAAAAATTGGTGGGAAAGGACTTTATTTAGTTATTAAGTTCATATTTAAATAGTAAAAAAAATTATCTCAAAAGACTTTATTTATTTATTAAGTTCATATTTAGATAAATGAGGCAATTAGTGTAAAAACTGTCTTAAATTTATTTTGACCAATTGAACATTGAAATAATGTTCACCAATGATGTTATGAACAACACACCATGGATAAGAGACTGAGAGCAAAATGAATCCAAGTTCACGGTATAATCGTTAACAAAATCAAATTGTGATCGTCTACTATTAGTTTTATTCTGGATTGTTGTAAGTTGAATGTTTAGACTTGTAAATAGTATTGCTAAGTGTATTATTGTACCGGTGATATCAATTTTCTTTTTTTTTGGTGCCAACGAAATTAGTTATGATAATTGAACGATTAAGCAAATTGGATTATAGTGTTTGTCTTTTCAATTTAAGCAGAATACACTCGTTTTTATCGTTGTGCTATTGTATTTACTATACTGATGATAACAATTTGCTTGTTATAGGGCCAACGAAATTAGCTAAGATCACTATACGATTAGCAAACTGAATTATATTGTTTGTCTTTTTATTTAAGTAGTAAATATGATTAATTTCTAATACATGTTGTTCTAACATTGTAGGAAAATGTTTTGTGCCGATTTCGTTTTGAGTGGGAGATTTCCTTTGTGTTGCACCCTGCAAGCACCAAGTCTTTTATGAATGATTTATCTACTACTTGTTTGTCACTGTAAAAAATTTTGCTCATAAATAGATAAAAAAAAAATTATAAGAAAAAATTAACTGATTCAAATTCATTATTGCTTTGTATTTTTTCTCAAGGTACAAATTTTGTGGGGTGTTCATGTTGCGAGATGTGCAAAAACTGTCCAATCCGCCGGATCTCCATAGGCGTAACAAAAACTTCAGTAGTTGGCTTGACATAAATTTGGAACATAATGGATGACCGAGACCGCTTGCTCTTTCCTGAAACAAGTTGAAGCAGAATTGAAGGGTTCGAAGAAACAACAAAGGGCACACAAATATTTGTATTCCAATCAAATGCAGTACATAGAAAAAAAATACATTTACATCCAAAGCGCAAGATAGGATAATTGTTTATGAGCATATGCAAGCTAAAATAATGAGCAACTCGATATTCAATGATGAACGTATGCAAGCATCACCAAGTTTTACCTGGAATACAAACCGATGTCAGATTTTCCAGCCTAAACAATGTGTCTGAGAGAATTTTAGAAAAGTCAATGTTCGAAACTCTTCCAATCACAACAAGTCCATCAATCTTTTTCTAGAAGAGTTTTTATAGGTAAAAATAAGTAGATAAAATAGTTTAATATGAAATCAATCTTAGGATTTAATTGAGTAGTCAATTTTAGGAGTTACAAAATTAAAAATTTAATTGGAAGAGTTAATTGATTAGTATAAAATAAAATATGAAATTAATATGAATTAATGTTAGGTGTTACAAAAACAAAATTTAATTGGGAGAGTTAATTGTATGAAATAAAATATAAACCTAATATGAAGTAAAATATGATCTTAATATGAGACATTTAATGCTATCAAAAAGCTAAAATTATAGGTTATGTTGTGAGATGTGCAAAAACTATCCAATCCGCCGGATCTCCATAGGCGTAACAAAAACTTCAGTAGTTGGCTTGAGATAAATTTGGAACATAATGGATGACCGAGACCGCTTGCTCTTTCCTGAAACAAGTTGAAGCAGAATTGAAGGGTTCGAAGAAACAACAAAGGGCACACAAATATTTGTATTCCAATCAAATGCACTACATAGAAAAAAAAATACTTACATCCAAAGAGCAAGATAAGATAATTGTTTATGAGCATATGCAAGCTAAAATAATGAGCAACTCGATATTCAATGATGAACGTATGCAAGCATCACCAAGTTTTACCTGAAATGCAAACCGATGTTAGATTTTCCAGCCTAAACAATGTGTCTGAGAGAATTTTAGAAAAGTTAATTTTCGAAACTCTTTCAATCACAACAAGTCCATCAATCTTTTTCTAGAAGAGTTTTTATAGGTAAAAATAAGTTGATAAAATAGTTTAATATGAAATCAATCTTAGGATTTAATTGAGTAGTCAATTTTAGGAGTTACAAAATTAAAAATTTAATTGGAAGAGTTAATTGAGTAGTATAAAATAAAATATGAAATTAATATGAATTAATGTTCGGAGTTACAAAAACAAAATTTAATTGGGAGAGTTAATTGTATGAAATAAAATATAAACCTAATATGAAGTAAAATATGATCATAATATGAGACATTTAATGCTATCAAAAAGCTAAAATTATAGGTTATGTTGCGAGATGTGCAAAAACTGTCCAATCCGCCGGATCTCCATAGGCGTAACAAAAACCTCAATAGTTGGTTTGACATAAATTTGGAACATAATGGATGACCGAGACCGCTTGCTCTTTCCTGAAACAATTTGAAGCAGAATTGAAGGGTTCGAAGAAACAACAAAGGGCACACAAATATTTGTATTCCAATCAAATGCACTACATAGAAAAAAAATACATTTACATCCAAATAGCAAGATAAGATAATTGTTTATGAGCATATGCAAGCTAAAATAATGAGCAACTCGATATTCAATGATGAACGTATGCAAGCATCACCAAGTTTTACCTGGAATACAAACCGATGTCAGATTTTTCAGCCTAAACAATGTGTCTGAGAGAATTTTAGAAAAGTCAATGTTCGAAACTTTTCCAATCACAACAAGTCCATCAATCTTTTTCTAGAAGAGTTTTTATAGGTAAAAATAAGTAGATAAAATAGTTTAATATGAAATCAATCTTAGGATTTAATTGAGTAGTCAATTTTAGGAGTTACAAAATTAAAAATGGGCAAATTTGGTTAGTAGGCTATTTAGAGAAATAGTGATAGTAAGTAGGCTTTTTTGTTTTTCAATTAAGTAAATATACCCCTCTTATTTTTTTTACCTTCAAACCTTCTCCATCCTCTTGTTTTCTTCTTTCTTCCAAATGCTTTTTAAAAACTGAATTTCTTTTTTATTTTCTTTTATTAATTTTTTTTGTCTTTTTTATTTTCTTTATTTTTTTATTTATTTTTCAGAATGAAGAATTTTTTCACACACCGGAATTATCACATACCGGAATTATCACATACCGGAATTTCCACATACCGGAATTTCACATACCGGAATTTTCACATACCGGAATTTTCACATACCGGAATTTTCACATACTGGACCGGAATTTTACATACCGGAATTATCACATACCGGAATTATCACATACCGGATTTTCACATACCGGAATTTTCACATACCATAATTTTCACATACCGGAATTTCACATACCGGAATTTCACATACCGGATTTTCACATACCGGATTTTCACATACCGAAATTATCACATACCGGATTTTCACATACCGGAATTTCACATACCAGAATTTCACATACCGGACATTTACATACCAAAACTTACATACCGGAATGAATTTTTAATTGTCTAATATTTAATTTTGCAAATTTTAGGGGGCTCGTTGTAATTTTGAAATTTTTTTTATTGTAATTTGCGTATATGATGACGGTTTGCAAAAATGGGTCCATCACCGTCTCTTTGGTTTCCAAAAGACTTGTTCTTTTTCCTAGTTGACAATGACAAATTGACAAGACGTGGAGGAGTTGAACATTATTTGAGTGGAGAATCTATATATATTACTAAAGCAGCACCCATTTTATCCACGTGTCAACCTCTAAGGTTGTCCACGTAAGCTTTTTTCCAATTTATTTACAGATTTGCCACAACGTATTTACAGATTTGCCATTAATTATTTTATGAGAAAATTTTTTATTAGAATTTGTAAACAGTCATCATGCCACGTCAATTTTATTTAAATAAATAATTAAAAAAAATAAATCTACATATTTACAAGATTTGACACATTTTTTAATTTAAAATTAAATTAAATTTTGCTCCTCTATCTAAATCTAAGTAAAAGTGATAATATATTAAGATATAAATATAATACTCGAATAATAATCTTTGTAATAGAATTTTAATTATGTTCTTTTATTTATTTAAAAAAAATAATTTTCATATGTTAGTCATATTAATTAATAAAAATATTTTTTACTATAAATTGATATCGAATATATAATACATGAAAGTGAAAATATAATATTTACTTAGACAATCCCGCACAAGGTGCGGGCACTAAACTAGTTATATGTTAAAATTGTCTCAAAATAAAAGTATTATGTAAACAAAAATAAATAGCGGACAGAAAGCACAAGGATCAAGTGTTGATTGTGCCGCTAGTTTTAATTCAGAAATTTCTGGAATGAAATTTCTGGTATGAACTTTCCGTATGAAATTTCTGGTATGAAAAATTCTGGTATGAAAAAATTCTAGTATGAAAAAAATTCTGGTATGAACTTTTCGTATGATAATTTCTGGTATGAAATTTCTGGTATGAGAATTTCCGGTATGAGAAATTCAGTCCAGAAAATAAAAAAGAAAATAAAAAAATAAATAAAAAAGGCAAGAAAAATAATAAAAGAAAACAAATTCAGTAATTAAAAATTAAAAATTATACTTATACAAAAAATAACAAACATCATTTATTCTTTCTTTCTAATAGAAGGGTTAATAATTTTTACCTACGATTAAATGAAAGTGGTAAAAAATTTGGGGTATATTTTTTTAAACAAAAACTAAAAAAAGCCTAGTATGTCAAATTCTCCCATTAAAAATTTAATTGGAAGAGTTAATTGAGTAGTATAAAATAAAATATGAAATTAATATGAATTAATGTTAGGAGTTACAAAAACAAAATTTAATTGGGAGAGTTAATTGTATGAAATAAAATATAAACCTAATATGAAGTAAAAGATGATCTTAATATGAGACATTTAATGCTATCAAAAAGCTAAAATTATAGGTTAGTAAGATAAGATAAGATATATATATATATATATATATATATATATATGAGATATAACTTACAAAACCTCTTTGGTATATGTATATCGATATTATATTCATATTTTTTAATTCATTTTTTTCTTTCTTAAAAAAACAATAAGCATCACATATGTTATATTATATTTGACTTTCATTTTTCATTTACTAAAATCTACCGAACAAACATATCATATATCAATCTCATACCCCAATCTTAATTTCGATATCTAAGTTGGAAGCCTCATATTCTTTTAGAATTATTTATTTTTAAAAAAAAGTTCACAACAATAAAATATATTAAGGCAATATTGGTCTTAAAAAGGGTAAGTTTATGACTTCGTTATAGATTCCGATCGATGAGATCGAGGTGTTGTCCCTTTGTTGTTTAGATTAAGGCTTGTGGAATCAATTGTTGAGAGAAGAAATTTTCGGTGGTGTATTTAGGGTTAGGAGACACGCTAGGGTTTTTTTTTGTAGGAAAGCCACTTTAAAAGGTATAACCCTTACAATTTCTTGAGGAAACAATTGTAGACTTGAGGGTTTCAATTTTCGGACTCGAACATGAGATGAAGGAACTCGGCATTGGATTTTTCGATTGATGAACGAAATCAGTAGTTTCAAGACTCGAATGTTGGGAGTTTTTATATGGGAGCTGGTAAAAACGAGACTAGGAGGGAAGGAGATAGAAAATTGGGCAAGGTCAAGAATGAAAAACAAAGGCTAAGGTTTCTACGTACGGCTAGTTTTAACAAGGACGAGATGAGGAGAGGGTTGGCTCAGGTTTCCGAAAGGACGAGAGCTTACCTTTCAACATATTTAAGAATGAGAGTAGGAGGGAAGGAAACTGAGATTTGGCAAGGCCGAGAATGGAAAACAAAGGTTATGGTTTAAGTGGTTTGGTTTGAACCACAATCAAAGATTTAATGTGATTTGGACGTAGCTTCAAGACGATTTGGGTGGATTCCTTTCCGGATAAATCGGTGGAGAAAGAGTGAGGTGGTTTGGTTACGGAGAAGAATGTTAAGGTTTGGAGATGGAGGGAGAGCTTGAGAGGAGTGGGGCGGGTGGTTCTGGGGGTGGAGGCAACGGCGCGGTTGACAAAAGGTAGATGGAGAAGCACAAGGTGGAAGAGGGACCTGACTTTGAGCCCATTCAAGCGGCGATAGTTTGGTGGTAGGAATGAGAGTGTTTGTGGAATTTGTGTTATTTGTTTATTTCCCTCTCAAACTATAATACCACCATACCGAGTGGGTTTCGTATTTACATATTTATATTATTTTTGAAAAAAATATGGATGGGCTATATCCGACCCCATGCACCCTTAAATCAACGTATGATGAGTAAGCTCTAGTTGCGTACAATGTAGAATGAGCGTATTGATAATAATGGCCTTGAAAAGGGTAAGATATGATTATGACTTCGTTATATACTCCGAACAACATTTGTTAAGATGCTTGGTTCGACTAGAGTGTCTAAGGCTCTTATAATGAAATGGTACGAGCCCACTCTATATTAACCGTTCATCTATTCCCAAATAATTAGAAAACTATTATTATATTTAAAAGAATAACTAGTTGATTTAATGGTGAGTTTATGATTGGGATTTGGGGTAGCTAGTCTATAGTAATTTTAGTTATGTATAGATTAAGTGGTTGTGTAAGAGTTGAATTTGAGTGTAGAATTGAAAAATGAAGTTGAAAGTATAAGGTGTGGCCAGATATTAATTTACTGGAGGTGGAGGCGAAGGAACTAAGGAAGTGAGAGAGGCGTGTGTGAGGGACGGGACTCGGGAGCAGTGTTTGTATATTTGGAATCCATCCCACATCGGTTAGACAGATGGATAGACAGCTTCCAATTGTGTATAAAATAAGAGATCGAGAGCTGAACAACTCATACCTTTCTCGGCCTTTTGGCTAAGATCAAGTGTAGTATCTGTTCTTATCAGTTTAATATCTGATATGTGGGCCATTGGTCCACTTCGATATTAAATTAATTTTTTAAGAGGGAGAGCCCGTCAAAGTAGCTTGCTACTTGGGCTCTCACGGGTCGCCCATGCGTTGCACTACTGCATGGGCCTGGCGCACCTCTCCAAGTTTAGTTTAATATTTTTCCTGATATCGTTGAAATTGGTTCCAATTAAATATTTTCGATTGAAGAACTTTTATGATAAATCGTGCCTTCCATCTTAGCTAATAATATTTGTTTCTTTTCCTAATTATGTATTAGCCTTAGATGGGAGATTTTTTTGATATATAATTACATAGGGCCGAATAATCCCGATATTAACTTTGCATTTAACTCCTCTATCTTAGCTAATAACATAGGGGCCGATATTAACTTGCATTTTACAGGATATTAAATACGGATGTAATTACAGAGGATCGAAACCACATACATATTTATTCATAGGATCGAAACCACACATACATATGTTTGTAGGAAATTAATAGTAGGATAGTATCCGATATGAACCCTCTATATTTAGAATTGTTTGTCCAACGAAATCGTTTAACTCTATATTTGAAAGTGTTTGTCCAACGAAAACATATCGCGTTTTTAATCTCATAATTGTTTTATTGTTTTTGGTACCGTTTCTCTATTTCTCCTACCCGTCGCTCTTTTGTGGTGAAAACTTGTGTTTTTATCTCCTAATCTCAGTGGTTTTTTCTCCTACCCATCGCTCTTTTATGATGAAAATTTTATGATTATCTATTTTGGTTCATACTTGGGAACAAACAAGAATTAAGTACGAGGCTTTTTGGTAGTATGTTTCCATACAAATCAAGCACCTTACAAGCTTGAACAATTTTTTTAAAAAAATCTAAAGCATGCTTATGTAAGATCTTGACTAAGCTCAGTCTCTTTGGGTTTAACCCCAATATTTACGGGGTTTGATTTCTGCTTTCTCCGTCTTCTTGAGGATCATCTCCTCAATTTTAAGAAAAGAAAGAAAGAATTAAAAAAATCTACTGAGATGTCACAGGAACGATTTGGCTGGTGGTCGAAGGCGGTTCGTAAACTAGGGCGTGGCGGGAGGAGGGTGAGTTCTTTATGGCTTTAGAGGAAGAGCCTTTTGTCTAGGTCTCTCCGTCTCCTTGAGGAGCGCTCTCTTTTCCATTTGAGTCTCTGCTGGTTACTACTGATGGACGTTTTGCCATGTTTGGAGATTCTGCCTCTTTCAATTGATCCAAACGGTAACCAACTCATTCCCCTAAAAAATCCTAGATCTACATTTACATATATGTCTGGGAACAACTTAGAAGAAAGAAGAGAAAGTGTATCGATGCTAGTGGTGACCATATGCCTAATAGATGTTGAAGGTGCTGATTTTTCTTGTTTGACTGGTTGAACTTTTACCTTTTTAAAGATCAAATCAATTTACATATAATTCTACACCAATCTGTATTCTCTTCTCACAATATCCTATATGTTCTCTTTCTCCATTCAAAACACAAAATGAGTGTGAAAAACGAGTCTTTCAAAGGAGCTAGGAGCCTTGTCTTCTCTCCCAACAACAGAACAATGAGAAAGCTGAAAGAAAAGAGCAACACTTATCTAAGAACTATGAGAATGAACCAAAGAATAAAACGGTTCTTTCTACAAGTGTGAAGTTTTTGAATAACAAAGTATTTTGCCTCTCTTGTTTCTATGGATTTGTGACGGCAAAATTCTTGGTTTGGTTGACCATCTTAAACAGTGTGAATTGTGATGTTTTCTTGAGTTTAAACAGGACCATTGAAGATTCAGTTAAGTTGTTTGTTCAGCTTAGACTAGTGCAGCTTAGGTGCTTTTTGTGGACAAATGAGGAGCTACATTCTCAAGGATCTTTTCACTTGAGTTTTCTTGACTTTATTTACACTTATTATCAACTAACTATAAATAACTATGATAATATTATGAGAGTAATTTCTGATGTTAGATCAACAGTTTATAATAAGGCAAAACCTTGCAATCTTGTCTCTTTCTTTGTGGTTTTCGGCATGTGGTTTGCTAACACAGGTTCAGGGATCAAGACCAAACGAATGAGGAACGGGATATGTTTGATTGATACAAAAATTTCTCCAGGTCCACAACATAAGAAAGTGGATGTAATGCTCAGTAACAAGCATTGCGTGATGATGAACAAAATTTGTAATGAAGGAACAATTTGTGTTTGGTTTTTTAAGGATGCAAAATCCGCCTTGAACCGGCCCGTTGTTGCACTCGTTTTGACTAAGTTACAATTAACAAATTGTATGATTATGAAGTGTAGAACACTATTATCCCTTTTTTGGCAATATGTTGATCAAATTAGCTTTTTGATCCAAAACGCATGTAAAAATGATGACTTGAACAAGCTGGATACTCAAGGTGAAAAAAACATTAAACTAAAATTTTTGTTCGGAACAAAGGAATTGAACTCCCAATTACAATTATTGTTCCTTGATGAAGATCGCCTTTTGGAACTGTCGAGGTATGTAGAAAAAGAATTTCTGGACCAATTTGAATCTGACTTGTAAAAACGAAAATATTCAAATGATTATGCTAGCTGAGACAAAAACGAAAGACGAGCCTGAGGAAAGGATATGGAAAAGCACAGGTTTCGATAAAATATTTTTTATACCGGCGATGGGCTTTGCGCGGGGGGGGGGGGTGCCTACTCTGGAAAGAATACCATATATAAAAGGGGAAAAGGTGGAATTTATTAAAGCCTCACAAAGGTTTCTACTGGTTAAACATACAAATTTTAATTCACAATTTGAATCTATGATCTTCTTCATATATGCGTCGCCGAACGAGCAATTGAAAAATCCGTTTTGGATAGAACTTCAGAGTGCTATGGAGAGTATCCAATTACCGATGATTGTTATGGGTGACTATAATGATCTGATGGAACCATCGGACAAAAAGGAGGTGCTACAGTCGCGAATAATAGATTCGACAGACTTTTGCAATTGTCTAACCAATTTTTCCTAACAAACTTAACAACCAAAGGAAATGACTTCACTTGGAAGAAAAAGAAAGAAGGAGATAATAACACATACGAAAAATTAGATAGAGTGATGACCTCCTTGGAAATCATCCAACAATACCCCATTTACATACCTGGAATCATGCTTTTACAAACTCCGATCATTGCATGATTTCCGTTAATTTACAAAACAACCAGACAACCACAAAAAACAAACCGTTTAGATTCGAATCAATGTGGATGCTAAGACATGACTGCAAAAACATTGTGAAACAAGTATAGAGGAACCAATACCAAGGTACAAAAATGTTTAATATAGTCAAGAAGACTAGTCTACTCAAACAAAAATTAAAACAATGGAGTCGAGAAAAGTTTGGTAATATAAACAAACAACTACTCAAAGTGGAGGATGAACTAGAACGACTACAAAAAGTGACTTTCTCACAATTTCACCAAGACATTAATAATAAGATTAACAGACTGACAAAGAAAAGAGAGTGTCTAATAAAATACCAACATAAATATTGGACGCAGCAAGCAAAGACGGCAAATTTACAATTTGGTGATAAGAACACCAACTTTTTTCATAGAAAAGCAACAGGCCGAAGAAATAAAAAGATAATCACAACGATTACTAAAAATAATGGTGAAATTCTAGCAAAAGATACGGACATTGATGAGGAATTTGTAAATGACTACAAAACTCGATTTCAATCAACATCAATTGATAAGAATAAGCTACAAAACCAGTTACAGGTCATCTTACCAGAAATTAACGCAGATGATAATTTGAAATTGGAAATGCCTTTTTCTACAAGTGAAATTAAGGAAGCAATATTTAATATAGGAGCTGACAAATCGCCAGGTCCGGATGGGATGCCAGCAAGTTTTTATCATAAATATTGGCATATTATAGGACCATCAATCACTAGAGCTGTCAAGAGTTTTTATAGAAATGGCAAAATTCTTAGACAACTCAATCACACTTTTATAGCACTCTTACCAAAGATTGATAATCCAACAACAACATCACACTATAGACCTATCAGTTTAGTTTCAACGGTTTATAAAATTATCTCGAAGATATTAGCAAAAAGACTGAGTCTAATTCTCCCAAAACTTATCCATCCTTTACAAAGCGCTTTCGTTAAAAATAGAGCAATCCACGATAATGTGCTCATTGCCCATGAAATCTTCCATGGTTTCAAATCAAAAAAGGAAAGGAAGGATACATGGCTATTAAATTAGACATGGAGAAAGCATATGACAAAGTTGAATGGGAGTTCCTTAAAGAGGTGATGGTCAAATTTGGATTTGGAGAAAAATACCGGAATTGGATTCATGAGTGTATTTCAACGGTTTCATATTCTTTATTAATCAATGATTCTCCCACTAATCTATTTACTCCGCAAAGGGGACTTAGACAAGGTGACCCACTATCCCCGCTTCTGTTCAATCTTTGTTCGGAGGTGTTAGCTAGAAACTTACAAAAAATATCAAATGAAAATCCTAAATCTATTGACTTCCCTATTTCAAGAAATGGGACTAGAATCCCATTTTTAGCTTTCGCAGATGATATTATTATTTTTACCAAAACCTCAACGCAAGCTAATGAAATGGTTCGGGTGGTGCTAAAGGACTATTGTGACATATCTGGTCAGATGGTCAATTACCATAAATCCATGTTTCAAACTACCAATAATGTAGATCAAAGCAATAAGAGAAGAATTCAGGGTCACCTCGGAATCAGTATTTCTACCAATTTAGAACAATACCTAAGATGCCCAATTATCAATGGACATGCCAAACATATTTCACTCCGTCATCACAAAGACTAAACAACAACTGACTAAATGAGGTAGAGAAGAAAAAAAAGCTCTCTACTGTAGATTCAGAGGAAACCCCTCTTCTCATAGAAAGGAAACCCCTTCTTCTGATCTTCCAAATCTAAGCAAAAAGAATACATATCTCCACTATAATCAACTTTCCTGAAACTAACAAAGTTAAACTTCAACAACAGTGGATCTCCCAATTTCAGAAACCTGGGAAAATCTCCCACGATCATAAACTTTAATGGAAAATCTCATAAGATCATAAATCTCTTAGCAGACAATATATTTCCTGAAACTATTTCTCTTTACAAGAATTTTGGAACTACAAAGAGGAGAGGAGATTATGTTCTCTTTTTCTGTAACACACAACGAGCTGGTCACAACAAGTTTTAAGTACTAACCATTTCTCTATCTCGATCAGATCTACACGCTGCCAACAATCATATCTCTATCTCGATCAGATCTACACGCTGCCAAAAACCATGAGCGTGACCGGATTTGGGGGACTCGAAGCCTGTCGTCCTCTGATACGCTTGTTAAAAGCCTCCGGCTCTTCTCCACGTCTCTCAGTAATCACAGATTCGAGTCTTTGTTCGCCGGTGAAGTGTGGTGTACCTTCCTCCGGAAAACTCAAATCAATCGGGTTTTAGATCTGTGAGATCACTCAAAATTTGTCGGAGGACACAACCCACCTGAAACTTTGTGTTTCCCCCAACAACGACAACCTGGTACCGAGGACACAACCCACCTTAATGCTCTTCTCAGTTTACACACCGGAAACGTATAAAATCAGTATCTAAATCCTTAGTGGAGCAAGGATCTTAGGGAGGCCCTCACCGGAGTCACCGCCGCTACTTTCTTTCTCTTCTAGCGGCTTGTTTTCTTGTGTTGCCCTAGCAAAAGAGAAGGTTAATTAGTATATCTAATTAACATAAAACATAAGCCCATTCTCAATTCTTTGGGCCTTTCTTTGTTTTGGGCTTATTTTTTAAGCTAAAAAAAAGACAAATTAAGATATCCTTCGTTACCCACAAAAATGATCCTACCTTTACAAAATAAGCTTTTCCCTTTATCTTAGGATACAAGAGGGAAAAATAATAATATAATTAAAATTTACGATTACCAATTTATTTTTCAACCCTTTTTTTAACAATTTCCTCGTTACAAATCATTAATCTTTTAAACTAAAAGTTTACACGTTTATATATCATGATACCCGTGTACAGCAGCCTCATCTTCTCTGTTTTGATGCTGTCTTTGGGGCGTTTCGAGTGTTCGTCGAGAAGGGAGCGTGGATGTGTGATCGACTCCTGATGGCTATGTTGCAGTCCAAATCTGAGGTGTCCACAGTTGTTCCCCAGGCTTTCTGCTTGTGTACATCCTTTGAAGATGAACGTTCATGCTCGTCGCTTCCAGCGGACTGGATCATTATGCTTTCCCTTGAAGACGTCTCTGCTTTCGGGTTTTTTATGATATATTTCTGTGTTTTCTTTTCTTCTTGGGTTGTGGTCATTCATGACGGTTTGTCCGTCTGCCGATCTTTTCGGCCTTTCGATCCCATAGTCGGCGCGCCGTTTATGAGATCGAACCGCTTTCCGTTATCAAAAAAAAAAAACAACAACTGACTAAATGGAAAGCATCCTCACTGTCTCAAGAAGGAAGAATAACGTTAATAAAAGCTAACCTTAATGCAAAACCAAGTTATCTAATGCAGGCGTTCATGTTACCGGAAAGTATACATAATGAATTAGACAAAATTAATAGAATCTTCTTTTGGAATAAGGGAGCTAATCACCATCCTTTGATAAGTTGGGATAAGATCTGTAAACCTCGGAGTCTAGGTAGAACGGGGATAAGAAAAGCAGAAGACATGAACAAAGCACTACAAATGAAACTCTTGTGGAAAATAATGGCAGAACCAGATAACGTCTGGGTCAAAATCGTAGAAGAAAAATACCAAAAAGGGACAAGCCTCTAGAATTACGAATGTGGAAAGAATGTGTCATGGCAATGGAAAAACTTGTTAAAATTACATAAAGAATTTGATAAAGGGTTGGCATGGAGAGTAGGGGATGAAAATACGGTTAGATTCTGGAAGGATAAGTGGTTGCTAGATAAACCGCTTAAACACGTCATGACAAACCAGAGTGGAGTAAACCTTTCAGAATTAACTTCCTCGTACATTAATAATAAAGAATGGGACCAACAGAGAATAGATCTGTTAAAAACAATTTTACCAAGTAATGTACTAGACAAAATTAAGAACTATAACCTTCCCAAAACAGAAATTCGTGATCGTCTGTATTGGTCAGGAAATGAGGAAGGGTGGTATTCCACAAAATCATCTTTGGAGTTGATACACAAACGGAAAGTTGGTGTTACTCAGGATAAATCATGGATTTGGAAAATGGACTATATGCCTAAAATTAGGAATTTCTTATGGAAGTTAGCTATGAATGACCTACCTACAAAACAAAATCTTGACAAACAGAGAATCCCGGTAGTCATGAATTGTGAGTTCTGTAACCACCATACTGAAAGTGCTAAGCATCTTTTCTTCCAATGCCCAATCATGATAACAACTATCGACAATCAACATGTAAATTCTAGTTTACAAAATATAGATATAGATAATCAAGGAATCACTGAGTCCCTGGTTGAACTCAAGGATTCAATTTCGAACAGTGAAATGAAACTTGTAGTGGTCATTTGGTGGAACATGTGGATGGCCAGAAATCAATTTGTTTTTAACAAAACAAAATTTCCACTGAACATTAAGACCACCGCTATTAACCAAATTTCGAGTTGGGATCTAGCAAATTCCGACCAAAACAAGATTTCTCCATCAACGAAACCACAAAGAAGAAAGAAGAAAAACATTAAATGGCAACGACCAAAGGATGGATCCTTTAAAATCAATTTTGATGCTTCATTTATTTCAACAAACAACTGCTCGTATGGTTTTTCATTCGGAACCAACATGCGATTCCTACAGCCGTAGGATGCGGCAAGTGTAATGCTGAATCCGTTTTAGAAGCAGAAGCACTTGCTTTGAGATATGGCCTTCAAAAGGCAAAGGAGTGTGAAATTACATGCATCGAGATAGAAGGAGATGGCCTTACGCTCGTCAACTCGATTAAGCGAATGTGGAAGCCACCATGGGAGCTCGATATGATGATTAACGATATTACGATTATTATGTCTAATTTCCATAGCTTCACCGCACAACATGTTTTTAGGGAGATCAACAAGGTTGCGGACAAGATTGCTTCACACGGATACAATGGTCAGATGGAAGTGGATGGAATCCCAGAAGATGTTCAAGACCTCATCCGAAAGGATGCGTTAGGACGATCAATTTCTAGAAATTGATTCTCCTAAATCTTTACCTATGTATAAAAAAACCCCCAACATTTACAAAAGGTTCGTCAAAAATATTTCTTTCAAACTCGTTTTCATGGCTTGTTATATGAGGATGGTCAATCTGAATTACGAACTTGCCTATTGTGCCTGTAATAAAGCATTTCATGGTCTTCGATTATGATATTTGATTCCCTGCTTTCTTTATGCTTCAGAAGGCATTCATATACCTTATTTACATGTCTATGCTTATCTCATCATCACCTCTCTTCGGCGAAGTTGCCGGTTTTGGCTTCTGCCGACCCACATCCACGAAATTCTCCTTTCTTTCTAGATTACCAGGTCACTTAACCACGCCATAAGATTCAATTTTAACAACTGCCTCACCACCACTACCCTACTTGGCTGCTCTTTGAATTTTGAATTTCAAACTTGCATTTATATCAAGGGATAGATTAATTGTCTAGTGCATGAACCCTTTCTTCATACACTCATGTTCCCTCATGATTATAAATATTTTCTATGGATTCGACAAATCCAATTTTATACGCTTTAACGAGCAAACTTACTCAAATTGCATTCTTGTCCAAGAATGAATACAACCCACAACTTTACTTGTGAATATAGACCAAAAAACAAGGGGAGATGATGGCCTCAATCGGATGAACGTCTATGGATTTGATTAGTCTAATATTATTTTTTTTGGTGGGAAGGAGAGTCAGTGGTCTCCGGCGCATCTGGACGCACTTTTATTAATAGAAAAGAGGGCTAAGTAATTATCACACGGGGGATACTCCGACCCCTTACATCATCAAATAAAAGATCAACTATACCCTCCGGCGGGTCACACACTCAATCCAATAAGAAGGTTCAAAGAAAAATTAGCAACAAAGTCTGCTACCCTATTTGCCTCGCGGCGGGCATGTCGAAACAGGATATTCCAGTTTCTTTTCAATAAGTCTTGGCACATATGTATCAGACTGACAAGAGGATGGTGAGTGGCAATTTGTTTCTTGAGAAGAGTGATAATCAACTGAGAATCAGACTCAATGATACCCGATCGATTTTCCAACTCCCAAGCAACCCTAAGACCATGAATCATACCCCATAGCTCAACCACGGGGACAAAGCATAACCCTAAGTTGACAACAAATCCGTTCAACCACTCTCCTACCTTATTTCTAACCACAACTGCTGCAACCGCGTGTCCATCAATCTTCATAGACCCCTCCGTATTAACTTTGATAAAGCCATCTGGAGGAGGCACCCATGCAACATTAATCGTGCTTCTCGACACTCTTTTTGTGGTGAAAACTTGTGTTTTCCTATTTCTCCTACCCGTCGCTCTTTTGTGGTGAAAACTTTTGTTTTTATCTTCTAATTTCAGAGGTTTTTCTGTCGACCCACATGTACAAAAGTATCCTTTCCTTCTAGATTACTAGGTCACTTAAGCATACCCTAAGATTCAGTTTTGACAACTGCCTCACGACCAAAACCTACTTGGATGCTCTTTGAAATTTGGATTTCAAACTTGTATTTGTATTTAGGGATAGATTAATCGTCTAGTGCTTTGAACCCTTTGTTGATACACTCATGTTCCCTCATGATTAAAATATTTTCTATAGATCCGACAAATGCAATCTTAATTGCTTTAACATGCAAACTTACTCAGATTGTGTTCTTGTCCATGAATGGATACCACCAACAACTTTACTTGTGAATATAAACCAAAAAACAAGGGGAGTTGATGGCATATGTCGGATGACCGTCTATGGATTCGACCAATCCAATATTACAAAGTAATCCGGTTGTAGGTTATAAACCCATAAAAACAGATAAACTTACCCACTATACCGATAAACTTACCAGAAAATATCCCACTAACGCCATGAATCGGCGCTACCCAATCAACAAAATGCTATGTACTTCTAGCCATATCTTAAATGGAATAGGATTTCAGGCCTACGATACCCCCCAAATCGAATCTATTCTTACCAAGTAACTGTGATTATAAGCTTCTGAAACATAAGAGGTATGTGTAACACCCCGAATTTTCAGAACTCGGAGTATTACTGGTTAGGACCTCACAATGGGTCCCGACCTCAGTTTGACAACAACATAACTAGGATCTTGCAATAAAACACAAATAAAGAAACCGAAGTTCATAAAAACCATGTTTTTAGAGTAATGAATGCAACATTGTCTAGCAGCCTAAAGTACTTAAACAAAAGAAAAGAACAACTGTCTTAACCAAAAGAAAGGAAAGACAAAAACAACCCCCAACCCCACTCTAAGGAGTACGGAGATCCGGCTGACCACTAATTCCGGATCACTCAACTGCTGATCTAACCTGCGGTAAGTCTAAAACAACAACAAGAAGAACCGTTAGCTAGTTATCCAAATATTAGCAGAATAATAGCAGCACAAACACACTCAGAGAAATATAAACACTCATCATGCTTTCAAACAAGTCCGTTTTATTATCTTGATTTAAATTACTCTTTCACTCTAGTGATACTTATTTTGTGACACGAGGGATTCCCAAACCTCGCATCCACCCCCGTGTAACCATCAGGAATGGATCCGATGCATCTCACCTTGTACCTGCCTGGTCTGGGTATAGAGAACCTCCCAGTCTCCTGTCAGAGCTGGGCAGTGATGTCACGGCCCGTTATACATACACTTGGGCCTTAAACATAATAACAACAGTCGTCCTAGCAAGTTATTATTATTAAACACGCAAATAGCACACACAACTACTATCACTCAACTAACACTCAGAAACTGGCTAAGTAAGTCGCAAGGACTTACCTGATTCAAAACGCTCTAACCCTTCTCAAACAGTCCGTACTCGTAGTAACTCAAGCGCCTATCAATGAAGGCATGTGTATCAAAATCACATCTCTATGTCCAACCTCATGCGAAGGAATTACGGAAAGAACGATTCTCATACGGTAAAAGACCGCTTTACCCTTAGTGTAGAAAATTCTCCTGGTCACTTCTTGACCTCTAATATTTCTTTTGGAACACTTTTCTAATCTATGATTACTTCCAAAACAGTTTACTAAGGTTATAAAATTAATCTCATCCATTCGTCATCTGGAATCGCATTATTTCATTCTCGGGTATTATCTAATCTTATATATATATATCTATATAACTATATATATACTTTCGTGCATATTTACCTTCCTTCCAATTATATAAAATTCGTAACTCCTAGGTATTTAGATACATACATAAATTCACATATTTTATAATTTCACCAACTCAACTCATAAGTATACTTTTATTTCAAGTAATATATATATACGTATATTTATGTACTCGGCATACACTCTCCTATATAAGCTCACACCTGCTCTTATTAGCCTTCCGTAATCGAATGTACATAAGTACTTATATGTATCCTATATATATATATATTCCGAACCAACTTATTCATACACATCTTGCATCTCCACTCACGTTTTCTTACCATATACTAACACCGTACCCGTATATATATGCACATTTACGTCTCTTATACTTATTAATCTATACATATATACATGCTGCAGAAGAAGACCCATTCTACATCACAACTCTACATATATACCTACTGTAGTGGAAAGAAGGGGTGGAGGAGCCGGCTTACCGGAGCTGCAGTCCGGCGAGGTGAGTCCTAGGTGGTGCGCTAGCGTTCCGGCGGTCCTTCACTGGTGGTCGACCTGTTGGTTGCAACGGTTGGCGGCGAGGTGAGACCCGGCAATCGACTGCGCAGGACGGGAGAGGTTAACATCGTCGGACTCGAACCAGAAAACGGAAAGAAGGGAGACGGAAAGAAGAAGGAGGCCGGGATCTTACCGGCCCGACTGGAGGCGGACGGTGGCGGCTGCGCAGTGGCTCCGATGGAAGACGAAGGCGGAGCAGCGTATCGGTGGCGGCTCCGGCGTCGTGCGATACTGCAGTTGTTCGTCGTACAGAGAGGAAGGTAAGCGGTGGGAGACTGCACTCGGAGGAGGGACGGAAAGAGAGATGATGTGTCTTACCGGACTGACAGCGGCGAGCGGCGGGAGCGGTGGTTGCAGGGAGTCCGGCGGCAACACAGTTTTTGTGAGTGCAGCGGTTTGCGAGGAGGGAGTAGCACAAGCGGCACAAGAGATTAGGAGGAGCGTAAATAGTGGATTAGGTTAAGAGACGGATTAGGGTTAGGAGTTAATTAAGTGGGCTGCTAATTGGGCTTTGTAGTGGCCCACACCCGTTCCGCTATGTGACTATAAAAACGGATACGCAACTCGTTATTTGCGTGCGGAAATTTTATAAATACGGAATTAAATTCCGTATTTTATAACTTATTTTTATTCTTATTTTAACGTACGTAAATTATTTCCGGTCATTTAATTTATCATTTTATGTGAATCTAGGTCACATAAAATGATAGAACTAAACTCGTTTATTTTACTTATTTATTTATTTACGATTGTCGCATCGGACCTTGGTTAATTTCGATTTACCGGACTTAAAATTTTCTGTTATTACATCAGTGCCCTCTTAAAAGAAGTTTCGTCCCGAAACTTAGAATGTTCCTCTTACTCACACGTTTCCTTCGGTATATTTTAGTTTTCTTGACATTTTCAGTTTCTACCATGCAACTACTCAAGTATTAACAAAACAAGTATCACAAAGAAAAAAAAAACCGAATCACTCAAATCAATATGAAAACCGGAAAGGTCAAACAACACAACATCCGAGTACTAACTCGTCACATAGAAGTAATCTCTAACCCCGCAAAGAGCTCGGGATAGTTACGTCTAATACTCTCCTCCGTCTCCCAAGTGGCCTCATTAGCTCCTCTCCTAGACCACTGGATCCTCAGCATAGGTATCTCCTTGGATCACAGACGTCTGGTATTGCGTTCCAAGACAGCTACTGGGTACTCTACAAATGTATGGTCAGGCTCAACTGTCAGATCCTCATGGCTGATGACGTGTCTCGGATCCGAAATGTACTCTCTCAACTGAGATACATGAAAGACCGGATGAACACTCTCTAGTCTTGGCGGTAGTGCTAGTCTGTAGGCCACCTCCCCAACTCTCTCCAGGATCTCAAAAGGTCCGACATATCGGGGACTCAGCTTCCCCTTAATGCCGAAACGCCTGACCCCTCTCGTAGGTGACACTCTCAGCCACACCCGTGCACCCACTCTAAACTCCAAAGGTCGACACCTTTTGTCGGCGTAGGACTTCTGACGACTCTGAGCTGCTAACATTCGCTCTCGAACTAGGGAAATCCGAGCGATGTCATCCTGTATCTGATCTGGAGCTACTCCATCAACTCTGCTAGGCTCATCCCAACATAATGGTGTACGACATCTCCGCCCGTACAAAGCCTCATAAGGAGCCATCCCAATAGACGCGTGTCAGCTATTATTATATGAAAACTCTACCAATGGAAGATGATCTGGCCATACCTGTCCCCAATCTAGTAAACACGCCCGAAGCATATCCTCTAAGGTCTGAATGGTCCTCTCAGACTGTCCGTCTGTCTGTGGATGATAGGCTGTAGTGAAGTGGAAACTCGTCCCCAAAGCAGTATGTACCTGCTGCCAAAATCTCGAGGTAAAACGTCCATCTCTGTCAGAGACGATAGTCCTCGGTACTCCATGGAGTCTCACAATGTGTCTGGTGAACTCCTCAGCCAGACGACTCACTGGCCACGTTTCCTTAATCGGAATGAAACGTGCGGTCTTCGTCAGGCGGTCTACCACTACCCAAATAGCATCAAATCCTCTGCCGAGTCTCAACCCAGTGACAAAATCCATAGATATATCCTCCCACTTCCACTGTGGTACTGGAAGTGGGTGGAGCTCTCCTCCAGACTTACGGTGCTCAATCTTGACCTGCTGGCAGGTCACGCACTGAGCTACATACCGAGTCACATCGGGCTTCAAACCACCCCACCAGAAGGACTGTCTCACATCCTTGTACATCTTACTCGCTCCAGGATGTACTGAGTATGGGGTAGCATGAGCCTCACCTAGTATCCTCTGTCTCAACTCACTGTCTGACGGCACACAAACGCGGTCCTGACGTCTCATCACTCCATCTGCACCAATAGTAAACTGTGGGGCCTCATCTCGAGATATCTTGTCTCGAATCCTGATCAAAGTAGGGCAAGTCTCCTGCTTCTGTCGGATCTCATCCAACAGATCAAGAAGTAACTCCATGGTAGACAACTGACCATCAGTATCGGGAAACTGAATCTCTATCTCCAACCAAGCCAAATCCCTCTGCAACTGTGGTTGTACTGTCAACCGGGCTATCGCCCTCTCTCTAGGCGTCTTCCTGCTCAAAGCATCAGCTACTACATTCGCCTTTTCGGGGTGGTAGAGGATCTCAAGGTCGAAGTCCTGATCAACTCCAACTACCGCCTCTGGCGGTTATTCAACTCTCTCTGAGTGAATATGTACTTCAGACTCTTATGGTCTGTAAAGATCTGACATGTCGCCCCATAGAGATAGTGACGCCAGATCTTAAGAGCATGGACTACTGCAGCCAACTCTAGATCATGTGTGGGGTAGTTCTCCTCATACGTCTTCAACTTTCGAGACGCATAGGCTATGACCTTACCCCTCTGCATCAAGACACACCCCAAGTCCAGCTTGGATGCATCACTGTATACCACAAAGTCATCAATACCCTCAGGCTGTGCTAAAATCGGAGCGGACGTCAATCTCCTCTTCAGCTCCTCAAAACTCTGTTGACACGGCTCAGACCAGACAAACCGAGTGGTCTTCCTCAGAAGACAAGTAAGTGGTCGGGCAATCAAAGATAACCCTTCCACAAACCGGCGGTAGTAACCTGCTAAACCTAGAAAGTTGCGAACCTCCTTAACATTCTTAGGAGGTTGCCAAGAAGATACTGACTCGATCTTCGCCGGATCGACCTTAATACCCTCAGCAGTCACCACGTGACCTAAAAAAGCCACATCTGACATCCAAAACTCACACTTGGATAGCTTAGCATACAGCTGGCTATCCTGTAGAATCTGCAGTACTGTCCTCAAGTGTCCGACATGCTCCTCTCGACTCCTGGAGTAGACTAGGATGTCGTCAATGAAGACCACTACAAACTGGTCTAAGAAGTCAATGAATATCCCATTCATCAACTCCATGAACACCGCTGGTGCATTAGTGAGCCCAAATGGCATCACTACGAACTCATAATGACCATACCTAGTCCGGAATGCCGTCTTAGGTATGTCCTGATCTCTCACCCTCAACTGGTGGTAACCTGACCTCAAGTCTATCCTCGAGAACACAGACGCTCCATGCAACTAGTCCAACAGGTCATCTATGCGTGGTAATGGGTACTTGTTCTTGATGGTCACCTTGTTCATCTCTCTGTAGTCTATGCACAGCCTCATCGATCTGTCCTTCTTCTTCACAAACAACACTGGTGCACCCTAAGGAGACACACTAGGGCGTATGAAACCCTTCTCTGCTAGCTCCTCTAACTGCTTCTTCAGCTCAAGCAGCTCTATAGGTGCCATACGGTACGGAGCCTTCGAGATAGGTCTCGTGCCCGGCTCCAAGTCAATGCTGAAATCAACGCTCCTCTGTGGGGGTAGTCCTGGCAGGTCGTCACTGAATACCTCTGCAAACTCGCATGCAACAGGTATCTCCTCTATAGTCAGGCTATTGCTTTCCTTCATGGCATAACACCAGAAGGCTTCGCAACCCTGTGCTATCAGTCTCGCTGCTCTCACTGCACTGATAACTGTACCTGACTTTCTGAGGTCCCAACCTCGGAATATTACTCTATGGCCCTCCTCCATGGCAACGGTCACTATCCTCCTACCAATGTCTAAAACTGCTCCGTGTTTCCTCATCCAGTCTATCCCTAAAATGACATCCTCATGAGCTAAGGGCATGACTAGAAAATTGACTAGCCAGTCTCGATCTCCCATGCGAACAGGACATCCAAAGATCTCTCTAGTCCCTCTTACCTTACTCCCATCAGGTAAGCCTATCATAAAAGGTATCTGATAGCATGAATTATAGTCTATATTTTGGGGTTTGTTTGGACGTTTTATCTTTCATAATCTGCATGTTTGTATGTACATTATGTGATTTTACTACCATTTCATCTACATTTGCGAGAATCGAGGTCTACACCTAGTTTCGTTGTAATTGCAGGTAATATGGTACGTTTTTGCATCAAAAAGGAGTCAAGAGTCATTTGGAGCTACATCCAGGAAGCATAGCCATGGATTAAAGATTTGCTTTGGACCAGTTTTGAGAGATCCTACATTCAGTTATGAGTCACCTCGGTTGACCAGAGGTTCACCTCAACCGAGGCGATCCAGAGACGCCAACTCGACCGAGGCGAATACCTAGGACGCGGCGAGAATATTTTATTCTTGGCTGAGATCTTTTAAAATTGGAAAGTGATCTTATATTTTTGGGCTGAGCTTCTAGAAGGAAGGAGATATGCAGAATCATATATTTTACCTATATTTATGGGATAATATCTTTCTAAGATTTATTATCTTTGGAGGTTTATTTTCCTATAAAAAGGGTTGGATTTTCACAATTCCAACATCACGCTATACCGTCGATCAGGATTTACACACGCAGCAGCCGCAGTCTACTCCAATTTGGGAGTTGTTGAAGAACCTTTTTGAAGGTTGAAGGAAGGTTGAAGATCATAGCTTTTATAGCTGTTTGAAGGGTTTTGTAAGATTGTCTTCAATTCCTTCCTTGTTGTCTTGTCTTGTTGGATTATTATCCAAGGAACGCTTTTGTTTGTGATATTTGATTCAGTTATTGAAGTCTTTTCATCAAATTCTTCTTTGTTCAAATATTCACCTTTTCCCATATATTTAATACTTTCATGATGATGATGAGTGGCTAATTTCCTTGTGTGATTCTAGGGTGATTGGCTGAAGGTTGTGGGAAAAACAATGATAGAATAATCTTAGATTCCAGTAGGATCCTGAAAGTTCGAGTCTTTAACCTTAACCCTAAGCATCTCGTTCGGTTGATGAACATCTCGGCCGGGGTGGAATTCTTCTGACCGAGGTGACTTATCCGACCTTAAACTGAGAGTTAAGTGTTAGAGTTTGCCAAATCCTATTCTTATTATACCTTTCTGGTTCAATGCAAGCTTAGGATGAGACTTACCCGGTAATTCCTTAGTTTGTGTATCAACGATCATAAGTGTAGGTAATAAAGGTTTATCCTTTATTGGGGTTTGAGTGTGCTTCCATCCCATCTTTGTGAGTTAGCCTGAGACTTACCCGGTAAAGGTTGATTCTATTCCCTTAGATGGTATGTTAGTTTGAGGTTATAGTTCTTTATCTTAATTCCTTGAGACTTACCCGGTAATAGGAGTTACGGTTTAGGATTAGTGTGTAGTGAGACTTACCCGGTGATCTACTCCACTTTAGAAACACCTTCCCCACGCAAAAATCTCAGCTTTGTCCACTTATCTATAGATCTTGAGTTGGAACCACAACTAGATGCTTTAATCCCTAGAATTGCATGTTTGTTTTATTTGACATCTTATTCATCTTTGATTGTGTTAATTGCTCTTGTGGTTAGCATTGACATTAGCATACCGTATTGACTCTGTTTCACCGAGTCCCTGTGATCGACCCCTGGAATTTTCTTGCTTTTACTACGATTGACCCGTACACTGCGGGTTCGCATCCTTGTTTTAAGCTTAAGTCTAGGGTTATAAATTTAAAGCTTGCACACACCGTTTGGAGCGAACAGTATCCCCTCTACAGTAGCTAAGGACAACCTATCTACGCATGCATCAGATATGAAGGAGTGTGTAGCACCCGTATCAAATAAAACTCGTACAGGTAAGTCATGAATCTGGATCGTACCTGTGGCAGTCGGTGCATCTGGCTGATCAGCATCCCTCAACTCAAACACTCGTGCCTGAGCTCCTCTAGTATCAGCCACACTACCACGTCCTCTGCCCCGACCTGATCCCTGCATAGAACTCTGTGGTGGTGTGTGTCCTGGAGCCCTGTAAGACTGCTGCTGACTAGGAGCTCTGTACTGCTGCTGCTGACTCGGAGTCCGGTACTGTGGCGGTCTTTGTATACTCCCTGATAAGCCTGCAGGAGAAGAACCCTGCTGAGATGGAGTCTTGCCCTGACGGCAGAATGCAGCTCTATGTCCAACCTTGCCGCACTGGAAGCAAGTCACTGCTGGCTTCGTGCAGTTCGATCGGATGTGTCCATAGCTACTGCAGTTGTGGCACTGTAAACCACCAGCTGAAGCCTGACCAGTAGCTGTATGGCTCTGTCGCCCCTGAGTCTGTCCCTGTCCAAAAGCAGCTACTCCTGAACTACCACTGGCATAACCTGTCCTTTGCCGCTTATCCGGCCTGTCTGACTGAGCAGTTCTCCTCGACACTATTCTGTCTCTCTCATATGCAGATGCTCTATCCTGATAGTCTGACAGAGTCTCACAGCGAAATCCTGCCAGATAGGACCGAGTGCTCTCTCTCAATCTCCTCGAAAAAAGATATACATGCTGCTCCTCAGGAGGTGCAGCTGGTCCAAGCAGTGTCAGTTCCTTCTGGAACTTCTTGATGGCAGCAGCAATCGGAATGTCCTCAAATCCAGCCTCAATGAAGTCCTGGAATCTCTCTTTCCTCAACGAGATAGGGCAGTATCTGTCTCTAACAATTACTCAGAATTCCATACTCGATCTCATAGATACATATAGAATTCTGTGGAAAGCCGTATTCGATGAAAGTCGTATGTACGGTTTGGGGGGAGATCTTTCATATCTTTCGAGATCCACCCTACAATATGGGGTCAAAAAGCCAAAATAAGTTATTTTAGCCCTTATAAAAAGAAAACCGATTCTTGAACCTCTTTCACGCTCATGTCACGTCGAGGTACTGCAGAAGAAAAAACTGCAAAATCCGATCCAATTTATCGTAATCGATTAGTTAACATGTTGGTTAACCGTATTCTGAAACACGGAAAAAAATCATTGGCTTATCAAATTATCTATCGATCAGTGAAAAAGATTCAACAAGAGACAGAAACAAATCCATGCTCCTCATCTGCTCCCAACTGGTGACTCGACTACGCATGGTCCACCACCAGGAATGAGCATCTCCAGTGAAGTAGGTCTGCACCAAGTCTACTTGCCGATCCTCTGGGCAGCGTATTGCCTCTAACGCAGTCTCTACCTGTCCAATCCAGTGCTCCACCTCCAATCCTATCTCTCCACTATATGAGGGGACCTTCTGAGAGTTGAAAGCCTTCAACCACTCATCCGGTCTCGGTGCTCTAGACCTAGTAGGAGCTCTATCAGCCATAACCCTCCTCTCAGGTACAGCTGGCACCTGAGGCGCTCTCTGTGTCACCTGGACAGATCTAACCGGTACTGGTGGTATCTGGGTAAGTCTCTCTGTCCTAGCAGCCTCCTCCATACGCTCAACGTATGCTCGGTACTCTCTGTACTTAGTCGCTCCAATGGAAACACATCTTGACTCCGTCGAACGTGCTCTCTGTGCTCCAGACCTAGCAATGGTCTCATTCCTAGCCTCAGGACCTACACTCTCAGCTACCTCCTCTACTCCAGCCTCTGGCATGATCCCTGCTGGTGGATCCTCTTGAGGAGCTCGACCTCGGTCTCGGGCTAGTGGGGGTCTACCTCCACGGCCGCGTCCTCTAACTGTAGGGGTCCTATCTCCCCTACCTGGTCCAGCTGGAGGGAGAGGTGGACGACCTCTGCCTCGACCAGTAGCTAGCGTAGCTCTAGTACGTGCCATCTGCGCAAGAATAATAACTATAATTACTACTAGCTGAAAGTCCAAAAGTCCAACTACAGTAAACCTAAAGTCTAACTAAGCATACTGAGATCCGCGGTAGTAGTGGTGGTCAGCCGTACTTTTCTATTCCCAACCAGACTATACATGCATTTAAAACTAAAAATTTTCTTTTTAAAACTCAGACCCCTTTTCGGGTTCTACTTAAAACTTATTCGGTCTTTCAGAAGATTTCAAGTGCCATTGTTGCCAACCTAGAGCTCTGATACCATGTTGTAACACCCCGAATTTTCAGAACTCGGAGTATTACTGGTTAGGACCTCACAATGGGTCCCGACCTCAGTTTGACAACAACATAACTAGAATCTTGCAACAAGACACAAATAAAGAAACCGAAATTCATAAAAACCATGTTTTTAGAGTAATGAATGCAACATTGTCTAGCAGCCTAAAGTACTTAAACAAAAGAAAAGAACAACTATCTTAACCAAAAGAAAGAAAAGACAAAAACAACCCCCAACCCCGCTCTAAGGAGTACGGAGACCCGGCTGACCACAACTTCCGGATCACTCAGCTGCTGATCTAACCTGCGGTAAGTCTAAAACAACAACAAGAAGAACCGTTAGCTAGTTATCCAAATATTAGCAGAATAATAGCAGCACAAACACACTCAGAGAAATATAAACACTCATCATGCTTTCAAACAAGTCCGTTTTATTATCTTGATTTAAATTACTCTTTCACTCTAGTGATACTTATTTTGTGACACGAGGGATTCCCAAACCTCGCCTCCACCCCCGTGTAACCATCAGGAATGGATCCGATGCATCTCACCTTGTACCTGCCTGGTCTGGGTATAGAGAACCTCCCAGTCTCCTGTCAGAGCTGGGCAGTGATGTCACGGCCCGTTATACATACACTTGGGCCTTAAACATAATAACAACAGTCGTCCTAGCAAGTTATTATTATTAAACACGCAAATAGCACACACAACTACTATCACTCAACTAACACTCAGAAACTGGCTAAGTAAGTCGCAAGGACTTACCTGATTCAAAACGCTCTAACCTTTCTCAAACAGTCCGTACTCGTAGTAACTCAAGCGCCTGTCAAAGAAGGCATGTGTATCAAAATCACATCTCAATGTCCAACCTCATGCGAAGGAATTACGGAAAGAACGATTCTCATACGGTAAAAGACCGTTTTACCCTTAGTGTAGAAAATTCTCCAGGTCACTTCTTGACCTCTAATATTTCTTTTGGAACACTTTTCTAATCTATGATTACTTCCAAAACAGTTTACTAAGGTTATAAAATTAATCTCGTCCATTCGTCATCTGGAATCGCATTATTTCATTCTCGGGTATTATCTAATCTTATATATATCTATATAACTATATATATATATATATATATATATATATATATATATATATATATATATATATATATATATATATATATATATATATATATATATATATATATATATATATATATATATATATATATATATATATACTTTCGTGCATATTAACCTTCCTTCCAATTATATAAAATTCGTAACTCCTAGGTATTTAGATACATATATAAATTCACATATTTTATAATTTCACCAACTCAACTCATAAGTATACTTTTATTTCAAGTAATATATATACGTATATTTATGTACTCGGCATACACTCTCCTATATAAGCTCACACCTGCTCTTATTAACCTTCCGTAATCGAATGTACATAAGTACTTATATGTATCCTCTCTCTCTCTATATATATATATATTCCGAACCAACTTATTCATACACATCTTGCATCTCTTCTTACCATATACTAACACCGTACCCGTATATATATGCACATTTACGTCTCTTATACTTATTAATCTATACACATATACATGCTGCAGAAGAAGACCCATTCTACATCACAACTCTACATATATACCTACTGTAGTGGAAAGAAGGGGTGGAGGAGCCGGCTTACCGGAGCTGCAGTCCGGCGAGGTGAGTCCTAGGCGGTGCGCTAGCGTTCCGGCGGCCCTTCACTGGTGGTCGACCTGTTGGTTGCAACGGTTGGCGGCGAGGTGAGACCCGGCAATCGACTGCGCAGGACGGGAGAGGTTAACATCGTCGGACTCGAACCAGAAAACAGAAAGATGGGAGACGGAAAGAAGAAGGAGGTCGGGATCTTACCGGCCCGACTGGAGGCGGACGGCGGCGGCTGCGCAGTGGCTCCGATGGAAGACGAAGGCGGAGCAGCGTATCGGTGGCGGCTCCGGCGTCGTGCGATACAGAAGCTGTTCGTCGTACAGAGAGGAAGGTAAGCGGTGGGAGACTGCACTCGGAGGAGGGACGGAAAGAGAGAGGATGTGTCTTACCGGACTGACGGCGGCGAGCGGCGGGAGCGGTGGTTGCAGGGAGTCCGGCGGCAGCACATTTTTTGTGAGGGCAGCGGTTTGCGAGGAGGGAGTAGCACAAGCGGCACAGGAGATTAGGAGGAGCGTAAATAGTGGATTAGGTTAAGAGAGGGATTAAGGTTAGGAGTTAATTAAGTAGGTTGCTAATCGGGCTTTGTAGTGGCCCACACCCGTTCCGCTATGTGACTATAAAAACGGATACGCAACTCGTTATTTGCGTGCGGAAATTTTATAAAAATACGGAATTAAATTCCGTATTTTATAACTTATTATTATTCTTATTTTAACGTACGTAAATTATTTCCGGTCATTTAATTTATCATTTTATGTGAATCTAGGTCACATAAAATGATAGAACTAA
This sequence comes from Fagopyrum esculentum, assembly GCA_033239045.1. Lineage (NCBI taxonomy): Eukaryota > Viridiplantae > Streptophyta > Magnoliopsida > Caryophyllales > Polygonaceae > Fagopyrum > Fagopyrum esculentum. The sequence continues at coordinate 13,125,411 of BSUD01000007.1, forward strand.
ACTCGTTTATTTTACTTATTTATTTATTTACGATTGTCGCATCGGACCTTGGTTAATTTCGATTTACCGGACTTAAAATTTTCGGTTATTACAGTATGGGTCGGAGTAACCTCTGGACAAATCTCGAAGGCGTATGCAAAATACACAATATTAAAGTAATTGCTCTAGTAGAGACAATCTGAAAACCCGCCGGAAGATCGACTTTTGAGATTGGCGGGTTTTGATACATCATTTACTATCCCGCTATTGAGACGGTGGGGGCTTGTGCTTAATTTGAAAAGCTTATCAGCTTAAGAATCAAACGATTAGTCTTATATGATATAGTGGCCGATTCATTTGTATTGAATTGGTTTGTAAAAATCAAAACCGTAAAATGAACATCGTCTTTGCTTATGCACCACCTCAGCAAATAAACAAAAATCCGTTCTAGGAATCGATAACCAGTCTAATCAATGTATTACCAATACCATGCATTATCATGGGAGATCTAAATGAAATTTAACATCACTCGGAAAAACAAGGAAGGGCCACAATCAATTCCAAAAAAATCAATAGATTCAATAACTTTAAAAACCTATGTAAATCGATAACGTTCAAACAACATGCAACCAATTTACTTGGAGGAAAAAATGTGACAACCCAAATAATATCTTTGAAAAACTAGATCGTGTCCTAATCCACAATCAAAATTTTCAAAACAAAAAAAATCACGCATTCACAATCTCGGATCACTGTCAAATCTCACTAGAATGAGCGAAATCGATACCGTTCACACCTCAACCGTTTAAATTTGGAATTATGTGGACTAAACGCAAAGTGTTTGAGAACATCATTAAACAAACTTGACTGCTAATTATGGGGGTGAAATGCTTAACCTCATAAATAATACACAACTTCTAAAAGCAAAAGCAAAAGAATGAAGCAAAATAAACTTTGGAAATATTTTAGACAACTGAAAGATGCTGAATCTCAACTTCTGAAAATATAAAGTTTGTCATTTATCAACATAAACCAAAGAATTGAAAACCTACAAAGAAACCTCCTAAATAAACAAGACCGTCTTATCACTTTTTACCAAAGATATTGGAGATAAAGAAGAAATAATAAAGCCATTGAACTAGAAACTCCAAAACAAAACCTCTCTATTGTTACTCCAAAAAAATCCTAGCTCCAAGAGGAGATACACATTCAAGTTCAACAACTCCAGCAAACGGACACGCTGCCTCTACACGGCTATGGAACTAGAGAGCCACCACAACTCCACTACCTCCGCCACCGCCCACCGAAGGGGTTCCAAAATCTCCATGTTTAAGACATTCATGACCTCGACACGTATCGGTGGCTTTTTCAACCCTTCCGACCGGTATTCCACCTTCACCACTGAGATCCGAGCCGGAACAGCTACTTTTCTCACCATGGCTTATATCCTCGTCGTCAACGTTTTCATTCTTTTTTATTCCGAAGCCACCGCTTCTTCTTCCTTTATCGGCTGCTTTTTCTTGGACGTCTTTGCAAACCTCCCTCTACCTCTTGCTCCTTCCAATACATGAAACAATAAAACCCCTAAAAACCTAACCTTGGAACCTTCACACACTATCGAGAAATTTCTCTCCAGATCCCTAGAACCCAAATTTGAGATCTGTCAAAATCCATGTTATTATGGATTCTCTTTATTAAAAGATCTCAAATAGCACAAAACCTACAAAAAAAATCTCCGGATATACTGGGGGGCGAAGGCCTTACTCGTTGGATCTGGATCTAGAAGAAGGCTTTAAATCAAGCACAAGGAAAGCTTCATGAATGGATCATTTTTCTGTTGGATGGGAGTAGGTACAATGTGTGACGCTTGGTGTCGAATTTGGTTGAAAGGGCGTCCATGATTCCATGGAATCCTTTTTTTTTAATGTGATTTGCCTTCAAAACTACAAAACAAGAATTAAGTATGAGGCTTTTTGATAGATGTTTCCATACAAATCAAGCACCTTACAAGCTTGAACAATTTTTTTAAAAAAATCTAAAGCATGCTTATGTAAGATCTTGACTAAGCTCAGTCTCTTTGGGTTTAACGCCAACATTTACAAAAGGTTCGTCAAAAATATTTCTTTCAAACTCGTTTTCATGGCTTGTTGTATGAGGATGGTCAATCTGAATTACAAACTTGCCTATTGTGCCTGTAATAGAGCATTTCATGGTCTTCGATTATGATATTTGATTCCCTGCTTTCTTTATGCTTCAGAAGGCATTCATATACCTTATTTACATGTCTATGCTTATCTCATCATTACCTCTCTTCGGTGAAGTTGCCGGTTTTGGCTTCTGCCGACCCACATCCACGAAATTCTCCTTTCCTTCTAGATTACCAGGTCACTTAACCACGCCATAAGATTCAATTTTGATCACTGCCTCACCACCACTACCCTACTTGGCTGCTCTTTGAATTTTGAATTTCAAACTTACATTTATATCAAGGGATAGATTAATTGTCTAGTGCATGAACCCTTTGTTCATACACTCATGTTCCCTCGTGATTATAAATATTTTATATGGATTCGACAAATCCAATTTTATACGCTTTAACGAGCAAACTTACTCAAATTGCGTTCTTGTCCAAGAATGAATACAACCCACAACTTTACTTGTGAATATAGACCAAAAAACAAGGGGAGATGATGGCCTCAATCGGATGAACGTCTATGGATTTGATCAGTCTAATATTATTTTTTTTGGTGGGAAGGAGAGTCAGTGGTCTCCGGCGCATCTGGACGTGCTTATATAGACAAAAAAAACTAGCAACAAAGTCTGCTACCCTATTCGCCTCGCGGTGGGCATGTGCATACTGGATATTCCAATTTCTTTTCAATTAGTTTTGATACATATATATCAGACTGATAAGAGGATGATGAGTGGCGATGTGTTTCTTGAGAAGAGTAAGAATCAATTAGGAATCAGACTCATCAATGTATCTTTGTTTAAAGGATTAAAATAAATATTTTGTAGAAATGTGGTCGGCGGGATTTTTCCGAGTCATTAGAAGTCATTCTAGTGAGGCTTTTATAGCCTTCGATTTATTAGGATTAATTTGTATATAGAGAAAGCAGTTGTGGTGTGTATTTTTTGAATTTTTATTTTGGTGGTGTGTGTTTTATTATTTTTAGTAAACAGTTTTCTAAGCACTGTTGACCCGGTGAAGGAATATGTCCAATAGTGAAAAAAACACCAAGTTAGAAAAAGTAGGATGTATCCCAATGGAAACTTGTATACTTTTTGGCAGAAAAGTGATAATCAATATCACGCAAGAAAATTGATTCAGATCAGATCAACAATGTGATTTTGTTGGTATCAAGGACACTCAAATCACAATGAAAGACAAAGGTTGGGTAGAACTTACTGGGTTGTAGACCAAAAGCAATGCCCAATAAGATTAATAGTAGTATGAGGCATGTTATTGCTAGTAGTGTTTATAAAAACCGAAAGCACCATGGGTTCTCAAGGTCTTAATTCCCGGGTCAAAACCGACGAGAAAATTGATCAATCGAGTAAAGAAAAGCCAGATTGTGTAAGTATTAGTAATCAATTGGTGAGAATTAGAAGTGTGTGGAAGGTTGTAAAGTAGTGTAGAGGCGCTCACAAGAGGGATTTGCCCCCTGGTTTAGCTGATTTGTCTTGGAAGTTCCGTTGAACCCCAACGATCCAAAAAATGAACTGAAGCCACCCAAAGATGCGGTATTTAACAAATTCGAAGATAGGTATTTAACATATCCAAAGAAGGCTTGATGTTGTTCCTAGCCCTCACGCAAGGGCTTGTGTCTTGTTTTGTAGTTTTGAAGGCAAATCACATTAAAAAAAAAGGATTCCATGGAATCATGGACGCCCTTTCAACCAAATTCGACACCAAGCGTCACACATTGTACCTACTCCCGTCCAACAGAAAAATGATCCATTCATGAAGCTTTCCTTGTGCTTGCTTTAAAGCCTTCTTCTAGATCCAGATCCATCGAGTAAGGCCTTCGCCCCCCAGTACATCCGGAGATGTTTTTGTAGGTTTTGTGCTATTTGAGATCTTTTAATAAAGAGAATCCATAATAACATGGATTTTGACAGATCTCAAATTTGGGTTCTAGGGATCTGGAGAGAAATTTCTCGATAGTGTGTGAAGGTTCCAAGGTTAGGTTTTTAGGGGTTTTATTGTTTCATGTATTGGAAGGAGCAAGAGGTAGAGGGAGGTTTGCAAAGACGTCCAAGAAAAAGCAGCCGATAAGGGAAGAAGAAGCGGTGGCTTCGGAATAAAAAAGAATGAAAACGTTGACGACGAGGATATAAGCCATGGTGAGAAAAGTAGCGGTTCCGGCTCGGATCTCAGTGGTGAAGGTGGAATACCGGTCGGAAGGGTTGAAATAGCCACCGATACGAGTCGAGGTCATGAATGTCTTAAACATGGAGATTTTGGAACCCCTTCGGTGGGCGGTGGCGGAGGTGGTGGAGTTGTGGTGGCTCTCTAGTTCCATAGCCGTGTAGAGGCAGCGTGTCCGTTTGCTGGAGTTGTTGAACTTGAATGTGTATCTCCTCTTGGAGCTAGGATTTTTTTGGAGTAACAATAGAGAGGTTTTGTTTTGGAGTTTCTAGTTCAATGGCTTTATTATTTCTTCTTTATCTCCAATATCTTTGGTAAAAAGTGATAAGACGATCTTGTTTATTTAGGAGGTTTCTTTGTAGATTTTTTTGGAGTAACAATAGAGAGGTTTTGTTTTGCTTCATTCTTTCGCTTTTGCTTTTAGAAGTTGTGTATTATTTATGAGGTTAAGCATTTCACCCCCATAATTAGCAGTCAAGTTTGTTTAATGATGTTCTCAAACACTTTGCGTTTAGTCAACATAATTCCAAATTTAAACGGTTGAGGTGTGAACGGTATCGATTTCGCTCATTCTAGTGAGATTTGACAGTGATCCGAGATTGTTAATGCGTGATTTTTTTTGTTTTGAAAAATTTGATTGTGGATTAGGACACGATCTAGTTTTTCAAAGATATTATTTGGGTTGTCACATTTTTTCCTCCAAGTAAATTGGTTGCATGTTGTTTGAAAGTTATCGATTTACATAGGTTTTTAAAGTTATTGAATCTATTGAATTTTTTGGAATTGATTGTGGCCCCTCCTTGTTTTTCCAAGTGATGTTAAATTTCATTTAGATCTCCCATGATAATGCATGGTATTGGTAATACATTGATTAGATTGGTTATCGATTCCTATAACGGATTTTTGTTTATTTGCTGAGGTGGTGCATAAGCAAAGACGATGTTCATTTTACGGTTTTGATTTTTACAAACCAATTCAACACAAATGAATCGGTCACTATATCAGATAAGACTAATCGTTTGATTCTTAAGCTGATAAGCTTTTCAAATTAAGCACAAGCCCCCACCGTCTCAATAGCGGGATAGTAAATGATGTATCAAAACCCGCCAATCTCAAAAGTCGATCTTCCGGCGGGTTTTCAGATTGTCTCTGCTAGAGTAATTACTTTAATATTGTGTATTTTGCATACGCCTTCGAGATTTGTCCAGAGGTTACTCCGACCCATACCTCTTATGTTTCAGAAGCTTATAATCACAGCTACCTGGTAAGAATAGATTCGATTTGGGGGGTATCGTAGGCCTAAAATCCTATTCCATTTAAGATATGGCTAGAAGTACATAGCATTTTGTTGATTGGGTAGCGCCGATTCATGGCGTTAGTGGGATATTTTCTGGTAAGTTTATCGGTATAGTGGGTAAGTTTATCTGTTTTTATGGGTTTATAACCTACAACCGGATTACTTTGTAATATTGGATTGGTCGAATCCATAGACGGTCATCCGACATATGCCATCAACTCCCCTTGTTTTTTGGTCTATATTCACAAGTAAAGTTGTTGGTGGTATCCATTCATGGACAAGAACACAATCTGAGTAAGTTTGCATGTTAAAGCAATTAAGATTGCATTTGTCGGATCTATAGAAAATATTTTAATCATGAGGGAACATGAGTGTATCAACAAAGGGTTCAAAGCACTAGACGATTAATCTATCCCTAAATACAAATACAAGTTTGAAATCCAAATTTCAAAGAGCATCCAAGTAGGTTTTGGTCGTGAGGCAGTTGTCAAAACTGAATCTTAGGGTATGCTTAAGTGACCTAGTAATCTAGAAGGAAAGGATACTTTTGTACATGTGGGTTGACAGAAAAACCTCTGAAATTAGAAGATAAAAACACAAGTTTTCACCACAAAAGAGCGACGGGTAGGAGAAATAGGAAAACACAAGTTTTCACCACAAAAGAGTGTCGAGAAGCATGATTAATGTTGCATGGGTGCCTCCTCCAGATGGCTATATCAAAGTTAATACGGAGGGGTCTAAGAAGATTGATGGACACGCGGTTGCAGCAGGTGTGGTTAGAAATAAGGCAGGAGAGTGGTTGAAAGGATTTGTTGTCAACTTAGGGTTATGCTTTGTCCCCGTGGTTGAGCTATGGGGTATGATTCATGGCCTTAGGGTTGCTTGGGAGTTGGAAAATCGATCGGGTATCATTGAGTCTGATTCCCAGTTGATTATCACTCTTCTCAAGAAACAAATCGCCACTCACCATCCTCTTGTCAGTCTGATACATATGTGTCAAGACTTATTGAAAAGAAACTGGAATATCCTGTTTCGACATGCCCACCGCGAGGCAAATAGGGTAGCAGACTTTGTTGCTAATTTTTCTTTGAATCTTCCTATTGGATTGAGTGTGTGACCTGCCGGAGGGTATACTTGATCTTTTATTTGATGATGTAAGGGGTCGGAGTATCCCCCGTGTGATGATTACTTAGCCCTCTTTTCTATTAATAAAAGTGCATCCAGATGCGCCGGAGACCATTGACTCTCCTTCCCACCAAAAAAAATAATATTAGACTGATCAAATCCATAGACGTTCATCCGATTGAGGCATCATCTCCCCTTGTTTTTTGGTCTATATTCACAAGTAAAGTTGTGGGTTGTATTCATTCTTGGACAAGAATGCAATTTGAGTAAGTTTGCTCGTTAAAGCGTATAAAATTGGATTTGCCGAATCCATAGAAAATATTTATAATCATGAGGGAACATGAGTGTATGAACAAAGGGATCATGTACTAGACAATTAATCTATCCCTTGATATAAATGCAAGTTTGAAATTCAAAATTCAAAGAGCAGCCAAGTAGGGTAGTGGTGGTGAGGCAGTTGTCAAAATTGAATCTTATGGCGTGGTTAAGTGACCTGGTAATCTAGAAGGAAAGGAGAATTTCGTGGATGTGGGTCGGCAGAAGCCAAAACCGGCAACTTCGCCGAAGAGAGGTGATGATGAGATAAGCATAGACATGTAAATAAGGTATATGAATGCCTTCTGAAGCATAAAGAAAGCAGGGAATCAAATATCATAATCGAAGACCATGAAATGCTTTATTACAGGCACAATAGGCAAGTTTGTAATTCAGATTGACCATCCTCATACAACAAGCCATGAAAACGAGTTTGAAAGAAATATTTTTGACGAACCTTTTGTAAATGTTGGGGGTTTTTTTTATACATAGGTAAAGATTTAGGAGAATCAATTTCTAGAAATTGATCGTCCTAACGCATCCTTTCGGATGAGGTCTTGAACATCTTCTGGGATTGCATCCACTTCCATCTGACCATTGTATCCGTGTGAAGCAATCTTGTCCGCAACCTTGTTGATCTCCCTAAAAACATGTTGTGCGGTGAAGCTATGGAAATTAGACATAATAATCGTAATATCGTTAATCATCATATCGAGCTCCCATGATGGCTTCCACATTCGCTTAATCGAGTTGACGAGCGTAAGGCTATCTCCTTCTATCTCGATGCATGTAATTTCACACTCCTTTGCCTTTTGAAGGCCATATCTCAAAGCAAGTGCTTCTGCTTCTAAAACAGATTCAGCATTACATTTGCCGCATCCTACGGCCGTAGGAATCGCATGTTGGTTCCGAATGATAAAACCATACGAGCAGTTGTTTGTTGAAATAAATGAAGCATCAAAATTGATTTTAAAGGATCCATCCTTTGGTCGTTGCCATTTAATGTTTTTCTTCTTTCTTCTTTATGGTTTCGTTGATGGAGAAATCTTGTTTTGGTCGGAATTTGCTAGATCCCAACTCGAAATTTGGTTAATAGCGGTGGTTTTAATGTTCAGTGGAAATTTTTTTTTGTTAAAAACGAATTGATTTCTGGCCATCCACATGTTCCACCAAATGACCACTACAAGTTTCATTTCACTGTTCGAAATTGAATCCTTGAGTTCAACCAGGGACTCAGTGATTCCTTGATTATCTATATCTATATTTTGTAAACTAGAATTTACATGTTGATTGTCGATAGTTGTTATCATGATTGGGAATTGGAAGAAAAGATGCTTAGCACTTTCAATAAGGTGGTTACAGAACTCACAATTCATGACTACCGGGATTCTCTGTTTGTCAAGATTTTGTTTTGTAGGTAGGTCATTCATAGCTAACTTCCATAAGAAATTCCTAATTTTAGGCATAATGTCCATTTTCCAAATCCATGATTTATCCTGAGTAACACCAACTTTCCGTTTTTGTATCAACTCCAAAGATGATTTTGTGGAATACCACCCTTCCTCATTTCCTGACCAATACAGACGATCACGAGTTTCTGTTTTGGGGAGGTTATAGTTCTTAATTTTGTCTAGTACATTACTTGGTAAAATTGTTTTTAACAGATCTATTCTCTGTTGGTCCCATTCTTTATTATTAATGTACGAGGAAGTTAATTCTGAAAGGTATACTCCACTATGGTTTGTCATGACGTGTTTAAGCGGTTTATCTAGCAACCACTTATCCTTCCAGAATCTAACCGTATTTTCATCCCCTACTCTCCATGCCAACCCTTTATCAAATTCTTTATGTAATTTTAACAAGTTTTTCCATTGCCATGACACTTTCTTTCCACATTCGTAATTCTAGAGGCTTGTCCCTTTTTGGTATTTTTCTTCTACGATTTTGACCCAGACGTTATCTGGTTCTGCCATTATTTTCCACAAGAGTTTCATTTGTAGTGCTTTGTTCATGTCTTCTGCTTTTCTTATCCCCGTTCTACCTAGACTCCGAGATTTACAGATCTTATCCCAACTTATCAAAGGATGGTGATTAGCTCCCTTATTCCAAAAGAAGATTCTATTAATTTTGTCTAATTCATTATGTATACTTTCCGGTAACATGAACGCCTGCATTAGATAACTTGGTTTTGCATTAAGGCTAGCTTTTATTAACGTTATTCTTCCTTCTTGAGACAGTGAGGATGCTTTCCATTTAGTCAGTTGTTGTTTAGTCTTTGTGATGACGGAGTGAAATATGTCTTTGTTGGCATGTCCATTGATAATTGGGCATCTTAGGTATTGTTCTAAATTGGTAGAAATACTGATTCCGAGGTGACCCTGAATTCTTCTCTTATTGCTTTGATCTACATTATTGGTAGTTTGAAACATGGATTTATGGTAATTGACCATCTGACCAGATATGTCACAATAGTCCTTTAGCACCACCGAACCATTTCATTAGCTTGCGCTGAGGTTTTGGTAAAAATAATAATATCATCTGCGAAAGCTAACAATGGGATTCTAGTCCCATTTCTTGAAATAGGGAAGTCAATAGATTTGGGATTTTCATTTGATATTTTTTGTAAGTTTCTAGCTAACACCTCCGAACAAAGATTGAACAGAAGCGGGGATAGTGGGTCACCTTGTCTAAGTCCCCTTTGCGGAGTAAATAGATTAGTGGGAGAATCATTGATTAATAAAGAATATGAAACCGTTGAAATACACTCATGAATCCAATTCCGGTATTTTTCTCCAAATCCAAATTTGACCATCACCTCTTTAAGGAACTCCCATTCAACTTTGTCATATGCTTTCTCCATGTCCAATTTAATAGCCATGTATCCTTCCTTTCCTTTTTTGATTTGAAACCATGAAAGATTTCATGGGCAATGAGCACATTATCGTGGATTGCTCTATTTTTAACGAAAGCGCTTTGTAAAGGATGGATAAGTTTTGGGAGAATTAGACTCAGTCTTTTTGCTAATATCTTTGAGATAATTTTATAAGCCGTTGAAACTAAACTGATAGGTCTATAGTGTGATGTTGTTGTTGGATTATCAATCTTTGGTAAGAGTGCTATAAAAGTGTGATTGAGTTGTCTAAGAATTTTGCCATTTCTATAAAAACTCTTGACAGCTCTAGTGATTGATGGTCCTACAATATGCCAATATTTATGATAAAAACTTGCTGGCATCCCATCCGGACCTGGCGATTTGTGAGCTCCTATATTGAATATTGCTTCCTTAATTTCACTTGTAGAAAAAGGCATTTCCAATTTCAAATTATCATCTGCGTTAATTTCTGGTAAGATGACTTGTAACTGGTTTTGTAGTTTATTCCTATCAATTGGTGTTGATTGAAATCGAGTTTTGTAGTCATTTACAAATCCCTCATCAATGTCCGTATCTTTTGCTAGAATTTCACCATTATTTTTAGTAATCGTTGTGATTATCTTTTTATTTCTTCGGCCTGTTGCTTTTCTATGAAAAAAGTTGGTGTTCTTTGTTACGCTAAGATCGTGTGATGCGCAATTGGGTTTTAAATTTATACTCGTTATATTTCTCCTAACTCCTAGCGAACCCGCAGTGTACGGGACGTTCGTAGTAGGGATAGTATTCCGAGGTCGAACACGAAGACTAAGGTGAGATTGATTCAATTTTAAGATTAAGTCTAGTGAAGATCTATGTTAAGAAAAGGGGAAGAAATAAAGAAACGAAAATCACAAATGTTTTTTTGGTTGGTTTTTGGTGATCAATCAAAGATCACAATTCATGCAAGTAGTCGATCAACTAAACTATGAATCAACACAAGTAAGCAAACTAAACAAGATATAGATCAAAGAAAGGAAAGACGGATTCTAGGGGTTGGAAATTCCGGTTATGGCATAAGACTCAAGTTATCTATTCATTCCTTGGATTAACTATGTCGGGGTTAAGTGTTTCTAAATTGGGATCAATTACCGGGTAGGTCTCATAATCCACTAGTCCATTCCCTAGGTCTCATTACCGGGTAAGTCTCTAAGAACCTAAGGGACGGAATTCTACTCAAACCGGATTGTTATCTAAAGAACCAACCTATCCTCACCGGGTAAGTCTCGGAAGGGTTAGTCTCAAGCTACCATCCAGCACACTTAATCCAATGGCGGCTTATTAGGCTCACCACTACCTAAGGTTTGTTATCTTTGGAATCTAAGAATAAGGATTACCGGGTAAGTCTCTCCTAACACTTAGTTGCTAACACTAGGTCAACCTAGGATAGATTTAACTTGACAAACACTTAGGATTTCAACATTTCAACAATCTAAGACTAGATCCACCGAACCAGGGAAAATCACGGGTTGTTCTACCTAAACCACGACCGTGGTTTGGCAAGACCTGGCCGTGATTCCCAACAGAGGATACGTTCAAACACACAAGTCATCCAAAGGTAAATCTAAGTTCGTCCTATCATAGCCCTAGCCATAACCATCCTTTCCTTACCCTAGAACCCTATCTATTTAGCCTACAACATTCATAATAGAAATCGAAACAAGCAAACACAAAATCATAGCATCCATTTGCAAGATAATGAAGAAAAGAGATGAACAAGTGAGCTAGAATCAAAACAAACTGAAAATAGAATTAGAGTAACTCACAATCCTTCCAAAAGAAGGTTCAAAGGTTCATACAACTTTTAGAAATAGAATCCGGAAATCTTCACTACAAAAACTAGCAAGAGTGGCAAATGGTGTGTGTGCTTCTTCTCCTCTTCAATGGAGCTCTTCTTCTTCCTCTTTGACACTTTCCTTCCTAGAAAGACTTCTTGTTGAGAGAATATTTTTTGTTAGAGGCAATGGATAATGGATGAGCTGCTCCAAGATTGCTCCCAGCTGCCTCTCACAGCCCATGAAGGACCACTTTTATAACAATCTTGCATGAGCTGGCCATGAGAGTCGTGGCACAATTGTCACAAAAATCTGGCAAAATCCACGGGTGATTCCACGGCCGTGATTTGTCAGAGAACCGTGATTCTGTGCAGAAACTTCGCCTTGGATCATTAAGCTGTGATTTGGTGCATGGCTAGTGTTGGCAAGGTTCCATGAGTCCTTCTTAGCTCTAAATTTGCATCCTAATGCGTCCGAGGGCGTGTCATGTTCATGAACAATCCTCAAACGTATCGTTTTGGCTCCTAAATCTCCCGAAATACCTACATAGCAACGCACAAGTCCGTGTAGACGTCTATCTCGACAAAGTACGTGAATTGAATGCAAACGCCGTGAACTAATGCTAAACCATGCATGAATGAGCGGGAAATCTATCTAAATGAGTGTCTAAATCTAGATCATAAATCGTGTTATCAAAATACCCCATACTTAAGGTTTGCTCGTCCCCGAGTAAATTCCCAACTATAGACTAAGAGATGACATGATTTATGTATGCAGAAAAATGGCAAAATCTTTTTGGAGTTGTGCTTCTAGTATTGGATCACCTTCATAGTCATGTTTCATGGTAATTGGACAAGCAATTATGTATCAAACAAATGAAGGCATGGGAAGACAATTGTACTTAACTCAAAAGCATGCATGAGATGTAAGGATGAAGAGGTCAAGAAGATCAAGAGTATATCCAATCTAGATTACTAAGTCTTACAAACATGCAAGTAGGTCATAAGGTCTTGTGACATAAAAGGCCAAGAAACGTTGTGATTAGGTGGGGAATTTTTCTAGGTTATGTGATGCTAATCCGGGAATGGAACTAACTCCACATCCTTGTCCTCGATCAACTTCCCCCAAGTGTATATTTTTCCCTATCTTGCTTTCTTTTCTTTTTCTTTGACTTATTTTTGAGTCAATGACATTGGTGTACAATAGCCGAAACCTCAGTGATTAGCCATCCTCGGGCTTTTTCTCTTTTTCGAGGTGCATCCACACCGGGCACACATACCAAAGCTCATTAGGGCTATTGGTTCATTTGACTTTGGCAAGGCACCAACACCCGATTATGTGAAGTGTACCGAGTTACTTGTCATTTAAACCAACGCCCCCAAACCTATATTTTTGGCTACACTTCCACAATAATTTCAGCATTTTATTCATGACATTCCTTTCATCAACAACTTTACTCCATACTTGCTTTTCACACACTTCAACACGCTAGCATGCTCCTATTCCCGGATGGGTTAAAAGAGGTCAATTTTTATATCAATTGAGGTGCTCAAGCAATCATGATCAAGATGAGAAGTAGAGAAAGATGAAATGCCTCATTCATTCCTAGATGGTATGCAAGAACTATCATGTAATTTCGACTTTCAATGCTCAATCCATTCTAGGCAAACATCATGATCACAAATCATTCATAGAATTCAAGAGAAGTAGTTCAAGTCCACATATGCATTTATCAATTCAACACATAAGGCCATCCATAGCCAATTCACAAGACAAGATTCATCACTAGGATCATATCCAAGCCTAGAAAGCACAAAAATTTTTAAATTTTCTGATTTTTATGGGATTTTCGATTTAAGTATGTACAATGCAAGACATGTGCAAATATTAAACTATCCTAGATGCTCATCATGCAAAGGATCATGCGAACCCCACCCCATACTTAGAAACACATTGTCCCCAATGTGTAAATGAAGTAAAGAGAGTGAAAGAAGGTTCTCACAATGTAAAAGTGGTTTGCTATGGTATTTGGGATTTCTCAAGTGAATTGATGTTGGATGATCCTATCAACCATGGTAGAGAGCTCTAAGCATCCATCAAAGCGTCGGAACCCGCGCTAGGCATCGCTAGCCGTCCAAGTCCCGCGTCCGCTCCACCCATAATTGGTGAGGGGTTCATCATCATCATTCATATGCCAAGAAAAGCTTCAAATGCCACTAATGCTCTAGCACACACACACACACAAAGTAGACAAAACACACACAAAGATAGAAAAATCTAAAAACGAAAAAGGAAAAATGTTACCAATGGGTTGCCTCCCACCAAGCGCTTCTTTAAGGTCATTAGCTTGACCAAACTCGGGGGCGTCTATTCAAGGTGAAGTGGGGCAATCATGTCCACCGGAGCTCCCGGAATATATTTCTTCAAGCGGTGCCCATTCACTTTGAAATTCCCACAATGCTCCCCTCCTATCTCAATAGCTCCATGGGGAAAAATCTTCTTCACCACATATGGCCCGGTCCATCTTGATTTGAGCTTTCCGGGAAAGAGCCTTAGCCTTGAGTTGAAGAGAAGGACAATATCTCCTTCACTCAACTCCTTGGGGATGATCCTCTTGTCATGCCACCTTTTGGTTCTCTCTTTGTAGATCCGGGCATTCTCATAAGCTTCCAACCGGATCTCCTCAAGGGCGTTTATATCAAGCAACCTCTTTTCTCCCGCCTCCTTGAGGTCAAAATTTAGCCACTTAATGGCCCAATAAGCTCTATGTTCCATTTCCACCGGAGGATGGCAAGACTTGCCATAGACTAACTTGTAAGGAGTGGTGCCAATTGGTGTCTTGAAGGCGGTTCTATATGCCCACAATGCGTCATTGAGCTTCATAGCCCAATCCTTTCTAGTTCTAGACACCGTCTTCTCAAGGATGGCTTTGATCTCCCGGTTGGAGATCTCCACTTGGCCACTAGTTTGGGGATGGTAAGGTGTTGCCACCTTATGAGTCCCCCCATACTTAGCCAAAAGCGCCCCAAAATTCCTATTTGTGAAGTGCTTCCCTCCATCACTAATGATCACCCTTGGTGTTCCAAACCTAGGGAAGATCACTCGGTTGAAGAACCGCACCACCACCTTGGCATCATTTGTAGGAGAGGCGATCGCCTCCACCCATCTTGACACATAGTCCACCGCCAATAGGATGTAGAGATTGCCACATGAAGAAGGGAATGGTCCCATGAAGTCCACACCCCACACATCAAAAATCTCGACTTCTTGGATGTTGTTCAAGGACATCTCATTCCTCCTTGAGACGTTGCCCGTCCTTTGGCAAGCATCACATGCCGCTACAAAACCTTGCACATCTCTAAACAAGTTAGGCCAATAAAAACCGGATTGTAATACCTTTGCACACGTCTTGTGTGAGCTAGCATGGCCTCCACATGGTAAGGAGTGACAATGCCGGATCACACTCTCCACTTCATCTTCCGGTATGCATCTTCTAAACATCCCATCCAGCCCTCTCTTGAATAGAAGTGGTTCACTCCAATAGTAGTGCCTCACATCGTTGAAGAACTTCTTCCTTTGTGCATATGTTAATCCGGGAGGCACTTCCTCACACACTAAGTAGTTCACGATGTCGGCATACCATGGCTCACTTCCTCTAGACACTTGGAACAAGCATTCCTCTACCATTTGAAATTGCTCATCCCGGAATGAGTCATTGATCGGGATGTCATCTCTTTCAAGCTCTAATGGTGGGAGTCTACTAAGGTGATCCGCCACGGAGTTCTCGGATCCCTTCTTGTCCCGTATTTCTAAATCAAATTCTTGTAGAAGAAGGATCCACCGAATCAACCTAGGCTTGGCATCCTTCTTGGTAAGTAGATAACGGATCGCAGCATGATCCGTATAAACTATGACCTTCGCTCCAACAAGATATGAGCGGAACTTCTCAAATGCATACACAACCGCTAGCAACTCCTTTTCGGTGGTAGCATAATTGAGTTGGGCATCATCCAGCATCTTGCTAACATAATAAATAGCATGAGTACGCCCTTCTTTCCTTTGCCCCAAAACAGCCCCAACGGCTACATCGCTCGCATCATACATGACCTCAAATGGTAGGCTCCAATCCGGAGGTTGCATGATAGGTGCGGAGATCAAGGCGTTCTTCAACCTACAAAAGGCTTCAAGACAATCTTTGGAAAAGACAAAATCAACATCCTTCATTAGTAGGTTAGTGAGAGGCTTAGAAATTTTAGAGAAGTCTTGAATAAACCTCCGGTAAAAACCGGCATGCCCTAAGAAACTCCTTACCCCTTTCACCGAGGTAGGTGGTGGCAACTTCTCTATCGTCTCAATCTTGGCCCTATCAACCTCAATGCCACGGTTAGACACCAAGTGTCCTAACACAATACCTTCACTTACCATGAAGTGGCATTTTTCCCAATTTAAGACAAGATTTGTCTCCTCACATCTTTGCAATACTAATGACAAGTTAGCCAAGCAATTATCGAAAGAAGAATCATAAACAGAGAAATCATCCATGAACACTTCCATGATATTTTCTATATATTCCGAAAAGATAGCCATCATACACCTTTGGAAGGTGGCGGGTGCATTACACAACCCAAATGGCATTCTCCTATATGCAAAAGTACCCCATGGACATGTAAAAGTTGTTTTCTCTTGGTCATCGGGGTGGATAGGGATTTGGAAGAATCCACTATAGCCATCTAGATAGTAAAAATGAGAGTGTTGAGCTAACCTTTCTAGCATTTGGTCAATGAAGGGGAGAGGGAAGTGATCTTTCCTAGAGGTCATGTTCAATTTCCTATAATCAATGCACATCCTCCACCCCGTAACCGTCCTAGTCGGGATTAGTTCATTGTTCTCATTAGTCACTACAATCATCCCACCCTTTTTAGAAACTACATGAACGGGACTAACCCACTTACTATCCGAGATAGGGTAGATAATTCCCGCATCTAGCAACTTAATGATTTCCTTTTTGACTACCTCTTTCATTATAGGATTTAATCTCCTTTGATGTTCAATAGAGGGTTTGTGGTTATCTTCCATCATTATCTTATGCATGCACAAAGACGGCTTAATATCAACCAAATCATCAATAGTATAACCAATGGCTTTCCTATGCAATCTTAGTTCATGCAACAACTTAGCAAGTTCATCATCACTCAAGCATGTATTAACAATCACTGGATATGAAGAATTTTCACCAAGAAAAGCATACTTCAAATGAGAGGGAAGGGGTTTAAGTTCAAGTGAAGGAGGACCTTTATCGGTTGAAGACGATCCAAATAAGGTTGGATGAGATGAATCCAAATCAAGTGAAGATCCTCCAAGGCTCCTAGAAGCTTGATCACCATCAAGGGTTGATTCAGGGAAAACCACGGCTGGAAACACGGTTTGCTCATCTTCCACGGCCGTGGTTCTTGCTAAGCTTGCTTCCCGGAGTTGTCCAGAAAGTTTGACGGCCGTGGAGTGTAAATCTCGACCGTGGAACTTGCAGCTGTTCAACACCTCTTTGTGGCTTTCAAATCCAACTCTTGGCTCCTCTTCCAATGCTTCCAAGGCCTTGATTTCTTCATTGCAAGCATCCTTAACACCTTCCTCCATCATACTTAAGGTAAGAACCTTCTCCAAGGGATCCTTGATCAAGATCGAGCTCGCAACTTCTCTAGATTCTTCTTGCTCGACTATGTTGAAGACATCCTCATCAAGGGTTGGCCCTTTCATCATTGTGGACAACTTGAACTTGATGTTCTCTTCTCCAATGTTGAAGGAGAGAGTCCCATTCTTGCAATCCACTAGGCATCCGGAAGTGGCTAGGAAAGGTCTTCCTAAGATGATGGGAACCGGATAATCCGCCGGAATATCCAAGACGACAAAGTCAATTGGCACATAGAATCCTCCTAGTTGCACCGGAATGTCCTCTAGAATCCCAACCGGATGAGATAGAACGGTCCGCCATATAGAGGGTCATCTTGACCGGCTTTGGCTCTCCTAGCCCGACCTTGTTGCAAAGTGCAAGCGGTATGATGCTTACACTCGCTCCAAGATAAAGGGCCTCGTACTTCACATCTCCCACTCCTATTGGGAAACAAAAAGAGCCCGGATCTCTTAGCTTGGGAGGCATCTCCTCCTTCATTGTTTGGATCAATTCCGAGGATCTCTTGGTCATTCTTATCTCCCCATACTCCTCCAACTTCCTTTTGTTGGAGAGTATTTCCTTCAAAAACTTGCCATATGCCGGCATTCCTAAAATGGCATCCATGAACGGAATGTTAATATGCAATTTAGACATTAGTTCAAGGAACTTACCAAAGTGATTGTCCAAACGAGCTCTTGCTCTTGATTGTGGGAACGGTAGTGGTGGCTTGTATGGAGGCGGTGCCACATAGGTCGGTTCTACATCCTTGCTCTTGCCTCCATCTTCTTGCAACCTTCCCTCTTCTACCACTACTTGCTTTCCCTTAGCATGGTCCTTGGGCAAAGGATCCTTCATACTCAACCCACTTCTCGTTGTGATAGCCAACACTTGGCCTCTTGGGTTGTCTTCGGTTCTTCCGGGAAGCTTTCCCGGATCTCTATGGGCTTCACCCGCCTTTTGGAACACTTGTGCTTCCAAGACCTTTTGAGCCTTAGAGATTGAAGTTACGGTGCTCTCAAGACCACTCAACCTTCCAAGCAATTGCTCAAACATTATTTCGGTTCTATCCTTTGGAGGTTGAGTAAATCCGGGTGGAGGTTCTTGTGAAGCTCTTGGTGGTGGAGTTGTGCTTGTGGAAGCGGGAGGGTTCAAGGCTTCATCCGGGTTAGAGTAAGAAAATCCGGGATCGTTGTGGTTGGGCCGGTAATTGTTGAATTGCCGGTTGTTGTTGAAACTCCTTGGGCCTTGGTAATTGTTGAAGTTGCCCCTTCCCATATAATTCACATCCTCCTTGGAAGACAAGTTGGCTTGTGGAGGTACTTGAGGAGTTGCTTGGTTCTTCAAAGTTGTAGCACACAACTCCCTCAAGAATAAGAGATGTCCTGAAAAGCAAAAACATACACCAAAGAGAGATCAAAAGCAACAAGAAAGATCTACACTAATAAACAATCACAAAATAAACTCAATCTAGACCTAGTCCCCGGCAACGGCGCCAAAAACTTGTTACGCTAAGATCGTGTGATGCGCAATTGGGTTTTAAATTTATACTCGTTATATTTCTCCTAACTCCTAGCGAACCCGCAGTGTACGGAACGTTCGTAGTAGGGATAGTATTCCGAGGTCGAACACGAAGACTAAGGTGAGATTTATTCAATTTTAAGATTAAGTCTAGTGAAGATCTATGTTAAGAAAAGGGGAAGAAATAAAGAAACGAAAATCACAAATGTTTTTTTGGAATCCTACTCAAACCGGATTGTTATCTAAAGAAACGAAAAAGCATGGCTCCTAAATCTATCACCAAATTGTAAATTTGCCGTCTTTGCTCGCTGCGTCCAATATTTATGTTGGTATTCTATTTGACACTCTCTTTGCTTTGTCAGTCTGTTAATCTTATTATTAATGTCTTGTTGAAATTGTGAGAAAGTCACTTTTTGTAGTCGTTCTAGTTCATCCTCCACTTTGAGTAGTTGTTTGTTTATATTACCAAACTTTTCTCGACTCCATTGTTTTAATTTTTGTTTGAGTAGACTAGTCTTCTTGACTATATTAAACATTTTTGTACCTTGGTATTGGTTCCTCTATACTTGTTTCACAATGTTTTCGCAGTCATGTCTTAGCATCCACATTGATTCGAATCTAAACGGTTTGTTTTTTGTGGTTGTCTGGTTGTTTTGTAAATTAATGGAAATCATACAATGATCGGAGTTTGTAAAAGCATGATTCCAGATATGTAAACTGGGGTATTGTTGGATGATTTCCAAGGAGGTCATCACTCTATCTAATTTTTCGTATGTGTTATTATCTCCTTCTTTCTTTTTCTTCCAAGTGAAGTCATTTCCTTTGGTTGTTAAGTTTGTTAGGAAAAAGTGGTTAGACAATTGCAAAAGTATGTCGAATCTATTATCCGCGACTGTAACACCTCCTTTTTGTCCGATGGTTCCATCAGATCATTATAGTCACCCATAACAATCATCGGTAATTGGATACTCTCCATAGCACTCTGAAGTTCTATCCAAAACAGATTTTTCAATTGCTCGTTCGGCGACGCATATATGAAGAAGATCATAGATTCAAATTGTGAATTAAAATTTGTATGTTTAACCAGTAGAAACCTTTGTGAGGCTTTAATAAATTCCACCTTTTCCCCTTTAATATGGTATTCTTTCCAGAGTAGGCACCCCCCCCCC
>BSUD01000007.1:13145759-13165993 GCA_033239045.1 Fagopyrum esculentum
CCCCCCCCCCCGCGCAAAGCCCATCGCCGGTATAAAAAATATTTTATCGAAACCTGCGCTTTTCCATATCCTTTCCTCAGGCTCGTCTTTCGTTTTTGTCTCAGCTAGCATAATCATTTGAATAGTTTCGTTTTTACAAGTCATATTCAAATTGGTCCAGAAATTCTTTTTCTTCATACCTCGACAGTTCCAAAAGGCGATCTTCATCAAGGAACAATAATTGTAATTGGGAGTTCAATTCCTTTGTTCCGAACAAAAATTTCAGTTTAATGTTTTTTTCACCTTGAGTATCCAGCTTGTTCAAGTCATCATTTTTACATGCGTTTTGGATCAAAAAGCTACTTTGATCAACATATTGCCAAAAAAGGGATAATAGTGTTCTACACTTCATAATCATACAATTTGTTAATTGTAACTTAGTCAAAACGAGTGCAACAACGGGCCGGTTCAAGGCGGATTTCCCATCCTTAAAAAACCAAACACAAATTGTTCCTTCATTACAAATTTTGTTCATCATCACGCAATCCTTGTTACTGAGCATTACATCCACTTTCTTATGTTGTGGACCTGGAGAAATTTTTGTATCAATCAAACATATCCCATTCCTCATTCGTTTGGTCTTGATCCCTGAACCTGTGTTAGCAAACCACATGCCGAAAACCACAAAGAAAGAGACAAGATTGCAAGGTTTTGCCTTATTATAAACTGTTGATATAACATCAGAAATTACTCTCATAATATTATCATAGTTATTTATAGTTAGTTGATAATAAGTGGAAATAAAGTCAAGAAAACTCAAGTGAAAAGATCCTTGAGAATGTAGCTCCTCATTTGTCCACAAAAAGCACCTAAGCTGTACTAGTCTAAACTGAACAAACAACTTAACTGAATCTTCAATGGTCCTGCTTAAACTCAAGAAAACATCACAATTCACACTGTTTAAGATGGTCAACCAAACCAAGAATTTTGCCGTCACAAATCCATAGAAACAAGAGAGGCAAAACACTTTGTTATTCAAAAACTTCACACTTGTAGAAAGAACCGTTTTATTCTTTGGTTCATTCTCATAGTTCTTAGATAAGTGTTGCTCTTTTCTTTCAGCTTTCTCATTGTTCTGTTGTTGGGAGAGAAGACAAGGCTCCTAGCTCCTTTGAAAGACTCGTTTTTCACACTCATTTTGTGTTTTGAATGGAGAAAGAGAACATATAGGATATTGTGAGAAGAGAATACAGATTGGTGTAGAATTATATGTAAATTGATTTGATCTTTAAAAAGGTAAAAGTTCAACCAGTCAAACAAGAAAAATCAGCACCTTCAACATCTATTAGGCATATGGTCACCACTAGCATCGATACACTTTCTCTTCTTTCTTCTAAGTTGTTCCCAGACATATATGTAAATGTAGATCTAGGATTTTGTAGGGGAATGAGTTGGTTACCGTTTGGATCAATTGAAAGAGGCAGAATCTCCAAACATGGCAAAACGTCCATCAGTAGTAACCAGCAGAGACTCAAATGGAAAAGAGAGCGCTCCTCAAGGAGACGGAGAGACCTAGACAAAAGGCTCTTCCTCTAAAGCCATAAAGAACTCACCCTCCTCCCGCCACGCCCTAGTTTACGAACCGCCTTCGACCACCAGCCAAATCGTTCCTGTGACATCTCAGTAGATTTTTTTAATTCTTTCTTTCTTTTCTTAAAATTGAGGAGATGATCCTCAAGAAGACGGAGAAAGCAGAAATCAAACCCCGTAAATATTGGGGTTAAACCCAAAGAGACTGAGCTTAGTCAAGATCTTACATAAGCATGCTTTAGATTTTTTTAAAAAAATTGTTCAAGCTTGTAAGGTGCTTGATTTGTATGGAAACATACTACCAAAAAGCCTCGTACTTAATTCTTGTTTGTTCCCAAGTATGAACCAAAATAGATAATCATAAAATTTTCATCATAAAAGAGCGATGGGTAGGAGAAAAAACCACTGAGATTAGGAGATAAAAACACAAGTTTTCACCACAAAAGAGCGACGGGTAGGAGAAATAGAGAAACGGTACCAAAAACAATAAAACAATTATGAGATTAAAAACGCGATATGTTTTCGTTGGACAAACACTTTCAAATATAGAGTTAAACGATTTCGTTGGACAAACAATTCTAAATATAGAGGGTTCATATCGGATACTATCCTACTATTAATTTCCTACAAACATATGTATGTGTGGTTTCGATCCTATGAATAAATATGTATGTGGTTTCGATCCTCTGTAATTACATCCGTATTTAATATCCTGTAAAATGCAAGTTAATATCGGCCCCTATGTTATTAGCTAAGATAGAGGAGTTAAATGCAAAGTTAATATCGGGATTATTCGGCCCTATGTAATTATATATCAAAAAAATCTCCCATCTAAGGCTAATACATAATTAGGAAAAGAAACAAATATTATTAGCTAAGATGGAAGGCACGATTTATCATAAAAGTTCTTCAATCGAAAATATTTAATTGGAACCAATTTCAACGATATCAGGAAAAATATTAAACTAAACTTGGAGAGGTGCGCCAGGCCCATGCAGTAGTGCAACGCATGGGCGACCCGTGAGAGCCCAAGTAGCAAGCTACTTTGACGGGCTCTCCCTCTTAAAAAATTAATTTAATATCGAAGTGGACCAATGGCCCACATATCAGATATTAAACTGATAAGAACAGATACTACACTTGATCTTAGCCAAAAGGCCGAGAAAGGTATGAGTTGTTCAGCTCTCGATCTCTTATTTTATACACAATTGGAAGCTGTCTATCCATCTGTCTAACCGATGTGGGATGGATTCCAAATATACAAACACTGCTCCCGAGTCCCGTCCCTCACACACGCCTCTCTCACTTCCTTAGTTCCTTCGCCTCCACCTCCAGTAAATTAATATCTGGCCACACCTTATACTTTCAACTTCATTTTTCAATTCTACACTCAAATTCAACTCTTACACAACCACTTAATCTATACATAACTAAAATTACTATAGACTAGCTACCCCAAATCCCAATCATAAACTCACCATTAAATCAACTAGTTATTCTTTTAAATATAATAATAGTTTTCTAATTATTTGGGAATAGATGAACGGTTAATATAGAGTGGGCTCGTACCATTTCATTATAAGAGCCTTAGACACTCTAGTCGAACCAAGCATCTTAACAAATGTTGTTCGGAGTATATAACGAAGTCATAATCATATCTTACCCTTTTCAAGGCCATTATTATCAATACGCTCATTCTACATTGTACGCAACTAGAGCTTACTCATCATACGTTGATTTAAGGGTGCATGGGGTCGGATATAGCCCATCCATATTTTTTTCAAAAATAATATAAATATGTAAATACGAAACCCACTCGGTATGGTGGTATTATAGTTTGAGAGGGAAATAAACAAATAACACAAATTCCACAAACACTCTCATTCCTACCACCAAACTATCGCCGCTTGAATGGGCTCAAAGTCAGGTCCCTCTTCCACCTTGTGCTTCTCCATCTACCTTTTGTCAACCGCGCCGTTGCCTCCACCCCCAGAACCACCCGCCCCACTCCTCTCAAGCTCTCCCTCCATCTCCAAACCTTAACATTCTTCTCCGTAACCAAACCACCTCACTCTTTCTCCACCGATTTATCCGGAAAGGAATCCACCCAAATCGTCTTGAAGCTACGTCCAAATCACATTAAATCTTTGATTGTGGTTCAAACCAAACCACTTAAACCATAACCTTTGTTTTCCATTCTCGGCCTTGCCAAATCTCAGTTTCCTTCCCTCCTACTCTCATTCTTAAATATGTTGAAAGGTAAGCTCTCGTCCTTTCGGAAACCTGAGCCAACCCTCTCCTCATCTCGTCCTTGTTAAAACTAGCCGTACGTAGAAACCTTAGCCTTTGTTTTTCATTCTTGACCTTGCCCAATTTTCTATCTCCTTCCCTCCTATTCTCGTTTTTACCAGCTCCCATATAAAAACTCCCAACATTCGAGTCTTGAAACTACTGATTTCGTTCATCAATCGAAAAATCCAATGCCGAGTTCCTTCATCTCATGTTCGAGTCCGAAAATTGAAACCCTCAAGTCTACAATTGTTTCCTCAAGAAATTGTAAGGGTTATACCTTTTAAAGTGGCTTTCCTACAAAAAAAAACCCTAGCGAGTCTCCTAACCCTAAATACACCACCGAAAATTTCTTCTCTCAACCATTGATTCCACAAGCCTTAATCTAACAACAAATTCTTATCTCAATATTTTATCTTGTTAAAAACTATAAATTTCACTTCAAGTTATTTTATCTTGTAAAAACTATAAATTTCACTTCAAATTATAAAACTTTAAATTTCACTTCACTTTATTTTATCTTAATGCCCAAAATATCACTTTCATTTCGGCTTATTACCAATCTTATGTGCAGTTGATGTGTGCGTCAGAGGTCACACTGACTCGCAATCTTAGTGCACCTCAGGTAAGGGTCTGATACATAGTCGTAGTGCACTTCAGTTTGGCATTAATAATCCCACGCCGTACATTTAGGAGTCCGGATAACAATCAATAGAAATATTAAATGACGTGAGCTTGATCTCGGGTTATACTTGATTTGGCCATCGTTTGTACTTACATTAAATGATGTGAGCAAACTATAGAGCTTCCCGTGGAAATTAACTTTGTCTACTGTATTTTTTTTTAGGGAAATTCCAGATGGTACCCTCGTGTTTTGGGTATTCCGAATTTTACCCACCAGTTTTTTCAAGTTCGGATGGTACCCTTAAGTTTATGTTGTTTTTCGGATTTTGCCCAAATTCATTACACTTTTTTAAATTCCATTAAAAATATACAAAAGAAAATAAACTAAAATTAAAAAACAACTTAAAATAGAAAGAATAATTTATTTATTTTAAAAATAAAGTAAAACAGTAACTTTTTTCAAATATATATATATATATATATATATATATATATATATATATATATATATATTAATTTAAAATTAAATAAATTAGATAAATTTTAAAAAAAATTCAAAAATCAGTGTTTTATTTATTTTAAAAATAAATAATTGAATTAGCATATTTTTAACAAAATCTAAAAATATAAGTGTTATACTTTATTTATAAAATAAATAAAATAAGGACTCTTTTAAAAAATAAAAAAAAACACTGTTTTAATTTCTTATTAAAATAAATAAATAATTTTTCTATTTTATTTATTTCCCCAAAACTAAAGAAAGAAAATAAAGTAATATTAAAAAAAAATTAGAAAACTGATTTACTTAATTTAATAATAAATTAAAACAGTGATTTTTTTAAAATTTTTTTAAAAATTCTTATTTTATTTATTTTTGAAATAAAGTATAAAACTTATGTTTTTATATTTTGTCAAAAAATACTAACCCAATTTATTTATTTTTAAAATAAAAGAAAACACTGATTTTTTTAATTTTTAAAAAATTATCTAACTAATTTATTTTTAAATTAATATAATATATATATATATATATATATATATATATATATATATATATATATATATTTTTTAAAAAGTTACTGTTTCACTTTATTTTTAAAATAAATAAATTATTCTTTCTATTTTATGTTGTTTTTTAATTTTAGTTTATTTTTTTTAATGGAATTTAAAAAAGTGTAATGAATTTGGGCAAATCTGGAAAACAACATAAACTTAAGGGTATCATCCGAACTTGAAAAAACTGGTGGGCAAAATCCGAAATACCTCAAACCACGAGGGTACCATCCGGAATTTCTTTTTTTTTTATGAAGTTGATATGATCATTGGCATAGTGATTGGAAGGATCAGGTCGTGGCAAGGGTGATGGATTGGGCTCGTGTCAATGATGACCGGTGTGATGAACTCAGTGTCATGACTGTTGTAGTGAAAGCAAGCATTGACGTAAGCTAAGTTCTCAGGGATTGGACTACCAATGATTCATAACAAAAAAAGCCGTGATAACCATGATCATAGGCACATAACCTCATATATAGCCATAAAACTACACACGAAAAAGCTTAGTCTCAAATTTCGTCACAAGTTTACCTATAAAATAAAACTCGTACCTATAAAGGGCGTGACTAAATGTGGTTGCGAAATTTAGCCGCAAATAACTAATTCGAGGGTAATTAGGCACAAAAATTAGAAGGAGGGTAAATTTGTTGTTGATTGCCAAAAAGTTATTCATGACTATTGTCCTGACGACTAGTGTCGAAGTGTTTGCAGCTAAACTTGAGGTAAACACGTAGCTAAACCCGTGGGGTAAATTGTTGGCATGTTGCCTCTAAACATTTTTTTTTAGGCTAAAAGTGAGGCTATACAAGTTTGTTTTCTTAATTGTAGTTGAGACTAAGTTTGAGGCTGATAAGAAACACAATAATTCGAGGGTATTATTCAAAACAAATTTATATTTATTAGTGTAACATTGAGTATACAAAACATGATTTTACATAAATACGATACATATTTTGAATCTACCTCACTTGTAAAGCTGTAAATTATGGTGCTTCCAAGCATTTCAAATTTATGCAAAATTGAATGGAGGCGGTTGACAGCATTTTCCAGCTGCTTGCTTTGAAAGCAAGTGCTTGGTGAACAAAAACCTTTTGGCTCAACATCATGAATTCAAAAAAAAAAATATTTTGGACTTAACAAGTTTGCATGTCTTACAAGTCACAACTACCTGGTTGAGTATATGATTCTTCAGCAACATGTTAGTCTTTGCAATAAGGTTGTCCGCTTTCTTAAAAACCAAATCCAAATGTGGAAAACTAAAATCATTGATGAAGACGATTGCGATATAAAACAATAACAAAAGGACATTAATTCTTCCAAAAGGAAGAAAAATAATATTAAGTGGGATAAACTAAAACCTGATTTCCATAAACTTAACTTTGATGGATCTAAAACTCGATTCGGGAATAACATCCATCGGTTTTGTGATTCGGAATCACAAGGGTGATATTGTTAGCCTTGATGCAACAAAAAATAACTTTAACATGATAATAAAAGTTGAAGCTTATGCCCTTAAATCGGGTCTACAAGAGGCTATCAGACTAAAGATCAGAAAGATCGAAATCGAGGGTGATAATCTTTGTGTTATATAAAATTTTTCCCCCTAAATTTTTTTTCCTGCCTCCGCCACCACTGCTACTTCATACAATCAGGCAATTTGCTTAAATAGTTGGTTAACAATTAGAGATTGATTTGTGTAATGAAAATCAAGGAAGTGAAAGCATTAATAGATTAATCTCCAAGTTAATGCGAGACATTACCTTTACCAATCTCGATATGTTCAAGAGAGGCTATTTCTTGTCTTCCAACTCGCATGGGTACGAGGTTATGTTGCTAAGAAGTGAAAGCATTAATGTTATCAATCAAGTTTGGTTATATCACACGGTGGTGCCTAGAAGAGAGATTGTGTATTTGTGTTGCTAAAGAAATGTCAAACTTGAAGTCAAATTCGGCTGGATGTCGTCCACTAGACAAAAATAAACAAACAATGCACGGGGTTTCTTCAACATTGAGAAGGAAGAGAAACCATATCGGGGATTGATACTGGAAGGAGCACAAAGAAGGAGAAGAGTTAAAAGAAATATGACTTTTCACTTTTATACATGAGTCCAAAATCTTCAAAAGTTTGGAGTGTCCCTTCGAAATTTTTAGCTCATAAATTTTGAATAAACACAATTTAACCTCTAGAATATGCCCATGTACTTATTTATTGACTTATTCAAAAAAAATTTATTTATTTACTAATAGTTTATAGGAAAAATAACCAAGAAAATAGCAACTACGTGGCATGAATAAAAAAGAATACAAATTTTAAAATTACTAATTGATGCTTCGTTTGACTTTTGAAATCTATTACAAGTTTGGACCCAAACGTTTAAATTTGCAGTCCACAAAGAGGCAACGCCATTCACCCGTTCTCGTCATGAATATAGGTTCGGTTCGGCTCTTGCGTGGCCTTTAAGTGTTTTTCCTACCTTATTTACTATAAAAATTCTACTCCTTTTAGTCGATGTGGGATAACCACATTTTTGTTCTTTTATTCACAAGTTTTGTGTTTCATGCATGTAACTTTGAGCATCATTATCTCTTTCATTCGGAATCCAATTTTAACAAATAAGTATACCACGATTAAGTGCTCGTAAAGATGAAGTTAGTGCTTCCGTTTCTCGGTGCTGACGATGGTTGGAACCCACCGGAAATTTGCCCGAAAAAACCCACTACTTATTTAAAATATTAATTCCAACAACGATTACCCTTGAAAAATTAACGTGACTATAATGATGTTTTCTAGTAGTGATAGGCCAAGGGTGAATTACAAACAATGTTACGACAATATCCTTAATAAAGGTTAAACTCGTAAAAGAACAAAATAATGAAATTCAAAAGGAGCGTAGAAGCCCATCCACGGTCAAGCTATGATTCGACGGACCATGGCTTGTTGAGGAGACAAGATCGGGCTTGTCATGGGGTTTGTGAATGAGACAAACCCACGACAAGTTAATGATCATCAAGACGGCCCGACTAGGCTCAAAATACTCTAGTGAAGTAAGGTTGTGGTTGGTGCGTCACGACACCCAAGTAATCTAGAATTTGTCTGACTGGTGATTGGGTGGATCGAGCTATGACCTTAGCATGTGATCGAGTTATGAGCTATCCGCTCGAATCGGAATGACCTCATTTTTCTCTTGTGTTCTCAAAGAAGACAAGATAATAATCGGAATTAGTTGTAATTCAATTTTATAATCTTGGTTTTTTTTGAGTGTTTATATATTGTTTTATTTTTTGAGTGTTTATTTTTCTAAAAGCAGCTTTAAAATTTATTTATTATCGTATTAATTAAGCAAACTAGTCCCTTAAAAATTATATCATAAGTTTTTTAAATGTATAACGGGATCCCGTACACAACACGAAGCTATATCCATAGTTAGATTCGCATTCGTCTTCTTATGATTTTTAAGGAATGATCTAAGGGGTTGTTCGGTAAAGATTTGTATCAGAGTTGATTTGGGATTGAAGGGGTTGAAGGATTTCAACTTCTATTACATGATTATGGGATGAAGCGGCCGAGTTAAAATAAAGAATGTTCCAAAAGGTTGTTCGATAGAGAGATTCATGAACTAGACATATATCCATTGATCCACTACGAATAAAATATGGGCAGTTTTGGTAACTAGTCCTTTTTGAAAAATTATAGTAGTAACTAGGCTTTTTAATGTTTCAATTAAGTAAATATACCCCAACCTTTTGTATTTATTCTCAAACTCTACACACTCTTCTCTCAAGGGGTACATTTACTAAGCACACAACTAGAAAAACCCTAGTAAACCAAATTGTTTCATAAAAATATTAGGTTGATGGTCAATGAAATATGACACTTATTCCATAATTTACTTTTTTTTTTGTCTATGAACTCATACCAACAAAAAAGAAATATTTTTAGCTTCCAGTTTTAGAAAAATATCTATGGTAACGCGTAAAAGCTTTTAGACTGACCGTCACTTAAACAAATTAATTGACACAAGAATTCAAATACAGAAATGATAAATCAAATTTTAAGTTTATTTTCAGGGACCAACATGTTTCGACTATTATTCTTGGACCTTTGCTTTAAACAATGTATAAACACATCGATTCTCTACATTGGAACATGTGCTTTACGGGAGACCTACTTAAAACATGCGAGTTGTAAATCAACAAAATTGATATTGAAGGGGATAACCTCTCAATTATTAATGCAATTAAACAAATTTCGAAATCTACATGGACATTGACCTAATTTTTATCGGATATCTAACATAATAGCCAGTTTTTGGAGTATTCGTTAGATTTAATGGTTAGTAATGAAGTTCGTTGCTTCTAGATAATTATTCCAACATGGTATAATATATTGCTATCAAAGTTTCGTATAAATCTCATGGCGTCTAATTTAATTAAACGTAAATCCCTAAAACTCATAAGTGTTGATACTCAGAGAAGCTTAAAATCTTTTGTAAATTTTATCGTCCGACCTTTAAGTCTAGAATTTAAGCCGTTAAAACGGTTCAGGGTGAACCAACCGGTTAGATACAAATTTCCTTCCGTCTTGATTGTTATCAAATTGGGCGTATGTGTACGCTTCTTGAGCCGCATACTGAGGAAGCCGTTCCAAATCCCCGATTATGGAGATAGTATATTCTTATAGGGTTTTATATGTAAATAAAGGATATATTAGGGTCATTATTACAATATATCCTAAGTAGTATAAATACCAAAAGGTGTAACAGAATTCAGTTGATGAATATCATAATTTCTTCATATTTTCTTCTTCTTCAAATGGTATCAGAGCTACAAAGAATTTTTCTGCAAATATCTCAATCTAGATCTATCTTTAGTTAATCATCTATGGATGATCGTAATGATACTCGAGATAAGGATTCTCGATCCAAATCTCATTTCATCAAACATTAGAAATGCAGAATCCACTGGAGCTGCGATTGTGCTACCTGGAAATTCAACCGATCCTCTTTATCTTGCTCCCTCAGATAATCCAGGGATGCAACTCGTATCTACACTGTTTGATGGATCCAATTTCTTCTCATGGAAGAGAGGGATTCATATGGCACTTGGTGCGAAATTGAAATTAGGTTTTATCACAGGCACTTGCGTCAAGGATGTTGCTGATGCAGAGAAGGCAACACGCTGGATTCGTGCAGACTATATGATACGATGTTGGTTAATTCATTCGATGAAACGAGAAGTTGCAGAGCAATTCTCTTATGTGGAGTCAGCTTAAGAATTGTGGGATGAAGTTCTAGAGAGGTATCAAATTTCTAATGTGCCTTTGATATATCAGATCCACAAAAATCTAAACTCTATGAAACAAGAGAATGCCACTGTTTCAGTTTATTATGGTCGTCTTAAGCGTCTCTGGGATGAATTGCAAGCACATGATGCTTTACCTGTTTGTTGTTGTGCTGGAATTGTACATTGTAAGTGTGAGATTCCTAAGCTTTTAGTTGAGAGAGAAGCTAAAATTCGTCTGATTCAGTTCCTTATGGGACTCAATGATCAATTTGATCATGTTAGATCGACTAGTTTATCTCTTGAAACCTTGCCATCTCTCAATCGTGCTTTTCATATGGTCTTGCAAGTTGAAAAGCAAAGAGAAGTTACATATACATTAAATATTCCTCATGAAGCTTTAGCAACAGATAGACAGATTCCCTATCGCCAGGCAGGAGGAAGTAGGCAAGATTTTCGCAAGGATAAATGGGATAGGAAATGTGACCATTGCAAAGAAAAAGGTCATTTGAAGGAGTAATGTTTCAAGCTATATGGCTTTCCAGAATGGTATAAAGGTTCCAAGAATTCCTCTAATGATAAACCAGTAGGTCATTCAAGAATTGGTCATCCTTTGAATGCAGACAATTAAAATGGTTCTATTTTTAATTCTCCTCTGGATGAAATAGTTACCAAAGGAGTTGATAATAATACCATGTCCATGATGTTTCAAGAGATGTTCAGGTTCATGAACAACAAATCTGTCCATTATGGATCTTCAAGTTCTGCAAATTTTGCAGGTATCATGAAATCCCTTTTAGCTCATGCTTCTTCTTCACCACATATTTGGATTATTGATTCAGAAGCAACAGATCATATATGTCACTGTCGAGAATTCTTCTCCACTCTTGTTGCCTTGAGCAAGCCTATTCAAATTGGTCTTCCTGATGGTACTTTGAAATTGGTGACTCATTCAGGAAGTGTTCCAATTTCTTCATCTCTCACTTTGACCAATGTTTTATTTATGCCAGGATTTAAACATAACCTTCTATATGTCCATCGACTTATTATTCAGTCTTCCTGTAAGGCAGTTTTTCACACTGGTCATTGCTTCTTTCAGGACCATATTACTAATGCTGTCATGGCACAAGGCTACTTGGATGGTGGTCTTTACAAGCTCATTAGTCCTGTTTCAGTTTCTACTAATGATGCTTTTCCCATCTGTAATAATGTTGACAAGTTATCTTTGCAAACTTTTCATGCTCGTTTGGGGCATTCATCTTTGCTTAAAATGCAACATACTACTGCTTGTCCTTCTACTTCTTTGTCATCATTGACTTGTGATATTTGTACTATGGCAAAGCAACAGAAATTACCTTTTCCTCGTAGCAATTCATATGATGCTCATGCTTTTGCTATTCTGCACATGGATATACGGGGCCCTTACCATACTAAATCTATATGTGGTGCACGCTATTTTCTCACAAATTTGGATGATTTTACTCGATGTACATGGACCTTTCTTATGAATGATAAATTGCAGGTGCATCGTTTGGTATTTGAGTTTCTAGTATATGTGCAGACTCAATTTAATGGTGTATTTAAAATCATTCGAACCGACAATGGATATGAATTTATTCAACATTCTTTACAAGATTTATTCAAATCTAAAGGGATTTTGCATCACAAGTCTTGTCCTTACACACCTCAACAGAATGGTCGAGTTGAGAGGAAGCATAGTCATTTATTAGCTATAGCTCGAGCTTTACGACTTCAAGGACATCTCCCTTTGCATTTCTGGGGTGAATGCATTCTATCAGCAACTTATTTGATAAATCTCATGCCTTCTTCTGTTTTAGGATGGAAAATTCCTTTTGAAGTTCTTCATCAATGCCCAGTTTCATATGATCATCTCAGGATCATTGGTTGCCTTTGTTATTGTCTGAACAATGTGAAAGACAAGCTTGAACCTGTATCCAGGCCTTGTGTTTTTCTAGGCTATCCTCCAGGCC
Organism: Fagopyrum esculentum; assembly: GCA_033239045.1. NCBI lineage: Eukaryota > Viridiplantae > Streptophyta > Magnoliopsida > Caryophyllales > Polygonaceae > Fagopyrum > Fagopyrum esculentum. The sequence continues at coordinate 13,158,566 of BSUD01000007.1, forward strand.
AAAAGGGTTATAAAGTCCTTGATTTGCAAACTGACAAGATCATGGTTACCAGGAATGTATCTTTTCGAGAGGATATCTTTCCTTTCCAGTCAGACCTTGCTACTTTACCATTGTCTGCTCCTTCTTTTCCACTGGTCTCTCCTACTTGTGATTTCCAAGAATTTTGCAATCCTAATTTATTTCCCATATCTTTACCATTACCAGGTTCTTCAACTTCTACTTCTAGTGCTCCACACCATACATCTCCTTCATTCTCCACTCCCATACCTGTTCCTTTTCAATCTCCCTCGGCAATATCTTCCTCTCCTGATTCTACTCCACCTACTTCTTTTCCTCCCATTCTCAATCCTCCTGCATCTTCTCGCCCACATAGAACCATTCATAAACCTGCTCATCTTCAGCATTATGTTTGTTCTTCTGTTTCTTCTTCCAACAATCATATTATTCCTCAATTGCAAGCTCTTGATATGGATCCAGAATATTTGAGTTCTCTTTGTAATGTCATTGCTACATTTGAACCCACCACTTATTCCCAGGCTAAACAGCATGCTGTCTAGATTAGTGTCATGGAATCTGAACTACATGCTCTTGAAGCTAATAATACCTAGGAACTTACCACATTGCCACCTGGTTCCAAGACTATAGGTTCCAAGTGGGTCTACAAGGTTAAGTATAACCAAGATGGCTCGGTTGAAAGGTACAAATCTCAATTAGTTGCCAAGGGTTACAACCAAGTTAAGGACAAAGATTACAAGCATACTTTTTCACCAGTTGCAAAGTTTACTACTGTTCGAGTGTTGTTAGCTCTTGCTTCTGCTAAATCTTGGTCATTGCACCAACTTGACATCAACAACGCTTTTCTTCATGGTTTTCTCAATGAAGAAGTGTATATGCATCCTCCACAAGGTTACAATATAGCTTCTGATGGTCGAGTATGTCGCCTTAAAAAGTCTCTGTATGGACTTAAACAAGCCAGTCGTTAGTGGAATGTGGAACTCACTAAGTTATTGCTTCATCTTGGATTTCTCAGTCTCGCCATGACTATTCTCTCTTCACTAAGCTGGATGATTCAAGTATTACAATTGTGTTAGTGTATGTTGATGATCTTATCATCACAGGCAGTTCTTCTTCCATGATCATTACTACTAAGGATGCTCTTCATCAAGCTTTTACTATTAAAGACATGGGACTTGCTAGATTCTTTTTGGGCATGGAGATCTCTCGTAATTCTGAGGGTCTATACTTGAATAAAAGAAAGTACACACTGGATATTCTTACTTCATCCAATATGCTTCACTGCAAGCCTAGTCCCTTTCCAATGCAACGCAACCTAAAGCTCACTCCTGATGATGGGGATTTATATGAGGATCCTGAATCATACAGACGCCTGGTTGGACGTCTTCTCTATCTCACCCTTACACGCCCAGATATTACTTTCACTGTGCATCAGCTCAGTCAATTTTTAGCTACTCCTCGTCTCTCACACTGGCAGGCTGCTATCCATCTTCTTCGCTATCTCCAGAGCACACTACACCTTGCTCTATTTTATCCAGCTTCTTCTGATTTGCATCTCACAGCATACAGTGATGCTGACTGGGGATCTTGTGCCTTTACTTGCAAGTCTATTACAAGCTATTGCTTGTTTTTAGGTTCATCTTTGGTTTCTTGGAAGAGTAAGAAACAAAAGACCATTTCAAAGTCTTCTGCCGAGAGTGAATATAGGGCTATGTCAGCCACTGCTTCTGAAATAGTTTGGCTTGAAGGTTTGCTTTCAGATTTGCAATTGAAAGTGCCATTGCCTATTCCTATGCATTGTGATAACAAGGCTGCTCAACATCTTGCTGCTAACCCCGTTTTTCACGAACGCACCAAACATCTTCGTTTGGATTGTCATTATGTTCGAGATGAAGTTCAGAAGGGATTCATCTCTACTCCCCACGTCAAGTCATCTCTTCAACTGGCTGATATTTTCACTAGGCCCTAGGAGAACAACAACATCATTTTCTTTCTATCAAGCTTGAACTTGTTTCTCCATGTCAAGCTTGAGGCCCGTATGGAGATAGTATATTCTTATAGGGTTTTATATGTAAATAAAGGATATATTAGGGTCATTGTTACAATATATCCTAAGTAGTATAAATACCAAAAGCTGTAACAGAATTCAGTCGATGAATATCATAATTTCTTCATATTTTCTTCTTCTTCAAACCGATTGCTTTTTCCAATTTGACCCTTCTTTCCATGTTTATCGCAATGAGATATGGTTGAATCGGTAGAAGAATGGACTAATCGTGAATGATCGGGATTAAATCAATTAATCGTTTCCCGACGAGCTCACCCTTGAGAAACGAACTTTCCTTGGACAGAGGGTTGAAACAAGGGTTGTTGTAGCTTTGCTGATGGAAAGCAAGGAATACTCTGAAGCTTTATCCCTGCTTTTTTTTCGGTCTGATTAAAGAGGTTAGAAGACTTGACGATAAGCTTCTCCGTGCCACCAGCTTAAAAAGACATCATTGATCTTCAGAGCGGGATCCTCCACGCAGAGGAGAAGGATTAAAAGATGCTTACAGTCATTACTGTGAGGCATTTAACGTTCTCGAAGACCCTAGGGCAGTTTACAGTCTCAAGTACATGCTTCTGTGCAAGATCATGCTCACTCGAACCGCTCTTTGAAACTGCCCTTCAGAGCCATTCGATGTATCAGCTCTATAATGGTCTTTATGAGCCACATATTCCACAACGATCAAAAAATCCTTATTTCCACAGCGATCAATGTTTTACGAGCCACATAACCCAACTTAAGAAAGATTCCATGGTCTAGGCTTAAATGCTTGCAGTACTCGGCGTTGCATCACTATGACTTATCTTTGCCTTGACCATGATTGCTATTGGGGTTTCCAAATCAAGCCTCATGAGTCTTGATTCTACCAATGTCAAACGCACTGCTGCTTTCATATATGCAAGACCTTACATTCAAATAGTCCATGACATCAACTTGGCTATTTGTACTAGAGAGGTAAATTCTCACGTTTACATCTTCTCTTTACTCATATGTTTTTGTCTTACTGATTTCAAAACTCACTTTTCCTAATTTGGTACGTTCAGTCTATGTTTGCTTAAATTGCTTCTCGATAGCCAATCTTGTTCCAAAAATCAATTGCTTAAAGCCCTTGAAATAGACCGTCGCTAATTTGTATGGAATCGCAAAGATAAATATATATGAAGTTAAACAAATCATGGATGAATAAACAAGAACTATATATATAACATAAATACTTGTCTCGTTTTAGCAAAACAAACATTTCACCTACTACAAACAACAACAAAATTAAGAATCATGACACCCCAATTTGAATTGGAATAAAAAAATTATACTCATCACCGCAGACTATGCGTACGACCAACACCACACACACACCACCACCACTAACTTGAGCCGTTCACTCAACCTTATGCCGTTCAAGGAAGCCATTGTCGGGTTGTTGCGAATGAACAAAGGAAGAATGGCGGGGCTCGAGAATAAAAGTTTGACAATGTCTATCCTCCATTGTACCGTCAAGATACGCTCGAGGAAGGAGGAAAAGAAGGAAATTTGGGTTTTTAAAATAGTGCGCATTAGAAAGTGCATGAGGTGAAATTTGATTGTTTTTAAATTTTGTGCATAATGAAACGCATAAAGTTAGCAACATTCAGTGCTACATCGCCTCGTTCTTTTTTTTTTTCTTAAAACGTTACGTATATTAAGAGGGATTTACATGTCACTTGACCTGATACATCATAAAGCATAAGCAATTCAAACCAGAGGAAAAGAGATTACTGCAAAGAGAAAGACAAATCAAGTCTAGGAGAAGGAGATGCCAAGTAACCGAGCCCACCAAATCGTGTTAACGGATCGTTCCTTTCATTTGAGGAAGTTGAAGTTTTTAACTGCATTGATTATTTATTGAGCACAGGACGCTGGGGAGGTATAAGTGTCGCCATGTATGAGATTATTTCTAGCATTCGAAGTGAAGTATACATAGGTGGTGATGGAAGAGAGGCGAACGTTTTCAAGCAGGTCGTGCTTTTTAGGATTATAGCTTTCAATCCATGATCATAGGTCATCGCCTCGTTCGTTCTTCTCCTACCCTCCGTTTGTTCGCCTCTTCAATGGATCAGGAAACTAGGAAAAGCGACGCCCGAAAACGAAGTAGCTCTATATTGTCGTCCAATACTTCCTTTTCCCTACTAGAGTTCAACGCCTAGAAGGACTGACATTGCCTCATCTCTACAGCTAGGGCACACTGCACACACATACTTCTCCCTTCTCTTGTCTTCGACCGGAGCAAAGCAACATGGTCCAACTTTCGTGCATATTCGTTCCCGGATTGCGAGTTAATCCACGACACACATCGAACTCCATTGTAGAACCGCTTTTGACAAAGCGGCTATAGGTCTTGCCGATTGAATTTGAGAATGTGCAGAGTTGAACTTTTAATGAGGATACTGACATAAAACACAAACACGGTTGTAGTTACGACATTACTCGAAAATATCCACGAAATGAACTACCCTCCAACTTAGCCCCGAATTTACCCTCTAGTGCTAATTCGAGGCTACAGAGGCCGCGGCTAAAATTTCTCACGGTCTTTACCCTCGAAAATGTTATTCATGACTAATCTACCCCATAAAATATTACTCGAGGTTAACTTTGAGGGTATGTTCGAGGTATAGCGAGGGTAACATCTAGCGTAATCAGCGGGTAAAGTCTAGGGTAAAAGTTAAGGGTAAGTTCAAAGGTATAATTCGAGGTTCAGTTTTAAGGGTAAATTTGAGGATCATATTCGAGGGTTTAGTCAAGGGTACAATTAGAGGGAAAATTCGAGATACAATTGGAGGACAATGAGGGTACAGCTGAAGGGAAAATGTGATATTATATTCATGGGTAAATATTCGAGGGTAAAAGCAAGGTTCTCGAGGGTATATTTAAGGGCTGACTTTATTGCTATCCTCGGGTTTTTTTTGTCACTGCTATATTTTGAACTTACAAGGATATACAAACCACAATTATAATGAAAGACAAAATATATTATAATTCAATTACAAATAATTGTCAATTTCTTAGGTACAAAACCTATCAAATCAAGATTGCCATATCAAATATAAATAATGTCAGGCTAAACTTCACCGGACATCAATCCAAATGCTTGTAATCCACACAAGGAAAATTCAAAGTTAATGTTTCAAGAAAGGTAGCATATTAAGAAGTTAGGAGATCGATGTGGCGTGCTCACGGAAACACCCTTGTGTAACCTTAGTAAATTTATTAAGTGTAAGACCCGGGGTCTTAGGGTCACTATCGTCAACCATGCCCGCACAAAAACTTCCTAGGAGGTCACTCATCCTGAAGAATTCTTGTTGCTGACGGGGTGTAACAATCTCCCCTACTTAAACTGCTAGAGTGACCGCCTAGTAGGACACGCACACTCGTAGCTCATAATTTACCTTTGATACCATATGTAAGACCTGAGGTCTTAGGGATGTTGTCCTCATATCAACCATGCACACACATAAACTTTCCAAGAGGTCACCCATCTTGAAATTGCTCTTGCGCGAGCACGTTTAACTCTAGAGTTCTTTGTCATCACTCGGCCACTAGAAAAGAAAACTTCTTGTTGACATGAGTAGCAACCCATCCTTATAAGTTAATCATAAATCTCCATTCAAATGATGTTGGATGATAATTTACTGGGTGTTACAATCTCCCCACTTAAACTCTTGATGTCCACGCCAGGCACAAGGACCGTCCAACAAGAGTGACCGGTTACTAGGAAAAACACACTCGTAACTCAAGGTTAACTCTGATACCATTTGTAAGATTCGAGTACATACACAAGGTCTTAGGGATGTTGTCCCCATGTCAACCATGCTCACGCAGAAACTTCCTAGAAGGTCGTCCATCCTGAAACTGCTCCCGAGCACGCTTAACTCAATAGTTTTTTTGTCCTCACTCGCCTACTAGAAAAGAAGAATTCTTCTTTTCTAGTGGTCGAGTGAGGACAAAGAACTATGGAGTTAAGCGTGTTTGTGCGGGATAAATTTCAAGATGGGTGACCTTCTGAGAAGTTTCAGTGCGAGCATGGTTGGCATGGGGACAACGTCCCTAAGACCTCCGGTCTTACAGTAAGAGGTTTTGTTGTTGTTTTGTGGAAACTTGTGATTTTTCTATTTTTCCGCTTAACTCCTTCACCTCGTTTGTTGATGCTTCTAACTTTTCTTTCATTTCTTTTACCTCGGTTTTCAAAGGTTCCATCTCTTGAGAAGTATGATAAGTTTGAGAAGAATTTCCAAAGTTGAAACAATTTGCAACCAAGCCAGTGCGAATGAGTCTCATGTCTTGTTCTCCTAATCTAAAGATCCTTCCATGTTGTGGACCCTTACATGCTTGGACCCAAAGCTCATCGTCATTACGATAAGGGTTGGTCTCGTCAATGTCGGATGAAGAATGTTGAGCACATAGGCGATCATATTCATCCTCAAAAAGCAAATATGAAGAAAGAATGTCATCATTATCAACAACAACAACCAACAAAAACACAAGTAAAAAACAACTATCATAAACAAGATACAACCTTAGTTTTCTTTGGATTTATCCACCATTTTCTAATTAACAAGTCTCAAATGACTCAATAACAAGTAAGAAACAATACAAACGATCAAACCCACAAACATAATAAAATTAACAAAAAAAAAAGATTAATAACGAACAAGAACAACCAATAAGATCTATCTACAACAATACACAACCAACAAATACTATAATAACAATTAATAACCAACAACAATAAAAAACAGTCAACGTCATATAACACAAAAAAAATAGCCAACAACATAACTTAACAATAAAAACCAAACAATTACAGTTGAGAAGGCTTACCACAATTATTGTAGGTTTTTTACCTGACCATTTCCATCTTTGTTTGACCACAACCTTTTAACACAATTGACACAAAGGTGGAAAGAATGTAGCAAGTAGGCTAAACTAGTATCATAGAAAGTATAGATACTAACTAACACGCCCAAAGAAATAGACTCAATGTTTTTAGAGTAGAAATAGTCAAGAAATAGGCACATAAGAGACTAAGAAGAGAGTTTTACGTACCTTGCACTTATGCAGATAGAGAGAGAGAGATAGCCGGGTAGGTTTAGTCTCGACTGGGGCAAATCTCGGCGAGATTCTTCATTGGGGACGAGATTGATCAAAACGGATGTGTTTAGGCTATGAATTGGATCAAGGGTGGTATAAAACTTATTCTTTGGTTGTCCTCTTGCACTTTGCACACTTGAATTACACAAAACTTGCTTGGAAAAATTTCACCAAAATTTGCAATAGTAGAAAATCTCAGTCAATATTTCAGTCCGAGATTTTCGGGGGGGGGGGGGGGGGGG
>BSUD01000007.1:13166003-13204803 GCA_033239045.1 Fagopyrum esculentum
GATTGTCGACAAACACTTATTTGGACAAGGTTTGTGTTTGGCTGTCTTTTGGAGTTATGGAAATAGATAGACGAGATATATGGCTGTTGGGATAAGATTTGACATAAATTTGGAAAGAGATATAATAAAATATGATAAGATCTCACCTATTAAATAAGATCTCAACATATGAAAACTTTGTAGATATCTTTCCTCCTTTAATATGACAGCTAGATATGGATAGATTTGGCTCAAACCTATATGCATATCTCGACTGGATTGAGAGGAAAATAACGTAGCTACCGCCCAAGTAATTCCTCGACGTTGTGGCGTAAAATCTCAAGCGAGATTCCTAGGGTTCCGGCGAGATTTCATTCAAGGGTTTGGCTGGCTTGTGTTTGGCTATGACGTTTCTCTCTTCTCCAATAGACACAAAGCAAAGCACGTTAAACTCAAATAATCTCACAAAAGAATAACAACAAAGAAAAGACTCGATTTTTATATGACTCAAAGAAGACTCAAATAAAAATACTCAAACCGTGATGTATGGTTAAGTTGAAGTTCAGTCGATTAGCTCTAATACCAATTTGATACGGGGTTAAAGCTGTAGTTTCCCGATCTAGATTGAAGTCCATGAAAGCTTCGACAAAAAGAGTCTCGGGCGAGATTTTGATTGGTAAGACTGAGATTCTCGAAAACTCAAAGATCGAAAACGTGAAGTTATGGATGATAATGGTAAGTTTAAGAAGATGATAATGGATGTAATTTATAAAAATATATAGGAAGATAAGAACAAAAGTAAACTTGCAAAGAACCTTCAGCAATTGGATCAAAACCCTCTACAAAGAATTACCTTAACCATTCCTTCTTCAACCTTACACAAGTCTCCTAATTGAGATAAGCACAAGTAGAGACTAGATCACTAGTAGCACCAATCTTTAAGAGGATTAACACACACAATATCAACCTAGCAAGGACTCACAACGATTCAATCAAAGGCTCTTTTTTTTGATTGAATACGAATGATTAAAACAAAAGCTTCATGAACAAAGTAACGAGTATCTCACAATAATGTGGACGAAATAATAAAAAAATCAAACGACCTAACTCTCGGCCTTCTAGGATGTTTAAATAGGCGTGATTTTCCTAAAAGATAAAAGACTGAAATAATCCTACAAATTTAGGATAAAAATTAAAAAAATTTAGAATATTTAGAGCTTTAAAGGTATAAAGATAACTAATTATAATCTTGTCTAGATTTAATATACATCTTGACAAGATTTCACGAGAATCTCGACGTAAGGTGTAATCAAAATCTCGGTTGGATGCTAGCAAATCCCGACTAGCCACTTTCCTTGCTTCCTTGATCATCTTCACTCATGTATGGCATTTCTTCTAAGTCTTCCATTGCTAGAAATGTCAATAATGTACCTAAGGATGAATTGGACTCAAAAAGATCACTAATGGTTTCCTAGAGGCTAAATAAGCCAACAAGCTAGAAACCTCCTCTTGAATGGTTCTTGCTTTGGATCTAGTAATAGCTCTTTCCATGGCATGACTTCTAGAAGATGTAGACTCATTCTCCTTCAACGATGTTGCTCTTGCTGTAGTGATTGGTCCATGTATAAGAGGTGTTGGGATGATCTCTTATCATATTAATCGTAAATACATACGAATATAGTGTACATGGCGTGCAAACTAAACTAACAAAATAATAAATTGTAATCACTTTTTACTACACTGAAATGATTTACACAAAAAAGAATTACAACAGGCTACCCAATGCAATCTTTTATAGTTGCATTCTTCTTCATCACAAACTGGTTTCGCACTTCAGTCTCTCCTTCAATAGTATCACTCATTTGCGAGTTGTTACTACTTGCAATGAACATTTAATTGTTTTCCTTCAGTCTTAGATTAAGGAAAAACAAGGAAGCAAGGATTGTCTCTTCTCTCCTCCCGCTCTGGAAACATCACTCCAATTCATCTCTCGCTTATAACACTCGTATTTGGCTCTGGTGGAACCCTAAGAAGACCCACCTCACCCCCACCATCACCACCGAATAGATCATCCATTGCCACATTCACCTCGTCTCATCTACTACCCCCATCCTACACCCCTCCCCCTACTCCTTGAAGCCACGTTCATCTATACACATAACCTAACCTAATGATCGAATCTCCCTAAGGGACTCCATGAGAACCATAAACCTCCTCAATAACTCCATTCTTTGGACCATCTTGGTGACTTCAACACAACTCTGTCCCCTGATGAAAAATCGATCAACAACTCCCCCACCATCTCTCAAGACTTCTTTGAACTCTCGGATTGCCTCAACCTTAACAACATCAACGACCACCCTTACTTTGGATGCAAGTACACATGGAGTAACAAGCAAATAAATGCAAGGATCTGGTGCAAGCTTGATAGAATCCTCACCAATCCCCTCTGGCACTCCTCCTCAATAACTACATTCATATGTATTTATGATTTAATATGATAAGGGACCATCCCAACTCAAATGCTATAGAATCTTCAGTGAAAGTGGGAGGACATCTCTATGAATTTTGTTACCGGTTTGAGACCGAGTGGAGGCTTTGATGCTATTTGGGTGATAGTAGATCAACTGACGAAGACCGCACGTTTCATTCCGATCAAGGAGACGTGACCGGTAAGTTGATTGGCAGAGGAGTTCACTAGACAAATAGTGAGACTTCATGGAGTACCTAGGACTATAGTCTCTGATAGAGACGGACATTTCACTTCGAGGTTCTGCAGCAAGTGCATGCCGCCCTAGGTATGAGTCTGCACTTCACGACTGCGTATCCTCCTTAGACCGATAGTCAGTCTGAGTGGACCATCCAGACTCTAGAGGACTTGTTGAGTGCCTGCATGTTAGACCGGGGACAGGTGTGGCTAGATCACCTTCCCTTAGTGGAGTTTTCGTACAACAACAGTTGGCACACATCGATCAGGATGACTTCTTATGAGGCTTTGTACGGACAGAGATGTCGTACACCGTTGTATTGGGATGAGCCGAGTAGTGCTAACGGAGTAGCACCTGAGCAGGTTCAAGATGACATGGCTAGAGTAGCGGTGATCCGTGAACGGATGTTAGTAGCGCAAAGTCGACAAAAGTCTTATGTAGACAAGAGGCGTAGATCTTTGGAGTTCAGAGTTGGAGCTCAGGTTTGGTTGAGAGTATCTCCGACACGAGGCGTCAGACATTTCGGTGCCAAGGGGAAGTTGAGTCCTAGATATGTCGGACCATTCGAGATTCTTGAGCGAGTTGGAGAAGCAACATACAGACTTGCTTTCCCACCGAGACTCGAGGGTGTTCACCCCGTTTTCCATGTGACTCAGTTACGGGAGTACATACCGGATCCAAGGCACATCGTCAGTCACGAGGATCTAGTGTTCGAGCCAGCCACATGTTTGTTGAGCACCCGGTGGCTATCCTAGAGCGTAGTACGAGACGCTTGCGTTCAAAGGACATACCGATGATGAAGATTCAGTGGTCGATGTGAGGAGCTGTTGAGGCAACTTGGGAGACAGGGTATAGTATTCAAAGGAACTATCCGGAGTTTTACACAAAGCTGGATGCACCTGTAGCGTAGTCGTTTCAGTTTTTCCTTTGTTGCGTTACGTATGCTTTTATGATGTTTTGAGTTACGTGCCCCGAGTGGGAATATATGAGTTGAGTTCAGTGTTCTGTGTTGTTGTTACATGATCGTTCGGGTTGCTGCAAGTTTTGGGATGAAACTTCTTTTTAGGGGAATTTGATGTAAGATCCCAATTTTGACCTTCACCGCCCCCACGGTGAAGAAGGCCGCCCTAGCGGCCTTGATGTCTGTCACCGCCCTCGCGATGACAAGGGGCCGCCCGTGCAGCTGAGGCAATCCGCCCCTGCGGGTTTGATGCAGATCACGCCCGAGCTGTTTTCGTTCGTTTTATCATCCTTCCATAGTTCCTTATCTTTTTTCCTAATCCTAGACCTCCTTCCTTTTATCTTTTCTTCCTCTTCTATATAATCCCGTCTTTTCTTCGTTTTCCCGTTTCTTGTTTATGTCTTCTTCAACCCTAGAGCGCTGCAGCCTTGCTTCATGAGATCTTGTTGAACATGTAAGTTCTCCCTCCCTTGTTCTTCACCACGCTCATGTGTTGTTGCACCTTGTTTCGCTTCTGCTTCGTTTCTCTCTTCGTTTACTCTTTTCTTCTTCTCCAAGAATCAAGTTTGATCCTTGATTCTTGTGGAGCATTCTTTTGATGATCCTTTGATGTTCGCATGCCCCCTTGGTTTAGTTGTGACGTGGTTGTGTGTTGAGAGTGCAAGTTTTGGCCTTGTCGTCGTTTTGTTGCCATCGAGAAGCTGACAGTAGCTTTTGTCGAAGATCCACCCCCTGCGCTTACACAGAGCCGCCCCTGCGCCTCTGTCACGTGCCGCCTCTGCGCACCTGCCCAGCCGCCCCCGCGGTTTCTTCTACAATAACTCCCGTTCTTGTGAGTTGCTTTCTTTCTTGTTTTCCCCTTTCCTTTCCTTATTCCTTCTAGTTTTTCCTGGACCCTTGAGTGTTCTGTAAGACTAAGGTTGAGACCTTAGCTTGTTTAGATCTCTTAGAGATTATGGAGACTAGAAGTTGTAGACTTCTAGCATTCGTTTCGGTTTTTGATTCGTGATGCTTGTGTGAACAAGCTTCCTTGTGTCCCTTTCTTGAGGTTTTCCTGAGTGTTTGCTGAGTGTTGAGATTACCTTTGAGTGAGGTAAGTCCCTTGGACTTACTTAGCTTCATTCGGGATATTGGTTTGAATGTATTGGCTTGTTTGTGCTGTTTATCTTGTTATAACTGATAATCGGAATATGATTCACCTTTGTTATACCTTATTGGCCCAAGTGTATTATAACCAAGCGATTTCCTCTTGTCCAGCTCCAAATGGGGAAACAAGGAGGTGCTCTAGCGACCAGTCCAACAGGTGACAAAAGGATGCATACGTTATATTCCTGTTGGTGAAAGGGGACGGAGGCGAGATCGTAGCGATACTCGTGTAACAACCATAAGTTGAATTAGTAATTGGATAACCTATTGAAAGATAATAACCGGCTGATGTGTGAGCATGTTATATGTTTACTTTACCTTATGTGTTTTTGTGCCTTTACTGTCTTTCTGATATGTAGAATGTTAGCTAACGGTTTATACCGATGTTGTAGATGCTCCTCAGGTTCAGGATGCTGCTGAGTGATTCGGATGGTGTGGTCAGCCGGGGTTCCCGTACATTATAGGACGAGATCGGGTTTATGTTATGTTGTTGTTTTTCTTTTGTTTTGAACTCGGCTGCGAGTCTTTTACACTTCCTTTTGTTTACCCTTTGGTTTTATTATAAGTTTTGGTTTTTATTGTACGTGTGTCTTGTTGTAAGATCCGTTGTGTCGTTGCTACTCTGAGGGTTAGGACCCATTGTGAGGTTCTAGCCCCTGACGTTTGAGTTCCCAGACTTGGGGTGAAAACTGCCCACTTCGACCAACCCTACATCTCCGACCATTCACCTACCATTATCTCAACCAACGACACCCCCATGAACCCCCCCCCTTCAGGTTCAACAACGCTTGGATCAAGCATGAATCCTTCCATTCTTGTGTTGTAGACGTGTGGGAAGCTAACATTAAGGGGAACCTGATGTGATCCGAGAAACCAATGCAAACGACTTCACTTTATTTTGACCCTTCATTATTTTGGTCATAACGAATGCTACATTTATCCAATAAGGTTCGTAAATACTTGTTGGAAAGATGATTTAAAGGGCTACAATATTCATGAAGACTTCAAGAGCAGATTCGTCCAAGAGATGGGTCTTAAAGTCAGTTCTTCCAACTATCGGATTTATGGTTAACATGCAAAGATTCCAAAACCAATGTCTCGTTATGTGGATCTTTAAGGCCTATTATTTAATATGACTTTTGACCTTGTTTTTGATCTTTCATCTAGCCTTATTTTTTCCTATTTAAAGGCTTGTTTGATTCATAGAAAAATAAGAGGGAGTTAAGAATTTTTGGAAAAAAGTGTCTAGTTCCTTGGTTTTTGGTGAGATGCCGAAACCTCCTCCTTGGTGAGATGTCGGTGTATTGCCTATGTGAGATGTGAGGGCAAAGGCATTAGTTCTTATAGGTGAGATGCTTATGAGAGTTGATGCGGGTATTGTAGAGTGAATGGTGAGATGCTTGAAGCTCTAGCAATACATATCCTTTATTTTATTTTTCATTATCAAAAAACGCAATAAAACACGTGTGTAAGTTTGTTTTAGTTTATGTTCATCTTGAATCATTGGATCCTTAGGTTGGGGCGTATCATTTGGTATCAGAGCCATATTCGATGCAAGTCAATAATAGCCATGAAGATTCAAGGACGAATCTTTTTAAAAGGTGGAGATGATGATGTGATCCGGGAAACCTGTAATAACCGGAATTTTGAGACTCCGTTAAACTTGAATTTAACCGATTTTCGAAACGTCAATCTTGAATAAATAAATACATAAAATAAAATAAAATAAAACGAGTTTTTATTTTCCATCATTTTATGTGACCTCAATTCACATAAAATGATGAAACTATGTAACCGGAAATAATTCCGTATCTTTAAAATAAACAATAACTTATTTTGATACAATAAATAACTCCTCAAATTATTCTTCGGTCCGGGGCGATTAACGAGTTCATTAGCCTTGTTCTAATGAGAGAGCAGGCCGGTTGGCCCACTATCAGGCCCAAGCATCTTATCAGCCGGCCCAACAGTATTCCACTAATCCTAACCCTAATGAGCTGACGCTAACCTATTATCGTCCTAACCTAAACGGCTGCTATTCCTCTCCCTCACAACTCCAGCCGCATTCCTTCATTTCCTTGAAATCTCGTACAAACTGTACGCTGCTCCTGCCGAAAAACGAGACAGTCGAACTCCCCTCAACTCGAACGCCGCATCAGCGCCACCGCTCCTCGGACTCACCACCGGCATTGAGACTGAAGCAACCCCTCCGACGCTATATAGTGCGGCTAACCCGTTCTCACGTGCGACTCCTTCTGCCGACTCTAGGTAACAGTCTACTTCCCTAGCCGTCTCCCTCCCTCTCAGCCTTCGAGCCATCCGCCTGACCGATGTTTATGAGCAGCAGACTTGGGACTAGTAGGCAGCAGTGGACCGTTAGGCGGTGACGAAGCTTCGACGCCGGATCTTCCACTGCAGACTTCCCTGGATCGGTGCCGCCCTCTCAATTGGCAAGGTATCCGGTGCAGCCGGTGAAGACGAGCATTACAGACGAATACCAGGTGCTGCAGTAGGTGAGCCAGTTCTCTGTCCTTCTTTCCCCTTCGGCTGCTCCTGTGTTTAAACAAAAGGTGAGTGTACTTCAGGTGTGCGGTAGGCGCCAGTTAGGAAGAACCGGACAGCGCAGGGAGTACGAGCGATCGAGGCCAGAACCTGCAGACTGTAACCGGGGACGACGCGAGCTGCACCTGGTCGACGAGCGAGTTAGAGCGGACTGAGGGTTGTTCCGTCTGCTCCAGTGGAAGTGCGTCCGAAAGGGGGAAGTTTGGTAGGTGAGTTGAACTAAGCAGTTTTACAGTAATGTTTAAGAGTATGTGTAAAGATAGGAGTATGTTTGTATATAAATAAATATACATGTACGAATAGGAGATGGTAAGAGATGTAGAAGTGTATTAAATATGTAAAGGTATAATGATCAATAATATATAAGAGTAGATTTAGTTTGAGAAGGTATAGTTGCTTATACTTGAACTGTAGAGTGGTAAACGTGAGAGTATAAATAGGTTTTTGAATGGTTTGGAATTTTAGACATATATACATAGGTATATATATACATCGGTATCGGAGGGAAGAGATAAATATGTAGATATATATATATATATAAGCATATCGTGTAGTTACATGAGTATACGAGTTGAAGGAAAAGTTAAGATATGTACGTAAGTATATATAAATGTATAAGAGTAGAGTAATAACCGGGAAGGAGGAAGAGTGTTATTCTTTTTCGAGTGGATTCAAGTTTGAACTGGTGACCTATAAGTAGCTAACCGAGAGACACACAATATGAAAACAAGTTTTAAAAGGAATAAGAAAGTTTAAGAATAAATTTGAGAAGTCTTGGGCTGAGGGTAAAATGGTCTTTTACCGTAAGAACTTGTTCCGTAATTCCTTAGCATGAGGTTGGACATCTGGATGTGATTTTGATACACATGCCTTATTTGACAGGCGTTTGAGTTACTACGAGTACGGACTGTTTGAGACGTGTTAGAGTGTATTTTGACTCAGGTAAGTCCTTGCGACTTACTTAGCTGGTTTTTGGATATTAGTTGAGTGATAATAGTGGTGTGTGTACCATGTGTGTTATAATAACAACTTGTTAGGACGACCGTTGTTATTATGTGTTAAGGCCCAAGTGTATGTATAACGGGCCGTGACATCACTGCCCAGCTCTGCCAGGAGACTGGGAGGTTCTCTATACCCAGACCATACAGGTACACGGTGAGATGCATCGGATCCACTTCTGATGGGTACACGGGGGCGGAGGCGAGGTTTGGGAATCCCTCGTGTCACAAAATAAGTATCATTAGAGTGAATGACTTAAATGAAGATAATAATTGGATTGTTTGAAAGCATGATGAGTGATTATTATTTTGTGTGTGTGTGTGTGCTATTATTATTTTCCTAATGTTTAGATAACTAGCTAATGGTTGTTTCGTGGTGTTTTTAGATTTACCACAGGTTAGACCAGCAGCTGAGTGATCCGGAAGTAGTGGTCAGCCGGGTCGCCGTACTCCTTAGAGTGGAGGTTGGGGTTGTTGGTTGTTGTGGTTTCTTTTATTAAGATAGTTGTTCGTTTTCCCTTCGTTTAAGTACTATAGGCTGCTAGACCGTGTTGCTTTCATTACCTTAAAAATACTATTTCATGAATTTTGGTTTTTCTTATTTGTGTCTTGTTGCAAGATCCTAGTAATATTGTTGTCAAACTGAGGTCGGGACCCATTGTGAGGTCCTAACCAGTAACGTCCCGAGTTCTGAGAAGTCGGGGTGTTACAACATGGTATCAGAGTTCTAGGTTGGCAACAATGACACTTGAAATCTTCTGAAAGTCCGAATAAGTTATAAGCAGAACCCGAAAAAGGGGTCTGAGTTTTAAAAAGAGAATTTTTGGTTTTTAAATGCATGCATAGTCTGGTTGGGAATAGAAAAGTACGGCTGACCACCACTACTACCGCGGATCTCAGTTTGCTTAGTATGGACTTTAGGTTTTACGTTAGTTGGACTTTTAGCTTGTTTATAAAGATATGTTATATAGATAGGTATATGCCGAAGATTAATAGAAATTGTAGTTATGTTATGTCCTTAACGGAGATAACATAATGAGTTTCTCACCCCTTGTACACATCTAAGTAGTTTTTGAAGGGTGTCAACGTGAGGATTAGTATGCACATCTTATGTGCATTAGGGTAGACGAACGTCGGACAACTCCTTCGAGCTTGTTGAGGAACGTCGAGACGGAAAAGTGAAGACTCAAAGACAACACCAATTACGATGACAAGAAGAAAATCCCGAATCAACTCAACGGGATCAAATGAAGGATTTACAAGAGAGTAGTTCCGGAGAAGCAAGAGATGATCGCCAACTAGGGAATTGAGAAAGACAATGGAGAGGCTCTTTCAAGTTGTGTAAAGTGACTTCAAAAACAAAGAGGATGACGTCGAAAATTTGAGATATAGTAGCGATCAAGAAAAGGGACATAAAATTTAAACTCACTGACAGACTAGGAAGTGAAAGTTGATGCCAAAAGCAAGGCGAAATATGATCACTCTCAACAAGCTAATTGCCACCACAATCCAGATTGATAACCGAGACAGTCAAAAGTATGGAAGTCAACACGAGATACATTATCCATCCAAATAGAAAGAATTAAAGAGCTGCAATTTGGAAGCTTACGCATTGCCAGAAAGGGAAAGGTGGATTTCACCAACGTAGAAGTGGAGTGATCTCGTAGAACACATGAGAATTCTGACATAGACTGGGATACAACAATAACCAGCTTCTGTAAAGGCAGCATTACAAGCAACACCCAAGGAAAAAGAGTGTGTGAGAAGAGTATTGGTGAACCCGAGGGACCCCAATAACTTCTCATTCAAAAGGAATTTAAGCTAACAATACTACAAGTTCATAATAGAGAACCGCAAATAGACGATAACTCAGGTAAAAGAATCACGGAGATGTACCTGCAAGCTACCCTAGAAGGATTGAAAAGTCTGTTGATGGAAGAAGAATGATACAACTAGACTCGTAAGAGTATAACAATCTTACAAAAGTGTAGATTGTAGGAGGAGCTAAAGAAGAATAAACAGAGAGACTGAAGGAGATATATTTCACCAAGTATATCAAGCCTCAAAAGAGATGGAAGAAAAGTAAGTCTATGATGTTGTAGAAGGTCAACTACATCCTACTTGGACAACTTAAAAGTTACATGTGCGGGTTGACTAGTGATGGTTAGTTAACCGATAAGAAGAATAACCACAGGGTTATAAAAGAGTTTTATCGACATCTAGTGAATTTCTTTCGGAGATCCACGACGAAAATGGTGAAGTTAAATCAATACAAGTACTAGTAGCCTGGATGGTAACGTTAAATGAGTTTAATATGATAACTCTAATAAAGAAATTTAAGAGCAGCTCTTGACGGTCGATAATGACCCTTGAAGATAGTAATGGTGAAAAGGGAATTGTTGGGAGTAGTTATTTACTACTGACTACGAAAGATACATATCAGAGTTAGAATGAAGGGATCCCTGTAAGAAGAATTAGAAGACTAAGAGGAAGTAGATGATTGGAAACATGTCCTATGTCTTAGCATTCCACACAAGTAAGACTGATGGTGCTCCTTCGAAAAAAAAAGAGTAGGGTTAGACTGTCTAGATTGACAGGGAAAACCCTTGTGATTAAAGATGTGACACAGAATAATTGGAAATTCCGAGGCGGCACAAACATAAGGAGTATGATGTAAAGCCTTGGTGAAATGTGTGGTCGAGTTGTGAGGTGATTGCAGATAGAGTCTACAGGTCGACTAAAACAGACATGAGAAGGAGTAAAAGTGAAAGACTAAAGGTTGTTATATGGATCCGGTATCACACCAATAAGATGGTTACCGAAGAGACTAAAGACTGTTATTTAAGGAGAAATGGAGGTACTCCATGGAAAATTCAGCTGGACTGATGACCTAAGAGTTGATGGAAGTAATAAGACCAACCAACGCAGTTGTAAAGTGTGTACGAGAAAACTCAAAGGGATTTAACTATCTTACGGGGTGTAAATATCAAAGAAGGTAAAGCGACATGAGTATAAGGAAGACATGATAAATGCGATGCGAGAAATTTGATTGGTGGGAAAATCATATGCACCTAATGTGTTGTGTACAAATGGTACCATTGGATGTTTAATAACAATCATACCAACGGACTGATGACACTATGATGGATTTAGTGTAAACCAAGTGTATAACTTATCCAGTGAGAAGGAAAGTCAGGTATCAAAATTGCGGGTTATGATAAATTTTAAATAAAGTTTTGAGATGAGGATGTCCTTAGGAAATCTAGGCAAGAGTACAAAGCAACTGAAGTTCCAACACTGAATGGGTAGTAATGATCAACAGACAGTTCGAGACCGATGCAGAGAAGAAAAATGTATAAGACGAGTCACCTAGTAGAAGAGTTCACAAGACAAGCTTGTAAGGCCAAAAGAGATAAAATGTCGACCCGGATATGAGGGTCTAAGGTGCATGGAAGGGATACCTACAATGGAGTGTAGATGCAAATGTAGACTTTACAAGTGTGGAGAGGTTTTAACCTCCTCAAAAATATAGGAATTTGAAAGAATCGCAATGTCGGTATCAAAGAGTTGAAGCCTTGTAGCGGAAACAAAGGAATATCATGAAGGCAATGTTGCCGGTAACACCAGCGAAGGAATGTATATATAAGAACGGCCTTGGCGGACTCGAAAGTCCAAGGTAACCCCAATTATCACGGGACCTAAGTCATCAAAACCGACGGTCCATGCAAGGGGAACTGCAAGGGGATGATAACTAAAATCATCAGAACTACAACGACACTTACCAGCTATCGTTGAAGACTTGGAATGACTATTTATGTCAAGATGAATGACCCAGTTGAGCTCGAGAAGTAGAGTTAGCCTAAGGAAACAGAAGTGTGGAATAGAAAACGAATTAGTGAAGCATGAAAGGATTAATCGAGCAGATGATGCTCACCAAGAATTTAACGCCAGTATAGGTATGAGAAGAGCAGGTCCGGAATATTGAGATAAGTCAATTATAGAGTGACTGACATCAACTGAGGATGTATAAGTGATGGTTGGTATTGACGAGCAGGTACCGTTAAGAAAAGATATTAGTGACTGCGAATTTAAGAAATAACTTTACCGATGACTTGGAGGAATCCCCAAGTAGGCAACGATAACTTTCTGGGGTGATCTAAAAATACAGAGAGAATCGGTTAGAGATTGCTTACTAGTTGGTTAAGAACAACCTACAGTTGAATAAGAGAATAAGGGTCTGTTTGAAGAGGATCTTGCTAGTATTAGAAGGGAAGTATAGGCGGGAGTTGGGTAAATCATGTTGACCCCTTAGAAAGATGCCATTGTGACTAATGGGTGTTACACCAGAAGCGTGGTAGGCCCATAACTCACAAATGAAGAAAATCAATGTTGGGATAACTATGATTTCAAGTTAAGGAATTAGAGAACTATATGAAAAGGTCCACTTGGGAGTGTGATTTGTTTGAGTTATATAAATTTGAAAGCTTGACAAGAAGTAGGTGAAAATCCACTAATTAAGGAACAATCCGATTAGGTCACATTGAGGAAAACGGGCCAAGCAGTTTGTATTAATAAGAGCATTAGGCACTTAGTAAAGTGCCGACAGAAGTTTAAGATGATTATTTCAGAATCGATAGTCGGGAACTTTCGAAAGGAAAAAGCAGGTGCACCAATGGAAGGAAAAGTTTGGTAGAGTTATCAAATGAGCTGGAAGTAAGTTTAGGAAACAAACCGTTGAGAGAGCACCTACCAAAACCGAGACACGTCGTCAGCTATGAGGACCTGAGAGTTGAGCCTGACCATACATTTGTAGAGTACCCAGTAGTTGTCTTGGAGCGCAGTACTAGACGTCTGAGGTCCAAGGAGATACCTATGTTGAGGATCCAATGGTCTAGGAGAGGAGCTGATGAGGCCACTTGGGAGACTGAGGAGAGTATTAGACGTAACTATCCCGAGTTCTTTGCGGGGTTAGAGATTACTCCAGTTTTGACGAGTTAGTACTCGGATGTTGTGTGGTTTGACCTTTTAGGTTTTTATACTGTTTGGGTGACTACATTTTATGTGATACATGTTTGCTTTTGATGATTGAGTAGTTGCTTGTAGCCAACGAAAATGTCGAGAAAATTTAAAATATACCAAAGGAAATGCGCGATTAAGAGAACTATTCTAAGTTTCGAGACGAAACTTCTTTTAAGAGGGCACTGATGTAATAACCGGAATTTTGAGACTCCGTTAAACCTGAATTTAACCGATTTTCGAAACGTCAATCTTGAATAAATAAATACATAAAATAAAATAAAATAAAACGACTTTTTATTTTCCATCATTTTATGTGACCTCAATTCACATAAAATGATGAAACTATGTAACCGGAAATAATTCCGTATCTTTAAAATAAACAATAACTTATTTTGATACAATAAATAACTCCTCAAATTATTCTTCGGTCCGGGGCGATTAACGAGTTCATTAGCCTTGTTCTAATGAGAGAGCAGGCCGGTTGGCCCACTATCAGGCCCAAGCATCTTATCAGCCGGCCCAACAGTATTCCACTAATCCTAACCCTAATGAGCTGACGCTAACCTATTATCGTCCTAACCTAAACGGCTGCTATTCCTCTCCCTCACAACTCCAGCCGCATTCCTTCATTTCCTTGAAATCTCGTACAAACTGTACGCTGCTCCTGCCGAAAAACGAGACAGTCGAACTCCCCTCAACTCGAACGCCGCATCAGCGCCACCGCTCCTCGGACTCACCACCGGCATTGAGACTGAAGCAACCCCTCCGACGCTATATAGTGCGGCTAACCCGTTCTCACGTGCGACTCCTTCTGCCAACTCCAGGTAACAGTCTACTTCCCTAGCCGTCTCCCTCCCTCTCAGCCTTCGAGCCATCCGCCTGACCGATGTTTATGAGCAGCAGACTTGGGACTAGTAGGCAGCAGTGGACCGTTAGGCGGTGACGAAGCTTCGACGCCGGATCTTCCACTGCAGACTTCCCTGGATCGGTGCTGCCCTCTCAATTGGCAAGGTATCCGGTGCAGCCGGTGAAGACGAGCATTACAGACGAATACCAGGTGCTGCAGTAGGTGATCCAGTTCTATGTCCTTCTTTCCCCTTCGGCTGCTCCTGTGTTTAAACAAAAGGTGAGTGTACTTCAGGTGTGCGGTAGGCGCCAGTTAGGAAGAACCGGACAGCGCAGGGAGTACGAGCGATCGAGGCCAGAACCTGCAGACTGTAACCGGGGACGACGCGAGCTGCACCTGGTCGACGAGCTAGTTAGAGCGGACTGAGGGTTGTTCCGTCTGCTCCAGTGGAAGTGCGTCCGAAAGGGGGAAGTTTGGTAGGTGAGTTGAACTAAGCAGTTTTACAGTAATGTTTAAGAGTATGTGTAAAGATAGGAGTATGTTTGTATATAAATAAATATACATGTACGAATAGGAGATGGTAAGAGATGTAGAAGTGTATTAAATATGTAAAGGTATAATGATCAATAATATATAAGAGTAGATTTAGTTTGAGAAGGTATAGTTGCTTATACTTGAACTGTAGAGTGGTAAACGTGAGAGTATAAATAGGTTTTTGAATATTTTGGAATTTTAGACATATATACATAGGTATATATATACATCGGTATCGGAGGGAAGAGATAAATATGTAGATATATATATATAAGCATATCGTGTAGTTACATGAGTATACGAGTTGAAGGAAAAGTTAAGATATGTACGTAAGTATATATAAATGTATAAGAGTAGAGTAATAACCGGGAAGGAGGAAGAGTGTTATTCTTTTTCGAGTGGATTCAAGTTTGAACTGGTGACCTATAAGTAGCTAACCGAGAGACACACAATATGAAAACAAGTTTTAAAAGGAATAAGAAAGTTTAAGAATAAATTTGAGAAGCCTTGGGCTGAGGGTAAAATGGTCTTTTACCGTAAGAACTTGTTCCGTAATTCCTTAGCATGAGGTTGGATGTAACACCCCAAATTCTCATAACTCGGGACATTACTGGTTAGGACCTCACAATGGGTCCCGACCTTAGTTTGACAACAATTTACTAGGATCTTGCAACAAGACACAAATAAGAAAAGCCGAAATTCATAAAATAGTGTTTTTAAAGGAATGAATGCAACAACATCTAACAGCCTAGTACTTAAACAAGGGAAAAACAACAATTGTCTTAACAAAAGAAACCACAACAACCAACAACCTCAACCCTAAGGAGTACGGAGACCCGGCTGACCACTACTTCCGGATCTCTCAGTTGCTGTTCTAACCTGCAGTAAATCTAAAAACACAACAAAACAACCATTAGCTAGTTATCTAAATATTAGGAGAATAATAATAGCACACACACACACATAAAATAATAAACACTCATCATGCTTTCAAACAATCCATTTATTATCTTCATTTAAGTCATTCACTCTAATGATACTTATTTTGTGACACGAGGGATTCCCAAACCTCGCCTCCGCCCCCGTGTACCCATCAGGAGTGGATCCGATGCATCTCACCGTGTACCTGTATGGTCTGGGTATAGAGAACCTCCCAGTCTCCTGGCAGAGCTGGGCAGTGATGTCACGGCCCGTTATACATACACTTGGGCCTTAAAACATAATAACCACGGTCGTCCTAACAAGTTGTTATTTATAATAACACACATTGTACACACACAACCATCATCACCCAACTAATATCCAAAAACCAGCTAAGTAAGTCGCAAGGACTTACGTGAATCAAATCTCAACTCTCTTAATCTTAACTCGGTCTGCAACCGTAGAACTCAATCGCGTGTCATAAGAGGCAAGTGGATCAAAAAAATGAATTCCACTTTCTTAGAAGACATCAACTTCTAAGATACTCAATCCATCATAATAGAAATTACCGAAATACTCTCATAAGAGTAAAAAGACTATTTTACCCCCGAGTCTCAAAACCGTACAAAAATTCTTAGGAAGCCTCTTAAATTCCTACTAGAAATCCAAGACATGACGTCTAATGCGAAAGCGAAAGGACAACAGAGTTTGAAAGGTTTCCCCAACTTTCAAAATTCCTATCAAATTAATTTAAAACGTACCTAGTCTAAACCACACGCTTCTACTAAATCCCAATGTTCCGAGAAGGATTTAAACACCTCAAGTTTTGTCAGATCGATCCCAAAAGCTTATTTCCTTCCTCATATATATACTTGATTAAAAGAACAGGAACGCTTGGTAGTGTTAAATTCGTGAAACCCGTTACAACATATGAGTTCATATATATATATATATATATATTCGTAACGTAAGATTAAAAAGGTTACTACTTAGAAGCAACCCACCTTATAATATAAAGATCCCACTATATTAACTTCTTTCCCTAACTCATAATCCACGTACTTAACCATTATAAAATGTCCCAATTACTAACACTTTACCCATATCTTCTGCAACATATATATATATATATATATATATATATATATATATATATATATATATATATATATATACCATATACTATAATCTAAGGCTACCGTCACCCATGAAACAACAACCATGACAACTCCAACCATTGACTTTATTTTTCACATTCACGGCTTGGTAATGCTCTAAACCAACAACAGATTAAACAATGTTCCTAATAATTTACCTAGCCATCCCCTTGAATGATTACTTGAATGATTATACCAACACTGATTCTTACAATAACACAAATCTTGTTCAAAACGTCTAGGTCATACAGTAAGCAATAATTCCCCTACTTTCTACACTTTGAACCTTCAAAACAAATTGATAGATAAGCTGCGTAAACGATGACCAAATTGGAAAAAAAAGGAAAGTAGAAAGGATTACAAGAATCGGAAAATCTGGGGATGTAGAAGAGGGATTTTAAGAATGACCCACCCGCTTTGACAGAATTTCAATTCGCCGGAAACCTGTCGCCCGACGGAAGGAGCTGGTGGTGGACATGGTGGCCTTCAACGACGTTTGCCTCTGGCTGTCCTCGGCGGTCGCCTTAATCCACCCTCATCGCTTGGCTACTTTGCTATCGCGTGAAGACCGTGCTGGAAAGGGTCACCACCGTCGATTTTGTGAAGAGGGAGGAGAAGAGCTCCGTTGCTTCGTGCCGGAGAGGGCTAAAGGTTGTCGGTTGGTGAAGAATTTGAAAGTGGCATGGCTGCATGAAATCCCGAAGGGAGAGAGAGTTCTTTGGGGCGGAAGTTTGGCTAGGGTTCCATGCTTGGAGATTGATAAAAAGCCAATAGGGAAGGGGAGAAGTCGATAGGTTATGCAGTTACGGAGCAGTCAATCATCCGATCCATAAGGAAGGTGGATATGGCTGTTGAAATAAAGTGAGATATGTGGTGTAGGAGTAGAAGGAAAGAAATAATCCCGTTATGATATGTTCCCGTTAAGCAAGGTGAATGAAGGGAAAAAATGAACGGGAGGCCCAGTTGGCATGACTATGGCCCAGTTGCTCCAATTAGCCAGCCGGTGGGCTTAATGGCCTAGAAGACTCACAACCCATCTCTTGAAATTTCAACAACGATAACAAAAGTGTGATATGTATTTTATGTGAGTTAATTTCTCACATAAAATGATAAAGATTCATTAAGTCATGATACTAGGTCTCGTGTAAAAGCTCAAGTCAGTCGAGCATGGTTTGACTCGGAAAAATAACCGAAAATAAATTTCCGGGTATTATATTGGACATCTGGATGTGATTTTGATACACATGCCTTATTTGACAGGCGTTTGAGTTACTACGAGTACGGACTGTTTGAGACGTGTTAGAGTGTATTTTGACTCAGGTAAGTCCTTGCGACTTACTTAGCTGGTTTCTGGATATTAGTTGAGTGATAATAGTGGTGTGTGTACCATGTGTGTTATAATAACAACTTGTTAGGACGACCGTTGTTATTATGTGTTAAGACCCAAGTGTATGTATAACGGGCCGTGACATCACTGCCCAGCTCTGCCAGGAGACTGGGAGGTTCTCTATACCCAGACCATACAGGTACACGGTGAGATGCATCGGATCCACTCCTGATGGGTACACGGGGGCGGAGGCGAGGTTTGGGAATCCCTCGTGTCACAAAATAAGTATCATTAGAGTGAATGACTTAAATGAAGATAATAATTGGATTGTTTGAAAGCATGATGAGTGATTATTATTTTGTGTGTGTGTGTGCTATTATTATTTTCCTAATGTTTAGATAACTAGCTAATGGTTGTTTCGTGGTGTTTTTAGATTTACCGCAGGTTAGACCAGCAGCTGAGTGATCCGGAAGTATTGGTCAGCCGGGTCGCCGTACTCAGAGTGGAGGTTGGGGTTGTTGGTTGTTGTGGTTTCTTTTATTAAGATAGTTGTTCGTTTTCCCTTCGTTTAAGTACTATAGGCTGCTAGACCGTGTTGCTTTCATTACCTTAAAAATACTATTTCATGAATTTCGGTTTTTCTTATTTGTGTCTTGTTGCAAGATCCTAGTAATATTGTTGTCGAACTGAGGTCGGGACCCATTGTGAGGTCCTAACCAGTAACGTCCCGAGTTCTGAGAAGTCGGGGTGTTACAAAACCAATGCACACGGCTTCACTTTAATTCGACCCTTCAGTATTTTGGTAATAATGAATGCTACATTTATCCAATGAAGATCCGTAAATACTTGTTGAAAATCTTATTTAAAGGGCTACAATATTCCTGAAGACTTCATGAACAGATTCATCCAAGAGATGGGTCTTAAAGTCAGTTCTTCCAACATTCGGATTTATGGTTAAAATGTGAAGAGTCCAAAACCAATGCTTCATTATGTGGATCTTTAAAACCTATTATTTAATATGACTTTTTGGCATTGTTGTTGATCTTTCATCTAGCCTTATTTTTCCTATTTAAAGGATTGTTTGATTCATATAAAAATAAGATGGAGTTAAGAATTTTTGGAAAAAAGTGTCTAGTTCCTTGGTTTTTGGTGAGATGCTGAGACCTCCTCCTTAGTGAGATGTTGGGTGTATTGCCTTTGTGAGATGCGAGGGCAACTGCACTAGTTCTTATAGGTGAGATGCTTATGAGAGTTGATGAGAGTATCGTAGAGTGAATGGTAAGATGCTTGAAGCTCTAGCAACACAATCCTTTATTTTATTTTCCATTATCAAAAAACGCAATAAACACATGTGTAAGTTTGTTTTAGTTTGTGTTCATCTTGCATCGTTGGATCGCTAGGTTGGGCCGTATCATTTGGTATCAGAGCCTTATTCGATGCAAGTCAATAATAGGCATGAAGATTCGAGGACGAATCTTTTTAAAAGGTGGAGAGGTTGTTGTGATATAGGAAACCAATACAAACGACTTCACTTTAATTCGACCCTTCAGTATTTTGGTCATAACGAATACTACATTTATCCAATGAAGGTCCGTAAATACTTGTTGGAAAGCTGATTTAAAGGGATAAAATATTCATGAAGACTTGAAGAGCAGATTCGTCCAAGAGATGGGTCTTGAAGTCAGTTCTTCCAACATTCGGATTTATGGTTAAAATGTGAAGAGCCCAAAACCAATGTCTCATTATGTGGATCTTTAAGGCCTATTATTTAATATGACTTTTTGGCCTTGTTTTTGAGTTTTCATCTAGCCTTATTTTTCCTATTTAAAGGCTTGTTTGATTCATAGAAAAATAAGAGGGAGTTAAGAATTTTTGGAAAAAAGTGTCTAGTTCCTTGGTTTTTGGTGAGATGCCGAAACCTCCTCCTTGGTGAGATGTTGGGTGTATTGCCTTTGTGAGATGCGAGGGCGAAGACACTAATTCTTATAGGTGAGATGCTTATGAGAGTTGATGCGAGTATTATAGAGTGAACGGTGAGATGTTTGAAGCTCTAGCAATACATTCTTTATTTTATTTTTCATTATAAAAAACGCAATAAAACAGTGTGTAAGTTTGTGTTCATCTTGCATCATTGGATCCTTAGGTTGGAGTGTATCACAACCATATGTACACTTTTGTACACAAGCTGAAGAATCTTAAACCCCTCTTGAAAAAAAAAACCCTAGCTTAACTCTTGAAAACCTCCACAACAACGTCAACAAGTGCAAGCTCCAACTCTCCTCGTGTCAAGCCGCTCTCCAGAACCAACCACACAACCTTCCTTGTTTTCCTTCAGTTTACATGGAATATGACATCTACATCTTTGTTTATGCTTAAAGTATCAAATAATATTTACTGCCCTTGTGTTTTGTTAAAAAATAATTATTTTAAATATTATTTAATTGATAATTAATCATAATAAAGGTATATAAAATATAAAGGCTATTTTGTTTTTGAAATGACTAAAATATGGGAATAGATTATACGCTTCTTTTATTTTTGAAATTAAGGTGTTCATCTATATCTATCTTATATACTAAAGCAGCCCGTGAACTTCCACTTGACACAGTTTCGTGCAGTCACCTCATCAAATATACACGTGTTAACTATTTGTTAAGCCACATCACATTATAATTTAGGTTAATTAATTAATTAATTTTTTAACCATACTTATTCAAATCTAAGATTCTAACAAACTCTATTTATTTATTTTACTTTAAGCGTACAATTAACATTCCCCCTTATGTTATATAGTAAATATCATTAGAATTTACTTTACCTTAATTATTATTCTAATACCATTTAATTTTATATTATTTATTAGTTTGTTATTATATAATAAATAAATTAGGATTAATATTCTAACAAGTTTTATTTAATTTTATTTATTTTTAATTATATACTTTATTTAATTTTAAATTTTTCTAAATTATAGTTTATTAGTACGATAATATATAATAAAATCCATTAAAACTTACTTTAGTTTTATTATTATTCTAAAAAAATTTTATTTTTATTTTATTTATTTAAAATTATGTTTTTTATTAACAATTTTATTTAATTTAACTTTTTTTTAATTATAGACTATTAGTTCCTTGATATATAATAATATTCATTACGATTTACTTTAATCTTTTGTTAAATTTATAGTGCATAAATTATATTAAACTCTAATAAAATAATTTTATATTTATATATCTATAATAGATATTAGATCATATCCCGTGCATGGCACGGGTAATACACTAGTATACTACTAAAACACAACCCTCTTACTCCACACATCAACCCATTAACCATGCCACCTAGGATTTTTTTAGCAAATAATTACGGATTTGCCATATTTTAATTAAAAATTTGCCATATTTTAATTACAGTTTTAATTCAAAATTAAAACATTTTTCATATCATGCCAAATCAACAAAAAGAAATTCATCTCATCATATTCAGTATCTTACTGTTATAATAATACGATTTTGTTTGTTACAAAATCTACCAACTAATTAACAACTTAATTAGAAATAGACCCATTTATTAACTAACTTAATTAGAAAATACTATTTAAGACTAAGAATAATCATTTCATCCAAACTTTGTCATTTTTTATTAACTAATATGGCTAACATCATGTTGTGATGATTAAATTTATAAAATGAAAGGATATAATTAATTATATATTAAAAGTATTATTATTAGAGTATTATATTTATACCTCAATATAGTTTTTAAAATTTAGTTAATTTATTATTAAAAAAAATATTTAGAAATGATTGAATAGATTTTAAAAACAACATATAAATTTTTAAAAACTAAAAATATGGTAAATTTTAACTATTTTGACTGTCGAATCAACTATAAACTATTTTTATTAAGAAAGAAAAAAATTAATTATATAAATAATTATCAACATTAAAATTTTGATGTTATTATAAATAAATAATTAAGTGAAAATAATTACTTATAATATTTAGTTGTTAAAAAATTATAAATATTTCGTTGATATATCATTAGTTCATACATATACAAGCTCATGACATTTTCTCAAAAATTCAATATATAAATATACCCGCACAAGGTGCGGGTTATAAACTAGTTAGAATGAAAATGAATTATTTTGTGAAATTATATCCTATATAATTTTATATGACTCATTTTGATACCGACCACCTACAAAAATTGATTAACAAGACCAGTTAAAGTTCAAGTTAACAAGTTTTGTCTTGGTTTATACAACCAAATATTGTTGTTTTTCTCAAATTTGGTGAAAATGTATATATTTCTAAAGAATCACGTACTCAAGAAAAAAAAAAAAAAAAAAAAAGAATATTCACAGATCCTGTAATTAAACTGTGATTGATTTCTTATATGATTTGTGCAATAATTGGACAATCAAGAGAGAAAAAAAATGCATCATATAGAGGTGGTTACATAATTGTTTGTATCCTTGAGTGGTGACTCATCTTACACTGGAAAAAAGGTTGTCTTGCAAGCTTTGGGAACATCTTACATGAAAATACTCTTATGTGAATCACCCATCTCAGCTCCTTTAGGCGTTACACATAGAAAGATAGTGGTGAAGGACTGAACATCTAATTTAATAATCATGAAATCAACTCATGGGTGGTTTACATTAAGGCAAATTTCTGTACAATAGTAGTATTGCATATAAATAACATCCCAAGTCCCAACACCGCCTTTCTTCTCATTGTACACCGAGCATATAATACAACCCAATTAACAATGGAAGATCAACCCCACCAACACCCTCAAACCACCACCCCACCCACCACCCATGCTTCCTCCTCATCCTCGTCTCCGGTCCCATCGTCCGGTGAGCCAGTTCGCTCACGATGGACTCCTAAACCTGAACAAATCTTGATCCTGGAGTCGATCTTCAACAGCGGCATGGTGAACCCTCCTAAGGAGGAAACAGTCCGGATCCGTAAGCTCCTCGAGCAGTACGGTTCCGTCGGAGACGCCAACGTCTTCTACTGGTTCCAAAACCGTCGTTCTCGTTCTCGTCGTCGTCAACGCCAGCTCCAGGCCGCTAACCTTCACCCGAGCCCGCCACCCACACTATTGGGTGGCCGTGGCGGCGAAAACAGCGGCACAATTCTCGATTATGGCGCCCGCAATACTTCATTGCAGGCGCCTTTATTATTAGGGTTTCAGAATAATAATAATAGTAATGGTAATAGTAATAATATAATAGCAGGAAGTAGGAGTTCAACGGGTTCAAGTTTCCAGGTGGCTCATAGTCCATCTTCCGAGTACGAATTTTCTGCCGTTGGTGGTGGTGGGAAAGATAATTCAGGCGGTGGTGGCTTGTCCATTTCTGCTACTCACATGGGCTTTGCACCTTCTGATCATCATCCAAACCCTAGCTTTCCTTATCATCTCTCATCTGGTGAGCATATCTATTTACTGGTTAATTTCAAGATTCATTTTATTTATAATCACCATTCTTAATTTTGCATTTCAACAGAAACACTTATCATCTCGTTTCTTGCATGCAAGATTTTCAAAGCTTTTTTTAAAAAAACCCTTCTTTCAATTTCAATTATTAGGGTTCTTATTATTTCCTTTCTGAATTCCTTAAAAATGAGAAATCCATGCACACAGAAGGTCACCAAAGGGGTTTTCTCAAAATTCGAACTCGAAAATCAAAATCAAACGGTGGATTTGGAGGAAATCGTGAAAAATCCCCAATTTAAGTGGCTTATGTCAGATAAAACCCTAGACAGCAAAGAAAATTGAAACTGAAAACCTGGAAAAAGTCAAATAAGTTATCACTGATTAGGATGTGGTGCCGTTTGAGCATAGATTTCAGTAGCTGGCCATAACTATTGCAGTAAATCAACTTGAAACTGAAATGAATTCCCTGATTTATGAAATTTTGCATGTCAACATTAATGGGTTTTGATCAGGTGGAGGAATCATCACGGTGTTCGTGAATGGAGTGACAACGCAAGTGCCAGCTGGCTCGTTTGATGTTAAGGCTATGTTTGGTGAAGATGGAATTCTGGTTCACTCAACTGGAGTTCCAGTTCCTGTCAATGACTTTGGAATTTCTCTGCACAGCTTGCAGCATGGAGAAAGCTATTTTCTGGTACTTCATTTATTTACCCTTAATTTAATTTCCCTCTTTATACTATTACTTTTATATTCATCTTTTTCATATATTATAAGAAGTTATAGATTAAATGGTTGAAAACAACACTTTAAAAATATAAACAACACATTTGATATCTTATGAGTTGGCTGATATCTTTGTGTCATTCAAGTCACAATTGCCATTGAAGATATATTAGCTTTTTAACTTATTTCATTTACAACCATAGAAGTTAAGCTATAAAAATGGACTATATTAATATTAGAGATATGCTTATCTGATAAATGTTCATTAAATTTAGGGTTTATGAGATTTTTTTTACACAGAATTCCCTTGTGAGAGCTTGGGAATGGTGTTAGAATGAGATTATTTTGAGGTTTTATAACACCAAAAAATTCCATATAAATAATTTCTCAATAATTATCAAATAATCAGCTCACCAAGCACAATATCACTAGTTTTACTGTTAACCATATTTCTTAAAAATAGCATATTTTAAGAGTCAGTCTACGGCTGTTTTTGGTAAGATTAGAAAAGGAGATGGAGAGGTATTTGGAGATTATATTTGGAGATAATCTTTTTTTTGAAATATTATGTGTATTTGGAGATAATCTACTATAGTAGTCTTAGCATAAATGGCTTATTTCTTAGATTAAAATGAGTTTACTAATATGAATTCTAGCTTGAATTTTAAATTTAGCCTCAAGATTTGAGTTATAAACATGAGGTAGTCTAGCCTTAAATTTAAAATTCAAAAAAAAAAATCTATTTATTTGATGCCATATATATCAATGAGTGAACTGTAATTCGTTAAAAAAATATTTCGGAAGTTTTGGTTAAATCTATTTATTCGAATTAAATCTGAGTAGGAAAGTTATCAACATAAGAAATACATACCTTAAAGGCCACAATTTTTTTTCTACAATTGACTAATAAGATTAATGCCAATCAGTAAATGGTTGAGTAACATAAACAGTATAAAATTCAGATTTCAATACATTACTGTCATTTTCCAAAGAACAAGGTAGCTAAGTGAAAATATGCGAAATATTAGGACCTTAAGTGTAATGGGATAAATATACATGTGTCCAAACAAGATTACCATGCAAAGAATCCAACAAAAGGAAAGATCTAACAGAGGAATAGACAATTAGGGCATCGAGGAGAGACACCTGAGCCAAAAGCCTCGTTTCTTTCATAAACTTCATAAAAATAACCCAAAAATGGAAAACACACGTTATTCCTTAAATACCCTTCTTGTGAATTTCAGAATAAAATGAGTAGAGATTCACATTGTATCATTGAAACTCGAGTTACTGCTCAAAACAAGACAAATTGATAATAGCAATTTTGACTGATATGCGTACACCCCTTGCCCACTCTTGTTGATTTTTTTAATATCTAGCGGGTCCAATAAGAAGTACAATAAGCAATAATTCATGTACTAGACTTACGTATAAGGTATTTAAGACAACTTAGTCTATATATGATATGTGTTATCGATTAGTCTGATTTAATTGACCCTTGATATAAGTCTTAAGACTGATTTAACCAAACGAGTTGAGTCCAAAGACGTTTGAATAACATTTTTGATTAATCGCAACCCAAAGACATAAGAACAAGACCCGTATGAATATAGCTCTGATACTATATTAAATTTTATATTCAATGGATCCAACGATGTAAGGGTGTATATCCGATAAGCCACACACAAACCCACGTTCATAAAGCTAATCGTTGATAAGAGGAGTAATATAAAACTTATATACTGGACTATGGATCACTTTCCTACTAATTTTTTTAAATGTGGTAAAATATAATTTTTTTTAATTTTACAATTAATGTTATTATAATTTGTGTATTATTTAATAAAATATATTGTAAAATAAAAATATCGGAATTATTTTAATAAGATCACATCTGATAAAAATAAATAATGATTACTAATTTTCCTAAAAAGTAAAATATCATTTTATCATAATATAATAATTTAGTTTATATATTGGATTTCTACAAAAATTTCACAATTATTAGGTAAGTTTAATTATAATATGAATTAATGTATGTGTGTGTTTGGACGTTACAGGTCCCAAGGCTGGCATGAAAATTGCAGGAACAAATGCTCACTCACTACACCGACCAATGTTCTTCTCTCTTTTTTTTCTTCATAAACTTGTGTCCTTTTTAGTTCATTTTATTTTCCCTTTTCCATACAAAGAGACCCAAAATTCACTTACATAAAATGCTCTTTTTTGCACTTGTTTTATCTACTTATTACATATTTCTAATTTTTTAAATAGATGCTGAATTTGTAATTTTAAATAAATAGATTGATCCCTTACTGTGCTTCTAATGAATGCGGTTCTTGTGTTCCATTAGCTCAACTTAGCTACATGTTAACCTTTCAAAAAAAAAAAAAAAAACTTAGCTACATGTTTTAATAATAATAAAAAACTTAGCTACATGTTAATTAGGGGTATTTTTAATGACATTGTTGAGTTTTTTTCTTCTAATTTTATGTCATATTTGATGTTGTTTAGAATTTTGTGTGGTACCTTGAACCTACAACTCTATAATAATATAATAATATGTAAACATAAACTACATTTTATACACGTGTCGTCTTTTAAGATCATCCATCTCAGATTATTTTTAAATTTTTATATTTAACACAATATATTTACAAAATTATCATTAATATTTTATAAAAAAATCTAGTAGAATTAGTAAGCGGTCAACATTTTGTGATAACTTTATCATCATGTGAAATTAACTTTCATAAAATATTAATTATTCTAAAACAAAACGTCTATAATACTATACTAAGTTTATAAAAATAATTTTTCAAGGGATGATCGAATATATAAGTTTATAAAAATAAATCAAAGGGACTTATTAAATATAGAAAGAATTTGGCTAAATAGGCCCTTTTCTATTTTCATTAGGTTTGTGTACTCCTTCAATTTTTTTTATCTCTTTCATTTAATGGTAAGTAAAAGTAATTAACCTTTCTATTTTTTTAAAAAAAAAATTTATACCAAAAAGTTCTGGTATGATATTTATGCAAAAAAAACTCGTACCAGAATTTTTTGGTATCACTTTTCGTACCAGAAAACTCATCCCAGAATTTTAATTTTCATACCAGAAAAATCTATTATGAGTTTTCTGGTATGAAAATTCATGCCAGAAAACTCATACTAGAATTTTCTAACATAAATTTTCATACCAGAAAACTTATACCAGAATTCAGAAGTTGTGCATCCAAATCCTATAACAGTCTTATTTTGATCATTAGCCGTGGTGAGTATACAAAAGAGAGGATGCAATCGTTGACTGGCAACCATAAGCAATAATATTGTCACTTCCAGATCTCAACATAAAGAACAAGTTTGCGTAGACAATTACATACCAGACCTAGTATACACTGCAATCCATACAAATGATAGTTATACATAGACCCTTGAAGCCTCCATAAAAGTAGATCAGTGAACATCTTCAATAGAAACCGATCATTCATCTAGTGGAAGAGAAAGTCGACTATCCTAGTGGGTTTGAAGAAGAAATTTGAGGAGCATGTTGAGAAGGCAAATACTTTTCCAAAATCCTAACGGGAACAAGCTCATTCTATACAGGATGTTCAAGCAAGAAACTGTTGGTGATGTGAAAACAAGTCGTCCTGGAATTTATCGATATGAATGACAAAGCAAAGTGGGATGCTTGGAAGGCAGTTCAAGGAAAATCTTTGGAGGAGGCCATGAACAACTACATAAGGAAGTACAAGTTCATACTGTAACATCCAGTTTATGGATGTCACCGCCCCGCGGTGACAGCAGCGCGCCGCACCTGCGGAAAGCTGGCATTTGTCACCGCCCCCGCGGTGACAGTGGCCACCCCTACGGCAGGGAAATCCGCCCCTGCGAATTTGCCACATATCGCGCTGATTTGTTTTTCCGTTGTTTTATTTTCTTCCTTAGATAGAAGATCCAATCTACTATTTTACGGGACGAATTTCCTATCTTATTCCTAACCCTAGAACGTCCTTCCTTCTATCTTTTCACCCTCTTCTATATATTTCCTCTTTCTCTTCCTTTTCGCATTTCTCGCATACGTTTTTCTTCAACCCTCAGAGCTGCAGCCGTTTGCCCTCCTTCCCTTGCTGAACGTGTAAGTCTTCTTCTCTAAGTTCTTCATCACGTTCATGAGTTGTTGCATGCCTTCCCTTCTATTTTGCTTTCTTCATCCCTTTTTCTCTTTTCTTCTTCTCCAATAATCAAGTTTGATTCTTGATTCTTGTGGAGCATTTCGTTGTTGATTCGTTGATGTTCACATGCTCCCTTTGTTGAGTTGTGACGTGTGTGTGATGAGAGAAGCAAGCTTTGGCCCATGCTGTGTTCCTTGTTGTCGAAGGAGTCAACAACGCTTCTGCACCAAAAACCGCCCCCACGCCTCTATTGCCTCCCCCGCGGGAAGTGTCTAGTTCTGCCCCCACGCCTCTGTCCAGCTGCCTTGCGGTTTCTCCTACATTCTCCCTGTCTTTGGTGAGATGCTTCCTTCCTTGCTTCCCTTGTTCCGGCCTTTCCTTAGCTTATGATGTTGTTGTTGACCCTTAGTGATCTGTAAGACTAAGGTTGAGACCTTAGCTTGTGGAGATCTCTTAGAGATCATCGAGACTAGAAGTTATAGACTTCTAGCAACCGTTTCATTCCTGGTTCATGATGCCTTGTGTGAGCATGCTTTCCTTCCTCCTTTCATGCGGGAAACTAAGTTGTTTGCTGACCTTGAGTTTACCTTCGAATGAGGTAAGTCCCCTGGACTTACTTAGCTTCATTCCATATATTGGTTTGAGTGTATTGGCTTGTTTATGTGGTTGTTTATTGATATAACGGATAACCGGACTAGGATTGACCTTATAACCGTATTTGGCCCAAGTGTATGATAATCGGGCAGTGACCACTTGTCTAGTTCTACAGGAAACTAGGAGGTGCATTTGTAACCCATGCCTACAAGTAACAAATAGTATTGATCTATTCTTGTTGGTAGACGGAAGCGGAAGCGAGTTTCGGGAGGTTCTCGTGTGACAAAAGAAGTTGAATTAGTAATGGATAACGTAATGAAAGATAATAACCAGTTGAGTGCAAGCATGCTATATGTTACCTTATGTGTGTTTGTGTCTTTACGTTCTTTCTGATATCTATAATGTTAGCTAACAGTTTATACCGATGTTGTAGATGCCTTGCAGGACATAGGTGTTGCTGAGTGATCCGGATGGTGTGGTCCGCCGGGGTTCCCATACATTATAGGACGGGATTCGGTTTATATTTCTGTTGTTGTTTTCCCTTTGTTTTGAACTCGGCTGCGAGTCTTTTACGCTTCCTTTGTTTAAACATTTGGTTTTATTTTGAGTTTTGGTTTGCATTTATTTGTGTCTTGTTGTAAGATCCGTTGTGTCGTTACTACTTTGAAGGTCGGAACCCATTGTGAGTTCCTAGCCCGTAACGCTTCGAGTTCCTAGAACTTGGGGTGTTACACATACCACAAGTGAATGGTCAAAGTGATCCCCCAGGAGGTCCTTGAGCTTACTACCGACTCAGTCCTTGATCATCATCGATCTATCAACGCTGAAATCAACCCTAAGCTTCCGGAGATCATCAACCTGATCGATAGATGCCATTATCTTGAGAAGAAACAAAAAAAATCTCACACACTAGCCCATCAGAAGCGAAATCAAAGCTTTAGATAACCGAAAAAGTTGTAGGGAGAAACCCTAAATCCCAGCGAATGAATTATATGAAAATCGTTGAAACAAACAATGGGACGCTACGAAGCCCCCTAGTTCTGATGGGGGCAGAAAGAGGGTAGTTAATTTTATTAAGCTATTATACGGGAAGAGGTACTGTTTTTCGGAATTGTGGAGAAACACTCGCAATCGAAGGCCTGCTCTAGGCCGGAATTGTTGAGATTGAAGAGTTGTTGAAGCAGTTTCTGGATCGATCCTTCCCTCCACCTCCATCTTTGTAAGCGGCAAGACTGAGCTTTTAGATTGGGACAAGTTTGAAGAAGGCTGAGGGGGAAGAAGAGGTGCGCCTACAGCTGTGGGTGGAATGGACTGCAGATTTAGGTTTGAAGCCAAAGATGGGGAAAATTAATGTTTGAACGGTAAATATAATTAGGGGTACATCTACCTAATAAGAAAATGAGAGAGGCCTAGTTAGTAGACAAGAAACTCAAAACAGCCTACTTACCACATTCACCCATGTTTTAACGGGTTTATATGTTGTGTAATATATGTTTTATAATTGAACCTAGCCAAACCAGACATGGACTTCTCTCATAAAATTAAATGTTGCTTTTTGATAATGAATGAAGATATAGAAGGGAACACTTCGATATTCAGTTACACACGTCGTTGCTCACAAACCATAAAGTGAGAAAGAGAGCGCGCTCCCTGTTATTGCCATCGACACGCTTTCATAGATTTATTTACTCAACCGTCACCTTTGATCTAATTGCTCGTTGCACCCAGCTACCTACCCCTCAACCTTACAATAATTGCATTTGGGCTTGGCTAAGCACCCCAAAACCTCACCGTCATGATTTCATTACCAACATTCGTATCTCTTCAATCACCAACCTCATCTACTCCATTTGGCACGCCAGAAATGAGCTCATATACAACAATCGCTACACACACACCACCTCTTGTGCCCACAATGCCATAAGAGATACAAAACTTCGTATCTTGCCACTAGAAAGATAGGTCACAAACTTCTCTTACTTGGGCCAACATGCTTTGCATCCATCTCCTATAAACCTCTCTCTTGATTCTACTCTTGTTTCTGTCTTGGTCTAGTAGACCCTCTTGTAAATCCCGGTTACTTAATCAATACATTTTTTGAAAAAAAATAATGCAGAATTTTAATGATGGTTTGGTTAATTGACTGAAAAAAGAATCAAATCAAGCGACAAAAATGACAGTGAGATCACGGCTAAAGGAAGATGAGAGATGTCGAGCAAAGCTTTGATTAGAACAAAATCATGCAGAATTGTAATGATGGTTTGGTTAACTAAATATTCTTGACAACATAGGCGTGTAGATGCATGGGTTGGACATCCTTATGATACGTTTTGTGCCCGGGTTTCCATTATTTAGTAGAGAATAACCTCTGATTGGTTGTAACTTCGGACACGGAAACGGAATGAAAACGAATCTAGTCTATATGTGTACTTTGTTCATGAAGTTTTTTGGAATAATTCCTTTTGGTTTCATGCAAAATGCACTTGCTTCCCTTCATTTTATTTCCTTATAGGGTATCAAAAGTAATCAAGTTATACTACAATTACCTCAAACTACAAGGAATGATTCCAAAAAAAATGAACAAGAATATACTTATGGACTAGATTCGCTTCCTTCCCGTTACCGTTTTTGGAGATACAACCAAACGGGCCCTAAATGTGGATATGCAGACAGAAGTTTGGGTTTGGGCTTCATATTTCTTTCTAGATCAGCTTAATCAATGAACCAACCAAATTATATTTAAATAATACAAAGGATGTATTATAAATTTTAAATCCAGGAACTTCATTCAGTTGCTTCTTCTAGAATGTCCAAATGTTCTCATTAGTTTCTTATCTCCATCTCTAGTTATGTGAGTTCTGATGTCAAGTGCTCTAATGTAGGATATTATGGTCCGTGTATGATAGCTTATGTAGGACCAGTAAGAGCTCTAGTATTTTCCCATTGAGGGCCGGTGATAAATCCGGTTCTTGCCCATTGGAGGCCCGTTGGACGTACGATAGATGAATGTGAGGTGTTGGTGTCACTAATAGACTCCAAATGAATACTATCATCTAGAAATTGGGTAGCTCGTCACTAAGGCCCGGTGTAGTATCATAAGATTTTCCATTCACTATAAAATAAATAGATTTACGACACTAGTTTGCGATGACAAGCACCTACTGTCCATAATAGGCTGATTTTTTGACGGTATGGTGACGCTAATGAAGTTTGTGACGGCACATCAATGTTGACGCTAATTGTACTATAATTTTTTTTGTTTTGTAAATTTTTTGCTGAAAAGAAAGAAACCAATAACGTGGGCTTCCTCGTTTTAGGGTCTGTTTGGTATCAAATGGGGTAAGATTTTTAGATTGTGGGGATGAAAATTGTTGGAGATTGTTGGGTATTGTGATAGATGAATATTGTTGGAGATTGTTAGATATTGTAAAATTTATGTGTTTGGAATAGGTTAATTGGATGAGATTATTTATTAACAATTTACCAAAACACACTTACACAACCATGTGTTTTCCATGTGAATTTTGAACCTTGGACATTATAATAACAATGTTGTAACACCCCGAATTCTCAGAACTCGGAACATTACTGGTTAGGACCTCACAGTGGGTCCCGACCTCAATTTGACAACAATATTACTAGGATCTTGCAACAAGACACATATAAGAAAAACCGAAATTCATAAAATGTATTTGTAAAAGGATGAATGCAACAAAGTCTAACAGCCTATCGTACTTAAACAACGGAAAAGACTAACTGTCTTAACAAAAGGGAAAGACAACAAAGCAACAACCCAAACCCCCACTCTAAAGAGTACGGAGACCCGGATGACCACTACTTCCGGATCACTCAGCTGCTGTTCTAACCTGCAGTAAAACTAAAAGCACAACAAAACAACCATTAGCTAGTTATCTAAACATTAAGAGAATAATAATAGCACACACACACATAAAATAATAAACACTCATCATGCTTTCAAACAATCCATTTATTATCTTCGTTTAAGTCATTCACTCTAATGATACTTATTTTGTGACACGAGGGATTCCCAAACCTCGCCTCCGCCCCCGTGTACCCATCAGGAGTGGATCCGATGCATCTCACCGTGTACCTGTATGGTCTGGGTATAGAGAACCTCCCAGTCTCCTGGCAGAGCTGGGCAGTGATGTCACGGCTCGTTATACATACACTTGGGCCTTACCACATAATAACCACGGTCATCCTAACAAGTTGTTATTCTTATTATAATACACATTTCACACACACAATCATTATCACCCAACTAATATCCAGAAACCAGCTAAGTAAGTCGCAAGGACTTACCTGAATCAATTCACAACTCTCAAAAGTCTCAACTCGGTCTGCAACCGTAGTAACTCAATCGCCTGTCAAACGAGGCATGTGGATCAAAATCACATCTCATACTCTTAGAAGATATAAACTTCTAAGATGTAAAATCTCATGACGGGAAATTACGAAAAAGGCTCTCTTAAGGTAAAAAGACTATTTTACCCCTGGTTCCGAAAATTCTAAAAACTATAACTAGTTCCAAATCCTCCTTTGGAACCTAATTTCATAATTAGTTCTCACAAGAAGGTTTGCTAAAGATTTATAGAAGTTAACCCAGAAGTTCTAGTTATACATAAGGTTACTAAGGTCCGACTTTGGGTCAAGATGAAAGCTTGGATAAAATATCCAATTCCGAAATAAAATTCTAAATCCTCTATGATATGTATACTAAACATAAGGGTAAAGATATCTCAAAACACTTAACCACAACTCTCCCATAAATTACACAAGTTTGAAAGAAAAGCTGAAAAAACAACCAAACTGTCTTTCAATCTACAACGTATTAAAAATTTTAACACAGTAAACTACGTATTTCAATCTACAACGTATTAAAAATTCAACGGTGGATTCTCAATCTAAGGTGTCGGAACTAGCTCCTAAAGATGGCTACTCAGCCTAGAAAACTGGAAGAAAACAAAGGTACAAGGTCTGAACTTCGAGACTCACTGCCAACATTTACAACTAAATAAAAACTGGAAACATCTATTGCAGGATGGAGGATGTTACAACATCAACCCTGCTGTAGGGACGTCATTTGACCCCCCTTTACTAACCCAACTCACTAACTCTTTATACAGTACAAACCGAGCCATTTTTCTACATCGGAGGACAAGAAGGAGGTCCAGTTTACCTTGCTGCAGATGATGTAACAGCCGGCTCCCTCGCTCACCACTGCTGCCTTTCAATGGTCGATGAAAAGGGCCAACCAAACTCCTTGCTGCACTGTCTAAGAAGGTCTCAAAGGAGGGCGTCCCTGGGTGCACAAGAGAGGTCTGCACAGTTCGCCTAGGTCGTCAGAAATAGGCCCTGATCTCTGGGTCCAAACTGAAGACGGGAAGGGAGGAGGCTTACTGGCGCTGTGCCGTCAATCGGAGTGGAGGTTGCGCTGCTTAGTTCGTATGGTCGAGCGCCTTGGAGTCCTAACCTTACCGCGCGATAGGAGGAAGCAGCGTTGATGTCTTCTGTGCTGATGAATGTGAGGCTGCAGCGTTATAATGGCGCGACGGAAGGATAGAAGAGAGGGGTAGATCTGTGCTCACCTGGTCGCTAAAGACGAAGCGGATTCCGGTACCGAAGAAGACTCTTCGCCAGTTGCAGTCACTCGAGCCTATGGTGGTCGTTGTGGTTAGCGCCGACCGTGCAGGAGGAGGGAAGGAGGAGACAACAGTTACGTAAGTGGCTGGATTAGGGTAGAGTTATTAGGTTAGGTTAAAATTAATTAAGAGAGGATTAGGGTAAAGATAGGGTGTTTGGGCCGGCTGCAGGCTTTTGGGCCCGGATTGGGCCTGCTCCTCAAATGAAACAAATGAGCTGAAAAACAAATACTCGTTAATCGCCCGGAACCGTGAAAAGTACGGGATTATTTACGGAATTACAAGTTATCATTTTATGTGAATCAAAGTCACATAAAATGATAGAATTTAATATCATGTTCTTTTTATTTAAAGGAATTAAGATTGGCGGATCGGAATCCGGTTTGATCGGGTATTAAACGGAAAAATAAATTTTCCGGGTATTACAAATGTCCACTACTGCAAAGGCAAGGGTCAAGTCCATCTTCGAATTTTCTGCGACGAAGAGGATCGAACGAAGAGGTGAAGCACAAGTCACGATTACTCCTTCTTTTCACTCTATTCTTTAACGTTCTTATTTGCATCTTGTCCTTTAGCGTTCTTGTTGCGACGAAGAAGGTCAAGTCCATCTGCAATTTCCCATATGCTTTATTAACTGAATTAGTACAACCCTTTAGCTCAACGATTTCCCCGTTGTTTTATTGATTTTCCCTTCTAGTTTATTGTTTAATTATGTCGATCAAATGTGTTGTCTATGAACTTTGCTATTTTCCATGTTGTTTTATTGATTGAATTAGCACAACCCTTTAGACCAATGATTTTCCATGTTGTATGATTGATTTCCCCTAATGTGTTATTGTTTGATTCTACTGCTCAATGTACTGTCTATGAACTTTGCAATTTTCCATTTTGTTTTATTGATTGAATTGGATCATTTGTTTGATTCTGCGTGCCATACCTACTGAAATTTTTTTTTGTACTTTCTAAAATAAAAATACAACCAAAATTGTTCGATACAAATGAATTGTTTTTAAGGTTCCTTGAATGTAATGTCTATGCACACAAATTTCTGTGTT
Source organism: Fagopyrum esculentum (assembly GCA_033239045.1). Lineage (NCBI taxonomy): Eukaryota > Viridiplantae > Streptophyta > Magnoliopsida > Caryophyllales > Polygonaceae > Fagopyrum > Fagopyrum esculentum. The sequence goes on from BSUD01000007.1 coordinate 13,201,827, forward strand.
ATGGTGTTGTAGAATGTAGTTTATGCTTTAAATTTCAGTTGAACTTTCCGTTTTATTGATTGAATTAGATCACTGAGTTTTTGTTTCAAATTTCTATTTTTATGGTATTGTAGAATGTAGTTTATGTTTAATAGTTTCGACTTTTTGGTGTGTATGACGAACAATTTTATGTTGTGCATTAATCAATTCTTAGACAATAGCGGGTTGAGTTTTCTTTTTTGTGTTGTTATGGACTTTGTATGTTGATTTCTATTGGTACATAGGACATGGATGGCACGAATGAGAGAATGATACAAAAACTAGGGATAAAGCTTATTTTGCTTGGAATGATGCAATGACAAGGACATTCTTAGTAATTTTATGTGATTTTTAAAGAATGAACGGGCAAAAGAATGGTATTAACTGGATAGCTTTGATAGAACAATTCGAGTTGAAGACTTCAATAAAATGTCTAAAACATTCATTGAAGAACGAGTATAATGCCTTGTGAGGTGTGTGGAAATTATGGTTAAAACTTAGGCACGGTGAAACGGATCTTGGATGGAACTATGAATATAATTGTATTGAAAACTCGAGTTGTGGGTAACAAGCTCAAGGTATGTAAATATTTTGCTGTAGTATACCATTAATTATTGTTACTCAAACACAAATAGTGTTAAATGTCCTACATGCAGGAAAATAATGTCGTGTTTAAGAAAATGGTCTTCATCCGGCCAGAGGTTCAATCTATGATGGAGTTTCTGTTTGATTGGACAGTGGTGGCGGTTTCACATTATGTTGCTCCTTTGATGGACTCTCAACCGTCCAACACTCAAATTGAAGTGAATGATGAAGATGTTGACCCGATTGATTGAGATCATTTGAACATAACAACTGATCTTACCATTGATCAGGAAATAAATAATATGCTTATTCTTGATGAAGAAAGTCTACCATTTCCATGCACTAGCCGGTCCCATGCAAAGGGAGAAAAACATATGGTACCGGTTCGATCACAAGGAGTAAACAAGCACAACATTAGGAAGAAGAGTGGTGAGAATTCATCATACCTCGATCATTTAGCTTTAACTAGTGAAGCTAGCAGTAAGATGATTTCTTTATGTGATGTTGAGGAGAAATCCACCGCTAAAGAAGCATCTAACAATCCCCTCTCTAAAACAGTTGACTCAATGGGTGTGCTTGATACGATGGCCAAAGAGGGATTAATAGCAGTGGGTTCACCAGTTTGATTCTTTGCTATCTCGCTATTAATGTCTGAAGCTGCTTGTACGATGTTCATGTTGATTCTTGGAAGTGATGCGATATGTCATTGGCTTGAATGGGAGTACAAGAAAGAGGGAAAAAAGGTACCTTGCCTGATGTGTGATTGTAGTGTGCTCTATGCATTTTATTTTATTCACTTTGTACGAACTTGTTTCTTTGTTTCCGGTTCATGCCAACCTTGTTTGTTTGTTGTGTTGTATAACAACTTGATGACTCACCTTTATTTCATTTTATGAACTTATGTACGTTTGATTCTCATTCAATTAATGAAATGTTGATGGCTGTTTATTCAGTTACATCAACTATGTTAGGATAATGTTTTCATGTGGAAGATCGCATCATTTTCAACATCTCCGTTTCTTGAGTAATTTACAATTGAAGAATGATTTGATAGCATGGCATTTTTTTATGCATGTTCATAAGTTTTGTGTGTATGGTACCTTGTTCAATGGTACTTGGTGGATGGATGATGTCATTAATTCTAGTACGGAGACAAGATGTGTCAATCATTTCGAATGGAGAAGCAAGTCTTCCATGATCAATGCAACCTTTTGATCAACAAGTATGAGTTATGTGGTTCGAAAAACAGGTGGCATATGGAGAAGATTGACATATTTGTGTACACAATGGCTCAAGGTCTTAACTATCGAACTATTTCTGAAAGGTTTCAACATTCTACGTTAGCTATTTCGACCACTATTCACAAGGTACTAGAGGCCATAGTCGGTCTCCGTAGAGGATTCCAAGATATGGCTAGATATCTCATTAAAGCAATGGACCCATTGTTTTCAAATCACATTAAGAATTGAACTCGATATTGTCACTTCTTCAAGGAAGCTATTGGTTGTATAGATGATGCACACATTAATGCATGTATATCAAAAGCTAATCAAATATCATACTGAGGCCGGAAAGGGATTTGTACATTCAATGTTATGGAGGTATGTGACTTTGACTTGTGTTTCACATTTGTGTCCACTGGTTGCAAGAGTTTTGCTCATGATGCAAAGGTTTTTGAACAAGTAGTCAATACACCATCTATGGCTTTCCCACATCCTCCACAAGATACTATTTGATCAAGTCAATGCACAATCTATTTTTCTGAAACTAATTTATGTCAATCTAATATGAATACCTTGTCTCAAGACAATTATTATTTAGTAGACAAGGGTTCCTAGAGAGGGAAGGTTATGGTTCAATCCAAAGATATGATACCAACTATCACAATTTGTGATTGTACCACCGGACAATGCAAAGGAGGCATTCAACAAGCACACTTTTCACTACATAGTTGTATAGAGAGATCATTTGGAGTTTTTAAGGCATGTTGGAAGATACTAAAAGTAATGCCAAGTTACCATGTAGATACACAAATTAACATTTTTTTGGCATGTTTTTTATTACACAACTTTGTAAGAAAATCTCCTAGTACAACATGTTGTACAACAGATGATATGTTCACGAGAGTGCATGGTGAAGCTTACTTGGATGAAGATAGTGATGACAACGATGTAGAAAATAGCAGTGATTAATTGATTATGATGGATCTGAAAGTGATACAAATGATCCAATTAATGGTGGGGAGACGAGAAAGATACACGAGAACATAGTTGCTATGTTGTAGGCTGAAATTTGAGCATTTCTACTTCTAAGTCTTCACCAATTTTGCACAATCAACATTGTTGGCCGGTGGCAACTTTTTTTTTTTTTTTTT
>BSUD01000007.1:13204986-13239208 GCA_033239045.1 Fagopyrum esculentum
AATTTTTTTTTTTTTTTTTTGTAAATTTATAATATTAACGGGCTTCTTTTTAGCCATTTTGCTTAACTAATGACCTCCATTATCTTCCATTTTGCACAATCAACATTTCTACTTCTAAGTTTTCCTACTACTCAGACTAGTAGTATTAGGTATATATAGTAATATAGAGAGTTATATAATCAATTAAAATTAAAGGAAATCAATAAATTATAATTGGAAACAACACCCCATTTTGATATCAATCAGGCTTTTATTCCCATTCCCAAACGATAAACCCACGTCTTCTCTTCTCTATCTAGAATTTGGATCATCTCCTACAATCTCGTGATTTGAGAGCTCAATTAATCCCATGTCTTTCTCTCTTGAACGGTTATTTATCTTCTTCCTTGAGTTTAAATTGCATCTCTATGCTCCCCACCAAATTCATTTTCAGTTCTTCATACCGTCATACGCTCTGATTTGTCAATCTGCGAAATCTCAACCAAGCAAGCGAAACACTGATTACTCTGCTATGATCAACCATGACACCACTGTTCATCTTCGATATATGACATTTAGTACTTTGTACAAAATTTTCTATTTGTAACGCAGTTTTATAAGAGTAGAGTCTGAAATTAAAATCATGTGTATCTAAATTCTATTTTTGTCAGCATCAAGGAATTGCTGCACTACTTAACTGCTTGGATGAACAGAAGAAATTTTGTTTTCTGTCAGCATACTTATTCTCTCTTCATTTATCACTGCTTCTTATTCTGATTCTGAACAATCAGAAGAGTCGAGTCTGAGATTAAAATCATACAGACAGAGAATCCAGTGAGCTAGAGCTAGAGGTGTAATCTTATTGAGTTTACTATATTTACCAGTAGAACGAAACTCCAATTGAGTTGAGCCAAAATACAAAAAAGATTGAACTGAACATGTGTCAACATACTTATTCTCACTTGGTACAGTGTTTTGTAAAATCATGTTTAGCAGTGTCAAACTATGAGTTTTACTCATTGGCTTATATTTTACTTGGATAACTTCTGTTGACACAAGTTATCTTGATGAATGAAATGATTGAACTGAAAATGTGTTTGAAACTACAGTGCTTTAATGTCTTGGTTGCAATATGATATATTTTTACTTGGATAACTTCTATAAAGGTATTTTTAACCTGAGCTAATATATCATATACCTGTTGTGGTGGACTATCTGAATATGTGTCAAGAAGAAGACGAACTTTTTTCTTTGCTCTTGATTCTATCTAGATGATCCTTTAAACAATTATGCTTAAAAAATTCCTAGTTCCTTCCTCGACTATCTCTATCTTTATATGGAAATCCCAATTTACAAACATCAGATAGAATCGGGAAAGAAAAACTACCATATAAGCATTTGGGCTACTCTTATTGTCAGTTGATTTTAGGATGGAACCCGTGTGCTTGTATGTGTGGTTTACTGGACGTGTTCCCTCCACGTCATTTGGTCCCAAAACGGTTATAAGAAAAAGTAACAGATAGATCATCTATTGTTGTCGTATTATGTCTTTCAATATAACACATTTTGAACTCGTTAAAGATAATAGCCAGTCACATGACACATTTTTTTTCCATTTTTCTATGGCAACAATTGGTAGCGTCAAGTCGTCAACCACTCCTCCAACACAATCCCTAATGATCCAGACAAACTTATGTTTGGTGACCTTATCAAAACTTTGACGCCAACAATAGTTTCTCGATCTCTTGTTCATGGCAAACTCCTTTCAAGTTATGACAAAATTGGATTTTCCAATCACTGTTGAGGAACGATATCCCAAAGTATTTCTCTTTGAGACAAACTTTCATTTTCACAGCCCACACGTTCTAGTCCACAAAACGATAAGTGTTATTAGATCCAATGTAATCGCTAGATGCTTTTCTTTTTTTTTAATCATGTAACGATTTATTTACAGCTATTTTCTCTCACACTCACGAATCCGTAAATCTCAATACAACACTGATACCATGCTGCTGTTGGTACTTTAAGAAGAAAACAAAAGAAAACGACAAGCAATTAGAACTTAACTTATTGTGTAAGTAGCTCAATTTTTCCTAGCTCTTCTGAAGAAATACATATATAAATTGCTTTACCTGCAATATTTGACCTGACATGTTAATAATTTATTTAAAACTGTAACCCACTAAATAGCCATATTCTACTTATTTAAGCAGATATATATAGGATTCAATCTACAATTCATAGATAGCATAAATGGCAATCAAACTTGCTCATAAAATTATGAATATTTAAAACTTTTCTTAGCAGTTGTTGCCTGTAAAATTTCCTTCACTTTAGCAAACTGCAGTTTCCAACTCGAAGCGCATTCAATATATGGTACGTGCTTCCTCGTTCCTTTCCTTCTTTCTTTTTTGAAATGCAATCAAGAAAAGTCATTTGATTCAAATGAGTTGTTCAATTTCTGCTATATTTCTTGTATTTAAAGTACCTTTGTGTTGTGTTTGCTTTGTTTAGTGAAACAAGTTCATGACGAATGACATAGAAGGACCACTTTTGGAACCAGAAGCTCAAAATGGTAGAGATCTCCTTAGAAGAAATAACACTAACTTGTAGAATTAGAAATGACCATTTCCAGACTTCTAGGCACTTTCACGCCAAGCGTGACAAGTTGCTTTCTGGTGAATTGAGAATTTCTTTGATTCATTGACGATGATTAATGAGGAATTGAGAAATAAGTATTTGAAATTGAGAATGTTGGTGGAGATTTGTGGAATTTGACAAGCTAGAAGCTAAAAATATAATAGTAGGGATGTTGGAGACGAAGATAAGAGGATCTGCATATTTTCTTATTATAGCGATAGGTTAAAGAAACAACTTTAAGAATCGGAAATCTGAAAGTAAGATCTTTTGTGATTTGGAGGATATATGCGTAATGTGCATTTCTGCAATGTGAAGAAGACACATTCTTTCCAATATTAAAAGTACAAAGAGCAGTACAAGAACTTGTCAAAAAGGCACCTCCAGCCAACATGGATGCAACTCTCCAACTCTTTGCATGCCCATAACGGTAGACTATGGATATGGTGGAACCCAAAAAGACTTCACCTAATCCCCACCATTATAACTGACCAACTCATTCATTGCCAAATCTCTACACCTTCCAATCCTCGTTACCTTGAATGCTCCATGGTATATGCTCATAATATACCTCATAAATATGTAAATATGTAAATATCTAAATCTCACAGTGATGACCTTTGGACTGTCATTTCCACCATTAACACTCTCAACTCCAACTCCCCATGGGTTTTGCCTGGGGACTTCAATGTTACCTTGTCGCCTGATGAGAAATCAACAAACAATAACCCATCCATTACCCAAATTTCCTTTGAGCTCGCCTCATGCTTCGAGCAATGTAACCTTTATGACCTTCCCTATTCAAGATGTAAATTTACCTGGAATAACAAGCCAACCGACACTAGGACATGGTGCAAGTTGGACCGAATCATCACCAACTCTTCTTGGCACACTGCCTTCCCTAACTCACATGTTCACTTTGATCACCCTTATGTTTCTGACCACTCGCCTGCTATACTCACCCTTGACTCAAATGTTACCGAGGTTCATCATCTGTTCAAGTTCAATAATGCATGGGCCAAACATGAAAATTTCTTACCATGTATCGCCGGAATATGAGGTCACAACATACAAGAGAATCCTATGCTGAAACTCACGAGGAAACTCAAACTTCTCAAGCAAAAGCTCAAAAAGTTTCTAAGCACCAAGATGGAGGTCATCCACGAGACCATACAAAGCCACAAAAAGAAGCTCCTGTACACTCAGGAGGCACTTAAGAGCAACCTCGATAACACTTCTTTACAGGAGATTGAAAGAGACACCACCACACTGCTCAATGACTCTCCTAGCACACTGAGAGCTACCATGGCCCAACTATCCAAGGCAAATTGGATTCAACACGGTGACCAATGTGATTCATATTTTTTCAGTAGCGTTAAAGCCAAAAGAAGTGGCAACATGATCAATTCCATTTGAGATGATGCAAACCACATACCACATGACCGTGAGCACGTCGCAAACACCCTCATTAAACACTTCACTGCTCTCCTTAACCCCATAAGCCACCAAAGAACTAACCCCTATCATGATCTTACCCTCCATGAGCTCAACCCTAATGATATTGGTGCACTTTATATGTAGGTTACTCCCGAGGAGATAAAAAAAGCCTTATTCAGTATTGGTGATAACAAAGCACCTGGTCCAGATGGGTACAATGCCTTATTCTACAAAGCATCATGGAGTATAGGTAAAGATGACTTCACTTCGGCTATTATGGATTTCTTCTCAAAGGGAAAAATGATTAAACAGATCAATCATGCATCAATCTCTCTCATTGCCAAAAACAACAACCCATCATCTCCCTCAGATTACTGTCCAATCTCGTGCTACAACACCACTTATAAGACCATAGCCAAAATTCTTTCCTCACGAATAAACTCCATCCTTCCTCACATTATTGGGCCTTATCAGAGTACTTTCATAAGTAACCGATCCATCAAGCACAATGTGCTCATCTGCCAGGAACTGCTCAACAAATACCAAAGAAAATTCATCACCCCTCGAGCTGCCCTTAAGATAGACATCATAAAGGCTTTTGACTCCATTGACCATGGTTTTATTCTCCACTGCCTTAATAAAATGGGCTTCCCTGAGCACTTCATTCACCTTATCAAGGAATGCATTACTACGGCTTCATACTCCATCAAAATTAATGGCTCTCTCAAAGTTCATTTATGTGGTTCTTGTGGTTTGAGACAAGGGTGCCCTCTTCTCCTCCTCTCTTCACCATTCCGATATGATCCTATCCAACACCTCTAATCCCGACTTCAACACTCATCCCAAATGTCATAACCCTCGTATCACTCACCTATGCTTTGCAGATGATATCATGCTCTTCTGTCGAGGGGATATCACTTCCATTCTCACTCTCAAATCCACCTTGGATGCTTTTGGTGAGTGTTCTGGACTGAAGATCAACCTTAACAAATCTTCCATCTTCCTTGGGGGAGTATCAAATTCTGCCTCTGAGCATATCATAAACACAACCAGTTTCTCGCCTGGATCTCTCCCTTTCCACTACTTGGGAGTGCCGGTTGGTAGTCGTCGTTTGAACACCTCTGACTTCACTCCCCTTATCCATAAAATCACCTCAAAAATTCAATCATGGAGTGCTAAGATCTTATCTTATGCAGGTCGGGTACAACTTATTTCTTCCATACTAGCTCATGTCCATCAACCACTATTGGAGCACTATGTTCCTTATCCTGTCTTCCATCTTCTCCAAGATCCTATCCCTCCTCAGATCATTCCTTTGGTCGGGTAAGGAGGACTCCAAAAGATCCCTAGTAGCATGGAAAATGGTCTGCACCCCGAAGAGCGCTGGTGGCCTGGGTTTCATGGATCGTTGCTCGAGAAATAAGGCTTTCCTCGCTCACCTCATTTACGATATTGACAATGATTGTGGATAACTTGTGTTGCTCATGGGTTACTCGCAATATTCTTAAGAGGCAGTCAATATGGAACTATCAAGTTGATGACATGAATTATGACCTATTTTTAGGCATGTATTTATATAGATTTTCCCTTTATTTTGCATGCATAGACATACATTCATGGCATTTATGGTTATATTCACCTACTTTGCAAGAATAGAGGTCTACACAGAGTTTTATTGCATTTGTAGGTAATTTGGCGAATTATGGAGCAAAATAGCATATTTAAGGATTAAGCCTTGAAGTGGGACAAAAAGGAGCATAAAAGGAATTTAGGGCGGGCCAAAGTATTCTCTGATACCGTCGGACGCGGCCCAAAGTATTTTCTGATACCGTCGGACGCGGCCCAAAGTATTCTCTGATACCGTCTGACGCGCCAAAGTATTTTCTGATACCTTATGACGAGGCCCAGAGTATCTTCTGATACCAGCGGATTCGACTTCTTTTCAGCCCAAATATTTAGGGTTTTATCTTTAAACCCTAGGTTTATCCCTATATAAATCGAGGAGCCTTCAACATTGAGGGAGAGCCAATTTCTCCAAAGGGAGAGTAAAGGGAGCCAATTTCTCCAAAGGGAGAGTAAAGAGAGCCAATTTCTCCAAAAGGAGAGTAAAGAGAGTCAATTTCTCCGGAGGACGGTGACAGCCCCGGGACTTGGAGTTAAATTCTCCAAAGGATACTTAGAGAGGCAGACTTGGAAGTCTTGCTATTTGGAGGGAAGATTTGGGGAAGGACGCACTTCCCTTTTTGCGAAGTTGGAAGATTTTAGGGTTTCATTTGAAGGCGGATTGACATCCCGTTCTTCTTTGTTCCTTGAAATTTGTGAGAGATTCTTATTCTATCCTACATCTATTGAACGCAAGTTACTTTTGAGTTTTATTGACATTGGTTTTGTGTTTGTTATTGAGATTTCAAGGTTTTACCTTTTCTCCCTTTCATATTTGATATTTGATTCTATGACTATGATTATTGGCTAAAACCCTTTAGCAATTCTAAGGTGAAGGGTTGATAGTTGTGGCTTAGATAATGATAGATCGATCGTAAATTGATTGGACCCTGAGAGTTAGAGAAATATCGTCGACACCCTAAATCACGGCCTGTTCTTAGGTTTCCACGGCCGTGATTCTCAAGAACTACCCGTGATTTACTTCAGTTTACGAACCTTGCTTTTACTTTAATTCAAAGTTAAAGATTTGCTTTAACTTAGTTTAGACTTGTCTTTTCTAGGTGGTAGTGAAGCCTCAACAACCTCTACCTCGATTATGAGTGTCACAACCTCAAAAGGTTAAGTTAGTTTTGACCTTTGGATTACAAGTTTGGGTATTTGACATTAATTCTTACCTTTAGAATCTTTCTATATTGAAGCCTCAACAACCTGTATAGAGAGTTTCTTATAGGTGAGTCATATAAGGTTCTTGGAACTTCACCGTACGATTACCTTACATTAGCATACCTTTGCATATCTCTACTCTGTCTTTATATCATTTAGTATATCTTGAATCGATTGCCACAATTAGATACCTGGATCTTTAGGGTTGCTGTTTTGCCAATATATTTGCAAAGCTTTACCCTTTTACTTGCTTGACAATTTTATAACTGAATTTGTTCCCCCCAAATCCCTGTGTTTGATACTCTGGAATACTTGCTAATCTACGCCGATCCGTACACTGCGGGTTCGCTTGCTTTTATTCTAGTTTTATAAATTTAAAGCTTATTTGCACACAACTCTAGGGGCGAACAAGTTTTTGGCGCCGTTGCCGGGGATTTGGTTTAGGCCAAATTCGGTTTTCGGTTGTCGGGCTTGAGAGCTTTTTGCTTTTAATCTTTTCGGATTGAGTTTTTGAGTTTTTAGGTTCACCAATGGCTGCATGGAGCAATGAACCTGCATTTGATCCAGCCTGGTTTGCATGGCAAGGTGATAGGGCGGACCATTATGAATATTTGGAGGAGAAGTATGCCTATTATTGTGTTAGCGACGAAAAAGAAAGAGAGGAAGCCATTGAGGATGAGCTCGCATATTGGGATGAACTTAATCCCCTTCATACGTTTTATGATCAACCTTCTCAAGTGCAAACTCCACAACAACCATCCGAGGATGGCAAACAAATGATGTTGGAAGAGATATTAAAAGTGTTGGACAAGATGGAAGACAAAATAAAGGCTATGGAAGACAAAACAAAGGCTATTTCTGAAGCTCAAAAATCCTTGGAAAATCATTTGTCCTGCGAGGAAGAATCCCAAGTCTTAAGCCTTCCTCCTATTGAGCTTGAAGCCCCTCTTGAAGTCCTCATTGAAGAAGAGGAAGAAGTGGAGAACCTTGGCCAAATCACTAAAACTGTGGCCAAGGTTGAAGAGGATCTAGCTGAGTTGGGAGATATTTCATGTGTGGATCATCATCCTAACATGAAACTTGTCCCAAGCCTTGATGAACTTTACAAGGTACATTCTCTTACTTCTTTTGAAATTCCTATTAAAATTTTTGATTTTTTCAGGAATGCACCGGAGAGTTGGAGGTCTCTTCCAAAAGAACCTCCTAAGGTGAAAATGAAGCCTCCATTGAAATTGCTGGAAGAAGATGCTCCTTGGACTACAAGGAGTGGAGTTAGCAAGCACTTCACCGTTAAGGAGAAGAAGTGTCTTTTGTCCAAGTATGGGGTCATTCACATGACGAAGACCATACATCATCCCCAAACTGGAGATGGGGAAGCTAGGAGGATTCTCGAGAAACTGATTTCTCGATCTAGGAAAGGATGGGATGGAAGACCGAATTATGTCATTAAAGCATAGGAAAGCTAGGATGATTCCGGTGAGAATCAAACCGTACAAGCTTGTACGTGGGAGATCTTACCACTTGCCGGTGAAATTAGGAACCGGAGATTTCTTGGAGGAGTTTAATGATGGATTTGAAGAGCAATCCAAGATGTTCAAGGTGCATTGAGTCATCTATGGACATAGGTCCAGCTAGCGACGTTAAACCAAGCGCTTCTTGGGAGGCAACCCAAGGTAATGAATCCTTTTCCCTTTTCTTTCTTAGATTAGAGTAGTTGTTTTTGCTTGTTTTTCTTCGATACCTTCCGGTATGTTTGTGTTTTTGGATGTCAGGAATAAGGAATAAGCAAGAGAAGATGAGAAAAGTCGAAAAGATTGACGGAACTTGGACTCTTGTCGAGAGCAACAGAAAGTTCCACGGCCGTGGTTTTGAAAACCACGACCGTGGAAATTCCCGACCCGAAAAAAAAAAAAAAAAAATTTTCGGAAAAGTTTTTGGCGGAAAGACGTTCCCCTTCTTCGTTCTTTGACAATGATTGAAATATTCAGAATTCCCTATTGAGCTTCTAAAGATTTCCACCACCGCCCGTTTGCATGGTTCGCCATCTTACATTGTGAGTATCCTTTTCCATCTTTTTTTTCTTCACATTGGGGACAATGTGAGTTTTAAGTATGGGGTGGAGGTATTTGCAATACCATTTGCATGTTTTATGTCTTGCATCATATGATTTGAAAATTTTGAAAATTTTTTAAAAGTTTTGTGCTTCTAGGATGGATATGATCTCTATGATGAACATTGTTTTGTGGAATAGCTATGATGATTTTGATATGCTTGAATTGATTTATGACATATGTGGGATTTGAATACTTTGTTAGAATTTCATGCATGTTTGATAATTCGCTTTCATTCTAAATCATGTTGAGTGTTGAAGGTTGAAACCGCATATAAGTTCTTACACTTCTTTATGAGATGATTAAGGCAATTCGATCTTTCTTTCTTCTTCTTTATTCATCTAGCCCCTCAATGAAATAATTGCCCCCCTTTACCTATCCGGGAATTAGGAGGAGTTGAGTATTTGGCATATTTGATGTGGGAGGGCCATGAAAGCAATTTTTTGCATTCAAAGAATAGAAAAAGTTATAGGTTTGGGGAAATCAATCATGATGATGAGTAACTCGGCACCATTCACATAGCCGGGTGTTTGTGTCTTGCCAAAGTCGGATTGAGCGATATTCCTAACGGATTATGGTATGTGCATCAAGGGTTTGAGGCATCTCGCAAAAATGAGAAACGCCAATCTCCTAGGCTTCGGTTTTTGTGCACCTCTGTCCATAACTCCAAAAGTAAAATCGAAAAATGAAAAGAAGAGAGCGAAGCTCTAAGTTTGAAGTGTTGCGGGAACCGCAAAAGAAAAAGTAGAAGAGTTGGGTTATTCCTTTTCCCGGATTCATGCACCACATCCCTTATAAGTTTCCCTCCTCTCCGCATTCTTAACCTTACTTGAAAGTCCTTAAGATCATTGGAATGTGTTTGGCTTTGTGGTCTAAATTGGATTCCTCATGATTGATTTTGATATATTGCGAGTTATGATGCATGTTATGATTTTCTTACAAAGTGTGATTATCCTTTCCATGCTATATTTCCTTTTGACCATATGATGATTATCATTAGTTATGAAGCAACTATTTGAGGGTGATCTATGAATAGAAGCACAACCAAAATATTATGGTTTTTCTTTATTTTTGCATATTCATAATCCATATCATCTTGTATCTTAAGTTTAAACCTTGCTTGGGGACAAGCAAGAGGCAAGTATGGGGTATACTGATGACATGAATTATGACCTATTTTTAGGCATCTATTTATATAGATTTTCCCTTTATTTTGCATGCATAGACATACATTCATGGCATTTATGGTTATATTCACCTACTTTGCAAGAATAGAGGTCTACACAGAGTTTTATTGCATTTGTAGGTAATTTGGCGAATTATGGAGCAAAATAGCATATTTAAGGATTAAGCCTTGAAGTGGGACAAAAAGGAGCATAAAAGGAATTTAGGGCGGGCCAAAGTATTCTCTGATACCGTCGGACGCGGCCCAAAGTATTTTCTGATACCGTCGGACGCGGCCCAAAGTATTCTCTGATACCGTCTGACGCGCCAAAGTATTTTCTGATACCTTATGACGCGGCCCAGGATATCTTCTGATACTAGCGAATTCGACTTCTTTTCAGCCCAAATATTTAGGGTTTTATCTTTAAACCCTAGGTTTATCCCTATATAAATCGAGGAGCCTTCAACATTGAGGGAGAGCCAATTTCTCCAAAGGGAGAGTAAAGGGAGCCAATTTCTCCAAAGGGAGAGTAAAGAGAGCCAATTTCTCCAAAGGGAGAGTAAAGAGAGTCAATTTCTCCGGAGGACGGTGACAGTCCCGGGACTTGGAGTTAAATTCTCCCAAGGATACTTAGAGAGGTAGACTTGGGACTTGGAGTTAAATTCTCCAAAGGATACTTAGAGAGGCAAACTTGGAAGTCTTGCTATTTGGAGGGAAGATTTGGGGAAGGACGCACTTCCCTTTTTGCGAAGTTGGAAGATTTTAGGGTTTCATTTGAAGGCGGATTGACATCCCGTTCTTCTTTGTTCCTTGAAATTTGTGAGAGATTCTTATTCTATCCTACATCTATTGAACGCAAGTTACTTTTGAGTTTTATTGACATTGGTTTTGTGTTTGTTATTGAGATTTCAAGGTTTTACCTTTTCTCCCTTTCATATTTGATATTTGATTCTATGACTATGATTATTGGCTAAAACCCTTTAGCAATTCTAAGGTGAAGGGTTGATAGTTGTGGCTTAGATAATGATAGATCGATCGTAAATTGATTGGACCCTGAGAGTTAGAGAAATATCGTCGACACCCTAAATCACGGCCTGTTCTTAGGTTTCCACGGCCGTGATTCTCAAGAACTACCCGTGATTTACTTCAGTTTACGAACCTTGCTTTTACTTTAATCCAAAGTTAAAGATTTGCTTTAACTTAGTTTAGACTTGTCTTTTCTAGGTGGTAGTGAAGCCTCAACAACCTCTACCTCGATTATGAGTGTCACAACCTCAATCGGTTAAGTTAGTTTTGACCTTTGGATTACAAGTTTGGGTATTTGACATTAATTCTTACCTTTAGAATCTTTCTATATTGAAGCCTCAACAACCTGTATAGAGAGTTTCTTATAGGTGAGTCATATAAGGTTCTTGGAACTTCACCGTACGATTACCTTACATTAGCATACCTTTGCATATCTCTACTCTGTCTTTATATCATTTAGTATATCTTGAATCGATTGCCACAATTAGATACCTGGATCTTTAGGGTTGCTGTTTTGCCAATATATTTGCAAAGCTTTACCCTTTTACTTGCTTGACAATTTTATAACTGAATTTGTTCCCCCCAAATCCCTGTGTTCGATACTCTGGAATACTTGCTAATCTACGCCGATCCGTACACTGCGGGTTCGCTTGCTTTTATTCTAGTTTTATAAATTTAAAGCTTATTTGCACACACCTCTAGGGGCGAACAAGTTTTTGGCGCCGTTGCCGGGGATTTGGTTTAGGCCAAATTCGGTTTTCGGTTGTCGGGCTTGAGAGCTTTTTGCTTTTAATCTTTTCGGATTGAGTTTTTGAGTTTTTAGGTTCACCAATGGCTGCATGGAGCAATGAACCTGCATTTGATCCAGCCTGGTTTGCATGGCAAGGTGATAGGGCGGACCATTATGAATATTTGGAGGAGAAGTATGCCTATTATTGTGTTAGCGACGAAAAAGAAAGAGAGGAAGCCATTGAGGATGAGCTCGCATATTGGGATGAACTTAATCCCCTTCATACGTTTTATGATCAACCTTCTCAAGTGCAAACTCCACAACAACCATCCGAGGATGGCAAACAAATGATGTTGGAAGAGATATTAAAAGTGTTGGACAAGATGGAAGACAAAATAAAGGCTATGGAAGACAAAACAAAGGCTATTTCTGAAGCTCAAAAATCCTTGGAAAATCATTTGTCCTGCGAGGAAGAATCCCAAGTCTTAAGCCTTCCTCCTATTGAGCTTGAAGCCCCTCTTGAAGTCCTCATTGAAGAAGAGGAAGAAGTGGAGAACCTTGGCCAAATCACTAAAACTGTGGCCAAGGTTGAAGAGGATCTAGCTGAGTTGGGAGATATTTCATGTGTGGATCATCATCCTAACATGAAACTTGTCCCAAGCCTTGATGAACTTTACAAGGTACATTCTCTTACTTCTTTTGAAATTCCTATTAAAATTTTTGATTTTTTCAGGAATGCACCGGAGAGTTGGAGGTCTCTTCCAAAAGAACCTCCTAAGGTGAAAATGAAGCCTCCATTGAAATTGCTGGAAGAAGATGCTCCTTGGACTACAAGGAGTGGAGTTAGCAAGCACTTCACCGTTAAGGAGAAGAAGTGTCTTTTGTCCAAGTATGGGGTCATTCACATGACGAAGACCATACATCATCCCCAAACTGGAGATGGGGAAGCTAGGAGGATTCTCGAGAAACTGATTTCTCGATCTAGGAAAGGATGGGATGGAAGACCGAATTATGTCATTAAAGCATAGGAAAGCTAGGATGATTCCGGTGAGAATCAAACCGTACAAGCTTGTACGTGGGAGATCTTACCACTTGCCGGTGAAATTAGGAACCGGAGATTTCTTGGAGGAGTTTAATGATGGATTTGAAGAGCAATCCAAGATGTTCAAGGTGCATTGAGTCATCTATGGACATAGGTCCAGCTAGCGACGTTAAACCAAGCGCTTCTTGGGAGGCAACCCAAGGTAATGAATCCTTTTCCCTTTTCTTTCTTAGATTAGAGTAGTTGTTTTTGCTTGTTTTTCTTCGATACCTTCCGGTATGTTTGTGTTTTTGGATGTCAGGAATAAGGAATAAGCAAGAGAAGATGAGAAAAGTCGAAAAGATTGACGGAACTTGGACTCTTGTCGAGAGCAACAGAAAGTTCCACGGCCGTGGTTTTGAAAACCACGACCGTGGAAATTCCCGACCCGAAAAAAAAAAAAAAAAAATTTTCGGAAAAGTTTTTGGCGGAAAGACGTTCCCCTTCTTCGTTCTTTGACAATGATTGAAATATTCAGAATTCCCTATTGAGCTTCTAAAGATTTCCACCACCGCCCGTTTGCCTGGTTCGCCATCTTACATTGTGAGTATCCTTTTCCATCTTTTTTTTCTTCACATTGGGGACAATGTGAGTTTTAAGTATGGGGTGGAGGTATTTGCAATACCATTTGCATGTTTTATGTCTTGCATCATATGATTTGAAAATTTTGAAAAATTTTTAAGTATGGGGTGGAGGTATTTGCAATACCATTTGCATGTTTTATGTCTTGCATCATATGATTTGAAAATTTTGAAAATTTTTTAAAAGTTTTGTGCTTCTAGGATGGATATGATCTCTATGATGAACATTGTTTTGTGGAATAGCTATGATGATTTTGATATGCTTGAATTGATTTATGACATATGTGGGATTTGAATACTTTGTTAGAATTTCATGCATGTTTGATAATTCGCTTTCATTCTAAATCATGTTGAGTGTTGAAGGTTGAAACCGCATATAAGTTCTTACACTTCTTTATGAGATGATTAAGGCAATTCGACCTTTCTTTCTTCTTCTTTATTCATCTAGCCCCTCAATGAAATAATTGCCCCCCTTTACCTATCCGGGAATTAGGAGGAGTTGAGTATTTGGCATATTTGATGTGGGAGGGCCATGAAAGCAATTTTTTGCATTCAAAGAATAGAAAAAGTTATAGGTTTGGGGAAATCAATCATGATGATGAGTAACTCGGCACCATTCACATAGCCGGGTGTTTGTGTCTTGCCAAAGTCGGATTGAGCGATATTCCTAACGGATTATGGTATGTGCATCAAGGGTTTGAGGCATCTCGCAAAAATGAGAAACGCCAATCTCCTAGGCTTCGGTTTTTGTGCACCTCTGTCCATAACTCCAAAAGTAAAATCGAAAAATGAAAAGAAGAGAGCGAAGCTCTAAGTTGGAAGTGCTGCGGGAACCGCAAAAGAAAAAGTAGAAGAGTTGGGTTATTCCTTTTCCCGGATTCATGCACCACATCCCTTATAAGTTTCCCTCCTTTCCGCATTCTTAACCTTACTTGAAAGTCCTTAAGATCATTGGAATGTGTTTGGCTTTGTGGTCTAAATTGGATTCCTCATGATTGATTTTGATATATTGCAAGTTATGATGCATGTTATGATTTTCTTACAAAGTGTGATTATCCTTTCCATGCTATATTTCCTTTTGACCATATGATGATTATCATTAGTTATGAAGCAACTATTTGAGGGTGATCTATGAATAGAAGCACAACCAAAATATTATGGTTTTTCTTTATTTTTACATATTCATAATCCATATCATCTTGTATTTTAAGTTTGAACCTTGCTTGGGGACAAGCAAGAGGCAAGTATGGGGTATTTTGATGACATGAATTATGACCTATTTTTAGGCATGTATTTATATAGATTTTCCCTTTATTTTGCATGCATAGACATACATTCATGGCATTTATGGTTATATTCACCTACTTTGCAAGAATAGAGGTCTACACAGAGTTTTATTGCATTTGTAGGTAATTTGGCGAATTATGGAGCAAAATAGCATATTTAAGGATTAAGCCTTGAAGTGGGACAAAAAGGAGCATAAAAGGAATTTAGGGCGGGCCAAAGTATTCTCTGATACCGTCGGACGCGGCCCAAAGTATTTTCTGATACCGTCGGACGCGGCCCAAAGTATTCTCTGATACCGTCTGACGCGCCAAAGTATTTTCTGATACCTTATGACGAGGCCCAGAGTATCTTCTGATACCAGCGGATTCGACTTCTTTTCAGCCCAAATATTTAGGGTTTTATCTTTAAACCCTAGGTTTATCCCTATATAAATCGAGGAGCCTTCAACATTGAGGGAGAGCCAATTTCTCCAAAGGGAGAGTAAAGGGAGCCAATTTCTCCAAAGGGAGAGTAAAGAGAGCCAATTTCTCCAAAAGGAGAGTAAAGAGAGTCAATTTCTCCGGAGGACGGTGACAGCCCCGGGACTTGGAGTTAAATTCTCCAAAGGATACTTAGAGAGGCAGACTTGGGACTTGGAGTTAAATTCTCCAAAGGATACTTAGAGAGGCAGACTTGGAAGTCTTGCTATTTGGAGGGAAGATTTGGGGAAGGACGCACTTCCCTTTTTGCGAAGTTGGAAGATTTTAGGGTTTCATTTGAAGGCGGATTGACATCCCGTTCTTCTTTGTTCCTTGAAATTTGTGAGAGATTCTTATTCTATCCTACATCTATTGAACGCAAGTTACTTTTGAGTTTTATTGACATTGGTTTTGTGTTTGTTATTGAGATTTCAAGGTTTTACCTTTTCTCCCTTTCATATTTGATATTTGATTCTATGACTATGATTATTGGCTAAAACCCTTTAGCAATTCTAAGGTGAAGGGTTGATAGTTGTGGCTTAGATAATGATAGATCGATCGTAAATTGATTGGACCCTGAGAGTTAGAGAAATATCGTCGACACCCTAAATCACGGCCTGTTCTTAGGTTTCCACGGCCGTGATTCTCAAGAACTACCCGTGATTTACTTCAGTTTACGAACCTTGCTTTTACTTTAATTCAAAGTTAAAGATTTGCTTTAACTTAGTTTAGACTTGTCTTTTCTAGGTGGTAGTGAAGCCTCAACAACCTCTACCTCGATTATGAGTGTCACAACCTCAAAAGGTTAAGTTAGTTTTGACCTTTGGATTACAAGTTTGGGTATTTGACATTAATTCTTACCTTTAGAATCTTTCTATATTGAAGCCTCAACAACCTGTATAGAGAGTTTCTTATAGGTGAGTCATATAAGGTTCTTGGAACTTCACCGTACGATTACCTTACATTAGCATACCTTTGCATATCTCTACTCTGTCTTTATATCATTTAGTATATCTTGAATCGATTGCCACAATTAGATACCTGGATCTTTAGGGTTGCTGTTTTGCCAATATATTTGCAAAGCTTTACCCTTTTACTTGCTTGACAATTTTATAACTGAATTTGTTCCCCCCAAATCCCTGTGTTTGATACTCTGGAATACTTGCTAATCTACGCCGATCCGTACACTGCGGGTTCGCTTGCTTTTATTCTAGTTTTATAAATTTAAAGCTTATTTGCACACAACTCTAGGGGCGAACAAGTTTTTGGCGCCGTTGCCGGGGATTTGGTTTAGGCCAAATTCGGTTTTCGGTTGTCGGGCTTGAGAGCTTGCTCTTGTTATTTGATATCCTTTTCTTGAGTGTTCTTGCAGGTTTGTGTTCTTAGGTACATACGAAATTCTTGTTCCGGCAACGGAACAGAGTTTCGCCAAAGAACAAGTTTTGGGAGCTTTTGTTTTTTTTTAATCTCTTGGTATGAGTTTTTGAGGCTCTACTAGCTAAGTATGGCTCCATACGATCCAATATGGGTAGCGAAGCATACGGCTAGAGCAGACCATTATGAATACTTGGTAGAGAAATACGCCTTCTATTGGTTTGACAGCGAAAGAGAACGTGAACAAACCATTGAATATGAATTTGCAAAATGGGAAAAGCTGCACTACCCAAAGAAGGTTAAGAAGAAACGTCCCAAAGATGCGGAACACTCGAAACTTGAAGAATTGAAGAAGGAACTTGATATGATCGAAGAAAAATTGAAAGCCTTTAAGGAAGAACTCCAAGTCTCGAGGAATGCTCCTATCAAACCCAAAGTTCCTCTAGAACCTCTTGAAGTTCCCATTGAAGAAGAGGAAGAAGTGGAATACCTAGACCCAATTGCTAATATTGTGGTCGAGATTGAAAAAGAGTCAGTTGTGCTTGAGGAAGAGGAAGAAGTGGAACACCTAGACCAAATTGCTAATATTGTGGTCGAGATTGAAGAAGAGCCAGTTGTGCTTGAAGAAGAGGAAGAAGTGGAGAACCTTGGCCAAATCACTAAAACTGTGGCCAAGGTTGAAGAGGATCTAGCTGAGTTGGGAGATATTTCATGTGTGGATCATCATCCTAACATGAAACTTGTCCCAAGCCTTGATGAACTTTACAAGGTACATTCTCTTACTTCTTTTGAAATTCCTATTAAAATTTTTGATTTTTTCAGGAATGCACCGGAGAGTTGGAGGTCTCTTCCAAAAGAACCTCCTAAGGTGAAAATGAAGCCTCCATTGAAATTGCTGGAAGAAGATGCTCCTTGGACTACAAGGAGTAAATTTGGCAAGAGCTTCAACGCCAATGCCAATAAGTGTCTTTTGTCCAAGTATGGGGTCATTCACATGACGAAGACCATACATCATCCCCAAACTGGAGATGGGGAAGCTAGGAGGATTCTCGAGAAACTGATTTCTCGATCTAGGAAAGGATGGGATGGAAGACCGAATTATGTCATTAAAGCATAGGAAAGCTAGGATGATTCCGGTGAGAATCAAACCGTACAAGCTTGTACGTGGGAGATCTTACCACTTGCCGGTGAAATTAGGAACCGGAGATTTCTTGGAGGAGTTTAATGATGGATTTGAAGAGCAATCCAAGATGTTCAAGGTGCATTGAGTCATCTATGGACATAGGTCCAGCTAGCGACGTTAAACCAAGCGCTTCTTGGGAGGCAACCCAAGGTAATGAATCCTTTTCCCTTTTCTTTCTTAGATTAGAGTAGTTGTTTTTGCTTGTTTTTCTTCGATACCTTCCGGTATGTTTGTGTTTTTGGATGTCAGGAATAAGGAATAAGCAAGAGAAGATGAGAAAAGTCGAAAAGATTGACGGAACTTGGACTCTTGTCGAGAGCAACAGAAAGTTCCACGGCCGTGGTTTTGAAAACCACGACCGTGGAAATTCCCGACCCGAAAAAAAAAAAAAAAAAATTTTCGGAAAAGTTTTTGGCGGAAAGACGTTCCCCTTCTTCGTTCTTTGACAATGATTGAAATATTCAGAATTCCCTATTGAGCTTCTAAAGATTTCCACCACCGCCCGTTTGCCTGGTTCGCCATCTTACATTGTGAGTATCCTTTTCCATCTTTTTTTTCTTCACATTGGGGACAATGTGAGTTTTAAGTATGGGGTGGAGGTATTTGCAATACCATTTGCATGTTTTATGTCTTGCATCATATGATTTGAAAATTTTGAAAAATTTTTAAGTATGGGGTGGAGGTATTTGCAATACCATTTGCATGTTTTATGTCTTGCATCATATGATTTGAAAATTTTGAAAATTTTTTAAAAGTTTTGTGCTTCTAGGATGGATATGATCTCTATGATGAACATTGTTTTGTGGAATAGCTATGATGATTTTGATATGCTTGAATTGATTTATGACATATGTGGGATTTGAATACTTTGTTAGAATTTCATGCATGTTTGATAATTCGCTTTCATTCTAAATCATGTTGAGTGTTGAAGGTTGAAACCGCATATAAGTTCTTACACTTCTTTATGAGATGATTAAGGCAATTCGATCTTTCTTTCTTCTTCTTTATTCATCTAGCCCCTCAATGAAATAATTGCCCCCCTTTACCTATCCGGGAATTAGGAGGAGTTGAGTATTTGGCATATTTGATGTGGGAGGGCCATGAAAGCAATTTTTTGCATTCAAAGAATAGAAAAAGTTATAGGTTTGGGGAAATCAATCATGATGATGAGTAACTCGGCACCATTCACATAGCCGGGTGTTTGTGTCTTGCCAAAGTCGGATTGAGCGATATTCCTAACGGATTATGGTATGTGCATCAAGGGTTTGAGGCATCTCGCAAAAATGAGAAACGCCAATCTCCTAGGCTTCGGTTTTTGTGCACCTCTGTCCATAACTCCAAAAGTAAAATCGAAAAATGAAAAGAAGAGAGCGAAGCTCTAAGTTTGAAGTGTTGCGGGAACCGCAAAAGAAAAAGTAGAAGAGTTGGGTTATTCCTTTTCCCGGATTCATGCACCACATCCCTTATAAGTTTCCCTCCTCTCCGCATTCTTAACCTTACTTGAAAGTCCTTAAGATCATTGGAATGTGTTTGGCTTTGTGGTCTAAATTGGATTCCTCATGATTGATTTTGATATATTGCGAGTTATGATGCATGTTATGATTTTCTTACAAAGTGTGATTATCCTTTCCATGCTATATTTCCTTTTGACCATATGATGATTATCATTAGTTATGAAGCAACTATTTGAGGGTGATCTATGAATAGAAGCACAACCAAAATATTATGGTTTTTCTTTATTTTTGCATATTCATAATCCATATCATCTTGTATCTTAAGTTTAAACCTTGCTTGGGGACAAGCAAGAGGCAAGTATGGGGTATACTGATGACATGAATTAT
Organism: Fagopyrum esculentum; assembly: GCA_033239045.1. Taxonomy (NCBI): domain Eukaryota; kingdom Viridiplantae; phylum Streptophyta; class Magnoliopsida; order Caryophyllales; family Polygonaceae; genus Fagopyrum; species Fagopyrum esculentum. The sequence goes on from BSUD01000007.1 coordinate 13,224,703, forward strand.
GACCTATTTTTAGGCATCTATTTATATAGATTTTCCCTTTATTTTGCATGCATAGACATACATTCATGGCATTTATGGTTATATTCACCTACTTTGCAAGAATAGAGGTCTACACAGAGTTTTATTGCATTTGTAGGTAATTTGGCGAATTATGGAGCAAAATAGCATATTTAAGGATTAAGCCTTGAAGTGGGACAAAAAGGAGCATAAAAGGAATTTAGGGCGGGCCAAAGTATTCTCTGATACCGTCGGACGCGGCCCAAAGTATTTTCTGATACCGTCGGACGCGGCCCAAAGTATTCTCTGATACCGTCTGACGCGCCAAAGTATTTTCTGATACCTTATGACGCGGCCCAGGATATCTTCTGATACTAGCGAATTCGACTTCTTTTCAGCCCAAATATTTAGGGTTTTATCTTTAAACCCTAGGTTTATCCCTATATAAATCGAGGAGCCTTCAACATTGAGGGAGAGCCAATTTCTCCAAAGGGAGAGTAAAGGGAGCCAATTTCTCCAAAGGGAGAGTAAAGAGAGCCAATTTCTCCAAAGGGAGAGTAAAGAGAGTCAATTTCTCCGGAGGACGGTGACAGTCCCGGGACTTGGAGTTAAATTCTCCCAAGGATACTTAGAGAGGTAGACTTGGGACTTGGAGTTAAATTCTCCAAAGGATACTTAGAGAGGCAAACTTGGAAGTCTTGCTATTTGGAGGGAAGATTTGGGGAAGGACGCACTTCCCTTTTTGCGAAGTTGGAAGATTTTAGGGTTTCATTTGAAGGCGGATTGACATCCCGTTCTTCTTTGTTCCTTGAAATTTGTGAGAGATTCTTATTCTATCCTACATCTATTGAACGCAAGTTACTTTTGAGTTTTATTGACATTGGTTTTGTGTTTGTTATTGAGATTTCAAGGTTTTACCTTTTCTCCCTTTCATATTTGATATTTGATTCTATGACTATGATTATTGGCTAAAACCCTTTAGCAATTCTAAGGTGAAGGGTTGATAGTTGTGGCTTAGATAATGATAGATCGATCGTAAATTGATTGGACCCTGAGAGTTAGAGAAATATCGTCGACACCCTAAATCACGGCCTGTTCTTAGGTTTCCACGGCCGTGATTCTCAAGAACTACCCGTGATTTACTTCAGTTTACGAACCTTGCTTTTACTTTAATCCAAAGTTAAAGATTTGCTTTAACTTAGTTTAGACTTGTCTTTTCTAGGTGGTAGTGAAGCCTCAACAACCTCTACCTCGATTATGAGTGTCACAACCTCAATCGGTTAAGTTAGTTTTGACCTTTGGATTACAAGTTTGGGTATTTGACATTAATTCTTACCTTTAGAATCTTTCTATATTGAAGCCTCAACAACCTGTATAGAGAGTTTCTTATAGGTGAGTCATATAAGGTTCTTGGAACTTCACCGTACGATTACCTTACATTAGCATACCTTTGCATATCTCTACTCTGTCTTTATATCATTTAGTATATCTTGAATCGATTGCCACAATTAGATACCTGGATCTTTAGGGTTGCTGTTTTGCCAATATATTTGCAAAGCTTTACCCTTTTACTTGCTTGACAATTTTATAACTGAATTTGTTCCCCCCAAATCCCTGTGTTCGATACTCTGGAATACTTGCTAATCTACGCCGATCCGTACACTGCGGGTTCGCTTGCTTTTATTCTAGTTTTATAAATTTAAAGCTTATTTGCACACACCTCTAGGGGCGAACACAAGCCAACAACAACCATAGCTACACTTGGAGATGTTTGATTAAAATCAGAGACGACATTCCTATCCCAACTACTAGCTACCCACGCATTGAGGCCATATCGAAGACTAATGGCTCCTATTCTCCACAGAAGGTGTACTGCATCGTTAGAAGGCCCACCCTTCCTCCTCCGATCATTGCTTGTACTTTCATCTGGCACAACTTCAACATTCCAAAATGTCGATACATTGCCTGGATTGTGCCTTGGAAGACTGCCTACCCTTGTCAAGATTCGCCAATGGAACTTAATCACCAGTGACACTTGTAAGCTTTGCAACTCCTGCAACTCCATGGTTGAGGATGATGAGCATCTTTGAACAAGTTGCAGCTACACCTCACTTGTCCTTGATATCATCTCCAGATGGACCAAAACACCCTACCGTGCTTTTTACCTACGCAACCTTTGGCACTGGCTCAGAGCCTGTCCAAACCCAAACATAACCTCCTTGAATGCACACGTATCTTATCCAACACAACGTTGATTTACTTCTATTGGATGGCCAGAAACAATCTCATCTTCAACAACACATACACAAGGGCAATTGACTGTGCTAGTGAGGCCATAAATGCTACCAAACTGCACCTTGCTCACAATTGCAAGGATAAATCCGACAACTCGAAAGCTATGGCAAGGCTACTTGGAATCCATCTTATCTAATGTTCCTGTTTATCGCTTTTGATTTTGATCTCTGCTTCCCCTATGTACATCCTTTTCCTCAACAATACAAGTAACTTTTCAAAAAAAAAGAAGAAATTTACAATAATATATATAAAACCAAAAAAAATAAAAATTAGAGGCCCCGTTATTCAGGGACCTTGTTTCATTAGGCTTTCTGAACACCCTAATAGACGATCCAGATTAGAGCTTAACTTATTACTCTCTCCGCAACAAAATGTTTGTCATTTGAGCAATTAATTTAGTTTAACAAAATGTTTGACACTTCAATAATATTAATGCATAGATAGAATGATTACACTACTATCAATGAATTAATTATTCTCAATTTAACTCCTTATACTTTCTAACTGACTAAAATCTATTGAAAAATGAATTTTTTATAGGAAACATGAATAAAATCATTAAAGGTTGTACTTATCACTCAAATAATTAAAAACTTTATTTGACTGTTTAAAGTCATTAACTATTCCTTAATTCATGCGTTCAACTCTCAAATGAGACAAACATTGTGTTACTGATGGAGTATTTATTTGGAATCTCTCTTCACAGAGAAACTTCTTTTCACTTATAATATAGATTCTTTAACCCATTCTAACATTAATCTTTATTTTTATTTTAAGAAATGGCTAAATAAACTCTCAGTTGGGACGAAGATGCTCTAACATGTTAAGAACTTATTTATTAATCAAACCTACTAAGTAGTCATTTTCCCCTAAAAATATGGAGCATTAATTTTCCACCTACAAGTCAATTAAAAACTGTCTACTTTCATGCAAATCAGTAGGATTCACAATCTGCGATTCAAATTCCACCAAAAAAACAACATCCAATTCAAAGATAAATTTAATTTCAATTAAACATCCAACGAACTTGCTCAGAATTTTATATATATTAAAGAACGTTTCTTATATTTGGCCTAACATGTTGTTCACTTTTTTTTTTTTTTTTGGTAAGAACCAGCTGTTGCTTACTTGCTTGTACACAATTTTCTCTTATATTTGGGGACTGCATCTTCCAGTCACATTGAGTATACAGATCCCAGCTGGTACGTACTTCCTCATTCTTTTCCTTCGTTCTAAAACAGGTTCATGGAGAACGACATAGAAGGCCCACTTTTGGAACCAGAAGCTCAAAATGGTAGAGGTCTCCTTAGAAGAACATGGGAAGAGTATAAGTTGATATGGAGAACTGCATTTCCTGCAATCCTATTTCTTTTGTCCATGTATGGAGTATTCGTCGTAACGCAATCGTTCATTGGCCATATCAATCAAGTAGAGCTTGCAGCTTATGCACTTGTGCAGACAATTTTGCTTCGTTTTGCAAATGGTGTACTGGTAAGTTCGCCCTTTTGTTTTGGATTTATGTACAGTAGTGATATTATATGAAACCACTACCAGCTATTCGAATTCCATTGAAGCTGCTTCCATTTCTAAAAGAGTCGAATATAAGTATATCAGGGAGATCCGTTAAATTTAGTTTAGGCTCTATCTGAACTCGTTTTTAAACAAGTTAAGATTGAACGTGTCAAAAGTTCGACTCGTAAAACAACTCTTGCTTATAGCAGTGATAGAAACATGTCAGTTAAAGGGTGGTCAAACTATATGTTCACTAGTATATATGCCATTGGTCACTATTTGGATGATGTTTTTAAAAATGTTATTTTCCGGTATTCGAAACTCTAAGGGCCCGTTTGGTTTCAACTCCGGAAACGAAAACGGAATGGAAACGAATCTAGTCTATATATATATTCATATTCATGAAATTTTATGGAATACCGTATCAAAAGTAATCAAACTCTACTCCAATTACTTCACACCACGAGGAATGATTCCGAAAATTTTCATGAATAAGGATATACGTATGAACTAGATTTTTTTCTTTCTATTTTCGATTTCAGAGTTAAAACCAAACTGGACATGAGATTACAAAATTTATTATTTTTCTAAACATAATAATTTATTGTGAAGGATAAAAAATACCCCTATAGATCTGCATAAAATTATGATCCCCCAACTTATGTATAAATTATTGTTTTTATAATTATTATTCTGATAAAGTACATTTTTTCAAAAGACATCACCTAGAAAACGACGTTGATTACACACAAGTCCACATGAAAGCTCGCGTCAACGTCATGTTGAAAAAATCGTGTTCTTTCCGGTTATGGACTCATTGAGTATGTATAATTTTTATATATTTACCGTCAATTACATAAATACAAGGTTTAAAAATAACTTTATTTGTGTAGTAAATTATAAAAAAAAAAAATACAATTTCTAATAGTGGTGGGTCGCAAACCTAAACCTAAACCGTCAAAATCCAAACCGGCGGTTTAGGTTTAACCTAAACCGCCGGTTTGGTCGGCGGTTTGGCCGGTTTATTAAAAAAAACAAAAAAAAAAAAATTTAAAAACTGGATCAAACAACCGCCGGTTTAGGGGACCAAACCGGCGGTTAACCGACGGTTTGATCTCCAAACCGGCGGTTAACCGACGGTTTGATCTCCAAACCGCCGGTTTGGTCCATTTTTAAAAAAAAAATTAAAAAAAAACCAAACTGGCAGTTAAACCTAAACCTAAACCGTAAACCCACGGTTTGGCCAAACCGACAAACCTAAACCGCCGGTTTGACGGTTTGGTTTAAACCGGACCCATGTCTAATTTCTAATACCAGATAACATCACTTTGATGCTTCCCTCTTAATCTTGGCACTCATTCACATCTACAATTTAATCAAGCCCAATTAGATGAAAGATATAAATTAATCTAACGCATTATATGATTTATATACAGCTAGGAATGTCAAGTGCAACCGAAACTCTTTGTGGGCAAGCCTTTGGAGCAAAGCAATATTATATGATGGGAATCTACCTTCAACGGTCATGGATAGTCAATGCAATTACAACAACCGTGATGCTCCCGTTCTTCGTCTTTGCAATGCCAATTTTCAAACTACTCGGCCAAGAAGAAACCATTGTAGACGCCGTAGGAAACATTTCATTATGGTTCGTAGGAGTTCTTTACGGGATGGTCTTCAGCTTGACAACCGAAATGTTCTTGCAAGCACAACGAAAAAACATGCTCATAGGACTTCTATCCCCGATCACATTGGTGCTTCATGGTGCTCCTTTCGTGGATCTTTGTATCTAAGTTTAGTTGGGGGATCTCTGGCGCAATGAGCGCTTTGGTTGTGTCGCGATGGCTATTTAATCTTCTTATGATGATTTATCTCTTTGGAGGTTGGTGTCCGGATACTTGGACCGGCTTCTCCAAGGAAGCATTTCGTGATCTCGTCCCAATCGTGAAGCTTTCGATTTCCTCAGGTATAATGCAATGGTGAGTTTTCCGGTCAAATTTTTTAAAACTCTACGGTTTTTCTAACTTATGTCCAAAGAGCCTAGGTTATATGAACCACATATTACTCGAGTACATAAGTTAGAAACATCGTTTTTTTCATTTATCGTTGACTTTCCTTATTAAGCAGTGTGCAACTATGGTACACATCAGTGCTGGTGTTGTTAGCTGGTTACACCAGCAATGCAACAGTTAATATAGCTGCATTTTCTATTAGGTAATTATTACATTTGAATTGAGTTAATTTGGTACAATTTTTACTTAGAAATTAGTACATTTGATTTAATAAACTGATTATTTGTGTGTGTTTTTTCAGTTTGAACATCAATACATGGCAGATGATGTTCTCCCTTGGATTCTTGAGTGCTACATGGTATGATCTAAGTTTTCTTCTAAGATGTCTACGCCAGACTTTAACACCATATCAATTACACAATTAGCTATATATTAAAAAATTATTGGTCGTTCTATTCTAGAACATGCAGCCGTACCAAACGAGCCCTAATTCTAATGGGTCTAATCTTACAATCAATTGGTACAAGTGTCGGCTTATCTTATAAACTATGCTTACTTAGAAATTAGTACGTATGGGACGGGTATAAGTCGTGGCCCAATCTGGGGATACCCTCCCAATACCAATTTTTCCATACATGTCTTCAGGAGGATTCAAACTCGAATCTTCAGGCTATCTTCATTTAATTTCCGATGTGGGATACTTATATATCTAGATCTATATATACTTAAGAAGCTTGATCCATTGTCTTGTGTTTGTCTAAGTTTGTAAATTTGAGTTGAATGCAGTGTAAGAGTTGCAAATGAAATAGGGAAAGGCAACCCTAAGGGAGCCAAATTTGCAGTCAAGCTAACACTAACTACTTCAGTGTCCTTGGGCTTATTTTTTTGCATCCTCTGTCTCATATTTGGTTGCGAAATCCCGTATCTTTTTACGAGCAACGACGAAGTTGCGGAAGTCGCAGCGAGTCTCTCGGTTCTGCTTGGCATAAGCATGTTGCTGAATAGCGTCCAATCAGTTTTATCAGGCAAGAAAGTCCTTAGTTTGATGAAACTAAGACTAGGGTTAGCTACGTACAAAGTTATTGTTATTGGTTTTGATTTTGTGTATTTTATTCTCAGGGGTTGCAATTGGAACCGGTTCACAAGCAAAAGTTGCGGTTGTTACTATATGTTCTTACTACCTTGTTGGCATTCCCATCGGATGCGTTCTTGCTTACGTGGCCCATTACAGCATCACAGTAAGTGCATTTTTTTCCCACAGTTCATTTACGGATGAATTGGTTAAGTAGGGTTTGGTTTTGTTTTGTCTAATGTAACCGTTATTTTTTCTTATATCCGTCCCGAAACCAAATGACGTGGGGGCACATGTCTAGTGAACGACGCATACAAGCACACGGGTATCCATCCTAAAATCAATTGGCAATAAGAGTAGTCTCCCGGATTGCCTGTTATCGATGTGGAATACTTTTCCCTACATCTCAAAACTACCCCTCAAGTGTTAACTACCTTAACTAGTTAACAGTACTTGACACATTTTTCTCGGGTCGATCATCTCATTCTCTTTTTAGCTCGCCCACAATTTCTTCTTCTTCTTTTTTTCCCGACGGGTTTCGATATCTCATCCTCTTTTAACTAATTCCCGAAGTTAGAAAACCAGACCCGGATCAAACCTGCTCTGATACCATTCATTTGTTGCTAGGAAACTAGAGGGGCTTAATTTATATCAACGATATAAAAAAAGCTTTAATAACTCAATTTTCTCTTTATATTCCTATCATTTGTTGCTAGGAGACTCTCTCCAAAGAAGAAAGGTTTAACATTTCACATATATAGTTGACGCTCTTACTAGTTACTTACTACCTTGTACAAATTAACTACGTGTTCATATTGGTTGCCTGTAGATAAAACGATAGTAAATGTACCTTATATTTCACAAATTTGTGCTTACATGTTTGAATAAATATTAGTTCATATCCCGCACCTTTTATGGATATTTTTAAATATTGATGCACAAGTGGATATCGAAAGATGTGTGTGCGAGTAGGAAAGTGAGAAGAAAGATGGAAGGAGAGAGATTTTCATAAATAGTGAATAGTAAAAACCAAAGTTGTTGAAATAAAAGTTATTGAACACAAATTAAAGACTAAATACAATAGTATAATGAGTGGGATGATTGAAAATGTAGGGGATAACCTGAAAATTTAGACGAAACAACTTTAAAAAATCCGATCTTCAAATTATCACAACCCTAAAAAAGATGAAATAGTCGTAAAACAAAAAACGCTCTCTTCTCTCTCATCCCTCTGGCGTAAAGCTGTGCTCTCATCGCCACCCCGCGCGGCTGCCCAGCCGCGCCCCCCACCCCCCGCCCGCCCCCTCCCTCACTGGCCCCCATGGCTGGTTCAAGAAGAGCTCGTCGACCGTCCATTAAGCTCTCCGATCTGCCTCTCCCAAACCAAAAACAAACAGCCAAACACATACAAGACTATCTCAACCCTAACTCTCCGGCTAGCCCTGTTGAACCCATCCCTAATGAGCTGATTCGTACCAACAATAAGCGGATTAATTCTAAGGCCTTAGAACCTCCACCTCTCTCATCCGAAATACTCTTCCCACCCCTGTCTCCAAAGCTGAAAACCTCGGCTACTACTGAAACAGAGGTGGTTGAGGAGCCTGTGCTCCTTGAAGACGAACCGCCTAACCCTGGGGAACCATCTTCCCAGAAGGAGTCCCACGACCCTTCGGTTCCTATTACCATCAATACAACAGTCCCTCCAGTTCCCGAGGTAGTTAGCACAAGGGTCGCTTCGTTTCCATTTTTGTCGGATGACAGCCCAACTCCCAAGAGTGCATGCGATGAGTTAACAGATAACCCTAAAGATACCTCGATCAGCTACAAAGATATGATTGCCAAGAGTGTCGGTTGGAATCACGTTCCTCTCTCCTTCATGCCTGGGTATGAGTCGGGACAAATTCCCTTCACCGACGATGACGTGGAAGAAAACACAAAGAAATGGAAGTCATCCCTGATTGGATACCCACTTGGGAGTCCCATCTCATTCCACAGGATGAATAAGTTCGTCCAGGAATGTTGGAGCTCGATCTCGAAGCCTAAAATACTGCGTAATGACAATGGGATTTTTGTGTTCCACTTCGCATCTGAAGACGAGCTCAACACTGCCCTAGCTGGAAGCCCCTGGGTTATTAATGGCTCCACAACTATGCTGCTTAAGCGATGGGTCCAGGGGCTCCCTCTTGATTATTCGAGTATCAGCTCACTACCAGTTTGGATATCACTCCATAACTTGGATTACAGATTTTGGTCGCAACATATGCTGGCAAAGATTGGTTCGGCAATCGGCTCCCCCATTCTCACTGATACATGTTCTATTAATCAAGACAGGCTGGGGTATGCGCGTATCCTGGTGGAAATTCAAGCATCACGTGACCTCCTTCGTGAGGTTACCCTTACCGGACCCGACGGCACTTTGTACATCCAAAAAATCACATATGAATGGTTACCCTCTCGTTGCTCCTCATGTGGTACATTCGGCCATAACTGCAATAAGCCTGTAGCAATGGAGGGTTACGTTCATGCCAACAAAAAAACCCAACCAACTCACCATAACAAGAGAAGAGCACCAAAACCAAACCCTGACCCAACCCCCATTCTGCCTACCCCTCCGGCCCATATGTTGATCCACCATAATCTGGAGGTTGCCAAAACAGCCGTCACCACTGCTATACCAACTCCAGTATGTATGGGAAATTCCAATCCAGAACTGCCCAGTTCCCTTGTGGTAACCCAAAGCACCACACATTCTTCCCCAAGCCAAGATGGCCTTCTACCTGAGCAAACCCACAACCAAAAAAATCCCACCTCCACTGATTCAGCACCCCACAACATAACTCCAACTCCCCCCAACCAACCCACAACCTCAACCAATACGCCCATAGATTCATTAAACCTTACATTGATAGCAAGTGCTACAATGGACAAAACTCAAAAGTCCAATGATAATTAGAGCATGTTCGTGGAACATCAGGGGACTTAATGACCCTGCTAAACAAAGAGCTGTACAAAATCTTGCTAAGAAGCATAACCTTGATATTGTTACTATCCTGGAGACAAGGCTGCGCTCCAATAATGAAAACCGTATTGCAAAACATCTCTTCCCCACGTGGAGCCATGTTTCTAATGGATCCATTTCTCACAATTGTCGTATTTGGATATGGTGGAACCCTTCCAAACTCCACCTATCTCCCCTCATCACCACTGATCAGCTCATTCATTGCCAAGTTTTCAAACCCCACCCAGCCCACAGCATACCCTGTGAGATTGATCTTTCATTCGTCTACGCACATAACTCCCTAGATGAACGAGCGAGTCTATGGAATACCATTGCAACACTGAAACAGCTCAACCGAAACACACCATGGGCATTGCTGGGAGACTTTAATGTCACTCTCTCACCTGATGAAAAGACAACAAATAACATCCCTTCCATATCGCAGATCTCTGATGAAATCGCAACTTGTTATGAGCAGCACCATCTCATGGATCATCCATACTCGGGATGTAAATTTACATGGAATAACAAGCAAATAGGTTCAAGAATATGGAGCAAGCTTGATAGAGTTATCACCAATGGTGAATGGCATACCTCTTTCCCACAATCCAGGGCCCATTTTGACCTTGCTGAAGTTTCAGATCACTCGCCGGCACTATTGTTCACAAGTACTGATGAAGCGAGAAGGAATACTCCTTTTAGGTTCAATAATGCATGGAGTGCCCATGAGGATTTTCTGGAATGTGTGAAGCGTTCTTGGGATATAATGATCGATGGAAATCCCATGTTTAAGCTGGTCAGAAAACTGAAGATACTCAAACCGCTTCTCAAGCGGTTCCCTAGTGTTAAAATTGAAGAAATGCACACTAGAATCCAAGAACAGCAACGCGCACTGCAGGATACTCAAATTAGACTGCAGTTTGAGCTCCACAACAGCACAATTCAAGAGGAGGAAAGGTGTCAATCTGCAAGCCTAATTGAGAATTACAACAGCCTTCACACCATGATGGCACAACTTGCAAAGGCGTCCTGGATTGCTCATGGGGACCAATGCTCATCGTTCTTCTTCAGAGGCATCAAAACGAGAAGATGTACAAACCGCATCAATAGCATCAAAACCACAAATGGAGAAACCACTAACGACCCTGGTGTCATCGATGCTACATTAGTATCTCACTTCAAGAGAGCACTTAACCTACCTAATCAGCAGTTGAGCCATACAATACCTGAAATCAGTCTGCCAAAATTGTCCACTGTTGATGCTGAGTACCTTTGCCAATTGGTATCGCCTGAGGAGATTAAAAACGCACTTGTTAGCATTGGTGATAATAAAGCACCTGGGCCGGATGGATTTGGATCGAGATTCTTCAAGGCAGCTTGGGATACGGTTGGCAATGATTTCACCAATGCCATCCAAGACTTCTTCACTCATGGAAAATTATTAAAGCAGGTCAATCACACGTCTATATCTCTTATACCTAAACTTGATTGCCCTCTTGCCCCATCTGATTACAGGCCCATTTCTTGCTGTAATACAATCTACAAGACTATCTCCAAGATATTATCGGCAAGAATCAACTCAGTACTGCCTAGCATCATCAGCCCTAACCAGAGTGCATTCGTCTCCAAAAGATCAATCAAACACAATGTCCTTATCTGTCAAGAGTTGCTGAATAAATATGGTAGGAAGCATATATCGCCTAGGGCAGCCATGAAGGTCGATATATCTAAAGCATTCGATTCGGTGAACCACATATTCATTCTGCAGTGCCTCAAATGGATGGGTTTCCCCGATCATACTGTGGATTTGATCAAAGAATGTATTACAACTGCTACTTACTCTGTCAACATAAATGGGGCTCTATGTGGACACTTTGCTGGGACTAGAGGGTTGCGACAAGGCTGCCCTCTATCCCCCCATTGTTTGTCATTGCAATGGAGTACTTAACTCGACTGATTCAGCAGAACACATTGAATCCAGAATTCAATCACCATCCCAAGTGTTCTAATCCTACCATTACCCATCTCATTTTTGCCGATGATCTGCTACTACTTAGTAGAGGCGACTGTCCTTCAATTAAGATCCTGAAAGATACCATGGAGGACTTTGGGAAGGCATCCGGACTCATGATCAATGGGGCTAAATCCCTCCTATTCACTAGAGGCATGGAGAATGATGAAATTGCTAGGGCAATGAACATAACTGGTATGTCTACTGGTACTCTCCCTTTTCTCTATCTGGGAGTCCCGATTGGGAGTAGTAGGCTTATAGTCCAGGACTATCTCCCGCTGATTCATCGGGTTACTAATCGCATTCAATCCTGGAGTGCGAAAGCGCTCTCTTACGCCGGAAGGGCACAATTGGTCAAGTCGGTTCTCTTCTCAATCAGCCATCACTGGTGCTCCTTGTTCTTGCTTCCGGCTAAGATCATCTGCATGATCAATAACCTTATCAGATCCTACTTTTGGTCTGGCATTGCGAATAGTCGGCGATCCCTTATTGCCTGGCATGATGTTTGCTCTCCAAAAGCTAATGGTGGGCTGGGATTCCCGGATCTTCACACTAGGAACAAGGTTTCCCTCGCTCGTTTAATCTATGACCTCGACCAGGATGATCATAACGTATGGACGATGTGGATTTCCAAACATTTGATCAAACGAGGTTATCGTATCTGGGACTGCTCGGCCAAAATTCACCACAGCCACCATTGGAAGAATCTCCTTAAGATCAGGGATGCTATCCCCACCAACCATTCGGGTAGTCGGGGTGATACCTTAACTAACCCTAATGGGGCATTCTCGCGGAAAAAAGCCTATGCGATCTTCAAACCCCAGCTCACTCCAAGTGCACCGAATCCCTTCATGGCTATCTGGCTCCCATCAAACACTCCTAAGTGCAGCTATATTACTTGGATCGCGTCGCTCCACAGGCTTCCCACTCTTGACAGAATCAAAGCCTGGAATCCCAATGTTAATGATACCTGTAAACTTTGTACCTGTTCTATCGAGAGTGGTGACCACCTGTGGAACCAATGCAGTTACGGTTCCCTCGTTCTCGATATCATCTCCAGATGGACCCATACTCCATACCCGGCGCCTTATCTGGGGCGTATTTGGACGTGGCTTAGCTCCTGCACTGATGCCAATCCAAAGCTCATGGACAGGGTCCGCATTGCCACCATCTTATCCTTCATATACCATGTATGGAAGGCTAGGAACAATCTTCTCTTCAACAACAACTTTACTCGTGCTGTGGACTGTGCTAGTATGATAATCAAGACCACTAAACTCCATTTTGAAGCTAAATGGAAAGACCGATCAGCTACTACCACTCTTGCTGCAAAAATGCTCCATTTGAACCTTACTTGAAAATGCAGTTTTGTTGCAATATGTTATAATCCCTTGATCTTGATTAAGCTTCTGTAACCTCCAGTACATTCTTGATTCAATACAAATTAACATTTCAAAAAAAAAAAAAAAGATGAAGAAATATGATCAATATTGGAAGACAAAAACTGCCAAAAAAGGATGAGGTATCATCTACATATATAAAATATATAGCGTGAGAGATAAATTGTAGAGGAGAAGTAAAACGTACAAGAGAAGTTTAGGTTTTAGGACCAGCCAACGTAAATTGTAAAATTAGTAGATTTTGTTAGATTTTGATATGTTTTAATTCGATAAAACGTACCGAAGAAGTCTCAAACGTGATATACTTAACTTTTCGGATTAATTTTTTTTAAAATTAGTTAAAAAAAATATTTGTTTTAGATTTTGTTTAGTAAAAAAAATTTATTGGCTTAATTACTCATTTAGTAAAAGATTTTTCCGAGAAAATTTGTGGGGGTGCTACGTCAACAGTAGTGTAAGTGTACTTTAGTAGTATATAAATATTGTTTATTCACTTATATAGTTGTTCATTCACCGGTATGTATATAATTGTTCATGTATACATGCTAATTGTTGTTAACAAATAGAATACAGAAGTCTTGAGGACTTGGACCGTAAAAAAGAAAAAAGCTCTCTTCTCTCTCCTACCCTCCGGTGTAAGCTGCCGCTTGCGCCACCCCAGCGCGGCCCCCAGGCCGTGCCCCACTCCCACCCCCCTGGACAACCTCCCCCATGGCCGGCTCAAAGAGGTTCCGACGTCTAAACATCAAGCTTTCAGAACTCACTAAATCACCTACCACCATGCCAAAACCCGCAACCTCAAAGTCCAAAACTTGTTCCCCTTCTCTCTCCCCGCATGAAAAAACTCCTGAACCCCTTCCTGATGAACTCATTCGTTCAAACAACAACCGTCTTTACCCTAAGCCTCCCATGCCTGAGGTCGTATTCTCTGAAGAAATGTTCCCACCGCTGAACTCTTCTTCCCCCCCTCCGGCCGCTGTTTTGGGATCCAAGTCTGCCCCTCTTCCTTTAGGTGATGAAACACTTATCACTGCCGGAAGTGGCTCTTCCACCCTGGTTGCCGCCCCCATTTTGACGGCCTCCTCCGCTGCCCTTGTGCAGTCTACCCCCTCGAGTACTGCAACGGTTGATGTCCCTTTGCCTGTGGTAAATGGGGTCGTCCCTCCGCCTCCCTACGTGGGCACGCTTCCTGAGGCTGTTAACCCCCCC
>BSUD01000007.1:13239418-13301125 GCA_033239045.1 Fagopyrum esculentum
CCCCCCATGCAGAAACATGCAACCTACTCCCTGCCTGTTCGATTGCCCCACCAAACCCCTCATTGCATGCGTGCATTAATGAGCGCGTTGCCCACATCGACCCCTCGGAATCCTACAAAGATATTGTTTGAAGGAACATTAACTGGCAGCATATCCCTCTCCCCTACTTTCCTGGGCTTGAATCCGGCATCATCACATTTACCAATGAGGATATTGAAGACACAACGCAAAAATGGAAGCTCTCCCTTGTCAGATTTCCTCTAGGCAGTTTGATATCCTTCCAAAGAATGCTCAAATTCATAACTGAAAACTGGAACTCCGTAACCTTACCCAAGATGATTCGTAATGAAAAGGGTATCTTCGTTTTTCACTTCTCCAGTGAAGATGACCTAAACGCTATCTTACTTGGCAGTCCCTGGGTTGCTAACGGCTCTACCACCATTCTACTAAAGAGATGGTCTGTTGATCTGCCCCTCGACTACTCTTGTCTCAGTTCTGTACCAACGTGGGTTACCCTTCACGACCTGGATTATCGATTTTGGTCCAAGCTCATGCTTGCTAAGATTGGTTCGGCTTTAGGAACCCCTATCCTCACGGATGCCTGCTCTGCTAACCAAGATCACATGGGATATGCCAGAATCCTCGTTGACATTCACGCTTCCCGGCCTCTCCTTCGTGAGGTTACGCTCATGAGCCCTGAGGGTGTTCCCTTTGTTCAAAAAATCACCTATGAATGGCTTCCCCCTCATTGTGAAGTATGTCTAATCTTTGGACATTGCTGCAAGAACCCAAAGCAGCTCCAGAAGGAGAAAACCCCTCCTGCAAAGTCTACTTCCACCACTAAAATGCCTCCTTCTCACCAAACCCTAATACCGACCCCATTCTCCCCACCCCTGACCCCTCTCGGAGAATCACCAACCCCTTGACCAAGAGTTCTAAACCCAACTCTGCGGGGAACCCTCCAGTAACTCTACTAGATCCTGGACCCTCTTCCTCCCTATCAGTTACCCCTTCCCTCCTTGCAACTGAAAGCCTTCCTCTTGCTTCTGTCCTAACCCACCCTAAGCTGGTTTCGAGTACCTCTCCCAGCCATGATTCCATCCTCTTATCGTCTTCTCTCCCTTCTCACCCTTTCTTACCCAGCGACTCAAGCAATCCCCTCCCCGCTCTAACTTCCCCATTGATGGCAAGTGCCATCAACTCCCAAGAAAAGGCTGATCAATGATTATAAGAATGCGTGCTTGGAATATTCGGGGACTAAATGACCCCGCTAAACAAAATGCCATCCGTTCCCTTGCTAAGAAGCAATGCCTTGACATCTTTGCTATACTGGAGACCCGACTTCGGCCTGCTAATGAGAAAAGAATCTCAACTATACTCTTCCCCTCTTGGCGTCATATTTCCAACTCCATTCAGTCACATAATTGTCGCATCTGGATATGGTGGAATCTAGCAAAACTGAACCTTACGACCACTTTGATCACCGATCAAATCATTCACTACTGCATATCTGAACCGCTTCCCAACCCAAATCAGTCTACCTTTGCTGAAGTTTCTTTCATCTATGCCCATAACGCTCAGGAGGACCGTGCAGGACTTTGATATGCTATCTCCACCCTACGCCTGCTCAACTCTAATCGCCCCTGGGCTTTGCTGGGCGATTTTAACGTAACTTGTCCCCTGATGAGAAGCTCTCAAATAATCAACATTATTTCTCTCAGTCCTCCAACGAGCTAGAGGAATGTTTCCATCAAGATACCCTCTCTGACCTCCCCTACTCCGGATGCAGGTATACATGGAATAATAAGCAAAATGGGAGGCGTATTTGGAGCAAGCTTGATCGGATTGTTACCAACAATGCCTGGAATGCTATGTTCAATAATTCAAGGGCTCATTTTGACAACGGTGGAATATCGGACCACTCTCCTGCTCTTCTCTTCACCGAATGCCTGGCTACCAAAAGGAACTTATCATTCAGATTTTATAACATTTGGGCCAAACATGAGGGCTTCTTAGATACTGTGAAAAAAGCCTGGGAATCTGAGATCGACGGGAACCCTATGTTTAGACTTGCTAGCAAACTAAAAATCCTCAAACCCTTGCTCAAAAAATTCCCTAGTGCCAAAATGGAGGACTTACATGATCGTATCTCTAAGCACCAACAGTCACTAAACGAAGTTCAGACTAGGCTGCAGGCTAATCCCCTGGACATTCCACTTCAAGATGAGGAGAAGAGTCGACTCCTTGACCTTAAAGGAAGCTATGATATGCTCAATTCCACCCTTGCCTAACTATCCAAGGCTAATTGGATTGCTCATGGGGACCAATGTTCGGCTTTCTTCTTTAGAAGTGTGAAAACTCGTAGATGTGTTAACCTTATCACTACAATCAAAACAAAAGAGGGTACTATGGTTTATGAACCTGAAGCCATCTCTAGTACACTGGTGAATCACTTCAGTACGGCCTTAAACCCCCAGAATTACTGCCTACCAAATCTCTTCCCCAAAGTCAACCTGCCCACACTTACCTTGGAAGATACTAACGCCCTCAACATGGTGGTTACTCAAGATGAGATCAAGCAGGCAATTTTCAGCATTGGCGTGAATAAGGCGCCGGGGCCTGATGGTTACAACGCTTGTTTCTTCAAGGAAGCGTGGAGCATCATTCACAACAATTTTACGAACACAATGCAGGATTTCTTCACTCATGGTTGTATGCTTAGACAAATTAATCACGCCTCTATATCCTTGATTGCTAAGCATGAATGGCCAACTGCCCCATCCGATTACAGACCTATTTCCTACTACAATGTAATCTACAAGACCATCACAAAGATCCTGGCAAAGAGACTCAACTCTATCCTCCCTAGCCTCATCAGTACTAACCAAAGTGCTTTTGTCGCTAAGAGATCAATTAAACACAATGTTCTACTTAGCCAGGAATTACTTCACAAGTATGGCAGGAAACACATTTCTCCCAGGGCTGCGATGAAGGTAGACATTACTAAACCCTTCGACACAGTGAGCCACGCCTTCATTCTGCATTGCCTCCATGCGATGGGCTTCCCGACTCAATTCATCCACCTGATTAAAGAGTGTATCACGACTGCCTCTTATTCTGTCAACTTCAATGGATCCCTCAGAGGGCACTTCAATGGCAGTCGAGGGCTGAGGCAGGGATGCCCCCTCTCCCCTCCGCTCTGTGATTGCAATGGAATTCCTGACGCAGATGATTGATAAGAGTACCTCTATTCCGGACTTCAACTATCACCCTAAGTGTTCCAATCCGGTCATCACCCATCTCGCTTTTGCGGACGACCTTCTCCTCCTTTTTCGCGGAGACATCAGATCAGTCAAGATCCTCTTTGACACTTTGGTGGAGTTTGGAACCATTTCTGTTCTCGTTATCAACCCTGCGAAGTCTCATCTGTACACTAGAGGTATGAGTCAGTTTATGATCGAGAACGCTGCTGCTATTACGGGCATGAATGTGGGTTCCCTCCCCTTTCTCTACCTTGGTGTGCCGATCGGTTGTAAAAGATTAACGGTCCCGGACTTCCTCCCCTTGATCAACAAAATAACCAGGCGCATTCAGTCGTGGAGTGCAAAATGCCTTTCCTACGTTGGAAGAGCGCAGATTATCAAGTCGATCCTACTTGCCACCTGTCAGTATTGGAGCTCTATGTTCGTCCTTCCTACTGATGTCATTAGCACAATCAATGGCCTCTTGAGATCTTATTTCTGGTCCGGTGCTACCAACAACAAGCGTGCGCTGGTTGCCTGGTCCTCAATCTGTGCTCCTCTTGCTAACGGTGGTCTCAACTTCCCTGACATTGATGCAAAGAACAAAGTGGCCATCTCAAAACTGATTCTTGATCTGGATAGAGGGAGGCCTAACATCTGGGCTTCGTGGGTTAAACACCATCTCATTAGGGGAATGACTCTATTTGGAGCTGCTCCCTTAAGGCTCACCATAGTGCCTTTTGGAAGTCCCTCCTTTCGGTTAGGGATATGGTCCTGTCATCTCCCGCGGGGGCTTTAAGAGGTGATGCTCTTGCCGGCCACAATGACTCATTCTCGAGTAAGAAAGCCCACAAAATTTTCAAGCCTCGATCTCTTGCTAACTCCTCGACCCCCTTCAAAGCGATTTGGCTCCACTCCAACATTCCTAAGAACTCTTTCATCGCTTGGATGGCCGCTCTGAATCGCCTTCCGACTCTTGTGAAGATCTACTCCTGGAATATGATCAATGATGCTACCTGTAAATTGTGCAACCTCCTCCCGGAAGACGGCTCTCACTTATGACACAATTGCAGCTACGAGAAGACGGTCCTGGACATAGTTTCTCGATAGACCAGGACCCCCCAACCTACTCCTTATGCTGATAACATTTGGGATTGGTTAGCTTCATGGACCATGCTCAAGCCTCACCCGATGGACAGTGTCCGCATTGCCTCTATTATTGCCTTTGTCTATCATATTTGGACTGCGCGTAACAACATGGTATATAACCAATCCTTCACCTCCCCTATCGAATGCGCTAATACTATCATCATGTCTGTTAAGCTCCATTTTGCTCACAACTGGAAGAACCGTGCATCCCTCTCCCTGGATATGGCTCACACCCTCAGCATAAGTCTCGTTTGATCCATGACCCCTCTTGTCTGTAATGCTCTTGATTGATGTTCTTACTCATGTCCTCTGCATCATGTATCTGTAAATTCTTCATCCTCAATACAATTACCATTTCAAAAAAAAAACAAATAGAATACAAATTATATCTCACTTAATGAGATGGTATCGGAGATCAAATAATATATGTTTAAAAGGTATAGTTTTATTTGTGGTTAATATGTATATATGTTGAAAATGCAGGGAATATTTATGGGAATGATTAGTGGTAAAATCGTACAAGTCATTGTTCTTGCTTATATGACATGGAAAATTGATTGGCCGGCTGAGGTAACACTTGAAAATTTTAATCTTACGATTTGAATTATATTTTTGTTAATCTAAGTCTTTGATTGATTTTAATGTTTGTCGATTATGTGTAGATTGACAAGTCAAAAGGCCGTCTTCACCGATTTTTGTTGGATAGTAGTCAACAAAGCAACCAAAGCTCAGATCATTCTTGAAGTGTTTATGTTTCTACCGACAACTTTTAAGATAGTGTATTTCTTTTGAAATTATGAGGCTATGACCGTATTTTTTGGTTAGGTGATGAAGTTGATAGTTATTATTATTTTTTTTTTGAAATTTTACTTGTATTAGATAGAAGAGAATTTACAAGAGAATGACAAAGTACATGATTCAAGGAAAGAGGAAGGGAAGGTCCTAATTTAGATGGATTTCGAGCATACGTGTAATAGCAAGGGAGTCATGGGATCTATCCCTCCAATGGTGAGCCAAGTAAAGCTTGGTTGTATGAATTGCTTCGTTCGCACAGTCAATTGCTCTTGTGAAAGTGTTGTTGTAGATTAGGTTATTTCTAGCCTTCCAAGAGTAGTAAATATGGGCCGTGATGGAGGCAATACGCGTGCAGTCAAGGAGCGTCTTCTTGGGAGTTCGGTTTGAGCCAAGCCAATCCCAAAGATTGTGAAGGTATGGGGCAGGGAATGGTGTTCTCGTCCATCGGGAGATGATGTCCAAGGTGAGGGAGGTATAGGCACAGTGGTCCAAAGATGGTCGTCATCCTCACGGTTAGAATTGCAAAGTCTGCAGGTATCAATGGAATGATATTCCATTGATGGAGTTTGAAAAGGGTGGGGAGCTTTTTCAGGTGAGCCATCCAAGCAATGAACTGGCATTTGGGAATGTTGTAATGGTGTCAGATGATCTTGCAGATTGGAGTTGGGGGTGGGAGTGTGGTGGATCAGAAGGTTGAGTATGCTTTCCTGTTGGAGAAGGAGCCGTCTGAGTTGGTGATGAGACTTAAGGGTCCGCTACTGGAAGAGTCCGAAGTTAAGTCATCTCGGACATGCAGTAGGCAATTCCAAGCGTGGTTGTAGTTGCTACTAGCACGTAGGTTCCATATGGTCTGACGCTTGAGGATGTTGTGTTTGATCCAGGAGCTCCAGAGGCTGTTGTTATTTCTGTCCAGGTCGTAGATGAGGCGAGCAAGGAAGACTTTGTTCCTAGCATTGAGGTCAGGTAGACCAAGGCCGCCATGATCTTTGGGGGAGCATACATTGTTCCAGGCCACGAGAGCACGCCTGCTAGAGTCCTTACCGGACCAGAGGAAGGAGCGAAACAGGGATTGGATCTTGGCAAGGATAGCGATCGGTATTTGGAAGATAGAGCTCCATTGATGACTTATAGCAACAAGTATGGAGGAGATCAATTGAGTTCTGCCAGTATAAGATAGTAGTTTAACACTCTAGGCTTATATTCTATGGGTGATCTTGTGAATTAATGGTGCATAGTCAAAGATCAGTAGACGCTTGCTCCCCACAGGTACTCCAAGGTAGTGGAATGGTAGAGATCCAATAGTGAAGTTGGTGGCTTGTATGATCTGGGTCATGGTAGAATCATGAACTCCACCCAAGAAGATTGAGGATTTGGTGAGGTTAATCTTTAAGCCAGAGATCTCACCAAAGTTATCAAGAGTAGTTTTAAGGGTGAGGATGGAAGAGAGGTCACCACGGCTAAGCAGCATGAGATCATCGGCAAAGCAAAGGTGGGTAACTCGAGGGTTGTGACATTTGGGGTGAACTTTGAAGGCATGTTTAGATGTGTTTGTGTTGATCATGGTGGATAGATATTCCATTGCAATGATGAAGAGTGGAGCCATTAACATTGATGGAATAAGATGCAGTGGTGATACACTCACGGATTAGGTGGATGGTGTGATCAGGGAATCCCATTTTGTGCAGGCAGTGGAGAATGAAACCGTGATCAATGGTGTCAAATGCCTTAGTTATGTCAATCTTGATGGCCGCACGAGGGGAAATGTTCTTTCTGGCATACTTATGGAGCACTTCTTGACAGATCAGAATGTTTTGTTTGATTGATCTTCCTTTAACGAAGGCACTTTGGTAAGGTCCGATGATGTGGGAAAGGATGAAGTTGATGCGAGAGGCTAGGATCTTGGCTATTGTTTTGTATATGGTATTACAACAAGATATAGGCATGTAGTCTGATGTAGAGGTGAGATTGTCTTTCTTGGCAATGAGGGATATAGAGGCATGGTTGATTTGTCTAAGCATTCGCCCATTGACAAAGAAGTCCTGGATTGCTTTGTTGAAATCTGCCTTGATAATGCTCCAAGCTTTCTTGTAGAAGAATGCATTGAAACCATCTGGCCCCGGGGCTTTATTGTCACCAATGCTGAAAAGCGCACTCTTAATCTCATCATTAGTAACCTGCATAGAAAGATAATCCGAATCATTAGTGTTGAGGGTTTGAAGAGGAAGGTCTGGGTATTTATTTTGGGTGTTGGGATTGGTAGGGTTGAGCAGGGAGGTGAAATGGTTAAGAAATGTGGCGGAAATGGTAGCAGGGTCGTATGAGATGAGGTTGTTTGAGTCTAATATGGAGGTTATTTTGTTCCCACATCTCCTAGACTTGATGCATCTGAAGAAGTATGAGTCACATTGATCTCCGTACTTGACCCAATTGATCTTGGATAATTGAGCCAAGGTGGAATGGAGGGAGTCGAGGTTTTCATTAAGCTTGTTTGTGGTGTCTTTCTCGAGCTCATGGAGGTCAGGTGCATGGAGGTTTGTTTGCATGTTTCCCTGTGCTCCACGTAACAATATTCTTTGTTCTTGGATAACCTTGTGGATCTCTTCCAACTTAGTGCTCGAAAATTTCTTGAGTTTAGGCTTGAGGAGTTTCAGTTTCGTGGTGAGTTGAAACATTGGATTGCCCTGGGTATTGTTGGTCCAAGCGTCGGTGATGCAAGGAAGGAAGTTATCGTGATTAGCCCAGACATTGTTGAACCTAAATGGAATTGGGCGGTTGGGGTAGAGTGCTCAAGGGTAAGGAAAGCAGGTGAGTGGTCCGAAATATTGGGTAGATCAAAGTGGGCAGTTGAGTTGGGGAAGGATGAAGACCAAACAAGGTTTGTGAGTATACGGTCGAGTTTACACCATAACCTAGAACCAATTTGTTTATTATTCCATGTATACTTGCATCCAGAGTAGGTGTGATCAGAGAGGAGATTTTGGTTGAGGCAGTTGGTTAGTTCAGTAGAGTTTTGTGAGAGGGATTAGGTGTTATTGGTAGATTTCTCATCTGGGGATAGGGTGGTATTGAAGTCTCCAATCAAGGCCCATGGTGTGTTATTATTGAGGAGGTTTAAGGTTGAAATGGTGTCCTGTTAGCATGAAATATTGTGATATTTTAGGCACGTTTTCTAAACGTATTTGATTCATATTGATAGTCTTTGATTGAACTTTGTGCATATGTGAGCTAGTATTACCTATATTGTCGATATGGATGTCTACACTAGTTCTATGTTGATTATAGGTGATTTGGAGGTATTTCCGAACGGAATCGAGCAAAGGAGAGTTGATTTGATATGTCCAAGGATTGAGGACATTCTTAGGAAGCAAATTGGAGTTTTAGCTTGAGGAATGCACGAGGCTAGGGAAGAATCACGTTCTTGCCCTAAACCACGCTCTAAAATACGGCCGTACTACGAACCACGTTCAGTTCCACGGCCGTGGAACCCTGCAAGAGAGGCGCGATGCATTCCAGTAACTATTACGGCCGTGGAATACGTGGTACAAACCGTGACCTAATCCACGCCCTAAATTACGGTCGTGGAAACTTCCACGACCGTGATCTTGGCGAATCTTTTCGCCACACTTTGAAGCCACGATCTTTTGAAGATTGGGCCGGGCCGATATTTTATCTTGCCCTATAAAAAGACAGACGAAGCAAGAATCCGTCATCACCGCTTATCCCCGCTTACCCCCGTTTATCGACGCTTAGGATCGTTTACGCCGCTACCTCATTCTACACCATCGCTTGGAAGTATTGATCATCTCATTGGAGATTGAAGTTCGCATCGGGGAATTGCCCTAATCTCGCACTTTTGGTGGAGATTGCTGTTGAGATCTCCGGATTGGCGGAAGATCGAAGCTTTTGGAAGATTTTGCAAGAAGATCTCTCTTCTTGTTTAGGTTTGATTCGGAAAACGGATTGACATCCCGTTTTCCCTTCTTTCCTAAGGTTGTGATTGTTTACTTTATTGTGAATCTTTTGACAACACTCGTTCTTGATTGTGACTTTGAGATTGGTTTGAAGATTATTGAAAGTTCTTGAAAGTTTTCATCTTTTTATCTTTTAATTCTTGAATTGATATCAACATGACTGTTATTGGCTAAAAACCCTTAACAATTCTAAGGTGAAGGGTTGATAGTTGTGGCTTAGATGATGATAGATCGATCGCAAACAGATTAGACCTTGAGAGTTAGAGAGAATCGCCGACAGATCATAAATTACGGCCTGTTCTTGAGTCCACGGCCGTGGAACACCAAGAACTAACCGTAATTTCCCTTAAGTCCACGAGCCTGCTTTTACTTTAATCCAAAGTTAAAGATTTGCTTTAGCTTAGTTTAGACTTGTCTTTTCTAGGTGGTAGTGAAGCCTCAACAACCTCTACCTCGATTGTGAGTGTCATAACCTCAATCGGTTAAGTTAGTCTTGATCCTTGGGTTACAAGTTTGGGTATTTGACACTAATTCTCACCTTTAGAATCTTTCTATATTGAGCCTCAACAACCTGTATAGAGAGTGCCTTGTAGGTAAGTTACATAAGGTTTTTGGAACTTCACCGTACGATTACCTTACATTAGTATACCTTTGCATATCTTAACTCTGTCTTTATATCATTAAGTATATCTTGAATCGATAGCCACGGCTGGATACTTGGATCTTTAGGATTGTTGTTTTCCCAATATTTGCAAAACTCTCATATTTACTCACTTGATAATCTGCAATCGAATTTGTTCCCACCCAAATCCCTGTGTTCGATACTCTGGAATTCTTGCTTAGCTACGTCGATCCGTACACTGCGGGTTCGCTGCTTGATTCTAGTTTTATAAATTTAAAGCTTATTTGCACACACCTGTAGGGGCGAACAAGTTTTTGGCGCCGTTGCCGGGGATTTGGTTTCGGCCGAATTCGGTAGCCGGTTGTCAAGCTTGGGAGCTTGCTCTCGTTATTTGATATTACTTTGAGTGCAGCAGGTCTAGGAACACCGAAGATCTCTTACCTCTTGATCAAGAGCTAGAGAAAACCTTGAGGCAAAAGCGCAAGGAAAAGAAGATGGCCGAAGAACACGAACGTGATCTTCAAACAGAGTTGGCGGAGAAGGAAGCTCAACTCCAATGGAACGAGAACCTCCACCGGGATGAAATGGATCGTCATCAATCTGAAGTTAGCAAACTGCAGGATGCGATGTTCCAAATGAGGATGGAGTTAAGCGACCTTAAGAATAAAGGAAGCAAGAAATCCTCAAGGAGGGGATCAAGAACTAGAAGAAGAAACCACTCGTCCACTGATGATAGTGACTCTTCCATGCCACCGTTAGAGGAGATTGATCCCACGATCAATATGAATCCTTTCCATCCACAAGGAACTGCTAATCGCCGCATTCCACCTAGGAATGTGAGGATCGAACGTGTGGATAATGAGCCGAGAACTCTTGGCCAGCGGATGGATCCAACACAACAACCACGCCGCTTGTGCGTGAAATTTGATGCTGAAGATGTGCAAGGGTTTAGCTTTAACCCTCAAGTTATTACTCTTGTTCGCCAAAACCAATTTGGCGGTACAAGCGCTGAATCTCCACACCAACACTTGCAAAACTTTGAGTGTATGATGGAGACGATGAGACCGAAGAACGCTACTACCAACAGCTATAAGCTCAAGCCTTTCTTTTTCTCTTTGAAGGGGAAAGCGTTGTCTTGGTACCAAGCTCTTCCTAATGGGAAACTAGACACGTGGGAAGACCTTTCCGCGGAGTTTCTCACCAAATTCTTCCCGCCCATCAAAACGGCGGAACTTAGAGGTAAGATTAATGCTTTTTTCATGAGACCTAACGAAAGTTTGTTTCAATCTTGGGAAAGGTTTCAGGACTTGCTTTTGGATTGCCCTCATCATGGCATATCCAAACTTGCCTTTCTGGAGATCTATTACAAGGGGCTGGATGCGGGAACGCAATTCAACCTCCAATCCCTCTCATATGGAACGTTCATGGACATGAGAGAAGATGACGCTTGGGACTTTATCGAGAAGCAAGCAAGAGTCATAGAGAAGTATTCCCACCGGAAAGTGGAGGGAAATCGTGTGGAGCAGGGAGCAAAGCTCACACAAGAAGCTCAAAATCAGATTTTCTCCCTCAACAATGAGATCAAAGAGTTGAAGGAGACTATCAAGACCAACTTCCCAAAGCAACAAGGGAAAGATGTTGGTTATTTGGGCAACAACAATGGCGGCAACAACAATAACCGGAACAACAACCGGAATAATAACTGGAATGGAAACAACAACAACCGGAACAACGATTGGAACAACAATAGGGGTTCAAACAACAACAATTGGCGCTCCAATTAACAAAATTCCGGTAACTCTTATCCTTCCAATTCTAATTCACTAACTCCACCTTCCTCTTCCTCTACTCCTTTGAAAAGCCAAGGGCAATCATCTAATGGAGGAAACACTTCGGGGAAGGAGAAGCCCGATCCCATGTTGGAAACGATCTTGGAAAAGCTTCAAGGGTTGGAGAACCGCCTCATCAAAGTTGATGATCAAGTCTCTAAGGTTGACAAAGCTCAAAAGGTTTTGGAAAACCAAATGTTCAACCACGCGGAGGAAGTTCCTAGAAATCAAGGGAAACTTCCAGGAAAGACGGAGGACAACCCTAAGGGAAGGGTGATGGCAATTACAACTAGGAGCGGAGTGACTACCACCGATCCGCAGCCTACGTTCGTTGAAGTCCCCGTAGAAAAGGACAAGGAAAAGGGGAAGGAGAAGGAAGATGTATATGTTCCTCCTCCAGCTTACAAACCTCCCCTACCATTCCCTCAATCTAGAGCGCGAGCGCGCCTAGACAAACAATTCGGTAAGTTCATAGAACTCATGAGTAAGCTGCATATTAATATACCCTTCATTGATGCTATTGTAGGTATGCCGGCTTATGGTAAGTTCTTGAAGGAGCTTCTCTCTAACAAGAGGAAGCTAGAAGATTTCGGAGAGGTCAAGATGAGTTCGGATTCTTCGGATCTCATCAAGACCATGAAGGAGAAAATGCCCCCAAAGTTGAAAGATCCGGGGTCATTTTGCATTCCCATTGGAGTGGGAGATGTCACATATGACGCTTTATGTGACTTAGGAGCAAGTGTGAGCATCATACCACTTGCATTATGTAGGAAGATCGGTTTAGGCGATCCTAAACCGGTGAAGATGATGTTATACATGGCGGATCGATCCATCACTCGCCCCGTCGGTATTGTAGAAGACGTCCCCGTCAAGCTAGGTAAATTCTTTGTCCCCATTGATTTTGTCGTGCTTGACATTCCTGCAGATAGTCCGGTCCCGATCATACTCGGAAGACCGTTTCTTGCAACTTCCGGCTGCATGGTCGATTGCAAGAATGGAAGACTCGCTTTTGACATTGGAGAAGAGAAAGTAGAGTTCGTTCTTTCCACTCTAGTGAAGGAACCGATCTTCGACGAAGATATTTACGATGTCCAAGATGAAGAAGGTTTATCTAGGGAAGAGGTAAGTGCGATCCTCTTTAACGATCCTTTACAAAAAGTCATTACCATGAGTCTAACAGATGTAGGGGAAGAAGAAGAGTGCAAAGAGGAAATTGAAGCCTTAGAAGCACAAGAAGAGATGCATGAAGTGGAGTTTGAGAAACTCCACGATGAGGCTGAGAATGTTAGAATCCACGGTCATACCCTATATTCCACGACCGTGGATGTCACAACCAAAATCGACCTCCATTCCAGTGGATTACACGGCCGTGGAACATATGGAGAACCCGTAATTCTGACCGTGGAAGAGGGTGATCGGCATACTTCTTCAACTTCTTTTAATTCTTCTCCAACTCACTCAACACCCTTAGGAACTTCTAAGGAAACATCGGATGCTCCTCAAGGATCATTGGAAGCTCCGAAAGTGATGGAACTCAAACCACTTCCTACTCATCTAAGGTACGCTTTCCTTGGATCTAATTCTACCTTTCCGGTTATTGTTAGCTCCGAATTAAGCATAGATGAACATGAGCAGCTCATGATTGTCCTTAGGAAACATAGAAAAGCCATAGGCTATACTATTGAGGACTTAGTAGGAATTAAACCCTCCCTATGTATGCATAAGATACTAATGGAGGAGGACTTTAGAACTTCAAGACAACCTCAAAGGCGGTTGAATCCGACCATGAAGGAGGTTGTCAAGAAGGAAATTTTTAAACTTCTTGATGCAGGTATCATCTATCCTATCTCCGATAGCAAGTGGGTGAGTCCAGTTCAAGTAGTTCCGAAGAAGGGAGGAATGACGGTCATCACCAACAAGAACAACGAACTCATTCCTACCCGAACCGTGACTGGATGGCGAATGTGCATAGACTACCGCAAGCTCAACAACGCAACACGGAAGGATCACTTTCCTTTGCTATTCATCGATCAAATGCTTGAAAGGTTAGCACAACATTCACATTTTTGCAACCTTGACGGTTATAGTGGTTTCTTTCAAATTCCGATACATCCGGATGATCAAGAGAAGACCACATTCACGTGCCCTTGGGGTACGTTCGCCTATAGGAGAATGCCGTTCGGGCTTTGCAACGCCCCAACCACCTTCCAACGGTGCATGATGGCCATCTTCTCCGAATACGTAGAGGAAATCATGGAAGTCTTCATGGACGACTTCTCCGTATACGGTTCTTCTTTTAACGATTGCCTTTCTAACCTTTCTCTTGTTTTGCAAAGATGTGAAGACACTAACCTAGTTCTTAATTGAGAGAAGTGTCAATTCATGGTTAAGGAAGGAATTGTATTAGGTCACTTAGTCTCTAGTAGAGGGATAGAGGTAGACAAGGCTAAGATAGAGACCATAGAGAAACTTCCTCCCCCAATTTCGGTGAAAGGGATTAGAAGTTTCCTAGGACATGCTGGATTTTATAGACGTTTCATTAAGGACTTTTCTAAGATATCAAAACCTCTCACTAATCTATTGATGAAGGATGCGGTTTTTGAGTTTTCGCAGGAATGTTTGGATGCGTTTAACACCATTCGGCAAGCTCTAATTTCAGCACCTATTATCCAACCTCCAGATTGGACTCTCCCCTTTGAGATTATGTGCGACGCTAGTGACGTAGCAATTGGAGCTGTTCTTGGACAACGAAAGGAAGGGCGAACCCATGCCATATACTATGCTAGCAAGACGCTAGACGAAGCGCAGCTCAACTACGCCACTACAGAGACAGAGTTTCTAGCCATTGTCTACGCTATTGACAAGTTTCGCTCTTATCTTGTAGGTGCAAAGGTGATTATCTACACGGATCATGCTGCGATCCGGTATCTCCTTGCGAAGAAAGACGCGAAGCCAAGGCTAATTAGATGGATTCTTCTCCTACAAGAATTCGATCTTAAGACCCGTGACAAGAAAGGTTCAGAAAATTCTGTTGCGGATCATTTGAGTCGTCTAACACATCTAGGGGACGACCATCTACCCATTGATGACTCCTTTCCAGACGAACACCTACACATCATAGAGGATTGCATCAACGTGATCTCCAAAGGTAAGGAACCATGGTTTGCTGATTTTGTTAACTATTTGGTTTGCCAGGAGATACCGCCCGGACTATCCTACGCACAAAGGAAGAAGTTCTTTAAGGACGTCCGGGAATACTATTGGAACGAGCCTCTCCTCTTTAAGAGAGGTCCGGATGGCATCATTCGGCGATGTGTGCCGGAAGATGAGATGCAAAGTGTCATCCGCCATTGTCATTCACTACCTTGGGAGGACACGCTAGTTCGAACAAGACTAGTGCAAAGGTATTGCAATCTGGATTCTATTGGCCTACTTTATTTAGAGATGTGCAATCCTTTGTTTCTTGCTGCGATGCTTGTCAAAGAACAGGCAATATTTCTAGAAGAAACGAGATGCCCCTCAACAACATCCAAGAGGTGGAGATTTTCGACGTTTGGGGAGTCGATTTCATGGGACCATTCCCATCTTCTTGTGGAAACCAATACATACTATTAGCGGTAGATTACGTTTCTAGATGGGTGGAAGCAATCGCCTCTCCCACAAATGATGCCATGGTGGTGGTTAAGTTCTTCAACAAGACCATCTTCCCGCGATTTGGGACACCAAGGACTATCATTAGTGATGGAGGTTCTCACTTCATAGCCCATCGCTTTGAAGCTCTTCTAGCTAAGTATGGGGTTACTCACAAGATCGCTACCCCTTACCATCCACAAACGAGTGGACAAGTTGAGATCTCAAATAGGGAGATCAAAGGAATTCTAGAAAAGACGGTTTCAAGGACTAGGAAGGATTGGTCCTTGAAGCTAGATGATGCATTATGGGCGTACCGGATCGCGTACAAGACTCCCATAGGAACCACACCATACAACCTTGTGTATGAGAAGTCTTGTCACTTGCCGGTGGAGCTGGAGCACAAAGCGTTTTGGGCTATCAAGTGGCTGAATTTCGGCATGAAGGAAGCGGGAGAGAAGCGTCTCCTAGACATCAATAAGCTGGATGAACTTCGCTTGAACGCCTATGAAAACGCCAAGATCTACAAGGAAAGAGCAAAGCGTTGGCATGATAAGCATATCATTCCAAAGGACTTCAAAGAAGGAGATCAAGTTCTCCTCTTCAATTCAAGACTTCGCCTCTTTCCAGGTAAGCTTAAATCCCGTTGGACCGGACCTTTTCTAATTAAGCGTATTTTCCCCCATGGTGCAGTTGAAGTATGGGGTGAAGCTAGCGGAAGTTTTAAGGTGAACGGCCAACGACTCAAGAAGTATACGCCGGAACTCCAAGCTGAGGAGTTTGCGCCTACCGCACTCGAATAAGTGCGAGATTGGTCTAGCTACGGACCTTAAACAAAGCGCTTCTTGGGAGGCAACCCAAGGTATTGCATTTTCGTTTTTGTTTTCGATTCATAGTTTAGCTTAGAATAGACGTTTTCGCTTTATTTTGCCTTGATTTCTTCCGGTATGTTCGTGTTTTTGGTTGCAGGATCGATGGAAAAGGAAAAGAGGAGATGATGTCGAAGAGGAGTGACGAAATTTGGACTTTGAAGCTTTACAGAAGGTTCCACGGTCTAAATTACGGTCGTCATAGCTACAGTGGCCGTAATTCTCAAAAGCCTTTGAAAAATCACCAAAACCACGGTTCCGTACACTTCCACGGCCGTGGAACACCCCGACAGACCGTGATTTTCAAAATTTTGCCTGCAACTATATAAGCCACATTCTTCACAAACTCATCCCAAAAATCCCTCTTTCCACGACCTAATTGCCGGAAATCCACGACCTCCTCAAAATCTTCGTTTCTTAATCGTTTCCAACGATTCTTCTTCCCAAACTGCAGCAAATTCAACCACAAACAAGATCCAAGCGACGAATCAAACGGAAATCCATCAACAAACGCCCATTTTGGGTTTTTCAATCCGAAAAAGAGGTTTATTCTTTCTTCTTGATTCTCGCCAATTGGGTTCGTTTTTGCTATAGATTTTTAGGAAGAATTGATAAAGACTGGAAGGAATTAGACTAGGATTGCTTGTTGTGGTGATTGCTGGTGAATTTGCTGAGATTCGTGAAATTTTGAGACGAACCACGGCCTCTGGGTAAACCACGGCCGTAATTCCTGAAGAACAGACCGTAATTTTTGGTGCAGAATGGATTTCGTAAGGAGAGTGTCGGGAAGGATAAAAGAGAAGAAGGGGGAGCAGAATAAGAAAAGAAAGACAATCCCTCCACCTCCTCATCCTCTAGGGCACCACCACCCTCATCTCCTTCACTACCATCTTCACCTTCACCTCCATCCTCACCTCCTCACCCTAGAATCCCGACCATACATGAGAACCATCTTGCTGCCTTCGAGAAGATCACGAAGAGGCCAGTGATTAGATATTTGTTGTTGGAGGATCTACATCCTCTCAACATAGTTGATGATCTTACTTGGCTCTTGGATAGAGCCGGATTAGTTATCTTCTCGGCTATCCGAGAAGACGTGTTCGCCCCTAGAGGTGTGTGCAAATAAGCTTTAAATTTATAAAACTAGAATCAAGCAAGCGAACCCGCAGTGTACGGATCGATATAGTTAAGCAAGAATTCCAGAGTATCGAACACAGGGATTTGGGTGGAACGAACTCGATTGCAGGTTATCAAGCGGTGAATATGAGAGTTTTGCAAATATTGGGAAAACAACAATCCTAAAGATCTAGGTATCCAGCTGTGGCAATCGATTCAAGATATACTAATGATGTAAAGACAGAGTTGAGATATGCAAAGGTATACTAATGTAAGGTAATCGTACGGTTGAGGTTCCAAAAACCTTATATAACTTACCTAAAAGACTCTTCCTATACAGGTTGATGAGGCTCAATATAGGAAGGTTCTAAAGACAAGGATTAGAATCAAATACCCAAACCTATAATCTAAAGATCAAGACTAACTTATCCGATTGAGGTTGTTGAGGCTCACAATCGAGGTAGAGGTTGTTGAGGCTTCACTACCACCTAGAAAAGACAAGTCTAAACTAAGCTTAAAGCAAATCTTTAACTTTGGATCAAGGTAAAAGCAAGCTCGTAAACTTTAAGGAAATTACGGTTGGATCTTGAGATTCCACGGTCGTGGAACTTAAGAACAGTCCGTAATTTAGGGTTGTCGGCGATAATCCTCTAACTCTCAGGGTCTAATCTGTTTGCGATCGATCTATCATCATCTAAGCCACAACTATCAACCCTTCACCTTAGAATTGTTAAGGGTTTTTAGCCAATAACAGTCATATTGATATTAATTTAAGGATTAAAAGGTAAAAGATGGGAACTTTCAAGAACTATCAATAATCTTCAATTGAATCTCAGAATCACAGTCAAGAACAAGTGTTTATCAAAAGATTCAAAACTGAATAAACAATCACAACCTTAGGAAAGAAAAGAAACGGGATGTCAATCCGATCCTCAATCAAACCTAAGCAAGAAGAGGAATCTTCTTACAAAAAATCCTCCAAGAACTTCGATCTTCCACACGAAGATCACAAACAACAACTCTCCAATACGAACTTTGGGACTTCAATGAGATCTCCAAAATTACCTCCAAGAAGAGGGTTTAAGCGTCACTAAGCGTTGATTGTAAAGAGCTTGTGTAAAGGTGTAAGCGAGCCTGATGAAATCTCTTTTCGGCCGTCTTTTTATAGGGTAAGACGAAGCGTCGGCCCGGCCCAATCTTCAAAAGATCATGGCTTCGGAATATGGCGAAAAGATTCGCCAAGATCACGGTCGTGGAAGATTCCACGACCGTAATTTAGGGCGTGGAGACAAACACGGTTAGCTTCCACGGCCGTAATATCTCCTGGAATGAACATCGAATTCTGACTCACAATCCACGGCCGTAATTTAGGGTAAAACCGTGATTCTTGCCTTCATTCGTGCATTCCTCAATCTAGTACTCCAAATTGCTTCCAAAAAGTTTCCTCGATCTATAGACACATCAACTCAACTCTCCTTTGCTCGATTTCGTTCGGAAATAGCTCCAAATTACCTATAATCAACATAGAACTCGTGTAGACATCCATATCGACAATGTAGGTAATACTAGCTCATATATGCATAAAGCTCAATCAAAGACTATCAATATGAATCAAGTACGATTAGAAAACGTGCCTAAAATATCACAATATTTCATGCTAACAAATAACCCCATACTTAGCACTTGCTTGTCCCTAAGCAAGGTCTTTCAAAAAGCTTTAAACAAGAGTTAGGATGAAATATGTGTACCTTCTTTTGGATGAAATTGACTTCTAAAGAATAGATCATTCTCAAACCTTGCTTCAATCGTTTTTCAAACTTTCACACACTTAATTAGAGAGTAAAAGGCAAAGAAAGATCATGAATCAATTTAGCTTCCAAACAAGAATTATAACCTTCAAATATTATCAAAATCAATCATAAGAACTTCAATTTAGATCACCAAGCCATATAACATTCTTTTGATCTTAAGGACTTTCAAAGAAAAGGTCTAGAGTATGGAAGGGAAGGGAAACTTTAAGGGAGAGTGGTGCGTAAATCCGGGAAAGTGGACAACTACCTTCTTCTTCTTTTGCGGTTTCCGCAACACTTCACTTAGAGCTTCGCTCTCTCCTTTTCATTTTCCGACTTTACTTTTGGAGTTATGGATAGAGGTGCACAAAAACCGAAGCCTAGGAGATTGGCGTTTCTCAAAATTGCAAGAGATGCCGCAAACCCTTAGCGCACATACCATAATCCGCTAGGAATATCGCTCAATCCGACTTTGGCAAGACACAAACACCCGGCTATGTGAATGGTGCCGAGTTACTCATCGTCATGATTGACTTCCCCAAACCTATAATTTCTTTCTATTCAATTGATTGCAAAATAATTGCTCTCATGGCCCTCCAACATCAAACATGCCTTTTTCTCATTCACTTTCCAAGTTCCCGGATGGGTAAGGGAGGCTAATATTTCAACGAGGAGTTAGATGATCAAAGAAAGAAGAAAGAAAGTATCGAATTGCCTTAATCATTTCAACAAGAAGTATAGGAACTTATAATGTGATTTTAACTTCAATTTCTTATATGATTTAGGTAACATTTTCACATTATACAACTTGCAAAAGAGGTAAAATTTATTCATTCAATTTCTTTTCGAATTACCATCCTTTCAAGCATGCAATTGTTATCAACTCAATTTGCAAGTAGTGATTATCATGGGAATCATATCGATTCGTTAGAAGCATCAAATTTTCAAAAATTTTCAATTTTTATGGGTTTTTAAAGTTCTTTTTCATGCAATGCAAGAATGAAACGTGTAACATATGATGAACATGCAATGATAGTCTCGGAATGAAAGCAACATATAGAGTAGAGTTATTACAAACATTTAGTACATCCCACCCCATACTTAGGACGAACATTGTCCCTAATGTTCACAAGAAAGAACAAAAGAAAGAAAAGGAAAAGAAACTCACAAATGGTGGCGGGAATGTCTAAAAACGAGCGGTCCGGTCATCAATCACTGCGGCGCCGGTGGAGGTGGGAATGGAGAGAAGCTCGGATCATAGAACCGCCCAAACTGCTGGCGGTAGACGTCCCTCATCATGTGGTCAAGGTCGTCTAAGTGTCTGTCTCTAGCATCCGCCCGGATCTCTAATGCTCCGACTCTGTCTGAAAGTCCGGTAGCCCAATCCGG
Source organism: Fagopyrum esculentum (assembly GCA_033239045.1). Classification (NCBI taxonomy): domain Eukaryota; kingdom Viridiplantae; phylum Streptophyta; class Magnoliopsida; order Caryophyllales; family Polygonaceae; genus Fagopyrum; species Fagopyrum esculentum. The sequence goes on from BSUD01000007.1 coordinate 13,259,821, forward strand.
CATCCTCTCATACCATCCCGGGGCGTGATCATACCATCCGGGAGCATCGGCTGGTGCTGGTGGTGGCGGTGGCGGTGGTGTTGTTGGCTGCGTCGTGGACCAAGGAGGAGGTGTGTTGTACCAAGTGGGAGGTGTAGTCATCCACGTGGGTCTCTCGCTCACGCTGGCGCGGCGAGATGTGGAGCCTGAAGCTCCAGCTGGGCGTGGAGAGCGCCTAGGTACATCCTGGGCCGCATCCGGCTGATCCGGAAACGTGCCGAACTCCTGCTCTGCTCCTCCACCACTCTCTTACTGCTCTCCCATGTCCTCCTCATCCTCAGCTGGTGGTGGAACGTAAGGGGGAGCTACAAGCCTGTTCGCATGCATCGCAGCGAACGTCTCCTTCCAGTTGTGGCGTCCCGCCACAATGGAATACTCTGGCAGCCACTCAATACCCCTGCCTGTCCTACTCTCCCAGGGCATGCCCGCATAAGGCGGACCTCTATGTGTGGGGAAGATGAGTCCCCTAACCATGAATGCATGTAGTCCTAGAGGTACGGCGGGTATGCGGGTGCAGGCTGAAAAATCTACACCAAAGCTCCTAGCTATGTGGGTCACTATCCCACCATATCCAATGTTCCCTCTCGATTTGTTCTTGAGCTTACTCATTGTTGCCGCCAAAAGAGTAGCACAATCTGCGCGGCATCCATGAAGCATAGCGTAAAGAAGGAATAGCTCATCCGTCTTGATCTTTTGGGGCGTCTCCGTCCTAGGAAAGAGACACTCCGAAAGAACACGGTGAGCTATCTTCAAGGCCAAATGGTACATCAATTTGGCCTTGGTATCAGCCGGATGCCAACGGTCCTCGTCGGCATAGATCATAGCCACTTCCTCCCAAAAATCCTTGGCGGAAACGTTCCTAGGGAGTCGACCGTTGTAGGTCTCATGGAACCCAAAAATGGTCCCGAACTCAACAATGCTCAGATGGTAGTCTCTGTTCATGAGACGGAAGGAGACGGTCCTATCAACAGGGCTGTGCTCGAAAGATGTCACAACCTCTCGGGTGATCTCCTAATAAGCGTCTTCACGAATGTTCGTGAAGACAAGCAAACCGGCTCTATCCAAGAGCCATGTAAGGTCATCTACTATGTTGAGAGGATGTAGATCCTCCAACAACAAATATCTAGGACCTATCACTGTCCTCTTCTCAATTTTCTCAAGTGCAGCTATGTAGTTTTCGTGTATGATCGGGATGCTAGGAGGAGGGGGTGAAGATGGAGGTGAAGGTGAGGATGGTGGTGAGGGAGATGAGGGTGGTGGTGCCCTAGAGGTTGAGGGGTTGCCCTTTCTCTTCTTGTTTTGCTCCCCTTTCTTTTCCTTAATCCTTCCCGACATTCTTTACACAAGCTCCGGATGAATTTCCGCTCGATTCTTCGCTTGGATCTTGTTTGTGGTTGGATTTGCTTCAGTTTAGGAAGAAGAATCGTTAAAAACGATTAAAGAACGAAGATTTGGGAGAAGCTGCGGGTTTTCGGTATTTAGGGCGTGGAATTGGGGAGGATTTGTGGTGTTTTTGTGATGAAGTGTGGCTTTTATACTCGCAGGCAAATTTTCAAAAATCACGGTCTATCGGGGCATTCCACGGCCGTGGAAATGTACGGACCCGTAATTTTGGTGATTTTTCACAGGCCTTTGAGAATTACGGCCACTGTAGCTATGACGACCGTAATTTAGACCGTGGAACCTTCTGTAAAGCTTCAAAGTCCAAATTTCGTCACTTTTCTTTGACATTATCCTCCCTTTCTCCTTTTCCATCGATCCTACAACCAAAAACACGAACATACCGGGAGAAATCGAGGCAAAATAAAGCAAAAATTTCTATTCTAAGCTAAACTATGAATCGAAAACAAAAACGAAAATGCAATACCTTGGGTTGCCTCCCAAGAAGCGCTTTGTTTAAGGTCCGTAGCTAGACCAATCTCGCACCTATTCGAGTGCGGTAGGTGCAAACTCCTCAGCTTGGAGTTCCGGCGAGTACTTCTTGAGTCGTTGGCCGTTCACCTTAAAACTTCCGCTAGCTTCACCCCATACTTCAACTGCACCATGGGGGAAAATACGCTTAATTAGAAAAGGTCCAGTCCAACGAGATTTTAACTTACCTGGAAAGAGGCGAAGTCTCGAATTGAAGAGGAGAACTTGATCCCCTTCTTGGAAGTCCTTTGGGATGATATGCTTATCATGCCAACGTTTTGCTCTTTCCTTGTAGATCTTAGCGTTTTCATAGGCGTTCAAACGGAGTTCATCCAGCTCGTTGATGTCTAGGAGACGCTTCTCTCCCGCTTCCTTCATGCCGAAATTCAGCCATTTGATAGCCCAAAACGCTTTGTGCTCTAGCTCTACCGGCAAGTGACAAGACTTCCCATATACAAGGTTGTATGGTGTGGTTCCTATGGGAGTCTTGTATGCGGTCCGGTATGCCCATAATGCATCATCTAGTTTCAAGGACCAATCCTTCCTAGTCCTTGAAACCGTCTTCTCTAGAATTCCCTTGATCTCCCTATTTGAGATCTCAACTTGTCCACTCGTTTGTGGATGGTAAGGGGTGGCGATCTTGTGAGTAACCCCATACTTGGTTAGAAGAGCTTCAAAGCGACGGGCTATGAAGTGAGAACCTCCATCACTAATGATCGTCCTTGGCGTCCCGAATCACGGAAAGATGGTCTTGTTGAAGAACTTGACCACCACCATGGCATCATTTGTGGGAGAGGCAATTGCTTCGACCCATCTAGAGACGTAATCTACTGCCAATAGTATGTATTGGTTTCCACAAGAAGAAGGGAATGGTCCCATGAAATCGACTCCCCAAACGTCGAAAATCTCCACCTCTTGGATGTTGTTGAGGGGCATCTCGTTCCTTCTAGAGATATTGCCTGTTCTTTGACAAGCATCGCAACAAGAAACAAAGGATTGCACATCTTTAAATAAAGTAGGCCAATAGAATCCAGATTGCAATACCTTTGCGCTAGTTTTGTTCGAACTAGCATGTCCTCCACAAGGTAGTGAATGACAATGACGGATGACACTTTGCATCTCATCTTCCGGCACACATCGCCGGATGATGCCATCCGGACCTCTCTTAAAGAGGAGAGGCTCGTTCCAATGGTATTCCCGGACGTCCTTGAAGAACTTCTTCCTTTGTGCGTATGACAGTCCGGGTGGTATCTCCTGGCAAACCAAATAGTTAACAAAATCAGCGAACCATGGTTCGTTACCTTTGGAGACTACCTTGATGCACTCCTCTATGATATGTAGGTGTTCGTCCGGAAAGGAGTCATCAATGGGTAAATGGTCGTCCTCTAGATGTGTTAGACGACTCAAATGATCCGCAACAGAATTTTCTGAGCCTTTCTTGTCGCGGATCTCAAGATCGAATTCTTGTAGGAGAAGAATCCATCTAATCAGCCTTGGCTTCGCATCTTTCTTTGCAAGGAGGTATCGGATCGCAGCATGATCCGTGTAGACAATCACCTTTGCACCTACAAGATAAGAGCGAAACTTGTCAATAGCATAGACAATGGCTAGAAACTCTTTTTCCGTAGTGGCGTAGTTGAGCTGGGCTTCGTCTAGCGTCTTGCTAGCGTAGTATATGGCGTGGGTTCGTCCTTCCTTTCGTTGCCCAAGAACAGCTCCAATGGCTACGTCACTAGCATCACACATAATCTCGAAGGGGAGAGTCCAATCCGGGGGTTGGATAATGGGTGCTGAAATTAGAGCTTGCCGAATGGTGTTGAATGCATCTAGACATTCCTGTGAAAACTCAAAAACCGCATCCTTCATCAATAGATTAGTGAGAGGTTTTGATATCTTAGAAAAATCCTGAATGAAACGTCTATAGAATCCAGCATGTCCTAGGAAACTTCTTATTCCCTTCACCGAAATTGGGGGAGGAAGTTTCTCTATGGTCTCTATTTTAGCTTTGTCTACCTCTATCCCTCTACTAGAGACTAAGTGACCTAAAACGATTCCTTCCTTAACCATGAATTGACACTTCTCCCAATTAAGAACTAGGTTAGTGTCTTCACATCTTTGCAAAACAAGAGAAAGGTTAGAAAGACAATCGTTAAAAGAGGAACCGTAAACGGAGAAGTCGTCCATGAAGACTTCCATGATTTCCTCTACATATTCGGAGAAGATGGCCATCATGCACCGTTGAAAGGTGGCTGGGGCGTTGCAAAGCCCGAACGGCATTCTCCTATAAGCGAACGTACCCCAAGGGCACGTGAATGTGGTCTTCTCTTGATCATCCGGATGTATCGGGATCTGAAAGAAACCACTATAACCGTCAAGGTAGCAAAAGTATGAATGTTGTGCTAACCTTTCAAGCATTTGATCGATGAATGGCAATGGAAAGTGATCCTTCCGCGTTGCATTGTTGAGCTTGCGGTAGTCTATGCACATTCGCCATCCAGTTACGGTCCGGGTAGGAATGAGTTCGTTGTTTTTATTGGTGATGACCGTCATTCCTCCCTTCTTTGGAACTACTTGAACTGGGCTCACCCACTTGCTATCGGAGATAGGATAGATGATACCTGCATCAAGAAGTTTAAGAATTTCCTTCTTGACAACCTCCTTCATGGTCGGATTCAACCGCCTTTGAGGTTGTCTTGAAGTTCTAAAGTCCTCCTCCATTAGTATCTTATGCATGCATAGGGAGGGTTTAATTCCTACTAAGTCCTCAATAGTATAGACTATGGCTTTTCTATGTTTCCTAAGGACAATCATGAGCTGTTCATGTTCATCTATGCTTAATTCGGAACTAACGATGACCGGGAAGGTAGAATTAGATCCAAGAAAAGCGTATCTTAGATGAGTAGGAAGTGGTTTAAGTTCCATTGCTTTCGGAGCTTCCAATGATCCTTGAGGAGCTTCCGATGTTTCCTTAGAAGTTTCTAAGGATGTTGAATGGTTTGGAGAAGAATTAGAAGAAGTTGAAGAAGTATGCCGATCGCCCTTTTCCACGGTCAAAATTACGGTTTCCTCTGGTTTTCCACGGCCGTAATATCCTCTGGAATGGAGGTTGATTTTGGTCGTGGAATCCACGGTCGTGGAATACAGAGTATGACCGTTGATTCGAGTATTCTCAGCCTCATCGTGGAGTTTCTCAAACTCCACTTCATGCATCTCTTCTTGTGCTTCTAAGGCTTCAATTTCCTCTTTGCACTCTTCTTCTTCTCCTACATCGGTTAGACTCATAGTAATAACCTTTTGCAAAGGATCGTTAAAGAGGATCGCACTTACCTCCTCCCTAGATAAACCTTCTTCGTCTTGGACATTGTAAATATCCTCATCAAAGATTGGCTCCTTCACTAGAGTGGAAAGAACGAACTCTACTTTCTCTTCCCCAATGTCAAAAGCGAGTCTCCCATTCTTGCAATCGACCATGCAGCCGGAAGTTGCAAGAAACGGTCTTCCGAGTATGATCGGGACCGGACTATCTGCAGGAATGTCAAGCACGACAAAATCAATGGGGACAAAGAACTTGCCTAGCTTGACCGGGACGTCTTCTACAATGCCGACGGGACGAGTAATGGATCGATCCGCCATGTATAACGTCATCTTCACTGGTTTAGGGTCGCCTAAACCGATCTTCCTGCACAATGCAAGTGGTATGATGCTCACACTTGCTCCTAAGTCACATAAAGCGTCATATGTGACCTCTCCCACTCCAATGGGAATGCAAAATGACCCCGGATCCTTCAGCTTTGGGGGCATTTTCTCCTTCATAGTCTTGATGAGGTCCGAAGAATCCGAACTCATCTTGACCTCTCCAAAATCTTCTAGCTTCCTCTTGTTAGAGAGGAGCTCCTTCAAGAACTTGCCATAAGCCGGCATACCTACAATAGCATCAATGAAAGGTATATTAATATGCAGTTTGCTCATGAGTTCTATGAACTTACCGAATTGCTTGTCTAGGCGCGCTCGCGCTCTAGATTGAGGGAACGGTAGGGGAGGTTTGAAAGCTGGAGGGGGAACATAGACGTCCTCCTTCTCCTTCCCCTTTTCTTTGCCTTTCTCTACGGGGACTTCAACAAACGTAGGCTGCGGATCGGTGGTAGTCACTCCGCTCCTAGTTGTAATCGCCATTACCCTTCCTTTAGGGTTGTCCTCTGTCTTTCCTGGAAGTTTCCCTTGATTTCTAGGAACTTCCTCCGCATGGTGGAACATTTGATTTTCTAAAACCTTTTGAGCTTTGTCAACCTTAGAAATTTGATCATCAACCTTGATGATGCGGTTCTCCAACCCTTGAAGCTTTCCCAAGATCGTTTCCAACATGGGATCCGGCTTCTCCTTTCCCGTATTGTTTCCTCCATTTGATGATTGCCCCTGGCTTTTCAAAGGAGTAGAGGAAGAAGAGGGTGGAGTTAGTGAATTGGAATTGGAAGGATAGGAGTTACCGGAATTTTGTTGATTGGAGCGCCAATTGTTGTTGTTCGAACCCCGATTGTTGTTCCAATTGTTGTTGTTCCGGTTGTTGTTGTTTCCATTCCAATTGTTGTTCCGGTTATTGTTCCGGTTATTGTTGTTGCGGTTGGTGTTATCACCGCCGTTGTTGTTGCCCAAATAGCCAACATCCTTCTCTTGTTGCTTTGGGAAGTTGGTTTTGATAGTCTCCTTCAACTCTTTAATCTCATTGTTGAGGGAGAAAATCTGACTTTGAGCTTCATGTGTGAGCTTTGCTCCTTGCTCCACACGATTTCCCTCCACTTTCCGGTGGGAATACTTCTCTATGACTCTTGCTTGCTTCTCAATGAAGTCCCAAGCGTCATCTTCTCTCATGTCCATGAACGTTCCGCATGAGAGGGATTGAAGGTTGAATTGCGTTCCCGCATCCAGCCCCTTATAGTAAATTTCCAGCAAGGCAAGCTTGGATATGCCGTGATGAGGGCAATCCAAGAGCAAAGCCTGAAACCTTTCCCAAGATTGAAACAAACTTTCGTTAGGTCTCATAGAAAAAGCATTAATCTTACCTCTAAGTTCCGCCGTTTTGGAGGGCGGAAAGAACTTGGTGAGAAACTCTGCGGAGAGTGTTCGCTCCAAACGGTGTGTGCAAGCTTTAAATTTATAACCCTAGACTTAAGCTTAAAACAAGGATGCGAACCCGCAGTGTACGGGTCAATCGTAGTAAAAGCAAGAAAATTCCAGGGGTCGATCACAGGGACTTAGTGAAACAAAGTCCAATACGGTATGCTAGTGTTAATGCTAACCACAAGAGCAAGTATACAATCAAAGATGAATAAGATGTCAAATAAAGCAAACATGCAATTCTAGGGATTAAAGCATCTAGTTGTGGTTCCAACTCAAGATCTATAGATAAGCGGACAAAGCTGAGATTTTTGCATGGGGAAGGTGTTTCTAAAGTGGAGTAGATCACCGGGTAAGTCTCACTACACACTAATCCTAAACCGTAGTTCCTATTACCGGGTAAGTCTCAAGGAATTAAGATAAAGAACTATTACCTCAAACTAACACACCATCTAAGGGAATAGAATCAACCTTTACCGGGTAAGTCTCAGGCTAACTCACAAAGATGGGATGGAAGCACACTCAAACCCCAATAAAGGACAAGCCTTTATTACCTACACTTATGATCGTTAGTACACAAACTAAGGAATTACCGGGTAAGTCTCATCCTAAGCTTGCTTTGAACCAGAAAGGTGTAATAAGAATAGGATTTGGCAAACTCTATCACTTAACTCTCAGTTTAGGGTCGGATAAGTCACCTCGGTCAGAAGAGTTCCACCCCGGCCGAGATGTTCATCGACTGAACGAGATGCTTAGGGTTAAGGTAAAGACTCGAACTTTCAGGATCCTACTGTGATTAAGATCATTCTATCATTGTTTTTCCCACAACCTTCAGCCAATCACCCTAGAATCACACAAGGAAATTAGCCACTCATCATCATAATGAAAGTATTAAATATATGGGAAGAAGGTGAATATTTGAACAAAGAAGAATTTAATGAAAACACTTCAATAACTGAATCAAATATCACACAAAATCGTTCCTTGGATAATAATCCAACAAGACAAGACAACAAGGAAAGGAATTGAAGACAATCTTACAAAACCCTCCAAAAAGCTATAAAGCTATAGTCTTCAAATCTTCCTTCAACCTTCAAAAAGGTTCTTCAACTCTCTCCCAAATTGGAGTAGAATGTGGCTGCTGCGTTGTATGCGACTTCTTCAGCTGTAAGCGGGATTGTATGCGGTCTATGCAGCTCTAAGCGGGGTCTTCGAATTGTGGAAAACCAACCCTTTTTATAGGAAAAATAACCCTCCAAAGATAAGAAATCTTAGAAAGATATTATCCCATAAATATAGGTAAAATATATGATTCTGCATATCTCCTTCCTTCCAGAAGCTCAGCCCAAAAATATAAGATCACTTTCCAATTTTAAAAGATCTCAGCCAAGAATAAAATATTCTCGCCGCGTCCTAGGTGTCCGCCTCGGTCGAGTCGGTGTCTCTGGATCGCCTCGGTCGAGATGAATCTCTGGGCAACCGAGGTGATTCATAACTGAGTGTAGAATCTCTCAAAACTGGTCCAAAGTAAATCTTTAATCCATGGCTATGCTTCCTGAAGGATTCCTTTTTGCTCCTCAATGTAGCTCCAAATGACTCTTGACTCCTTTTGCTCCTTTTCGATGCAAAACGTACCATATTACCTGCAATTACAACGAAACTAGGTGTAGACCTCGATTCTCGCAAAGGTAGATGAAATGGTAGTAAAATCACATAATGTACATACAAACATGCAGATTATGAAAGATAAAACGTCCAAACAAACCCCAAAATATAGACTATAATTCATGCTATCAAAATACCCCATACTTAGCCCTTGCTTGTCCCTAAGCAAGTTCCTCATATAGAAATCAAGATAGAATGGATTATAAGTCAAGAAAATCAATGAAAAGTCTCTTCAAAAACATTTTATGGTGTGCAACTATCATAGATCACTCTAAGGGAATACTTCATGGAATTTAAAAAAACTTAATATGCTCAAAACATTTTATAAATATAGAAAAGTTGTTCATCTTTGCATAAAATCATAGAATGTATAATAAATCATAATTATCAAAATTAATCATGTATAATCCGATTTATACCGCTAAGTCAATCAACAAGCTCAAGGTCTCAAGGGCTTCCCAAAAGAAAAGGTCAAGAAACGTGTAGGGTAGGGATGAATGTAAGGTAATGTGGTGCTAGAATCCGGGAAAAGGATGAACTTCACTTTCACTTTGACTTGCAACATCTTCCACCAATAAGCTTTGCTTATTTCACACTTTTTCTTTTACTTTACTTTTTGGGATGCATGGACAGAGGTGCACAATAACCGAAGCCTAGGAAATCCGCAATCATCAATTTCTTGAGATGCATCAAACCCTTGATGCACATACCATGACCCGTTAGGAATATCGCTCAATCCGACTTTGGCAAGACACAAACACCCGGCTATGTGAATGGTGCCGAGTTACTCATCTTCATGATTGACTTCCCCAAACCTATTATTGCTTTCTAACACTTTCACTTTCAGCCACTTTTCAACTTTTGACTTGCTTTCACCACTTCGCTTGCTTCCAAATTCCCGGATAGGTAAAGGGAGGCAAAATGTATATGAGGGGCTAAGCATGATCAAGAAGAAGAAGAAGAAGAGAATGAATTGCCTTGGTCTTTCCAAGAAGAACGTGAGAGAACTTATGCTGCGGTGTCAACCTTCAAATTCAACATAATTTGGATAAAAATAAAGTATTAAACATGCCAATAATTTCAAACAAAGCATTTAGCAACTTAAACATATCATAAAACATTTCAAACACATAAAGAATTTAAAACCAGTCAGTAAACAAGATCTTCACTGAGATCATATCCAGATAAGTAACACAAAAATCGTTTTCGAAAACTCTCAGTTAACCCACCTCGGTCGAGGTGTTCTTGGTTCAACCGAGGTGAAACACCTCGTTTTGCCAGAACTGTCCCGGTCGAGGTCAAAAATTTTTTAAAACCATTTTTTTTTCGGTTTCGACGTTTTTCTCAATCAAATAACCTGTAAGTATGCATGCAATCTCAGATAAACATATAAATGCAAAATGAAGCATAAATATAAAATATCCGATAAAGCGTGAGTCATACATCAAAGTCATCAAATAATACATCAACTACCCCATACTTGAGACACACTGTCCCAGTGGGTCAGAATAAGTCTAAGGACAGGATACTCACCGAACATAGCTAAACTGCATGAAGAAGTAAGAAACAGCTCCCAGATAAGACCATCTCGGTTGGCGAAGTACATCTCGGTCGAGGTGTTCTGACAGTACCCGAGATGTATCTCAGTAAAGATCGTTTCCTCAACTTCTCGAAACTTCGTTCTTCTAGTGTAGCTCCTGAACTGTGATCCTTCCTTTTGGAATACCTGGTTGTTGTCTAGAGGAAAACAAAAACAAAGCAACTATCTAAACTAAACTAGAAAAGGGAGAAGAAAGCAATACCTTGGGTTGCCTCCCAAGAAGCGCTTGATTTAAGGTCGCTAGCTGGACCATAGTGCGTCTCAAAGGAGGTAGATCGGTGCGACCTCCTCAACCGGCGTTTCCGGTTGGTACTTCTTAAGTCTATGACCGTTGACCTTGAAGCTTCCGCTAGTTTCGCCCCATATCTCAACTGCACCATGAGGGAAAACATGTTTCACAACGTAAGGTCCGGTCCATCTAGATTTCAACTTACCTGGAAAAAGACGGAGGCGGGAGTTGAAGAGTAGAACTAAATCTCCTTCGTTAAGCTCCTTTGGAACGATACGCTTGTCATGCCATCTCTTCGTCCTTTCCTTGTAGATCTTGGCATTCTCATAGGCGTTCAAACGCAGCTCTTCCAGCTCGTTAAGTTCCAATAGTCGCTTCTCACCAGCCTCCTTAATGTCAAAGTTCAACCATTTGATAGCCCAATACGCTTTGTGCTCCAACTCAACGGGCAAATGGCAAGATTTCCCATACACCAAGTTATAAGGGGTGGTGCCTATGGGAGTCTTGAATGCGGTCCTGTATGCCCAAAGAGCATCGTCTAATTTCATGGACCAATCCTTCCTCGTCCAAAAACTTGTTCGCTCCAAACGGTGTGTGCAAGCTTTAAATTTATAACCCTAGACTTAAGCTTAAAACAAGGATGCGAACCCGCAGTGTACGGGTCAATCGTAGTAAAAGCAAGAAAATTCCAGGGGTCGATCACAGGGACTTAGTGAAACAAAGTCCAATACGGTATGCTAGTGTTGATGCTAACCACAAGAGCAAGTATACAATCAAAGATGAATAAGATGTCAAATAAAGCAAACATGCAATTCTAGGGATTAAAGCATCTAGTTGTGGTTCCAACTCAAGATCTATGGATAAGCGGACAAAGCTGAGATTTTTGCATGGGGAAGGTGTTTCTAAAGTGGAGTAGATCACCGGGTAAGTCTCACTACACACTAATCCTAAACCGTAACTCCTATTACCGGGTAAGTCTCAAGGAATTAAGATAAAGAACTATAACCTCAAACTAACACACCATCTAAGGGAATAGAATCAACCTTTACCGGGTAAGTCTCAGGCCAACTCACAAAGATGGGATGGAAGCACACTCAAACCCCAATAAAGGACAAGCCTTTATTACCTACACTTATGATCGTTAATACACAAACTAAGGAATTACCGGGTAAGTCTCATCCTAAGCTTGCTTTGAACCAGAAAGGTGTAATAAGAATAGGATTTGGCAAACTCTAACACATTAACTCTCAGTTAAGGATCGGATAAGTCACCTCGGTCAGCCAGTTTCCACCCCGGCCGAGATGTTCATCGACTGAACGAGATGCTTAGGGTTAAGGTTAAAGACTCGAACTTTCAGGATCCTACTGGAATCTAAGATTATTCTATCATTGTTTTTCCCACAACCTTCAGCCAATCACCCTAGAATCACACAAGGAAATTAGCCACTCATCATCATAATGAAAGTATTAAATATATGGGAAGAAGGTGAATATTTGAACAAAGAAGAATTTAATGAAAACACTTCAATAACTGAATCAAATATCACACAAAAATCGTTCCTTGGATAATAATCCAACAAGACAAGACAACAAGGAAAGGAATTGAAGACAATCTTACAAAACCCTCCAAAAAAAAACTATAAAGCTATAGTCTTCAATCTTCCTTCAACCTTCAAAAAGGTTCTTCAACTCTCTCCCAAATTGGAGTAGGATGCGGCTGCTGCGCTTGTAAACCCTGATCGGTGGTATAGCGTGATCCTCAAATTGTAGAAAATCAACCCTTTTTATAGGAAAAATAAACCTCCAAAGATAATAAATCTTAAGAAGATATTATCCCATAAATATAGGTAAAATATATGATTCTGCATATCTCCTTCCTTCTAGAAGCTCAGCCCAAAAATATAAGATCACTTTCCAATTTTAAAAGATCTCAGCCAAGAATAAAATATTCTCGCCGCGTCCTAGGTGTTCGCCTCGGTCGAGTCGGTGTCTCTGGATCGCCTCGGTCGAGATGAATCTCTGGGCAACCGAGGTGATTCATAACTGAGTGTAGAATCTCTCAAAACTGGTCCAAAGTAAATCTTTAATCCATGGCTATGCTTCCTGAAGGATTCCTTTTTGCTCCTCAATGTAGCTCCAAATGACTCTTGACTCCTTTTGCTCCTTTTCGATGCAAAACGTACCATATTACCTGCAATTACAACGAAACTAGGTGTAGACCTCGATTCTCGCAAAGGTAGATGAAATGGTAGTAAAATCACATAATGTACATACAAACATGCAGATTATGAAAGATAAAACGTCCAAACAAACCCCAAAATATAGACTATAATTCATGCTATCAAAATACCCCATACTTAGCCCTTGCTTGTCCCTAAGCAAGTTCCTCATATAGAAATCAAGATAGAATGGATTATAAGTCAAGAAAATCAATGAAAAGTCTTTTCAAAAACATTTTACGGTGTGCAACTATCATAGATCACTCTAAGGGAATACTTCATGGAATTTAAAAAAACTTAATATGCTCAAAACATTTTATAAATATAGAAAAGTTGTTCATCTTTGCATAAAATCATAGAATGTATAATAAATCATAATTATCAAAATTAATCATGTATAATCCGATTTATACCGCTAAGTCAATCAACAAGCTCAAGGTCTCAAGGGCTTCCCAAAAGAAAAGGTCAAGAAACGTGTAGGGTAGGGATGAATGTAAGGTAATGTGGTGCTAGAATCCGGGAAAAGGATGAACTTCACTTTCACTTTGACTTGCAACATCTTCCACCAATAAGCTTTGCTTATTTCACACTTTTTCTTTTACTTTACTTTTTGGGATGCATGGACAGAGGTGCACAATAACCGAAGCCTAGGAAATCCGCAATCATCAATTTCTTGAGATGCATCAAACCCTTGATGCACATACCATGACCCGTTAGGAATATCGCTCAATCCGACTTTGGCAAGACACAAACACCCGGCTATGTGAATGGTGCCGAGTTACTCATCTTCATGATTGACTTCCCCAAACCTATTATTGCTTTCTAACACTTTCACTTTCAGCCACTTTTCAACTTTTGACTTGCTTTCACCACTTCGCTTGCTTCCAAATTCCCGGATAGGTAAAGGGAGGCAAAATGTATATGAGGGGCTAAGCATGATCAAGAAGAAGAAGAAGAAGAGAATGAATTGCCTTGGTCTTTCCAAGAAGAACGTGAGAGAACTTATGCTGCGGTGTCAACCTTCAAATTCAACATAATTTGGATAAAAATAAAGTATTAAACATGCCAATAATTTCAAACAAAGCATTTAGCAACTTAAACATATCATAAAACATTTCAAACACATAAAGAATTTAAAACCAGTCAGTAAACAAGATCTTCACTGAGATCATATCCAGATAAGTAACACAAAAATCGTTTTCGAAAACTCTCAGTTAACCCACCTCGGTCGAGGTGTTCTTGGTTCAACCGAGGTGAAACACCTCGTTTTGCCAGAACTGTCCCGGTCGAGGTCAAAAAATTTTTTTTTAAACCATTTTTTTTTTTTCGGTTTCGACGTTTTTCTCAATCAAATAACCTGTAAGTATGCATGCAATTTCAGATAAAACATATAAATGCAAATAAAGCATGAATATGAAAATATCCGATACATCTAAAGTCGAATAATACATCATAAGTCAAATAAGTCAAATAATACATCAACTACCCCATACTTGAGACACACTGTCCCAGTGGGTGTAATAAAAGTCTGAAAGAAAGGAGGACTCACCGGATAAAGAGCCGAACTGCATAAAAATAAAATAAATAAAATCCTGCAGCTCCTCAGAAGTCCTGATCCGGTGGTGGTGGTGGAATGTAGGGGTACAAAGTAGGGTCATAGGGATAGCCCATGACATGCTGGAACTGTAGCTGAGCCATCATGTGCTGATGATGCTGCCGCTCCTGCATCTCCCGGATATCCAAAGAAAGTGCAGCATAAGTGTCGATAACCTGATCTGTCAGGTCATCAATCCGTCGGTGTGCTGCTCTGTCTCTAACCCTCTGCCTCCTGCGCCTAGCGGGCCTGACTGGGGAAGTCTCAGCTGGCGCCGGCTCAGTGTCCTCCTCATCCTCATCAAGATCAATAATGGGAGGCGCGCTCGTCCCAGCAGTGTCTGTCCCTGTGTCCATCGGGACGCCGCCTCCTCTCTCATCAACTGTCTCGTCATCATCCTCCTCATCAGCCTCCTCTGCCTCCTCTGCAGCTGCAGCAGCAGCAGCTGCTCCCTCTCTATAGTCCTCCATCAGTGGGACCCATGCAGCCTGCCAGAAATGCGGGTCGGCGACAGAAAACTGTGCAGACCATCTGATGCCCTGAGGCGCTGTCCGCTCCCAAGGCATAGCAACGTATGGTGTAGTCAGCCCACGGGGAACCAGAATCCGCCTCGTGATCATCTCCTGCAGACCCAGCGGCTTCGGAGCCGCCGCCAATGTGCAAATACTGAGATCCATCCCGTGGTAGGAGGCGATGTGGGTGACTAGACCTCCGCAGCAGATATCCCCCTTCGACTTGGCCTTGATCTTGTGCAGATCCTCTGCCAAGAGCAAGCCAAAGTCGGGGAAACCGCCTGTAACCATGCAGTAGAGTGAAAAGAGCTCCCCCTGTCTGATCTTCTGGGGCGTCTCAGTACGCGCCAGAAGCATCTCACTGAGTATCCGGTGGGCGAGTCTGAAAGCTGGGTGAAAGATGACCTTCTCCCTGGAATCTCCAGGGCGCCATCTGTCTGCATGAGTGGTGATGTGGGCTATCTGACCCCAAAACTCCCTAGCTACTGAACGGGAGGGAAAGTCTACAGCGGTAGGGGCAGGAAAGCTGAAAATCTCTCTCCATATCTCTAATGGAACCAGGAAGTTCCGGCCCATCAGCCGGTACTTCACAGATCCCTCTGTGGGTAGGTAGGAGAAGGAGCTGACAAACTCGAGTGTCGGCTCTATGTAGGCTGGGGCTCGGATCTCAGAAAACTGATCCAGCCCAACTGTGGCAATCATCCTCCTAAGGTCGGCCTCTAACCCTAGGCAGTCAAAAGCGGATACCTCCAGAAATCGCGGTGCGATAACTGGACGGCCCGCTATCCTCTCGTAATCTACCCGACATCTCTCGTGGATAGCCGGGCGGTAGGGACGGGAAGAAGAAGGGGAAGGGGAGGGTGAAGATCTATCTCTCAGGGCCAGTATTCTGTCTGAACTCATCTTCACAAAACAGTCTGTCAGACCACCTCGGTCGACTGACAAATCTCAGAAATCACCTCGGTCGAGGTGCAGGCCGACTGGACCGAGGCGTAACAGTTCGATTTCGATTCTCAGAAAATTCAGTTCTTTTCCCCCTAAAATCACTACAATTGCTTCCTAAGGGGTACTTATAGATTTCCTCAACAGAAACAAGGGCAACCAACGCCCAATAAGCGGTAAACGAGTCGGTTAGGGTTTTCGAACCTTTTTCGCTTCGTTTCGGTCGAAACTCTCAGAGTTTTTGCAGATCCGTAGTTGCAATCGACTCCTCTACTCCTCAATTGCAGTTTTGAAGCAGAAAACGTCGAAAAAGAGTGAGAAACGAGGGAGAGCGAGGTGCCTCTGTCGCCGCGGTCGAAGTGCGTAAAAAATAAAAAGTGAAAAGTAATTTTTCCTTTTTATACTGTCGCGAGATCTGCTGTCACCTCGGTCGAGATGGTCTCGACTGGACCGAGGTGGTACGGACCGAGGTGGTTCTGCAGAAACCCTAGTCGCCTCGGTTGCTTCAAGAATCAACTCGGTCGAGGTGTTCTGACAGTGACCGAGGTGCTTCTTTCTTCTCAGAATCTCGAACTTCTCTCTTCCCTGGAGTGCTCCTTCCTGTTATCTGTCTAGAACACCAAAAACAAAGCAAAGCAAAGCAAAAACAAAAAACTATCTAAACTAGACTAGAAAACGGGAAAGAAAGCAATACCTTGGGTTGCCTCCCAAGAAGCGCTTGATTTAAGGTCGCTAGCTGGACCATGGTGCGTCTCAAAGGAGGTAGATCGGTGCGACCTCCTCAACCGGCGTTTCCGGTTGGTACTTCTTAAGTCTATGACCGTTGACCTTGAAGCTTCCGCTAGTTTCGCCCCATATCTCAACTGCACCATGAGGGAAAACATGTTTCACAACGTAAGGTCCGGTCCATCTAGATTTCAACTTACCTGGAAAAAGACGGAGGCGGGAGTTGAAGAGTAGAACTAAATCTCCTTCGTTAAGCTCCTTTGGAACGATACGCTTGTCATGCCATCTCTTCGTCCTTTCCTTGTAGATCTTGGCATTCTCATAGGCGTTCAAACGCAGCTCCTCCAGCTCGTTAAGTTCCAATAGTCGCTTCTCACCAGCCTCCTTAATGTCAAAGTTCAACCATTTGATAGCCCAATACGCTTTGTGCTCCAACTCAACGGGCAAGTGGCAAGATTTCCCATACACCAAATTATAAGGGGTGGTGCCTATGGGAGTCTTGAATGCGGTCCTGTACGCCCAAAGAGCATCGTCTAATTTCATGGACCAATCCTTCCTCGTCCTAGAGACGGTCTTCTCCAAAATTGCTTTGATTTCTCTGTTTGAGATCTCGACCTGTCCACTAGTTTGAGGGTGATAAGCGGTTGATACCTTGTGGGTTACCCCATACTTCGATAGAAGTGCCTTAAACTTCCGGTTGATGAAATGCGTTCCTCCATCGCTGATGATGATGCGTGGAGTTCCAAATCGTGGAAAGATAGTTCTATTCAAGAACTTCACAACCACCTTGGCGTCATTAGTGGGAGAAGCGATGGCTTCGACCCATCTAGAGACGTAATCCACTGCAAGGAGAATGTAGAGGTTTCCTCCGGAGGATGGGAAAGGTCCCATGAAGTCAATCCCCCATACATCAAATATTTCCACTTCTTGGATGTTGTTAAGTGGCATTTCGTTCCTCCTTGATAGGTTCCCTGTTCTTTGGCATGCATCACAAGAAACAACAAAAGATTGTACATCCTTAAATAATGTAGGCCAAAAGAAACCTGAACGCAATATCTTGGCGCATGTTTTATCGGTGCTAGCATGCCCTCCACATGGAAGTGAGTGACAATGCTTTATGACGCTATTAACTTCGTCTTCCGGAATGCACCTTCGAAGCATCCCATCCGGTCCGCGCTTGAATAGCAGCGGCTCATCCCAGTAGTAATGTCGTACTTCCTTGAAGAATCTCTTCTTTTGGGAGTACGTCAATCCGGGTGGTATTTCCTGGCAAACAAGATAATTCACAATATCAGCATACCAAGGACCTTTATTATCAGAAAGTTGGTGGAGGGAATGATCCGCCAACTGTGGGTGAATGTCAGAGAAGGGAGTAGAAAAATTGTCATTCTCAGCAATCTCAGTTGACATTGTCTCTCTGTCGGCCTCGGTCGAAGCGCAAAGGCGTTGACCGAGGTGTTCTTCAGACGCCTCGCTCGGTCCAGAAAGTGCCTCGGTCGAGGTACTGCTACTGGATCCGAGGCTGGAAATCTTCGTTTCCTGGGTCAGCTTCTCAGCTATGGCTCCTGGATCTTCTTCCAGTGCTTTCAAGCTCCGTATATCTGCATCACAAGAAGCATCTATACCTTCCTCCATTAAACTGAAGCTAATAACTCTTTCGAGTGGATCATTAATAAGGATAGAGCTCACCAATTCTCTTGATTCTTCTTCATCGTAGATGTTGAAGATATCATCAGTTAGTTGCTCCCCCTTCATGGCTGCAAGTAGTGCGAACTCCACCTCATCGCCACCAACGTTGAATTTCAACTTGGCGTTCTTGCAATCCACGTTGCAACCCGAAGTTGCTAGAAATGGCCTCCCGAGAATGATAGGAACAGGATAATCTGCGGGAATGTCAAGTACGACAAAATCTATGGGTAGATAGAAGTTACCTAACTTGACCGGAACGTCTTCCAAAATGCCCACGGGATGGGTGATGGAGCGATCCGCCATGTAAAGTCGAATCTTGACCGGCTTGGGCTCTCCAAGACCGATCTTAATGCATAGCTCCAGCGGAATGATGCTCACGCTGGCTCCTAGATCGCAAAGGGCTTCACAAGTGACATCCCCAACTTGAATGGGAATGCAAAATGAGCCGGGATCCCTTAATTTAGGTGGCATCTTCTCCTTCATGATCTTTATGAGTTCCGAAGACTTAGATGTCATCCTAACTTCACCAACATCCTCCAGCTTCCTCTTCCTTGATAGGACCTCCTTTAAGAACTTCCCGTAGGCGGGCATACCTAGAATAGCATCAAGGAAAGGAATATTAATATGGAGCTTATTCATCAAGTCAAGG
This sequence comes from Fagopyrum esculentum, assembly GCA_033239045.1. Taxonomy (NCBI): domain Eukaryota; kingdom Viridiplantae; phylum Streptophyta; class Magnoliopsida; order Caryophyllales; family Polygonaceae; genus Fagopyrum; species Fagopyrum esculentum. The sequence goes on from BSUD01000007.1 coordinate 13,278,707, forward strand.
AACTTACCAAAGTGCTTGTCAAGATGTGCTCTGGCTCTGGACTGGGGGAATGGAAGTGGTGGTTTATATGCAGGAGGTGGAACATAGGCTTCAGTTGTTCCTCCTGCTTTCTGTTGCCCCGCCTCGGTTGGCATCTCGGTCGCGGTGTTCTTCGACTGGATCTGGACCGAGGTGGTCTGCGTCGATCGAGGTACTGGATCTGCAGTTTTGAGTCCACTCCTCGTCGTGATGGCCATGCATTGGCCCTTTGGGTTAGTTTCCGTCTTTGCTGGAAGCTTCCCTGGATCTCTTGGCGCTTCATTCGCCCTATTAGCAAGTTGTTGTTCGAAGGACTTTTGGGCCCTCGAAAATGAAGTCATAGAATTCTCCATAGCACTAAGCTTGATCAAGATTGCCTCCAGGACTGCGTCCTTCTTTTCCGGCTGAGACGAACTTGATCCTTGCCCTTGGCTTTTCAATGGAGTGGAAGAAGAAGAAGGAGGAGAGAGGAAAGGATTAGAGGAATCATTAGAGTTGGAGTTTGAATAATTGTTACCGTTGTTTTGGTTATTATTCGCTCTCCAATTGTTGCTATTGGATCCTCTATTGTTGTTGTAGTTGTTGTTCCGGGGTCCGTTGTTGTTGTTACGGTACCCGTTTTTGTTGTTGTTGTTGTTGTTGTTCCTCTGCCCTTGCTCCTCTGGTTTAGCTTGAGCCATCAAGAGCTCCTTCAACTGCTTCACGTCGTTCTTCAAGGACGTGAATTGGTTGTTGTTGGTTTGAGTCTCTTGAAAGTTGACTCTTTTAACTCCACCTTCAGCTCCTTGGTGGGTGTACTTCTCCATGTGCAAGGCTTGCTTCTCAATGAAGTCCCAAGCCTCGTCAACCGCCATATCCATGAATGTACCGGCGGAGAGTAGTTGGAGATTAAACTGGGTGTTTCCGTCCAGTCCTTTGAAGTAGATCTCCAACAACTCGATCTTTGGAATCCCATGATGTGGGCAATCCAAAAGGATATCCTTGAACCGCTCCCATGATTTGGACAAGCTCTCCTTGTCTTTCATGATGAAAGCATTGATCTTCCCTCTCATTTCAGCAGTCTTTGAGGGGGGAAAGAATTTGGTCAAGAATTCCGTAGTCATCTCTTCCCATGTGCTGATCTTTCCTGCAGGAAGAGATTGATACCAAGTAAGAGCTCTATCTTTAAGGGAAAAGTAGAAAGGTCTTAGCTTGTAGTTGTTATTTTCAATTCTGGGGGGTCGCAAGGTCTCCATCAAGATCTCGTAGTTTTGAAGATGTTGATGCGGCGACTCCTTCTCTAGCCCTCCGAATTGACATTGGCGAATCATCGCTAGAACTTGTGGTCGAAGTTCGTAGTCATGATCCGCTGGATCTCCTAGGTTCACTCCTGGACGCCTCAGCTGTTGATTAGGGTCCATCCTTTGACCTAGGGTTTGTGGAATTCCTGCAAGAAGAACATCTCGGACTGGCATCCGAAGCGGATGCACATCGGCCGGGGCGTCAGGTACTGGAATCTGCCTCGGTCGAGGATCAACTATTGGATCCTGCATCGGTCGAGGTTGAATCTGGTTCCGAATTGCTGCAATCTCAGCTTCGATTGCTGCAGTCCTGGCCTGATTCTCCTCTTTCTCCTGCCTTAGCTCTTCTTGACTGAGACGTAGCAACTCCTGCGTCTCTCTCAACTGGGCCGCAAGATCGTGATCGTCTTGTTGGGCCATCTTCGCTTCTCTTAAGCGTCGCTTGTATGTCTTTTCTGGTTCGGGATCGTAAGGAACGATTTCCTTTCCAGTGCGGGTTCTTCGCATATACCTAAGAAAGAACCTGCAAAAGTCACTCAAGTAGAGTGGTAAGACAACACGGGGCAAATGCCCCAAGAGCAAACCGTACCGGCTCGGTCTAGACCAAGTCCCCGGCAACGGCGCCAAAAACTTGTTCGCTCCAAACGGTGTGTGCAAGCTTTAAATTTATAACCCTAGACTTAAGCTTAAAACAAGGATGCGAACCCGCAGTGTACGGGTCAATCGTAGTAAAAGCAAGAAAATTCCAGGGGTCGATCACAGGGACTTAGTGAAACAAAGTCCAATACGGTATGCTAGTGTTAATGCTAACCACAAGAGCAAGTATACAATCAAAGATGAATAAGATGTCAAATAAAGCAAACATGCAATTCTAGGGATTAAAGCATCTAGTTGTGGTTCCAACTCAAGATCTATAGATAAGCGGACAAAGCTGAGATTTTTGCATGGGGAAGGTGTTTCTAAAGTGGAGTAGATCACCGGGTAAGTCTCACTACACACTAATCCTAAACCGTAACTCCTATTACCGGGTAAGTCTCAAGGAATTAAGATAAAGAACTATTGCTTCAAACTAACACACCATCTAAGGGAATAGAATCAACCTTTACCGGGTAAGTCTCAGGCTAACTCACAAAGATGGGATAGAAGCACACTCAAACCCCAATAAAGGACAAGCCTTTATTACCTATACTTATGATCGTTGGTATACAAACTAAGGAATTACCGGGTAAGTCTCATCCTAAGCTTGCTTTGAGCCAGAAAGGTATAATAAGAATAGGATTTGGCAAACTCTAACACTTAACTCTCAGTTTAGGGTCGGATAAGTCACCTCGGTCAGAAGAATTCCACCCCGGCCGAGATGTTCATCGACTGAACGAGATGCTTAGGGTTAAGGTAAAGACTCGAACTTTCAGGATCCTACTGTGATTAAGATCATTCTATCATTGTTTTTCCCACAACCTTCAGCCAATCACCCTAGAATCACACAAGGAAATTAGCCACTCATCATCATAATGAAAGTATTAAATATATGGGAAGAAGGTGAATATTTGAACAAAGAAGAATTTAATGAAAACACTTCAATAACTGAATCAAATATCACACAAAATCGTTCCTTGGATAATAATCCAACAAGACAAGACAACAAGGAAAGGAATTGAAGACAATCTTACAAAACCCTCCAAAAAGCTATAAAGCTATAGTCTTCAAATCTTCCTTCAACCTTCAAAAAGGTTCTTCAAATCTCTCCCAAATTGGAGTATGCTGCTGCATGTCCTCAGCTGTAATCGGATTGTATGCGGTGTATGCAGCCTCTAAGCATGATCGGATTTGTGGAAAATCCAATCCTTTTTATAGGAAAAATAAACCTCCAAAGATAATAAATCTTAAGAAGATATATTCCCATAAAAATAGGTAAAATATATGATTCTGCATATCTCCTTCCTTCTAGAAGCTCAGCCCAAAAATATAAGATCACTTTCCAATTTTAAAAGATCTCAGCCAAGAATAAAATATTCTCGCCGCGTCCTAGGTGTTCGCCTCGGTCGAGTCGGTGTCTCTGGATCGCCTCGGTCGAGATGAATCTCTGGGCAACCGAGGTGATCATAACTGAGTGTAGAATCTCTCAAAACTGGTCCAAAGTAAATCTTTAATCATGGCTATGCTTCCTGAAGGATTCCTTTTTGCTCCTCAATGTAGCTCCAAATGACTCTTGACTCCTTTTGCTCCTTTTCGATGCAAAACGTACCATATTACCTGCAATTACAACGAAACTAGGTGTAGACCTCGATTCTCGCAAAGGTAGATGAAATGGTAGTAAAATCACATAATGTACATACAAACATGCAGATTATGAAAGATAAAACGTCCAAACAAACCCCAAAATATAGACTATAATTCATGCTATCAAGCTCGGACCACCGGTAATTCCTTAGTTTGTGTACCAACGATCATAAGTGTAGGTAATAAAGGTTTGTCCTTTATTGGGGTTTGAGTGTGCTTCCATCCCATCTTTGTGAGTTAGCCTGAGACTTACCCGGTAAAGGTTGATTCTATTCCCTTAGACTTAAGCTTAAAACAAGGATGCGAACCCGCAGTGTACGGGTCAATTGTAGTAAAAGCAAGAAAATTCCAGGGGTCGATCACAGGGACTTAGTGAAACAAAGTCCAATACGGTATGCTAGTGTTGATGCTAACCACAAGAGCAAGTATACAATCAAAGATGAATAAGATGTCAAATAAAGCAAACATGCAATTCTAGGGATTAAAGCATCTAGTTGTGGTTCCAACTCAAGATCTATAGATAAGCGGACAAAGCTGAGATTGTTGCATGGGGAAGGTGTTTCTAAAGTGGAGTAGATCACCGGGTAAGTCTCACTACACACTAATCCCAAACCGTAACTCCTATTACCGGGTAAGTCTCAAGGAATTAAGATAAAGAACTATAACCTCAAACTAACACACCATCTAAGGGAATAGAATCAACCTTTACCGGGTAAGTCTCAGGCTAACTCACAAAGATGCGAACCCGCAGTGTACGGGTCAATCGTAGTAAAAGCAAGAAAATTCCAGGGGTCGATCACAGGGACTTAGTGAAACAAAGTCCAATACGGTATGCTAGTGTTGATGCTAACCACAAGAGCAAGTATACAATCAAAGATGAATAAGATGTCAAATAAGCAAACATGCAATTCTAGGGATTAAAGCATCTAGTTGTGGTTCCAACTCAAGATCTATAGGTAAGCGGACAAAGCTGAGATTTTTGCATGGGGAAGGTGTTTCTAAAGTGGAGTAGATCACCGGGTAAGTCTCACTACACACTAATCCCAAACCGTAACTCCTATTACCGGGTAAGTCTCAAGGAATTAAGATAAAGAACTATAACCTCAAACTAACATACCATCTAAGGGAATAGAATCAACCTTTACCGGGTAAGTCTCAGGCTAACTCACAAAGATGGGATGGAAGCACACTCAAACCCCAATAAAGGACAAACCTTTATTACCTACACTTATGATCGTTGGTATACAAACTAAGGAATTACCGGGTAAGTCTCATCCTAAGCTTGCTTTGAACCAGAAAGGTATAATAAGAATAGGATTTGGACAAGCTCTCCTTGTCTTTCATGATGAAAGCATTGATCTTCCCTCTCATTTCAGCAGTCTTTGAGGGGGGAAAGAATTTGGTCAAGAATTCCGTAGTCATCTCTTCCCATGTGCTGATCTTTCCTGCAGGAAGAGATTGATACCAAGTAAGAGCTCTATCTTTAAGGGAAAAGTAGAAAGGTCTTAGCTTGTAGTTGTTATTTTCAATTCTGGGGGGTCGCAAGGTCTCCATCAAGATCTCGTAGTTTTGAAGATGTTGATGCGGCGACTCCTTCTCTAGCCCTCCGAATTGACATTGGCGAATCATCGCTAGAACTTGTGGTCGAAGTTCGTAGTCATGATCCGCTGGATCTCCTAGGTTCACTCCTGGACGCCTCAGCTGTTGATTAGGGTCCATCCTTTGACCTAGGGTTTGTGGAATTCCTGCAAGAAGAACATCTCGGACTGGCATCCGAAGCGGATGCACATCGGCCGGGGCGTCAGGTACTGGAATCTGCCTCGGTCGAGGATCAACTATTGGATCCTGCATCGGTCGAGGTTGAATCTGGTTCCGAATTGCTGCAATCTCAGCTTCGATTGCTGCAGTCCTGGCCTGATTCTCCTCTTTCTCCTGCCTTAGCTCTTCTTGACTGAGACGTAGCAACTCCTGCGTCTCTCTCAACTGGGCCGCAAGATCGTGATCGTCTTGTTGGGCCATCTTCGCTTCTCTTAAGCGTCGCTTGTATGTCTTTTCTGGTTCGGGATCGTAAGGAACGATTTCCTTTCCAGTGCGGGTTCTTCGCATATACCTAAGAAAGAACCTGCAAAAGTCACTCAAGTAGAGTGGTAAGACAACACGGGGCAAATGCCCCAAGAGCAAACCGTACCGGCTCGGTCTAGACCAAGTCCCCGGCAACGGCGCCAAAAACTTGTTCGCTCCAAACGGTGTGTGCAAGCTTTAAATTTATAACCCTAGACTTAAGCTTAAAACAAGGATGCGAACCCGCAGTGTACGGGTCAATCGTAGTAAAAGCAAGAAAATTCCAGGGGTCGATCACAGGGACTTAGTGAAACAAAGTCCAATACGGTATGCTAGTGTTAATGCTAACCACAAGAGCAAGTATACAATCAAAGATGAATAAGATGTCAAATAAAGCAAACATGCAATTCTAGGGATTAAAGCATCTAGTTGTGGTTCCAACTCAAGATCTATAGATAAGCGGACAAAGCTGAGATTTTTGCATGGGGAAGGTGTTTCTAAAGTGGAGTAGATCACCGGGTAAGTCTCACTACACACTAATCCTAAACCGTAGTTCCTATTACCGGGTAAGTCTCAAGGAATTAAGATAAAGAACTATTACCTCAAACTAACACACCATCTAAGGGAATAGAATCAACCTTTACCGGGTAAGTCTCAGGCTAACTCACAAAGATGGGATGGAAGCACACTCAAACCCCAATAAAGGACAAGCCTTTATTACCTACACTTATGATCGTTAGTACACAAACTAAGGAATTACCGGGTAAGTCTCATCCTAAGCTTGCTTTGAACCAGAAAGGTGTAATAAGAATAGGATTTGGCAAACTCTATCACTTAACTCTCAGTTTAGGGTCGGATAAGTCACCTCGGTCAGAAGAGTTCCACCCCGGCCGAGATGTTCATCGACTGAACGAGATGCTTAGGGTTAAGGTAAAGACTCGAACTTTCAGGATCCTACTGTGATTAAGATCATTCTATCATTGTTTTTCCCACAACCTTCAGCCAATCACCCTAGAATCACACAAGGAAATTAGCCACTCATCATCATAATGAAAGTATTAAATATATGGGAAGAAGGTGAATATTTGAACAAAGAAGAATTTAATGAAAACACTTCAATAACTGAATCAAATATCACACAAAATCGTTCCTTGGATAATAATCCAACAAGACAAGACAACAAGGAAAGGAATTGAAGACAATCTTACAAAACCCTCCAAAAAGCTATAAAGCTATAGTCTTCAAATCTTCCTTCAACCTTCAAAAAGGTTCTTCAACTCTCTCCCAAATTGGAGTAGAATGTGGCTGCTGCGTTGTATGCGACTTCTTCAACTGTAAGCGGGATTGTATGCGGTCTATGCAGCTCTAAGCGGGGTCTTCGAATTGTGGAAAACCAACCCTTTTTATAGGAAAAATAACCCTCCAAAGATAAGAAATCTTAGAAAGATATTATCCCATAAATATAGGTAAAATATATGATTCTGCATATCTCCTTCCTTCCAGAAGCTCAGCCCAAAAATATAAGATCACTTTCCAATTTTAAAAGATCTCAGCCAAGAATAAAATATTCTCGCCGCGTCCTAGGTGTCCGCCTCGGTCGAGTCGGTGTCTCTGGATCGCCTCGGTCGAGATGAATCTCTGGGCAACCGAGGTGATTCATAACTGAGTGTAGAATCTCTCAAAACTGGTCCAAAGTAAATCTTTAATCCATGGCTATGCTTCCTGAAGGATTCCTTTTTGCTCCTCAATGTAGCTCCAAATGACTCTTGACTCCTTTTGCTCCTTTTCGATGCAAAACGTACCATATTACCTGCAATTACAACGAAACTAGGTGTAGACCTCGATTCTCGCAAAGGTAGATGAAATGGTAGTAAAATCACATAATGTACATACAAACATGCAGATTATGAAAGATAAAACGTCCAAACAAACCCCAAAATATAGACTATAATTCATGCTATCAGAGAGGTCTTCCCACGTTTCTAGTTTCCCACTAGGAAGAGTTTGGTACCAAGATAGCGCTTTCCCTTTCAAAGAGAAAAAGAAAGGTTTGAGCTTATAGCTGTTGGTAGTAGCGCTCTTTGGTCTCATCGTCTCCATCATACACTCAAAGTTTTGCAAGTGTTGGTGTGGAGATTCAGCGCTTGTACCGCCAAACTGGCTTTGGCGAACAAGAGTGATAACTTGAGGGTTGAAGCTAAACCCTTGTACATCTTCAGCATCAAAGTTCACACCTAAGCGGCGTGGTTGTTATGTTGGATCCATCCGCTGGCCAAGAGTTCTCGGCTCATTATCCACACGTTCGACTCTCGCATTCCTAGGTGGAATGCGGCGGTTAGCAGCTCCTTGTTGATTGAAAGGATTTATATTGATCGTGGGATCAATCTCTTCTAGCGGAGGCATGGAAGAATCACTATCATCGGTGGATGAGTGGTTTCTTCTTCTAGACCTTGTCCTCCTTCTCGAGGACTTCTTGCCCACCTTATCTTCAAGATCGCTCATCTTTATCTTCATTTGGACGATCATGTCTTGTAGACCGTTAACTTGAGTTTGATGACGATCCATCTCATCCTGGAGGAGAGTCTCATTCCATCGGAGTTGAGCTTCCTTCTCCGCCAACTTTGTTTGAAGATTGTGCTCGTTTTCTTCAGCCATCTTCCTTTCCTTGCGCTTTTGCCTCAAGGTTTTCTCTAGCTCTTGATCAAGAGGTAAGAGATCTTCGGTGTTCCTAGACCTGCGCATGCACTCAAAGAAAAAATCAAATAACGAGAGCAAGCTCCCAAGCTTGACAACCGGCTACCGGACTCGGACGAAGCCAAATCCCCGGCAACGGCGCCAAAAACTTGTTCGCCCCTAGAGGTGTGTGCAAATAAGCTTTAAATTTATAAAACTAGAATCAAGCAAGCGAACCCGCAGTGTACGGATCGATATAGTTAAGCAAGAATTCCAGAGTATCGAACACAGGGATTTGGGTGGAACGAACTCGATTGCAGGTTATCAAGCGGTGAATATGAGAGTTTTGCAAATATTGGGAAAACAACAATCCTAAAGATCTAGGTATCCAGCTGTGGCAATCGATTCAAGATATACTAATGATGTAAAGACAGAGTTGAGATATGCAAAGGTATACTAATGTAAGGTAATCGTACGGTTGAGGTTCCAAAAACCTTATATAACTTACCTAAAAGACTCTTCCTATACAGGTTGATGAGGCTCAATATAGGAAGGTTCTAAAGACAAGGATTAGAATCAAATACCCAAACCTATAATCTAAAGATCAAGACTAACTTATCCGATTGAGGTTCTTGAGGCTCACAATCGAGGTAGAGGTTCTTGAGGCTTCACTACCACCTAGAAAAGACAAGTCTAAACTAAGCTTAAAGCAAATCTTTAACTTTGGATCAAGGTAAAAGCAAGCTCGTAAACTTTAAGGAAATTACGGTTGGATCTTGAGATTCCACGGTTGTGGAACTTAAGAACAGCCCGTAATTTAGGGTTGTCGGCGATAATCCTCTAACTCTCAGGGTCTAATCTGTTTGCGATCGATCTATCATCATCTAAGCCACAACTATCAACCCTTCACCTTAGAATTGTTAAGGGTTTTTAGCCAATAACAGTCATATTGATATTAATTCAAGGATTAAAAGGTAAAAGATGGGAACTTTCAAGAACTATCAATAATCTTCAATTGAATCTCAGAATCACAGTCAAGAACAAGTGTTTATCAAAAGATTCAAAACTGAATAAACAATCACAACCTTAGGAAAGAAAAGAAACGGGATGTCAATCCGATCCTCAATCAAACCTAAGCAAGAAGAGGAATCTTCTTACAAAAAATCCTCCAAGAACTTCGATCTTCCACACGAAGATCACAAACAACAACTCTCCAATACGAACTTTGGGACTTCAATGAGATCTCCAAAATTACCTCCAAGAAGAGGGTTTAAGCGTCACTAAGCGTTGATTGTAAAGAGCTTGTGTAAAGGTGTAAGCGAGCCTGATGAAATCTCTTTTCGGCCGTCTTTTTATAGGGCAAGACGAAGCGTCGGCCCGGCCCAATCTTCAAAAGATCATGGCTTCGGAATATGGCGAAAAGATTCGCCAAGATCACGGTCGTGGAAGATTCCACGACCGTAATTTAGGGCGTGGAGACAAACACGGTTAGCTTCCACGGCCGTAATATCTCCTGGAATGAACATCGAATTCTGACTCACAATCCACGGCCGTAATTTAAGGTAAAACCGTGATTCTTGCCTTCATTCGTGCATTCCTCAATCTAGTACTCCAAATTGCTTCCAAAAAGTGTCCTCGATCTATAGACACATCAACTCAACTCTCCTTTGCTCGATTTCGTTCGGAAATAGCTCCAAATTACCTATAATCAACATAGAACTCGTGTAGACATCCATATCGACAATGTAGGTAATACTAGCTCATATATGCATAAAGCTCAATCAAAGACTATCAATATGAATCAAGTACGATTAGAAAACGTGCCTAAAATATCACAATATTTCATGCTAACAAGACGCCTATGAGGAGATCACCCGGGAGGTTGTGACGTCTTTCGAGCACAGCCACGTAGATAGGACCGTCTCTTTCCGTCTCATGGAACGAGACTATCATTTGAGTATCGTTGAGTTTGGGACTATTTTTGGGTTTCATGAGACCTTCAATGGTCGATTTCCGAGTGGTGTTTACCCTAAGGATTTTTGGAAGGAAGTTGCAATGATTTACGCCGACGAGGACCGTTGGCAACCCGCCGATACCAAGGCTAGATTGATGTACCATCTAGCCTTGAAGATAGCTCACCGCGTTCTTTCGGAGTGTCTCTTTCCTAGGACGGAGACGCCCCAAAAGATCAAGACGGATGAGCTATTCTTGCTCTATTGCATGCTTTATGGACGCCGTGCAAATTGTGCTACTCTCTTGGCTGCTATGATGAGCAAGCTCAAGAATAAGGCGAAGGGAAACATCGGATATGGTGGGATAGTTACCCACATTGCTAGGAGTTTTGGTGTGGATTTTTCTACTTGCACCCGCATACCGGCCGTTCCTTTAGGGCTACATGCATTCATGGTTAGGGGTCTCATTTTCCCCACACATGGAGGTCCGCCTTATGCGGGCATGCCTTGGGAGAGTAGGACAGGCAGGGGTATAGAGTGGCTGCCGGAGTACTCCATTATGGCAGGACGCCATAATTGGAAGGAGACGTTCGCTGCGATGCATGCGAACAGGATAGTAGCTCCCCCTTACGTCCCACCACCGGTTGTGGAGGAGGAGGATATGGGAGATCAGTTCGAGAGTGGAGGAGGAGCGGAGCAGGAGTTTGGCACGTTTCCGGACCAGCCGGAGGCGGCCCCAAATGTACCTAGACGCTCTCGACGTCTAGCTAGAGCCTCAGGCTCGTCATCTCCCCGCGCTAGCGTGAGTGAGAGGCCCACGTGGATGACCACACCTCCCACATGGTATGGCATTCCCCCTCCTTGGTCCACGGAGCATCCAGCAGCACCAGCACCATCCGACGCCCCCGCATGGTACAGTCACGCCCCGGGATGGTACGAGCAGATGCCGGATTGGGCTACCGGACTTTCAGAGAGAGTTGGAGCGTTAGAGATCCGGGCCGATGCTAGAGATGGACGCCTCAACGACCTCGACCACATGATGAGGGATGTCTACCGCCAGCAGTTTGGGCGGCCCTACGACTCCAGCTTCTCCCCATTCCCACCTCTGCCGGCGCCGCAGTGATTCGATGCATGACCGTTCGTTTTAGACATTCCCGCCACCACTTTGTGAGTTTCTTTTTCTTTTCTTTCTTTTCTTTCTTTCTTTTGAACATTAGGGACAATGTTCGTCCTAAGTATGGGGTGGGATGTACTAAAAAGTTTGTAATAACTCTACTTACTATGTTCGCTTTCATTTGAGACTATCGTTGCATGTTCATTATGGGTTGCACGTTTCCTTATTGCATTGCATGAAAAATAACTTGAAAAACCCATAAAAATTTAAAAATTTTGAAAATTTTGTGCTCCTAATGAATTGAGATGATTTCCATGATAATCACTACTTGTGAATTGAGTTTGATGACAATTGCATGCTTAAAAGGATTGTGAATTGAAAAGAATTTGAATGAATGAATTTTACCTCTTTTGTAAGTTTTATAATGTGAAAATGTTACCTAAATCATGCTAGGAAATTGAAGTTGAAATCACGTTATAAGTTCCTATACTTCTTGTTGAAATGATTAAGGCAATTCGATACTTTCTTTCTTCTTTCTTTGATCATCTAACTCCTCATTGAAATATTAGCCTCTTTTACCTATCCGGGAATTTGGAGAAGTGAATGAAAAAGGCATGTTTGATGTGGGAGGGCCATGAGAGCAAATATTTGCAATCAAATGAATAGAAAGAAATTATAGGTTTGGGGAAGTCAATCATGACGATGAGTAACTCGGCACCATTCACATAGCCGGGTGTTTGTGTCTTGCCAAAGTCGGATTGAGCGATATTCCTAGCGGATTATGGTATGTGCGCTAAGGGTTTGAGGCATCTCTTGACAAATTGAGAAACGCCGATCTCCTAGGCTTCGGTTTTTGTGCACCTCTGTCCATAACTCCAAAAGTAAAGTCGAAAAATGAAAAGAAGAGAGCGAAGCTCTAAGTTGAAGTGTTGCGGGAACCGCATAAGAAGAAGAAGGTAGTTGTCCACTTTCCCGGATTTATACACCACTTTCCCTTAAAGTTTTCCCTTCCCTTCCGTATTCTAGACCTTTTCTTTGAAAGTCCTTAAGATCAAAAGAATGTTATATGACTTGGTGGTCTAAATTGAAGTTTCTTGTGATTGATTTTGATAATGTTTGAAGGTTATAATGCTTGTTTAGAAGTTAGATTGGTTCATGAATTTTCTTTGCTTTTTACTCTTTAATTGGGTGTGTGAAAGTTTGATGAACGATTGAAGCAAGGTTTGAGAATGATCTATTCTTTAGAAGTCACATTCACCCAAAAAGAAGGTACACATATTTCATCCTAACTCTTGTTTAAAGCTTTTTGAAAGACCTTTCTTAGGGACAAGCAAGTGTTAAGTATGGCGTTATTTGTTAGCATGAAATATTGTGATATTTTAGGCACGTTTTCTAAACGTATTTGATTCATATTGATAGTCTTTGATTGAACTTTGTGCATATGTGCGCTAGTATTACCTATATTGTCGATATGGATGTCTACACTAGTTCTATGTTGATTATAGGTGATTTGGAGGTATTTCCGAACGGAATCGAGCAAAGGAGAGTTGATTTGATATGTCCAAGGGTTGAGGACATTCTTAGGAAGCAAATTGGAGTTTTAGCTTGAGGAATGCACGAGGCTAGGGAAGAATCACGTTCTTGCCCTAAACCACGCTCTAAAATACGGCCGTACTACGAACCACGTTCAGTTCCACGGTCGTGGAACCCTGCAAGAGAGGCGCGATGCATTCCAGTAACTATTACGGCCGTGGAATACGTGGTACAAACCGTGACCTAATCCACGCCCTAAATTACGGTCGTGGAAACTTCCACGACCGTGATCTTGGCGAATCTTTTCGCCACACTTTGAAGCCACGATCTTTTGAAGATTGGGCCGGGCCGATATTTTATCTTGCCCTATAAAAAGACGGACGAAGCAAGAATCCGTCATCACCGCTTATCCCCGCTTACCCCCGTTTATCGACGCTTAGGATCGTTTACGCCGCTACCTCATTCTACACCATCGCTTGGAAGTATTGATCATCTCATTGGAGATTGAAGTTCGCATCGGGGAATTGCCCTAATCTCGCACTTTTGGTGGAGATTGCTGTTGAGATCTCCGGATTGGCGGAAGATCGAAGCTTTTGGAAGATTTTGCAAGAAGATCTCTCTTCTTGTTTAGGTTTGATTCGGAAAACGGATTGACATCCCGTTTTCCCTTCTTTCCTAAGGTTGTGATTGTTTACTTTATTGTGAATCTTTTGACAACACTCGTTCTTGATTGTGACTTTGAGATTGGTTTGAAGATTATTGAAAGTTCTTGAAAGTTTTCATCTTTTTATCTTTTAATTCTTGAATTGATATCAACATGACTGTTATTGGCTAAAAACCCTTAACAATTCTAAGGTGAAGGGTTGATAGTTGTGGCTTAGATGATGATAGATCGATCGCAAACAGATTAGACCTTGAGAGTTAGAGAGAATCGCCGACAGATCATAAATTACGGCCTGTTCTTGAGTCCACGGCCGTGGAACACCAAGAACTAACCGTAATTTCCCTTAAGTCCACGAGCCTGCTTTTACTTTAATCCAAAGTTAAAGATTTGCTTTAGCTTAGTTTAGACTTGTCTTTTCTAGGTGGTAGTGAAGCCTCAACAACCTCTACCTCGATTGTGAGTGTCATAACCTCAATCGGTTAAGTTAGTCTTGATCCTTGGGTTACAAGTTTGGGTATTTGACACTAATTCTCACCTTTAGAATCTTTCTATATTGAGCCTCAACAACCTGTATAGAGAGTGCCTTGTAGGTAAGTTACATAAGGTTTTTGGAACTTCACCGTACGATTACCTTACATTAGTATACCTTTGCATATCTTAACTCTGTCTTTATATCATTAAGTATATCTTGAATCGATAGCCACAGCTGGATACTTGGATCTTTAGGATTGTTGTTTTCTCAATATTTGCAAAACTCTCATATTTACTCACTTGATAATCTGCAATCGAATTTGTTCCAACCCAAATCCCTGCGTTCGATACTCTGGAATTCTTGCTTAGCTACGTCGATCCGTACACTGCGGGTTCGCTGCTTGATTCTAGTTTTATAAATTTAAAGCTTATTTGCACACACCTTTAGGGGCGAACAAGTCCCCGAGGCTAGTGCGATTGACCTGGGAATTGTGACCATAAATAAAGGTGCAATCAAATGCAGTCGCGGGTAAGGAAATGGTTGAGAGAGGTGATATTTGGCAGTGGATGACTTGGTCAGTAATGATGGTAGGGGAGAGTTGGAGTCGGCTAGGGTTCCACCAGACTCAAAGTCGACAGTTATTAAATATAGTTATAAATGTTGGGATATTTTATGTAATTATAAAATTAGGGCAAAATTTGTAATTATTAAACTTCAGAACATTTGTACTTAAAAAAATTATGACTCATTTCCTTAAATATAAACTTGGGCCAATTTATGTAATTATCCTTTTAAGGCCAAGTTGACAAATTTAAAAAATGTAGGCCACTAACGTACTTACAAAGTAAATGTGTCCGTCTATAGTTTAATCAAAATATGAGGAAACGTACCCTAGATAGGGTTGTTGGAGATTCAGGACGGGGGCGAGGGTCGCAACGACGATCTTCCTCCGGTGAGATTTTGCTCTCCGACGGCGGCTGCATCTTGGGCCCTGTGAGACGGAGAAGAAGGCCAATACGGCCCGAGAAGACGAATCTGTTCTCCGTCGCCTCAACTTCGAGTCCAACGACGATCTTCCTCAACACTTCTGACGAACATGTTCTACGTCACCTCCACTTCGAGTCCACATCCTACGTGACGGACAAGACGATAAAGAAGGCGGCCCTGCGAGGAAACCCTAACTTTGAGACGGAGAGTCCACAACCCTGCAACAACCGATATTGGTGAGGCGGAGGCCATGCGAGACGGAGAAGGTGGAAACCTTACGAGGAAACCCTACGAGGAAACCCTAACTACGACTTGATCCTTCGCTCCACTTTGACTCGATCCGAGGCAACAGGGCGGTTCATCGGGATCTAAGCTCGGTGGTTACGAGGAAACCCTAATTGCTTTTGGATGTTAATTCTTGCGATTGAGGGTGAGTTTATAGGTTGTTATTTTCAATTCCCCTGTACCCTTGCTTAATTCTTTTTAAAATTAAATATTAATTAAAAAATAGTAGGAGTCCAGTTTGTATCAACGATACAAAAAATTATAAGGCAATATAAAATGTTGTATTGAATAGGTTACAAAATTGTGTGAAAGAAAGTATTTTTTTATTCATATAGACCCAAATAGCACCCCTCAACTTTCTATACAACTTTTCATAGATAATGTAATAATCATGTCCAAACTCATTTTATCAGTTATTTTATATTTTTGTGTCTTAATTTGTAAAAGACATTTTCTAACCAACCTTCCGGAAAAAATACAATAATTTTGTTACGTTCATTGTACTATGTCATTTGTGTAAACTTTTTACCGTGCTAATATGCGTAATTGTTTTAAATAAACTTTTCAATAAAGAAAAAACTCAATAATTTGTCCACATTTATTGAATTGTATTGTTTTGCGTAATTATTTTATTGTGTTTATTTGTGCAAGTTTTTATTTGTGCGAGTATTATTAAATTTACACAAACTTAATCTACACAAAACATTTTAAAATATAGTAATACATACAAGAATTACTTACATTAAATTATATAAATTACAGAAAACATATCCAAAATACACGTACACATACTAATATTTGGACAAAATTAGATTTAATTGCACAAAACATATGAAAATATTCTATTGATTTACACTCGATTTAATAAATCTACATTTGCTATCAAAAAAGTATAAGCAAGTTAGTGAACTTCGTTAATTACAAAAAAAAAAAAGAAGAAAATTTCTCAAATGAAACGTCCATCTAGATGGCCAAAAATTCAGTCCAACTAAGACAGATGAGGGAAAGAAGATAAAACGTTGAAGCAAGAAGGTTGAGCGGCTTTCTGGCTAAAGTTGTGGGCATGTTCCAAAACTCTCCAAGATATTTCTTGTATTGAGTATTGACCGTAGGTCATTTCGAGGTTCTGTGTAGAAGGAAGGGAGAAAGGTCGAGTGACCTCAAGTGTGATTGTAGGGTTCTGCACACTTCCGATGTTCTTTAATTACTCCACTCTCGGATCTCAATCAAATAAGTCATGACCTTGACTTCTTTGACCGCAGTAAAATCCTTAATGTGTATGAGGTCATTTTGCTACATGTGTCTAATTTGTATTCCACAAATGCTTACAATCATGTAATTCACCCAGGAGATCTCTAAAACACTAACAAGAAAGAAATATACCGATAAGATATGTCATTTATTTCAATACAAGTGGAAAATGAAATAAAATAATGAAGGAATAGATGCTACTCCTCGTCAATGCATTGTTGAACACAAATACCACCGTTTCTATTGGCATTGATAGAAAAAGAAGTCATCAAATTTAGGACCGGATAACTAATATAATGAAATACAGAGAATGGAGATGACACTGACACTATAAATTTATGGATTGTTAATCATCAACATGCTTCCAACATAAAATGCCCCATGTAGGAATAGAACTCCTAAGCACATGTTTAGGGAAAGGGAATTACATCTAAGAGATAGACTACTATAGATAATCTTCTAATTTATGCAATTGAGGCACAAACGAGCTAACCATAGACTACATTAATAAGAGACATTAATTAACGGTAAAATGATTAGGAACACAATTAGAGAACCAGTTGGCCATGATCGAAGAGTCGGTTTCAAAGGTTGCCTTTGTGTAACCCCTCCTCACAACTTCATGAACCCCGAGCTTTAACGCCTCCGCCTCAACCCACCATACCGGCCACTTCCCTGCCAGTCTCTTCACTCTCGCAGCCAACACCTCACTGATCGAGTTTGTTAAGACAACCCGCATACCCATACCATCTTCGTTCAAAATTGAGGCATCAATATTAACCTGATCAGATCTATAGACATATATACATATGTCAATATTGAAATAATAGGGTGGTATTATATAAATAAACAAGAAGTTGTAACTACCCTACAATTTGTTACGTAGAGGAGCTGTGCTATGTGTATAAATAGCTGGCATGTAAGGAAGAACAAATTACTACATTCTCTAATACAAAAATACTCTTTCAATCATCTCTCTTCTTTTTTTTAAGTTTGTGTATTGTTCAAGAAGAATGTACATAGAGGGGAAAGGAGGGGGATATCAAGTACAATTACATAAGATTAATACGTAGGCTTTTAGCCCAGAAGATGGTGTTGGGAGGCCTATCCTTTCAATGAATAGAATCATGGAACTTGACTTCTTGAATGATATTGTGGGCACATGTAGTGGTAGAAATATTCTTTTTTTTTTGAAAATATTATCATTTCTTGACTTCCAAATATGATAGATGAAACCGGTGATAGAGGCAATCCTGATGTGGGAGATGAAATCTTGTTTTTTTGACTTAGTGTTTCTGAGCCAATTCCAAATGTTACTGCAGTAGGGGTAGGGAGGAGGAGTGTGAGTCCATCTAGAGAGTAGATCGAGAACAAGTCTTGCGTAGTTGCATCTGTGAACGAGGTGGTCTTCATCCTCTTGGTGTGTGTTGCAGAGGTGGCAAGTGGTGTTTGTGGCGTTGTTCCAAGTAGGCATCCTGGTGAGAGTGGGGAGCTTCTTGTGACTAGCGATCCAAGTGATGAAACTGCACTTGGGGACGTTGAGATCTTTCTAGATGATGTGGAGAGGGTAGTTTGTAGTAGCCTGACGATTGTTGATAAGGTGGTAGGTTGCGGTAGAAGAGAAAGTTCCTTTAGGGCTGATGGTGGTTGAAATGAATGAGAGGCTACTGGAGGAGGCAAGACGACTTCTGGTTTGGAGAATGTTATTCCAGGAGGTGCTGTGTTTATAACTAGGGTCGATGGTCCAGATGGTTTGGTTCTTGAGTATATTCTTGGTCGTCCAATGAGCCCAAATGTTGTTGCTGATATGGCCAGGGTCGAGATCAAACAAGAGTTTATCAATACAAGCCCTATTCCAGGAAAGTAGCTCTTTGAAGCCCAGCACCCCCGTTGGATAGAGAAGAGCAAACAGTCTTCCAAGAAATCAGAGCTCTGGCGCTAATTTCCTTACCAGACCAGAGAAAGGAGCGAATAGCAGTGTTATCTTCTTAATGATGGAAGCGGGGATAGGGAGGATAGAGCACCAGTAGTATCGGAGAGGGATCAAGATTGATTGAATAATTTGCTTCCTACCAGCATATGAAAAATTCCTAGCACTCCAAGAGTTGATTTTCTTCGTGATTTTGTTGATGAGCGGTTGGTAGTCAAATTTGTTGAGCATTTTGAATCTGGTTGGGATGCCAAGATAGATGAAAGGGATGAAGCCAATGGACAAGTTCAAGCTTTGGGCAATCTGGATCTTCTCCTGGTTGGAGAGTCCACCAATGTAGAGGGCAGACTTGTTTCTATTGACGTGAAGCCCATAGTACGTAGTTGCCAAAGTGAGTGAGAGCCATTATGAGGATGCTTATAGAGCCTAAGTCACCCCTGTAAAACAGCAAAATATCATCAGTAAAACAAAGGTGTGTTAGGCAAGGTGAGGTGCATTTAGCGTGGAGGTTGAAGTTGGGATCGGTTGTGTTGGTGTGGATCATGGATGAGAGGACTTCGAGGAAGATGACGAAGAGAGCAAGAGATAGAGGGCAACCTTGCATCAGCCCTCTAGAGCCAATGAAGAACCCAGTTAGAGACCCATTATAATTGATGGAGTAGGTAGGGCTCGAGATGCAGGCAGCAATAAGACTAATGAAATGGGTTGGGAAGCCCATTCTAGCCAAACAGTTAAGAATGAATTGGTGGTTGATCGTGTCAAACGCTTTGGAGATGTCCACTTTGAGAGCGCATCTAGGGGAAATGCGTTTTTGATTATAGCTTTTGAGTAGTTCTTGGCTGATAAGAATGTTATGCTTAATGGATGTCCCCTTAACAAAAGCACCCTGATAGTTTCCAACAATAGAAGGCAGTGTAGCATCCTTGTTGCAAGAATTTTGACAATCACCTTATAAGTTGTATTACAGCATGCAATGGGTCTATAATCTAAAGGAAGGAAAGGGTTGTATTTTTTTTTGCAATGAAGTGAGGGAAGTGTGGTTGGCATTCTTAGGGAGAGAGGCCGTCTCGAAGAAGTTAAGGATTGTGTTTGAGAGATCCTCACCGGTAGTGTACCACGTAGACTTGAAGAAATGGGCATTAAAACCGTCAGGCCTTGGGCTTTTATTATCTCCAATGGTGTGCAGTGCCTTTTTAATGTCCTCCTTTGTAACCCTAGAGCACAAGGAATCAGCCAAACTAGTAGGGAGAGTAGGTAAGGTGTAGTCCAGGAATAGATTCCTTGGATTATGATGGGTATTTGAGTTCAAGATGTCGGAGAAGTGATCGGGTCTTCTTGATATGCTCCTGATTGTGCATGGGCCCATTATTCAGATTATTCGGATCCATGATGCTATTAATGGAGTTCTTTGCCCTTCTAACGGTTAAGCTTTGAAGAAATAACTATTGCATTGATCACCATATTTATTCCAAGAGGCTTTTGATTGCTGAGCAAGGGAGACACGAAGACAATTCATCTTGTCATTGATGGAGGCAATGGTTTACTTTCCTGCTCGAGAAGTTGAAGATCAAGAAGGGTAGATTGAAGGCTTTTTCGAATGTTGTCTAGCGTGGCTTTGAGGCTCTCGATAGAGGTTTGAAGAATTTCCAAATTGTGGCTTGGGAACCTCTTGAGGACAAGTTTGAGGTTTTTTAGTTTTTGGTACAGGTTGCCCATGGGGTTCCTGTTGAGATTTGGGTTAGGGTGAGACCAAGAGTGGACAATGATGGATTGAAAGTTTTCATGGCCAGCCAAATTATTATTGAATCTGAATTGACGCCCCGGTTGGGTTTGGGTAGGGTTTATGGCGAGAACGGCTAGGGAATGATCAGATATACCTGGGTTGTCAAAGTGGGCGGGTTGGTTAGGGAAAGCAGCAGTCCAAGCGTGGTTGCTGATGATCCTGTCGAGTTTACACCATACTCTTGAAGAAATCTGCTTGTTATTCCATGCGAGTTTACAACCGGAGTAAACAAGGTCAGAGAGCGAGTTAGAGGCGAAACAAAGCGCCAGTTCCGTAGAAGTATGGGAGCTTGTAAAGGTGGATGAGGAGATCTTCTCATAAGGGTGGAAAACAGTGTTGAAATCACCCATGAGAGTCAAGAGGGTGTTATTGGAGATCATATGAATAGTGGAGATGGAGTCCCAGAGAGCCTGGCGGTCCTCAGGGAGGTTGTGGGCATAGACGAAGGAGCATTCGAAGATGGGTGATGTATTTGTGAGGGTATGGTTTGGGTCAGGCGTATCCTGGGTGACGGAGCAGTGAATGATTTAGTGGGTGGTGAGGATGGGGGTGAGAGTGATAATTGTTGGGTTCCACCATACCCAAATCCGACACTTAAATTCATCGGAGTAGTTAGATGTTTATGCCAGTTTGGAAGAAAGGAGTTGAGCTTCGTCATCTTACGGGCAATCAGTTTTGTTTCAAGTAAGGTGACGTTGAGATTTTGGTTCCTGACCAGAGTTCGAATGGCTCGTTGTTTATTAGGGTGGTTCTTACCCCTAATGTTCCATGTTGCAAGGTTTAGTGTCATTGAGAGGTTGTGGTAGTGGTGTTAGTGTCCTTGTCACTAACAGGGGTTATAGTATCATTGGTAGGGTTTGTATGGGCGCAAGAGGGAGGAGACGGTGCTTCATGTTGAGTATTTGGTAGGCAAGGGTTTGCATGGGCGCAAGAGGGGAGGGGGGAGGGTAAGAGAGGTTTCTAGGCTTCTTGGGGGTGGTGGGATGGGTTTATGGAGTGGGTTTTGGGTAAGAAGGTTAGTGGTATGATGACCTATACGTGACTTTAGGGGGGGTTGTTTAGTAGGTAAGGATGGAGCGGGGTTCAGTAGAACCTGGTTCAGGTTTGCTGAGATTGATGGTGCCTTGGTGCCGTATGAAGAGTTGTATGGGAGTTGCTGGATGCATTGAGAAGGGTCTGGGATGGGGAGAAGGGGTTCAGTGATTGGTGGTGGGTTTTGGGGTTTGTGGTGCCGATGGATAGGTTTACTCTGTGGTCTAGAGCTCATGCAGTTGTGGCCAAAGAGTATGCATTTGTTGCAATGGAGGGGCAACCATTCAAACGTTATCTTCTGCGTGATGGATTCACCCTTGGGGCCTTTTAGAGTGACTTCCCGAAGTAATGGTTTGGAGGCTTGAATTTCCACCAGGATCTTTGCATATCCCAACTGGTTTTTATTGGTAGAATGGGCATCGGTAAGAATAAGGATACCAATAGCGGATCCTATCTTCGATAGCACGTGTGGAGTCCAGAATCTGTAGTCGAGATCGTTGAGCGTTGCCCCGACCGGGATGGATGAGAGACTGGAGTAATCTAGATCCATGCCATGGAACCATCTTTTTAGGAGTATAGATGAGTTCCCACTTATGATCCATGGACTTCCCTGAAGGATAGAGAGAAGGTCCTTTTTTGAAGCAAATTGATAGATGAATATTCCGTTATCCTTTTGAAGGATCTTAGGTTTGGAGATATGGTTCCAGCATAGTCCAGAGAAAGAAACCATGCGGTTGTAGGCCATAGGATTGCCTAGGAAGCCAACCAAGGAGAGTTTTCATCGGGAAGAGGTGTCAGAGACATCATCATTTGAAAAATTAATGATGCCGTCCTCGTATCCAACAAAGAAAGTAAGAGGTACATGGTTCCAAGAATTCTCATTAATGAGTGTGTCTTTGTAGGTGCCTTTTGGGAGGTCATCTGACAAAGTGGAGTTATGGATGGGGCAAGATGAAAGGTCGGGGGTGTCGTCAGCGTTCTCAACCACCAGGGGAGGGGTAGGCGACTGGATGGGTTGAGAGGGTGCTGGGGGGAGAGCCTGGGAGGTTGGTTTGTCATCAGCCGCATGTGAAGATGGTGGAGATAGTGGGGGGGGGGGGGGGG
>BSUD01000007.1:13301655-13382349 GCA_033239045.1 Fagopyrum esculentum
GGGGGGTCAACCATCTCTCTTCTCTATAACACAATCTGTTGATATGATATCAGAGCCTTGGAACTTCATGCTTCCAGAATATTCTCCTTTTCTTCTCGTTTTATCCTCATTCCAATTCTTCTCTAAATACAAACTTTCTGCTAAGATATGACGACAGATGGAAACATTTTGAATCCAAATCAGATCGTGATAGACATATCCAATGGAGGTAACTCGAATGATCCACTCTACTTATCTAATTCGGATAATCCTGGTATGTAGTCCATTTTTTATAAACTGGTCACATATAAGGGGATCATTACTATATCTCCCTCTTTGAGAATGTCTAATGTGCTATACATACCTGATTTCAAACATAATTTATTGTTAGTTCCCAAGCTTATTCACAATTCTGATATTGTAGCTGTGTTTAAGTCTTCTCTTTGCATATTTCAGGACCTTACCAGTCATGAACTCATTGTTTCAGGTTAAAAGGAAGGAGGTCTTTACAAGCTCATTTCAGATTTGTCCTCCTAAGCTTGTTGCCAACAACAATCACTCTCTGTTGTCTATTTCCAGTAAAAATGTACACCTTTTTCATGAGATAGTAGGTCATACATTTGTCTCCAAATTACAAAATTTATCTGGTTGTAATATTCCTCATAACACTGTCATTCACTGTGATACTTGTGTGCTTGCTAAACAACATAGACCGCCTTTTTTTCCTAGTTCATCTTATGTACAAAGACCTTTTGCTTTGATTCACATGGATATATGGGGACCTTATCATACTCCTTCTATTTGTGGTGCTAAGTATTTTTTAACCTTAGTGATGATCATACAAGATGCACTTGGACATATTTGATTGCGGATAAACAACAGGTTATGCCAATAATTGTCTCTTTTCTAGCTTATGTGCAAAATCAATTTACTACTTCAGTTAAGATATTTAGAATTGATAATGGAGCAGAATTTCTTCAAAAGAAATTACAATCACTTTTTCTTGAGAAAGGAGTTTTACATCATAAGTTTATATCTTATGTACCACAATAAAATGCCCGAGTGCAAAGAAAGCATAGACACTTGGTTGAACAACTCGAGCACTTCGACTCCATGTTAATCTTCCTCTTCAATTCTGGGGAGAGTGCATTTTGACTGCCACTTATTTGATCAACATTATTCCATCTTCTGTTTTGTAGTGGTTGATTCCATTTGAAGTTCTACATCAGAAATCAGCTTCGAGTCATTGATTGCTTGTGTTATTCTCTTCTTCCATTCAAAGATAAATTTAAAGCTATAAGCAAACCTTGTGTTCTCCTTGGCTATCCAACATGTCCAAAATGTTATAAGCTCTTACACATGGTTACGCATAAAGTTTTTGTTTCCAGACATGTCATCTTTGTTGAGCATGTATTTCCTTACAAAAATCCTTCAACCACTTCTTACCTCCCTTTTCCTTCTACATGCACCAATGTCATTGGTCTCACATGTGCTTGATCAAGATTATTTTCAATTCCACCTATTACTTCTCTTCCTTCACCACCTCAATCATCTCCTCCACTGACTTCCAGTCCTTCATTTGGTTCACCAATTTCTATTCCGTTTCTTCATACTTCTTCTGAATTTTCCTCTCCATAAATACTTCTCACTCGACTAGTCAGAAATGATCAAACCTTTTAAGCTTCAAGATTATGTTTGCAATTCCGCACTTTCTCCTAATTTATTTATTCCTCATGTTACTCTTGACCATTTACCATATGATTACAAACTATCTTTATGTTATGTACTTTTTGTTGTTGAACCTACACATTACAACCAGACTAAAGATTTACTAGTTTGGTTTGACTAAGGAAATTTCATCTATAGAGAATATTTATACTTGAGAATTAACTTCTCTTCCTCCTACACACAAACTATTGGCTCTAAATGGATATACAAGATCAAATATCTTCCAGATGGCTCCATTGACAGATGTAAAGCTCGTTTGGTAACGAAAGGCTATAATCTGGTTAAAGATATAGATTATACTCATACTTTTTCCCTTGTGGCTAAGTTCACTATTGTCAGAACTCTCGTAGCTCTAGCTGCTACCAAATCATGGCCATTACATCAACTTGACGTGAATAATGATTTCCTTCATGGTTTTTTAGATGAAGAGGTTTACATGCTCCCACCCTTGAGCTTACACTAAGGCTATGTCAGGGCAAGTGTAAGCTCAGAAGGTCCTTATATGGGCTTAAACAAGCCCGTCGCCAGTGGAATGTGGAGCTTACCAAATTTCTTCTTCAGCATGGCTATATTCAATTTAAACAAGATTATTCTTTATTTGTCAAGACTTGTGCAGATGGTATCACAATAGTCCTCCTCTATGTTGAGGACATTCTCCTCACATGTGATGTCCCTCATGAAATCATCACTTTAAAAGCAGCCTTACATTCCACTTTTACCATCAAGGATCTTGGTGCTGCTCGATATTTTTTAGGAATGAAATTGCCAAAACTAGTGAAGGCATTTTTCTTAATCAAAGAAATTATATATATCCTTGACATTCTACATGACAATCAGATGCTGGATTGCAAGGCTTATCCCTGTCCTATGTAGAAGAACACTAAACTTACACCTATTAGTGGTGACATCTTTGAGCATCCAGAGTTATATAGAAGGCTTGTAGGTCACCTTCTCTATCTTACTCTCACCATACCAGATATAACTTATTATGTCCAACAACTTAGTCAATTTTAGCCTCTCCATGTCTTTCACTTTGGCAAGCTGCTCTACATCTTCTTCGACATCTCGAAGGCTCCATTGATCTTGGTCTTGAGTATAAATCATCTTCTTCTTTATCCCTCTCTACTTACAGTGATGCAGATTGGGGTTCTTATGCTTATACCTATCGCTCTATCATATGTTATTGTGTTTTTCTTGGTTCTTCACTCATTTCTTGGAAGAGCAAGAAATAGAAAACCGTGTCAAAATCATCTGTTGAGAGTGAATATCATGCTATGTCCTACACTACTAGTGAAATTGTATGGCTTGAAGGTATGTTGCAAGATCTGCACACTCAAGTCCCTCTTCCTATTCCCATGCATTGTGACAATAAAGCGGCACAACATTTGGCTACCAACCAGTGTTTCATGAAAGAACTAAACATTTGCTTATAGACTGTCACTATGTTAGAGATGAAGTGCAGAAGGGCTTCATCACCACTGTCCATGTTCGATTTTCCCTTCAACTTGCAGACATCTTCACTAAAGCTCTTGGTGAGAAGCAACACTCCTTCCTTGCTTGCAAGATGGGTCTTGCTTCCCCAAGCTCAACTTGAGGGGGAATATAGACATATATACAAATGTCAATATTGAAATAATAGGGTGGTATTATGCAAATAAACAAGAAGTTATAACTACCCTAAAGTTTGTTACGTCGAGGAGCTATGTTATGTGTATAAATAGCTGGCATGCATGTAAGAAAGAACAAATTACTACATTCCCTAATACAAAAATACTCTTTCAGTCATCTCTCTTCTCTATAACAGAATCTGTTGATAAGATCCTCCGCCTTGCATCCCTTTTCTAGGTGATTCCTTCCTTAAGCTCTACAGATGAACTTGCTTCTCTAGGGGAGTGATAAAACTCGTTTAAAAGATCCATAATCTGTGTATTTTTTTTTTTTTGAAAAACGGAAAGCGGTTAGGATGAACTATCTCCTAGAGGTAGTCCACCCTAAAGCATCCTTACGGATGAGAACACGAAGTTCGGGATCGTCAGAAAAACAGGTGTTAGGGTTCGATATTCCCAAATGGGTCAGTCGGTCAGCAACACAGTTGGTTTCTCTGAAAATATGTCTGATCAGTACTTCGTCAAAGAAGCGAAGATCCTGCATGGAGTCGGAAATAATCATCTCGACCTCCCACGGGCAACTCCACAATCCTTGGAGCGCCTTGATAACACAAAGATTATCACCCTCGATTTCGATCTTTTTGATCTTTAATCTGATAGCTTCTTGTAGACCCAATTTGAGAGCATAAGCTTCAGCTTTTATTACCGAGTTAAAGTTATTTTTTGTCGCATCAAGGCTAACAACCTCACCCTCGTGATTCCGAATCACAAAGCCAATGGATGTTAATCCCGAATCGAGTTTAGATCCATCAAAGTTAAGTTTATGGAAACCAGGTTTTGGTTTATCCCACTTAATATTATTTTTCTTCCTTTTGGAAGAATTAATGTTCTTTTGTTGTTGTTTTATATCGTAATCGTCTTCATCAATGATGTTAGTTTTCCATATTTGAATTTGGTTTTTAATGAAGTTGATAACCTTATTGCAAGGACCAATATGCTCATTCCCAAAAATAATTTTGTTCCTGAAGAACCAAATACTCCACCAGATAGTTGCGAGGCAAGCAAACTTGTTAAGTCCAATTTTATTCTTTATTTCTTGTAGGAGATCGTGAGCTTTTTTATTAGCAAGGCTAATGTTGTTTAGTTCAGTTAATATTGACGTGTCGACTTTGGCAATGATTTGTTTGCTAAAAGGACATTCAATGAGCAAGTGGAACAAGTCCTCTAAATGGTGGTTGCATAGTTCACAATGTCTTGTTACGGCAATTCTTCTTTCGTCAAGCTTAGCCTTTGTTGGGATTCCGTTTTGTGAAATTTTCCAAATGAAGTTTTTAATTTTAGGTTGGGTATCGAGGTTCCAAATCCAATCACATGTATAGTTCGGGGACATGCTTGAATCCTTCTCAATCATTTCCGACGCAGATTTTGTAGTAAACCAACCATTAGTACTACATCTCCAATATAATCTATCTTGAATATCATTTCGTGGTATAATCGTTTCCTTGATTTTTTTCCTAATCTCTGGGTTAATGATATTTTGTAGTTCGTTATCAATTTTGTTGATATCCCATTGTCTCAAGTCGTTTATAAAGTGACTAAACTTTATATTTGTGTCTAATTGATTGGTGTTCTGGGCCATTTTTATAAGTGGTGTTGTTGTTACCCAATTGTCATGCCAAAAGTTGATGGATTTACCATTTCCAACCTGCCAAATAATACCATTTTTGAACTCAGTTTTTAACTTCATAAGGCTATTCCATTGCCAAGATGTTGATCCTTTCTTTTGGTAATGAAGAATATTGTGATTTTTGAAATATTTTTCATTTACAATTTTAACCCATATATTATTTGGTTCAGCCAAAATTTTCCACAAAAGTTTCATTTGTAATGCTTTATTTGTGACTAAAGATTTCCTTAATCCAAGACCGCCATTCTTTTTTGATTTGCATATTACATCCCAACTGATGATGGGTCTATGTTGGTCCCCTTTGTTCCAAAAGAATTTTTTATATGTTTTATCTAACTCTTCTAGATTATAAATCGGAAGCATAAAGCTTTGCATGACAAATGTTGGTTTAGCCGTCAAATTATGTTTTATAAGGGTATTTCTCCCTTCTTGCGATAAGGATTTTGCTTTCCATTTCGAGAGTTGTTGTTTTGTTTTGAGGTTTATGTCGCCAAAAGTCTCTTTTGTCACTCTGCCGTTGATGATTGGGCATCCAAGATATTTGTCGAGGGTAGTGGTATGAGTCATTGCTAGAACATTTTTTAATTGGACAATGTTGCTCTCATTAGTATTTTTTGTTGTTTGGAAGGCTGATTTTTGAAAGTTAATCATTTGTCCTGATATGGAGCAATACATTTCTAAGATTTGCTTAATTCTTTGGCATGAGGCCAAATTTGCCTTAGCAAATATGATCATGTCATCAGCGAAAGAGAGAAATGGGGCAGCCATATTTTCAATCTCATGTCGCCAAAAGTCTCTTTCTATGTCTCATGTGCTTTTAGTTTATGAGCATGAACATCTTGCAATATCTATGTTTGTCCATCAAATGAGGCAGCCATATTTTCAATCTCAGCCAACAAATCTTGTCATAAACATATTGATCTTGTTATCTTTTAAACTATATGCCCCACAATCTTGTCATAAGCATAAGTACCATTTTGCATATGAATTGAATGTGTAACTCTCATAAATATTAAAATATCTGCCCCACTCACCGCTCACCAATGGCCATGAATAACAACTTGAATATTTAGCTGCATGAAAACAATTCCGTACAGGAAAGTATCTGCCTCAAGGTACATTCTCAACATCTGCGGCTTATCAATTTTTGCGGAACTACCCTATTCCAAACCCGCCCTATACCCTTGGTATCATTTGGAAAGGACTTAACATCCCAAAATGCTCCTTCATTGCTTGGATTACTAGCCACAAGCGCTTGCCAACCCTCACCAAGTTACACACTTGTAACCTCGTTCAGGACGTCACCTGCCCCCTCTGTGGTTTCCTTCTTGAAGATGAAGAGCAACTCCTCAACCTTTGCAGCTTCTCCACTCTCACATTCGATCTCATAGCTCGCTGGACCAGGATTCCCACTCCCCAACCTTTTGGGAACTGTATTTGGACCTGGCTCAGTAACCAAACACCACACCGCCACGACTTCATCTCTCACAACCGCATCTCCTCAATCACCAGCCTCATCTACTCCATTTGGCACGCCAGGAACGAGTTCATCTACAATAATCGAACCACCCACGCCACAGTCTGCGCCCACAATGCTATAAGAGCCACCAAGAACTTCGCTTCTAGTAATTGGAAAGGTAGATCACAAAGCTCTCTTACTTGGGCCAATAGGCTGGGTATCAATCTCCTGTAATCTTATTGATCTTCTGCATCTTTCTTTGCCTTTGTCTGTGTCCAAGTGGACAATCTTGTAAATTCTGGTTACTATTAATACATTTTTTCAAAAAAAAAAAGTGTAGACATGTTTAGTATTCTAATGATATAGTGTGACCTACAAGTATTCACCTTGAACTAGACCAACTAAATGGAAATTTCTTTTGGAATAAGGGACCTAATTTCCACCCACTAATCAGTTGGGACAAAATTTGTAAACCAAGGTCCCTCGGAGGAACAGGAATTAGGAAAGCAGAAGATATGAACAAAGCATTACAAATGAAGCTTTAGTGGAAAATCATGGCAGAACCGAAAAATATATGGGTTAAAATTGTTGAAGAAAAATACCTTAAAGGATCTTGCCTCTGGAATTATCAGTGTAGCTCAAACACGTTATGGCAATGGAAGAAACTAATAAAATTATAAAAAGATTTTGACAAAGGACTTAGATGGCGAGTAGGGGATGGAGACACAATCAAATTCTGGAAAGACAAATGGATAAGCGACAAACCGCTCCTCGAGTTGGTGACCAATAAGAATTTGGTAGACCAAATGGAACTGACTTCCTCGTATATCATTAATAAAAAATGGAATCACCATCTCTTAAATGGACTAAACACAATACTACCTTCTAACATTGTCGACAAGATTAAGAAATACAACCTTCCCTATAACATTATTAGGGATAGATTGTATTGGGCGGGGAATGATGAAGGATGGTATTCGACTACATCTGCCATGGAACTGATTCAAAAACAAAAGGTTGGGATAACCATGGACAAAACCTGGATATGGAAGATGGACGTGATGCCAAAAATAAAAAATTTTGTATGAAAACTAGTTATGGACGGTCTTCCTACAAAACAAAATCTTGATAGGAAAAGAATCCCTGTCATTATGAATTGCGAATTATGTAACCATCATACTGAAAGTTCCAAACACCTGTTCTTTTAGTGTCCTTTTATGGCTACTACAGTTGATGAACAAAAAATTACAACCATTCTACTGAACTATGACCTGGATAGCCAGGGGAATGTAGAGGCCCTTAACGATCTCAAAGAAAAAGTAACTAGTGTTGAATTGAGACTTCTTGTTGTCGTATGGTGGAACATGTGGTTGGCTAGGAATCACATCATCTTCAACAAAAAAACGATCCCGTAAAATATTAGAGCAATAGCGCTAGATCAAGTATCTGCATGGGAACAGGCGAACAAGAAAACAAGCAACAACGATACAACAATTAGAAAACAAAGAAGGAAGACGAAAAATATAAAATGGAAACGCCCAGTGAATGGAAACCTAAAACTCAACTTTGATACCTCACAAAACTCAACGAATCAATTTTCTTTTGGTTACATCATCAGAAACCAATGCGTCGTTCCTATTGTTGTAGGAAGCGGTCGTTGTGATGCTGAATCAGTGTTGGAAGCAGAAGCCTTTGCTTTGCGGGAGGGCCTTCAAAAGGCCAAGGAGCTACGAATTGCATTCATCGAGATAGAAGGAGATAACCTGATGCTCATTAATTCGATAAATCAAATATGGAAACCCCATAGGAACAAGATATGATCATTACTGATATCTCCAAGACGATCTCCGGATTCTCCTACGTTAGAGCGCAACATGTCTTCAGGGAAATCAACACGGCGCGGACAAGATTGCCATGCATGGACACGATTTCAAGATGGATGTCAATGCCATTCCGGAGGATGTTCAAGACCTCATCCGCAAGGATGCCTTAGGCCGATCGGTTTCTAGAAACTAATCCGCCTAATTTTTTTACCTATGTATCAAAAAAAAATGATACAGTGTGACCAAACAAAATTACAGTCATGTATAAAAGATACCAATTATATAGGAACAAAATTTCCAAAGTGAAGTATGCTGAGAGTTTCAACTTCTCGTCAGTCATCTCATACCTGGAAAAGGAATTTCTAAGTGTATTTTAGACAACCGTTAACAACATCCCAAATGATTTCAACTTAAATAAGACGCAAATAGACACCTACGAGGGTAGAAAATTGAAATCAATGCCAACTTTTGTTCTTCTCAATTAACTAACCCAGACGGTGACAGAAAGAAACGACCACAAAATGGATTAGTCGGGAACAATTGGAAACGATTACTAAGAACAGAAATGGCAAAGTAAGGCGATAATAGAACGATAGAAGACAAATCGGTATAGGATTGACATTTGATGAAAGGAAAGATTTAAGAATGAGATTGAAATTTGTACCAGCGTAACAAAGAGAGTCTTATCTTATTGCTGCAAGCATTCCCCTGCTAGCACAAAAATTCCAACTTCATAGCTCAATTATCTTCTTTCCAAAATAACATACAACCTTTAGGACACGCGTTAATTTTTCCAATGACATTTTCAAGTCTCGCACAAGCTTTTTTGAATAGTAACAGACAATGAGAAACATATGATCTCGAGGTATTGACAATTTGGTATCATTTAAGAAACCTTGTTGTAACAATTTTCAACCAAGTTAAACTCAAATTTGATGCTAATGAACTCTAAGATAGAAGACAACATAATTTTATCTTCACATCCCAAACCTAACACATACTAACCTTAAAATTTTCCGAACTTTTGATGTGGGAACTTATTATCTCCAACGATAATTAAATTAGAATGTATGTTGGAAGAGGTTGTATTACATTGCTTGACGAGGGAATCACTGATTTTTCACATTCAGGTACAACACCAACATTATTGGTGTCCCCCTATCATACATTGTTGAATCATATGATGATCACGTGCTTGTATTGTTGGGAAATTTTGGCTAGATGCAACATAATTAGGATTGTCACACCAGTAATCCATTACGAGCAGTATCCTTTCCTCAAAAAAAGTCCCCAAACAGTTTTGGGCTCATGATATTCACCGTTTTCACATTTACGACAGATACACCAAATTTCTTTTGAATAACTAGTGTGCAGGAATGTGAAAGCAATGCAATAATTTCATCAAGCCCTCTATGAAATGATTCTTTTATTTTGGTAAATCCAGGTTCGAATTTATCGTACATCTATTCTCGGTTCATCACCGCACTCGATTAGATATGATGACGTATATATAGTAAAAATAAATTTTATTTCGTAGAACATATTTCATGACTAAAACATTCATAATATATAAATAAATTGCATTATTTACTAAATCAGAATATACCTTTTTGATAATTTTAGAATTTCATCTATCAGATTTTGATATCAAATGACATATTCACCAAAAAATACAAAATAAGTTACAAACAGAACTATTGCTTATTAACTAACTACCTTTACCATAAACTAAAAAGGTTTAAACCCGTCTTGAAGAAATTTTTGAGCCTTAAAACGGAGATCCTTCACACCTCCATTGAAAACCTTCAAGCCTCTCTCACCTCCATTCAAACCAACCTTCAAGCCTCCCCCTAAACCAACACCTTCTCGAGCTTGAACGTAACACAACCTCCATGCTCAATGAAAAGATGGATACTCTTCGCATCACCCTTGCCCAACTCTCAAAAGCTTCCTGGACCAATCATGGTGACCAATGCAACAACTTCTTCTTCAAGGGCATAACCGGTAGAAGGGCCACAAACTCTATCATGAGCATTTTGAATCCGGCTAACCAGAATAATGACCCCACAAAAAATCCAGATGAAATCTCCAAGATCTTAACCGACCATTTTGCAAACATCCTTAACCCCCCTCCCCTCACAACCCTCTTAACCTTTTTTCGGATTGCTCCCTACCTAAGCTTAGCATGGACATGGCTAAATCTCTCGAAGCTACGGTCACCAAGGAAGGCATAAAAGCCGCTTTGTATGACATTGGAGACAACAAAGCTCCCGGCCCTAACAGCTACAACGCACAGTTCTTCAAATCCACCTAGCATACCACGGGAGAAGACTTCTTCAGCGCCATCATGAACTTCTTTGAGACTGCCATTTTCCCTAGTCAAGCAAATCACACCTCTCTCACTCTAATTGCAAAGAACGCCAACCCCAACCAACCTTCCGACTACAGACCAATTTCTAGTTGTAATACCACATACAAGGTGATTGCCAAAATTCTTGCATCAAGACTCAATGACACCTTGCCTTCACTCATCGGAAACTATCAAGGTGCATTCGTTAAGGGGAGATCCATAAAGCACAACATACTTATTAGCCAAGAACTCTTCAAGAGCTACAACAAAAAATGCATCTCCCCTAGATGCGCTCTCAAAGTCGATATCTCGAAGGCTTTTGACATGATCAACCACCAATTCATCCTCAATTGCCTAACTAGGATGGGATTCCTGCACCAATTCATCAGATACATTGACCCTTGCATCTCCAACCCCTCACACTCAATCAATTATAATGGCTCTCTTGTTGGATATTTCAAAGGCACCAGAGGATTGAGACAAGGATGTCCTCTATCTGTGGCACTCTTCGTCATTGCACTTGAAGTTCTCTCATCCATGATCAACACCAACACTGTCAATCCCACCTTCAACCTACACCCAAAATGCTCATCCCCTCGCCTTACCCACCTTTGCTTTGTTGATGATATTTTGCTGTTTTGCAGGAGTGATTTTGGCTCCATAAACATTTTGATGAAGACCCTCATCCACTTCGGCAAGTACTCTGGTCTCCACATCAACAAGAACAAGTCCGCTCTCTACACTGGCGGAATCCCCACTCAGGAAGGCATCAACCACGAAGCCTACTTCAGCCTACCTTTGGGATCCATCCCCTTCACCTATCTTGGCATCCCCATAGGCACAAAAAGACTCAACCAAGCTGACTATCTACCCCTCATCACCAAGATCACAAAGACAATCAACTCATGGAGTGCTAGGAATCTTTCCTATGCCGGCAGGAAACAAATCATATCTTCAATCCTTATCCCCCTCAATACTACTGGTGTTCTATCCTCCCTCTCCCCACCTCCATCATCAAGAGAATTAATACCATCCTTCATTCCTTCCTTTGGTCCAGCAAGGAGAGTAGTGCTCGTGCCCTTATTTCTTGGCAAGTTGTCTGCTCCCCGCTCTCCGAAGGGGGACTGGGCTTCAAAGAGCTTCTTTCCTGGAACCGGGCATGTATTGCTTAAGCTGTTGTATGACCTCGACCCTAGCCATGCCAGCAACAACCTCTAGGCTATCTGGACCACTAAAAACATTCTAAAAAACCGAACTATATGGTCCATTGATCCCAGTTATAAGCATAGCACCACTTGGAACTCCATCCTCCATGCTAGAACCAACATCTTAGCCACCACCAGTAGCCAAACCTTCCTTACTTCCACCACCAACTCCAAAGGCGCCTTTTCCACCACTACAACACACCACCTCCTCAGAAATCGCCAGGCCGCAGCCAGCTACCCTCTCCATATCATTTGGAAAGGCCTCAACGTTCCCAAATGCAACTTCATTACCTGGATCGCAAGCCGCAAGAAGCTCCCTACTCTTACCAAGCTTCATACATGGAACATCACCCCTAAAAACACCTTTCATCTCTGCAACACTCATCCTGAAGATCAAGAACATCTCTTCCAACTTTGCAACTTCTCAAGTCTAGTGCACGACCTTATCTCAAGATGGACCCATGTTCCTCCTCCACTCCCCTACAGCAGTAGCATCTAGTCTTGGCTCAGCAACCTCAAACCAAAAAAGCATGGCTTTATTGCCCATATCGGGATGGCCTCCATCACTTGCTTTATCTACCATATCTGGATGGCCCGTAATGAGATCATCTTTAATTAACGATCTATCCATGCCACCTCCTGCGCCCACAACATCATCCAAGCAACCAAGAATCATACCTCGAAGCATTGGAAGGACGGATCCCCCAACTCCATTTTTTGGGCCAAGAGCCTAGGCATTAACCTCATGTAACTGTTCCCCCCTTAAATTGTTCTTGATCTATACATTAATTTTTCAAAAAAAACAAAAAAAAAACTACCTTTAATATGTATTTTAAAACTTGGAGTTAAAAGAAAAAAATAAAAAAAATAATTATATATATAGGGGGTATGTAGCTAGGTTGCTTCAATAAGTTTGTCATTTCGAAAGAGCACCTACAAGTCAACACATATATAATCTGTGCTTCACAATCTGCAGTTCAAACCCAGAATATTAGCAAATCAGCAATCAAATTTCCCTTAATATTATATATACATTTTCTCCCCACTATATGCACTGTATATTCAATCTGGATCGCACAACAGCAGCCTCCAAGAACCAAGTGGAGTTCAATTCACAGCTGATCAATCAATCCCTCTCAAAAGGTTATTCCTTATTCTGAAAGTCCAGCTAACTGAATCTTCATGTGAACTCTTCTTCTATACTGATGTGACAATGGTCTATTAATTTACTGATCTTTTTGGGTTTGGATGATTGTTAAGATATGATTTATGCAGAATCATGGATGAGAGACTCTTAGAATCACTACTAGAAACGCGGGCCATATGCGACACTTTTATTCCGACACTATGCCAATGTGTCGCAAAAAATTTGCATCCGCAAAACTCTCGCTAAATTGCGACACCTTAAAGTGTCGCAATTTTCTGGCACATATAGGTGTCGCAAATGGCAGTATCAGAGACACGTTACTGAGTCGCAAATTTCGGACACATATAAGTGTCGCAAATGGCACAAAAAGAGACACCTAAAGATGTCGCAATAGAGACACCTTTGTGTGTCGCAAATGACACAAATAACGACACCTTTGAGTGTCAAATTTTTAAATTATTTTAACGATATCTTTCGGTGTTGCAATATTAAAATCTAAATTCCCACGTATGTATAGTAGGTTACTAAAAGGATATTAGAAAAAGGAAAAAGGATATTGGAAAAAATACTAAAACAACTCTCAGACTTACACCGATCAGGTTACGCCGCTCTAGGGTTAGCCGAAGAGGTGGGAGAGAGAACGATAAACGACCGCTCTGGAGTCAATCTTTTTCCTTCGTCGCGAAGCAGGTTACGCCGATCAGGTTTCTCCTCTTTCTTTGGTTTCTCCTCTAGAGTCGATCAGGTTTCTCTTTCTCTGGTTTCTCCTCTTGAGAACTTCTACATTGGTTGAGATTCGGGTTTCGATTTTGACTATATTAGACTTTATGCGTTTATTTGCGAAAGTTGAAAGCAAATTTTCGTTACTGCCATAAACACTGCAATTTCCATGTCTCCTTGCTTCTTCTTACTGTTATATCAGCTTGAGAATGTCTATATTCATTCAATAAAATTTATAGCTAATTAAGTGTTGTTGAACTCTCATTAATAGATATGGATTTTGCTTTTAAAATTTGTGATTCATTTAAACATGTCATAACCAAAATAGTTGCATTGTTCATCTAAAAAGAGCCTGTGTTGCATCTATAAGTATTATTCATTCAATAAAAAAATTTCAGCAAAGTTGAGCTTGTGTTGCTTCAATTGATATCCACATGTCATCTCCTAGTTTTCAATTTTCATGTTGTCCTTGTGCTAAATTGGATTGAATTTACAGGACTCAGGAACTCCTTCACATCCACTTATGTTTCCCTTTGCCTCTGAACGCATTGGAGCTGGTATCTCAGAGTCTTTGTTATCAACAAGAGATGCATTGGATAAGTACCAGATAGTTGCATCCAAGGTGACATTTTTGTCCTGATTCATGTTAATGGTGTTCATTTCTATTTCTCTTAATGTTCGATTATTTGAGCAAGCTAGCTAGTATTCCTATCGGGAAGTCTAGACTTCACTTGTGTACTTAGCACAATTTTTTTTATTGATTTGTAAGGAACCGGCAACTGAAGCCTATTAATCATGTGATCATAGCAAGTTGATGAATCGAAGGCGTATATGTATGAATTGGTTTCTGAATTGCAATTTCCAATTTTGGTTGTACTTTCCCCTTCTCTGTGGTTCGATGAAACCAAATGCTTAAAATGAATCTCAAAAGCAAGTAGCCTTGATGTAGTGCTGAACTTTGTATCAAGATTATTTATACTAGAGCATAGAACGTGTATGAGAATATGTCAATTGAGTGGTTAGAATATAAAAACTAGTAAACTTTTTTTATGCATTATGATAGTCTTACATGTATGATACCTAGAGTGGTACCTTCTTCAATGCATTACAGAGGAGTATTTAAACGGGAGTTATCATTCTCTTTATATAGCTCTTTGGGTGGAAGCCTGAAAAGAGGTACAAATGAGAGCCACTCAAGGATGATTTGGAGTTTGCTAACTCAAAATTTCCTATGTTTCTTGTCCAAATTACCAATGTAACAATGAAACAGAGGTACTATATATATCTATATGCTTTAGTATCTTCATCTATAATTTGGAGTTGATTGCAGGTTTACCAGCTCTCAATTGGATCTGTTTGTGGGCTTTAATGGCCATCAAATAGGATCATAGTTGGATGATTCAACTAAGCTAGTAATCAAGGTACAAATTTTACTAAATGCTGCTAACAGGCTAAGAAGTTGATACTTTTGCACAATGACCTGCTTGATTTGCCTGTCAGTTGTTTTTAACTCTTGTTTTTGCATATGGCATAGCCTCAATTGACAGTGCGAATTGATATGCCTTTCATGAGTTTATAATAAGCTTTTTAATAGTCCATGTTGAATTATTTACATAAGTGGCTGGTTTAGATAAATCCTAACCAAATGTGAGTTTGAGAAGATGAAGAAGACTCTGAAGAAGAAGGCTTACGAATTGGGGACATCACATAATGTGCCTGTTTGTGTGATTATCTACCCGGTCCGAATTCAGAGGCGGAAACTTACCCAGAAAACCAAGACGAGGTATTGATCGTTACTTGCCGATTCCTAGACTTAATGGATTCCCCTCAGACCGTCCTCCTCACCGCTTCCAGGTTCAAGAGGGGTAATTCTGGTTATACCAATGCCAACACCAATCCTTCTTGCAAATTCAACTCTTACAAATGACACCCACTCCTTCAAATCTATTATTCTATATTTGTACAAATGCCTTGGTATATATCTCTCTGGATGTACATGTATGTAATATGAGATGCTTTATTATTCTATATTTTATCTCTCTCTGGATATACATATATGTAATATTAGATGCTTATATTATTCTATATTTTTTATAAATTACTTGTAAATTGTGACACCTTATTACTCTTTTTTTTTTTAATAAATTAATTGTAAATTGTGACACCTTTAGGTGTCACAAATAGTTGCGTTTAAAGAAGCAAAACAAGTACCGAAGAGTGTCGTGTTAAAGTGTCGTAAGTGTCTCTAAACATGACAAATATACTTGTCGCAAAATTATCAACTAGTGTGACATCTTAAGGTGTCTCAATTTACTGTGACATGTCAAGGTGTCGCAATTGACACATATGCCAATTGTGACGGCGAAAATTGTGACACCCTTTCAAAGTGTCGTAGATCATATTTGCGACACCTCAAGGTGTCGCAAAATGCTATTATAAGCGTCGCTTTGGACCCGCTTTTCTAGTAGTGAATCTGACGCTCAAAATGAGAAATGTCCCTTTAGAAGCATATGGGAAGAGAATAAGCTGATATGGAGAACAGCATTTCCAGCGATATTATACCGTTTGTAGATGTTTGGTGCATTCGTCGTAACACAGTCGTTCATCGGCCATACCAGCCAAGTAGAGCTCGCAGCTTATGCCCTCGTGCAGACAATCTTAGTTCGCTTCGCAAATGGTCTCACCGTAAGTTCATCTTCTTTTTCACACGCCTAATATAATTCATTGGCTCGCCCTGTTAGAAATCTCATGAAATTATGGATAACAGCTAGGCATGTCGAGTGTAACCGAAACTCTTTGTGGGCAAGCCTTTGGAGCAAAGCATTATCACATAATGGGAATCTACCATCAACGCTCATGGATAGTCAACACAGTCACAACAACCTTGACCCTTCCGTTGTTCGTCTTTGGAGCATGACTACTAGGGCAAGAGGATACCATTACAGACGCTCGTTATGGTTCATAGGAATTATTTACGCCTTTCTCTACAGTTGGACGACCGAAATGCACTAGCAAGCTCAAAGGAAAAATATGTTTATCGGACTCTTGTCCCCATTGACGTTTGTTCTTCATGTGATTCTTTCATGGATCTTTGTATCTAAGCTGAGTTGGGGGATCGCTGGTGCAATGAGTGCTATGGTTGTGTCCCGATGGGTTTTCGTGGTTTTGATGATTATCTATGTCTTTGGAGGTTGGTGTCCGAATACATGGACCGGATTCTCCATGGAAGCATTCCATGATCTCATTCCAGTTGTGAAGCTCTCGATTTCCTCGGCTGTAATGCTATGGTGAGCTAGTATTGGTAGATAAGTAATAATAGTTTAATCTTATCCTGGAGATTTCATGTGATTCTCTTTATTATTCAACTGTATTATTTATTGTAGTAATAATATGAATTATATAATACTATTATTATTATTCCCTAATACTGTTACGGAAGAATAATTCTATGATATTATGACATAATATTATATAATTAATATTCTTCTTCTTCTTCTCTATAACAATACACCATAATTTGTTAGTTAGACTATGTTTTACTGTTTTAAAGATCTTCTGGTACGTTCACTCTCTTGTATAATGTTTATATATATGTTATTTAGTGATCAACTAATTCATAATTGGATTTCCTAATTGGAACAGTGTCCAGATATGGTACACCTCTATCCTAATCTTGTTAGCGGGCTACACCAGCAATGCAACAGTCAATATAGCTGCATTTTCTATCAGGTAACACCATAAGTCCATTTGAATAGATTTCTGGATAAGTTTTCTTTGGTATATATTGGTTTTGATTACTGTTTATATACCTTGAATATGGATCAAGCCATTCGCGGAATCACACGCTTCATACAATATCACGGGCCTTGTTGTTAGGGTTTTTATATGAGCAATGCTCATCCACTTTCTGAACGGATCAAATATAAATATGTTTTTCAGTAGAATTCAAGTGCTACGTTTCATACTCTGTCAAAGTCCGATATAGATGGACCGGTAGAGTGGGGTCATGCGCATACGGATGTGGGAACTTATTATCTCAAATACGCCCCCGCAAGTGTACCCTAATACGTGTCAAAGTCCGATATAGACGGACCAGTAGAGCGGTGGTCGTGTGCATACATGCGCACATGCACATTAGATCCAAGCTCAACATATAAACCCGATGAGGTTCCAACCTAAAACCAATAGACAATAGGAGGAGCAACCCACCAACTTCGTGTACTAGGCTCGCAGTGTCCACAACTTTAGATGTATGAACTTATTATCTCCAACGATACATTATTATTTTATTAGGGGTATATTTACTAAATGAGATTATGGAAGTTAAGGGTTTTTTTTTATTAGGGGTATATTTACTAAATGAGATTATGGTCATGTGCATACATGCGCACATGGACATTTCAGTTAGTACCGTACTTTAGATGCATGTACCTTGTTTAAGGGTTTTTGATGTAATAACAAAAATATTTAAGAAAGAATTTGATCAAATATGTTTTTTTTTTGTTCTGTATACCACTCTAGTTTTTACCACTCTAATTTATTACATTATTATTTTATTAGGGGTATATTTACTAAATGAGATTATGTTACGAGCCTACTTAATAGAACAATATTGCTAAAATGCCTAGTTAGTGATATTGACTAATATTTAAAGACATTTAATTCCGTTTGGTTGTAACTCCGAAAACAGAAATGAAATCAAAATGAATCTAATCTATATGTGTATCTTGTTCATAATATTTTTTGGAATCATATTATTCCTTGTGGTTTCATGTATAATGCAATTGATTTCCCTATTTTGTTTTCCTATAGAGTATCAAAACTAATTAAATTCTACTTCAATTACTTCAAACCACAAGAAATAATTCTAAAAAGATTTATGAACAAAGATATGGGTATGTACTATATTCGTTTTCATTCCGCTTTCGTTTCCGCAATTAATACCAAATGAGTCCTTATAGTGTAATACTCGTAAATGGATTGAAATAATTTTGTGAGAGTTCCATCCGTAAATTTTATTTTAAAGGGAGTGTTAGATATTTTAGGGTATTGTTCGTGTAAAGTTAGTACGATCACTTTGTGCTATCTTAGTATTTAGTTATGCGAATTAAGATTGATACTTAACGGGTTTTTTTATCTCTTTGTTAATAATACGGAAATGAGGTATGAAATTATGGAGTGATTTGGAACGGGTGACTAACTGGGTTTACGTACTTATTAGGACTTGTTGTGAGTAGTATTATTA
This sequence comes from Fagopyrum esculentum, assembly GCA_033239045.1. Taxonomy (NCBI): domain Eukaryota; kingdom Viridiplantae; phylum Streptophyta; class Magnoliopsida; order Caryophyllales; family Polygonaceae; genus Fagopyrum; species Fagopyrum esculentum. The sequence continues at coordinate 13,320,606 of BSUD01000007.1, forward strand.
TCTTGCATTTAATTCAGACTTGTTTCATGGTAGAGGACGTGTTAGGTTTGTTCAATATAAAGGCCGATAATTTTACAAGTAACTATTCTTAGTTTTATAAAGAAATAATTTGGTTTACTAGGCTTTTTCTAGTTATGTGTTTAGTAAATGTATTCCTTGAAAAAAGAGTGTGTAGAGTTTGAGAATAAATATAAAAGGTTGGGGTATATTTACTTAATTGAAACATTAAAAAGTCTAGTTACTACTATAGTTTTTCAAAAAGACCTAGTTACCAAAATTACCCTTTTATAAATTGTGTCGTATGACAAGATCTACTTTTGTCATTTGTCAAGCTAGAAAAATTGATGGGTTTGAACAAGGAAAAAAGTCTGGGTGGGTGGAAAACCCCATCCGCCTATCTAGATGGACCGGATATGGTCAACCCCAAAAGTCTGATTAGGCCACAAAGCTAGGTCCGAATTATTATGAAAAAGAAAAATAAATTTATTGGATAAACCAAATTTCCTAACCTTAGTCTCATATTCGAATGTAAGTCATCCTCCTCTCTTCTTCTTTGAAAGGTTTCGTATATTGAGAATGAAGGAATTTACAACAAAGAGGTCTACTAGACCGCAAAATCAAATATCAAAATGCAGATAGGGGTCATAAGCAAGAGCAAACTACACAAGATGGATCCCTAGCATATTGGCTCACATAAGTGAATCGGATTAACGGTTTCTCTAGTGGTAAGCAGTGTGGTTCTTGATGGCCTGAATGGCGAGGTGGGTGCAAGTGGTAGTCGTAGTGAAAGTGTTGTTATAGATGTGGTCATTTCTTGCCTTTCAAGTGAAGTAAATGTAGGCAGTGATCGAGGAGACACATATATTAGCAATAAGATAATGCTTATGTGGAGAAAGGGATCCAAGTCAAGCCCAAAATCATGAGAGAACGGGTAAGGGGAAGGAAGTCTAGTCCACCTGGAGATGATGTCGAGGACCAGATTCGAGTAGCTACAATCGTTCCAGAGGTGAGCTTCGACTTCCGGGTTGTTCCCACAGAGCTTGCACGTATCATCAGTGACAATGTTCCATTTGAGAAGCTTGCTCAGAGTGGGGAGCCGTTGATGGCTAGCAATCTAGGAAATAAAGCTACATTTTGAAATATTGATGCTGCGCCAAATCAAACCAAGAGAGTAGGGAGCAAGGGAAGGAGAGACATTCCTGAATAAGTTATAGGTCGTTGAAGAAGAAGAAAAGGAGCTATTGGGGCGGGTGATGAGGCCAAGGAAGTTAGGTCCAGGGTTAGAAGACAGGAGGTCATCCATGGATGACCTATATTCTTCATAAATTTGTGGGAGATAGTTTTGTGGGGGTTATAGATCTGATGGAGGCGATATAGGAGAACTAAAGATGAAAATCAACACCTAAGTTGGGGATATCTCGATGGAGAAGAATAGTCATCCATGGAGGTCGTCAATGGCGGAGACATGTTGTTGGGTTTGAGGGCAATGGGGTAATTGTTTCTGCAGGCTTACTATTCGGGCGGACTTGCGCCTTCATAGAGGCGGAGTCCGCCCGCGCTAAGAGAGACGCGAAGGCGGAGTGCGCCTCCGCGCCAGTCTGGGCGCATGCGGACTCCGCCTCCGCGTCTCTCTACCCGTTATAATTTTAAATAAATGAACGTTGGAAATGACCGTTGGGGAATATAGCCGTTGTGGAATTTTCGAGCCTATATAATAACATTTGAGACTCATTCACCTTCATCCAAACCTCAACAACGTAAACAAAAAAAATCGTTAAAATGTCGTCGTATTCCGATGAAGTTGATGTAGAATCCGATGGTGAAAGCTCTATGATGCCGTTCGATATTGAAAAATATAGTGAACCGGAAGAAATTCTCGCACAACTTGAAGTAAGTGTACAAACTCATTTTTATACTTTACTTTTATGTCGTTTTATTTAGTCTGAATTGTAGAATTATCAAGGTTAGAATAGATAATCGGAATTGTAGAATTAGCAATGTTACAATAGAGAATCAGAATTGTAGAATTAGCAATGTTACAATAGAGAATCGAAATTGTAGAATTAGAAATGTTATAATATAGAGAATCGAAATTATAGAATTTGCAATGTTAGAATAGAGAATCGAAATTGTAGAATTTGCAATGTTAGAATAGAGAATCGAAATTGTAGAATTTGCAATGTTAGAATAGAGAATCAAAATTGTAGAATTTGCAATGTTAGAATAGAGAATTGAAATTGTAGAATTTACAATGTTAGAATAGAGAATCGAAATTGTAGAATTAGCAATGTTAGAATAGAGAATCGAAATTATAAAATTAGCAATGTTAGAATAGAGAATCGGAATTGTAGTCTAGATATTTAAGGATAAAATGATGTGTATTTTTAAAATAATACTCTATGTTATTTTTATTTAGGATCTTATGGATTATTCTCATGCTCTCGGTACCAACTATTCGTCAAAATTTGAGCTTCATGGATATTTTGCGGATGGAGAGAACTTATTGGGGTGGGCTCGGTATGTGGCTAACGCTATGAATATGGTGTTGGTCATTAAAAAATCATGGTTGGATAGAAGGGGTTTTCGTATTCTACAATTGGGTTGTGATAGACACGGAGGACCTAGAAAAGAAAAAGACGTAGATCCCGATCATGTTCCAAGTTCTAGCCAGAAAAAAAACTTGAAGAAGTGTATGTGTTTGTTTAAGATTGTAGGAACCCAAACTGAAGAAGAAAAGTGGACGGTGAGGGTTGTATGTGGAATCCACAACCATATAATTCCTTCGGTGTTAAGAGGTCATGCATATGTTGGACGTATGACTCCGAAGCAGAGCCGAAAGATGGAGCGTGAATTGAATTCTGGCTTAAAACCGAGACATATATTAAATTCCGTGCAATTAGAGGATCCCAACAATGTCACTTCCATCCGTCAAGTTTACAACACCGGTTTAAAGATTAGAATGGAACAAGCCGAAGGAAGAGGCTCATTACAACAAGCACTTCACACGTTGACAGAACGTGGATACTTTGTAAAAACTCGAAGAAGTCAAGATTCCGATGAAGTGATTGATTTCTTTATCTCACATCCCGACTCGAGGCATTTGCTCAGCATGTTTCCCTATGTTATTGTGATGGACTCGACATATAAGACCAACAAGTAAGTTTCAGTTCAAGACACATTTTTACTTTATTTCATACACTCAGTCATCTTTTCCTTAGAAATTGTAACTCAATCGTTGTTTCGTATTACTTTTAGGTACAATATGCCATTGTTGGAGATCGTAGGCATCACTAGCACCAAGAAGACATTCGCAATTGCTTTTGTGTTCATGGCACAAGAGAATAGAGATCACTACGAGTGGGCAAAGCCAAACCATGAAAATGCGTCTAGCTAAGCCAAACTGTACGATGAAGTAATCAGACAATGATCAACGCCGCCAAACTGTACGTCCTCCAAATCCGTCAGTCCGTTGCGTCTAGCTAAGCCAAAACATGAAAATGCGTCATCTACATCTCGTCGCCACTCACGTAATCTACTAAATGCGTCGAGCCTCCGAACAACTCTAATCACGGGGGAATCCATACCGGTCCATAAAACGCTAGCTCTGTGGTCAGCATAGCCTGTCAATAAAGGAGGAGGTACGTCCTCCTCTATCTGCTCCTCATCAAGTACATGCTCAGGTAAGTCGTCCTGCTCCCTCTCAAAAGGTACCTGCTCCTGATGTGGTATGTCCTGCTGTGGTATGTCTTGTTGTTGCTGCTCTACCTCAACTGGTATCTCCTTGTGCTCATCCGCCAGTATATCATCTAAATGAGACATATCGTGCGCAGACTCCTCCGTGTCGTAATTAGCAGTAAGTGAAATAGGTACGACATCCTCCTCGCCAGAAGCCAATGTGGGTGCATGAACCTCTGCATCTATAGGTGCATCCACATGTGCCTGAACTAATGCCTCTACAACTACATCTACAGGTGCCTGAACGGGTGCCTCTACAGCTGCTGAGGCAAGTCTAACTCGTCGAGCTGCAGCCTCTCGACGGGTGGAAGTTGTGACTATTCTCGTCGCCCTCTTCCTCTTCTCTCTAACGTTCCTCAACGCACGCTGAATATTTTTTTAACTCAAATTTTTATTTTTCTATTATAATATACACACATATAAATATATATATATATATATATATAATTGTGCTATTATTATAATCATATACAATATATATATATATATATATATATATATATATATATATATATATATATATATATATATTATTAACTATCATAAAATCGATAATAATCCAATTACAATTATTCCTAACTAGCCGAACCTAACTAAACTAACTAGTTTCAATACTACTAACTATTGAAAATAATCCAATTTCAATTATTCCTAACTAGCCGAACCTAACTAAACTAATTAGTTTTAAGTATAATGCAAAAAATAAATAAACGATAAAAAAGACAATATTAACTAACCTCGAATCGATTCACAAGTGGTCTACTCCTAGAACTCCGATATCTGAATCTCCCTCCATTGTTGGACGTATCGAAAAAAAGAAGAAATGGATGAAAAGAAGAGAAAAAAAAACTCGAGGGCAAGGGAAGGGCGCGACGGCTGCGAAACTCGAGGGCAAAGGACGCGCGACGGCTACGAAGAAAACAAGGGTAAGGAAGGGCTGACCTCCGCGCCTCCTTATATAGGCGGAGGCGGGTTGGGCATTCGAGCATGGGCCTCGCGCATTGGGCTTGCGCGAGGCCTTGCGCGCAGTCGGAAGGCGCCTGCGCGCCTTCCCTGCGCGCATGTGCCTTGCGAGTGCGCGAGACCCTGGCGCACTCGCAAGGCGCCTCCACTGCGCAAGGCTGCCGATTAACATCACTCTTGTTTCTGAGATTTGTTCAAATCTAGTGGAATCTTCAATTTCAAGATTTGAAAAATCTGCTTTTGAAATCTCTAAAAATCTGTTTCAAACCTATATTCCAACTTAACAAACTGTAACTAAACACAGTTACAAAAAAGTGAAACCTACTTGAAATCTAAAAAAAAACTTCTTGCAAGTACAACTAAACACGCTCTTGGTCATCCCATCTTTTCTAATGACTCATCGTGGAGGAATCTTAACATCACTTTAACAACATCCCAAAGTAATTGTTTTTTTTGAAAAATTATGTATATATATCCAGAAAAAAGGGGGGTTACAAAGAAACTTAGCTTAGAGCAAGAGAAAAGATTAAACTAGATGAAAGACATAGGATGTGAGAAGAGGAGAAGTGAGAGTTATTGCGAGGAGAAGCAGATGCCGAGGATTTTTGCCTAGCAAAGAGAAGTCCTCGAACGATTTTTCCATTTGAGGGAGAAGTGAGTCTTGATCATGTTGATGATGTTGTGAGCGCAAGATGTGGGATGTGTACTTTTGTTGTTGTAGAGGAGTTCGTTGCGGGCCTTCCAGATGAAATAAATGTAGCAAAGCAAGGTTGAGATACGTACATTAGAGATCAGGTCATCTTTAGGAGGCTTGGCAGTGCTAATCCAGGTCCAAATACAGTCTCTGTAAGGCAGAGGTTGGGGAATTCTGATCCAGGAGGAGATGAGGGTAAAAACAAGTTGCGAGAAGGTGCAGTGGAGGAGCAGGTGTTCCTCATCTTCGGGGAGAGTGTTGCAGGTGTGGCATGTACTATTGGTGATGATATTCCAGTCTCGAAGCTTAGTTAGAGTAGGGAGGCGATTGTGGCTAGCAATCCAGGCAATGACACGGCATTTGGGAGGGCTAGGAACATTCCAGATGATGCTGTAAGGGTAGGGAGTAGAGGGAGGGGTCGTAGGCCAGCAGTGGTGGTAAGCAGCGGAGATGGAGAATTTGTTATTTGTCCCAGTAGTGAGGTTGATGAAGCAGTCTCCGTTCATCCTAGTAAGAATATCATCACGAACTTTGATAAGCTGGCACCAGGAATGGCTATGATTGAAGTTAGCGAGGCACGTCCAGATTGTGTGGGACTTGAGGATGTTATGGGAGACCCAGTTGCCCCAGAGGCTGTGCACAGTATTGGTATCATTAAGTTCATAAAGGAGTTTTGAGAGGCAGGCCTTGTTCCAGGAGAGAGCCTCCTTGAAACCCAACCCTCCATCAGACTTAGGAAGGCAAACCGTGCTCCAAGAGATGAGGGCTCTCGAACTAGACGCCTTCCCCGCCCAAAGGAAAGAGCGTAGAAGGCCCCTAATCTTCAATAAGATGGTAGAGGGAATGAGGAGAGTGGAGCACCAGTAGTGATGTAGAGTCATGAGAACGGAAGCAATGAGTTGTTTCCTACCGGCGTAGCTGAGGTGACAGGCGCTCCAGGAGGTGATTTTTTTTGTGATTTTTGTAATGAGGGGGGTGAATTCAGAAACATTCAATCTTTTGCTACCCACCGGGATACCAAGATAAGAGAATGGGAGAGAACCTTTTTGAAAGCCGGATGAGGAGGCAAGGAGATCGCCATCAGACTCGGAGAGCCCGCCCAAGTAGATTGATGACTTGGAGAGATTAATGTTGAGCCCAGAGTAAGATCCAAAGAAGTCCAAGGTGCGCTTCAGGATGTTAATAGAAGTTACATCACCTCTACAGAACAACAAGAGGTCATCGGCGAAGCAAAGATGGGTGATTCTAGGAGTGGAGCATTTTGGATGCACATTAAAGTCCGGATTTTAAGTGTTGATGTTAAGCATGTTTGAGAGCACCTCCATGGCAATGACGAAGAGCGGGGGGAGAGAGGGCAGCCTTGTCTAAGGCCTCTCGAGCCATGGAAGTAGCCGATCAGCGAACTTTGAAAATTGATTGAGTAGGAGGCAGTGGATATGCAGGCATCAATCAGCTTAATGAACTGAGAGGGGTACCCCATACGACCAAGGCAATTCAGGATGAATTTGTGGTCAATCATGTCAAACGCCTTAGCAATGTCGAGTTTTAAAGTGCATCTAGGGGAGATGTGGCGTCTACTGTATTTTTTGAGAATCTCTTGGCATATGAGAATGTTGTGTTTGATTTGTCTACCTTTGACGAAGGCTCCCTGGTACCTTCCAATAATTGTGGGAAGGGTAGCGTTTAGTTTGTCTGCTAGCAACTTAGCAATGACCTTGTACGTATTATTGCAGCAGGAAATTGGCCTGTAATCATCAGGCAGGATGGGGTTTGGCTTTTTTGGTATGAGTGTGAGGGCGGTGTGATTGACATGCCGTGGCATTATGCCAGTGTTGAGGAATTCCAGAACTGCATCAGTGAAGAGCTTGCTAGTGATATGCCATGAAGATTTATAAAACTTAGCATTGTAACCATCAGGACTGGGGGCTTTGAGATCACTCAATCCAAACACGGTATTTTTGACTGCCTCCGTTGTGAAACCGTCACAAATGAGGTCGAGATCAGTGGAGGAGATCATGGGAAGTGGGCAGTTAGGGAAGAGATTATGTGGGTTAGCTAAAATTATGGGATTTAGGATCTTTGAGAAGTGGTTAATGAGGATAGAGATAATTCCGTTCACATTTGAAACAGGCCCATTGGCATGATTAGTGGGATCTTGTAGGAATCGGATAGCATTTGAAGCCCTACGTTTTGCAATATGTTTGAAGAAGTACGATGTGCATTGATCCCCGTACTTGATCCAAGATTCCTTGGAGAGTTGTCCGAGGGTGATCATCAAGTTGGCCTGGAGGATTCGAAGTGAGGCGAGGGCATCACGTTCAGAAGCCAAGAGAGCCAGGTCAAGGGGGGAGGCGATAAGCCTGGACTGAGTAATCTCCAATGAAGTTTTGAGGTTCTTAATGGAATTGCTAAGAGTCTCCAATGTGGAACTAGGGAACTTCTTCAGGTTGCTCTTTAATTTCTTGAGGTTGCTGTAAAGGTGATCCATGTAGCATGATCGGGCAGAGGCGTTTTGAGGGGTCCAGCAACGAGCAACCGTAGCATGAAAGCATTCATGGGAAGCCCAGGAGTTGTTAAAGCGAAATTGACGGTGAAGCTGAGCCTCCTTGGGAAGAATGGCGAGAATGGCCGGTGAATGGTCGGAAATGTAGGGGTTGTCAAAGAGCACAGTGGATGTAGGGAAGGCAGTATGCCAAATATCGTTGATCATGACTCGGTCAAGCTTACACCAGAGACGAGAGTTCACCTGCTTGTTGTTCCATGTGAACGTAAAGCCGGAGGAAGCATGATCAAAGATGTCATTCATTTGGAGGCAATCAGCAAGTTCGGTGGATTGCTGAGGAGGGGAGGTTGCCTTATCAGAAAGTCTCTCCGCAGTGCAAAGAGTAGTGTTAAAGTCACCAAGTATAACCCAAGGCTTGTTTGAAGTGAGAAGTTTGATGGTAGAGATGTTGGGCCAGAGAGTAGCGCGATCAATAGGGCTATTGTGAGCATAACAGAAGGTACATTCAAATGTTGAGGGGTTTGGGGTTGTGAGAGGGGAAATGGTGCAGTGAATGAGCTGGTCGTTAACAAAGGATGTGGAGAGGCACAAGGCGGAGGGATCCCACCAAATCCAGATTCGACATCGAGCGTTAGGGGTAACATTAGAGGTAGAGGACTAGTGAGGAAGGATGGGGAGAGTTGACAACTTGTCAGCATGAATTTTTGTTTCCAAGATCGCAATGACATCCAGGCGGTGCCTAAGAACCAAATTTCTAACAGCTTTGTGCTTGCTAGGGTGGTTTAGGCCCCGCACATTCCATGATCCGATGCTAATCGACATGGACATGGGAGGGGTGGTAGAGGTGGTAGCATCCTTGATGCTAACACAGGGGGGTGTAGTAGAGGAGTTGATAGTCGGGGAGATTGGCGGTTTGTTGCTGTCAAGACACGCTGTGTCTTGTGAAGGATTTGGGATTATGTTTTGGGGGGGTTGGAGAAGGTTGGGCATTGGTGAGTTTAGGTTGCATGGTCGTCCCACCAGTGGAGGGGTGTATGATGCATGGCCTTCCGTCAGTTTTATTAGCATGCTGGGTAGTTGTTGAAACAGGTAGTAGTCGGGAGCGATCCGGTGTGGGTAGTATGGGGGTTGGGTCTGCAGGTGAGGGTGGCTGAGGCCTGCTTTTTTGTGTTGAACCTTCCGAAATCCCACCGGGAAGGTCTTGTTGTCCTGAGGAGCCCTGAGAGGTGTGGTAATGCATCTATGTCCAAATGTGAGGCACTTAGTGCAATGCTCAGGAAGCCATTCAAACGAGATCTTCTGAGTGATGATCTCGTCATCCGGCCCAAGGAGAGTGATTTCACGAAGAAGGGGCTTTGTGGCTGAAATCTCGACAAGGATCCTCGCGTGGCCAAGTCGATTGTGAGTAGCGGAGCATTGATCAGTGAGAATTGGAATTCCAATGGCCGAGCCTATTCTTGCCAGCATGAGGGGGGACCAGAATCTATAGTCGAGATCAAAAAGAGAGACCCAGACCGGGATGGACGAAAGGCTCGAGAAGCTAAATATGAAAGTACAAAACCTAGATGTACTTCATCTTTAACAAAGTGATAATGAAGTGCACAATCACAAAAGAGTGTATTTAACATTCAAAAGAAGCCTCAAGAGCAAGCATTTCCTAGTTCAATGGCTCGAGCAGCTTCAACATGAGTACTGTATCTACAAACCCAAAACCCTTGTCTCGTTGAACTTCTACATCTTCCATTCCACCGGTACCAAGGGCATGAAAATGTAGATGAAGAGGTCATGATTCTGTTATAATACAAATTTGCAACAAGACAATTATGTACTGAGGATTTAAACTCGGTTACATCACAACTAATAGAATAAATCAAACAAATAAGACTCATTGGCCAACCAAGAGAACATTAAGATCAACCTTTCAGTACAACAACCATGTCCTAATCCTGATTTTTGTAACTGAGTGTAAAATTCTTGATATAGATCGCAAACGTAAAAGACATAACTTAGTCAATGTGGTTTTCACTGACCAAAAGACATCGGACTCTAATTTTTAATACATCAATGAAGTTGGTAGCAGAGTATTCTTCTTTCAGGGAAGTAGAACCGGAATTGAGTAATACTTCATAAAATAAAGCTCAATGAATACAAAGAGAGAAGTAAAAAGAGGGGTCCTTGCCTCAGGAGCGAGATTGCCAACACAGACAGTTCTGTACTGAGGATTTAAACTCGGTTACATCAAAACTAACATATCTGCCATTGCCTTCAGCCTTGCAGCTATACAAAAGAATGAACACACATTAACAGTAACAAACGTTTATCTATTCTAGTGTAATAAAGGCCATATTGTGAACCTCGCCAACATTCTTGAACAACCATGAGAGCATGCATATTGAGAAACCAAATTCATGTACACTTCTATGATTTGAATTTCAAGCATGCAATTAATTATTAATGAACAAAATCATACATCAATTACTTTTTAATGGACTATGCAACTACAGGAAACAAAGTATATCTATTCTAGTGTAATAATTGTTGGGTTTATGGCACATTTGATTTTGTATGGTTTTCCTTCTCATGGTTTCTTCTCTCACCTTTCAAATCTTATCTTCCAGATGATTTTTCATTAAATAAGAGACTGTGTGCAACTTATAATAGCTAAACCAAGCAGGAAGCAGGTAAATTTAGACCAACATAACATTTGAGTGTGAATCATTTCAGGCAAAACTGAGTGTAAGAAAATATTAGTAGACCATCTGTAACTTATAACTAACAAAAAGCAGGAAACAAATCAATATAGGCCAGCAGGACATGTAAATGACAAGCTGAAAACAAAAGTCCCAGAATGAATTACAGCTGAAGCAAATATGAGAAAAGTTGAAGCAATAACAAAAGTAAAACTGGATACAGTAAAGCAAAATAAAATTAGTACTAAACAATACAACAGCATACACATACATGGGACAAGTAATAACATGTGTTACTTATATTTTCACAAATATAAGGTTCTTTAATTTGTACTGATTGCCTCAGTATCTCAGTAACTATGAAATAACCAAGTAATATATGATAACTCCAAGCCCAACTACAAAAGTTCCAAACAAGCTTAGGAACTTGATCAAGGAATAAACATAAATTCCAACAGCAAAACATAAGGATATATTTTCATGACAAATGGTTATCTACATGAATATGAATGTAAAGGCCAAGACAAAATATGTTTAAGTCAATGAACATGAAAGGAAGTAGCTAAAAAGGCTAGAAAGCATTGAAAGTCATAGATCAAACTCCCTTTACCTACCTCAGACATGTAAGAAGCTCAAATATGTTTGCATAGTTATTCATCACAGTTCCTCGTTGTACATATCTGCAAATAGGAAGGCATGTCAATGCTTTTCTGCTATCCAAAAATCCTAATGATTACTATGCTGACAAAGAAAGCTTATAAGCTTAGATCACAACCAAAGGACAACACTTTCGGAGGTAGCTTCTGAGAACAAAGCACAGCCCAAACAGGGTCCGCTGACAGCTATTATAGTCCAAATGCCCTCATCATCCGGCACTGGGAAACATCTACTTAATTGAATTGCCATGATTTGTGTAACAAAACTTGGGGTGAACAAAGCCTACAGTAGCTAGACATCCCAAGTGGACGAGGCATGGTCAATCAGATTAGAAACTGGAGTGATAAGGCTTACCGTAGGGAGTATCACCTGTGAAACAAAAGATTGTGACCCCACAAGAACCCATGCTGAGACATGAGGATCATGGTGCCGGAACCAACTCGTCAAGTTAATCCCTCCATGAGTAGTGATTTAACGCCCCACAGATTGCTCCAAGAGACCCTTCAAGCTAATTCATCTAGCTTAGATCACAACACACAATAATAATTACTCAACAGACCCTTTAAACCCAACAAATTCCATACAATTAACTATAAATTAACCTAAACAAGATTAAATTAACAAAAACCCTGAATTCCCAAAATTAGGAAAACGGGAATTCTAAATCTGACCTAGAATCAGTCCCACTGCACACCAGGGGAGGGAAGAGACGGTGTTGTGGTTTTGGAGTGGAGAAGCGGCGGACGGCGGCCGGACCAAGCGTAGATGGTGGCAGCCAGTCAACAGCGAAGAAGAATGAGAGTCCCTCGGCGGCCGGTCTGCAGCGCCGACGAAGGAGAAGCCCTCGGGGGCGGCCGGTCTGCAACGACAAAGAAGGAGAGGCCCTTCGGCGGCCGGTCTGCAGTAACGACGAAGGAGAGGCTCGGCGGCGACTCTCAGTGCAGCACTCATGTAGACGGCGGCCGGTGATGTGGTGGTTCCTTGGCGCCTCTTTCCGGACTGCTAGTGTGTGCGAGAGAGGGACGAGAGAAGGCCGGCGTGTGGGTAAGGGAAGGTGGGAGAAATAGAAGGGCGGCATGGGAGGCGTGAGAGAAGGTGAGGAAGGATGAGAGTGGGGCTGAGAAGAAAGGCAGGTAAGAGGCGGCTAGGTTTACGATAAAGGGAAGTTGGACTCTTCTCCCGTGAAATGAAAGACGGAAGAGAACGATTTTTTTTGGTAGGAACGGAAGAGAACGATTTAAAATTTGAGAAGGGATAAAAATAAATAAATAAATATATAAATTAAGATAAAAATAAAATAATTAGAAGAAAAGGCAAGAATAGCAATTCGTTAACTAAGGAATAAACTGTTATAATTACGTGGTAAGAGAAAATTCATGTAAAGAAAATCTTAGAAAAGTTTAGGTGTGTAGGAGATAGTTCCACCTTCTCGTTTGACTCGGAGTTTAATGGAAGAAAATTTTCGGGTTTTACATAAGTATGATGAAAAACAAGTATAAAAGGGTTGTTAAATAGAACATCAAAGGAGATTAAGTCGGGCATCAGTCTCGTACACTAAAAATTGGTGTGTTTAGCAAGCTTACCGGGAGGAACAAAATGGACATCAAACTGGAATTCCAGAGAAGTGATTGTCAGCTTCTTGGTAACAACGACGGAGAATAAAAACAACACGTAGGAGAGTAGAAGATGGTGGCGAGTAGAGGACGGTGTCAATCGATTCCAACTATAATTCCGTAATCGATACTTTGGGCGAGGGTTTTTGGAGAAGAGTAGAGGACGAATCAACAAGGAGAAGAGTAAATGACGGTGTCAATCGATTCTAACTGTAATTTTGTTTGTTATCAATACTTTTGGCGAGGGTTCTTGGAGACAAACAAGGAAGAGAGTTCATCATCTCTTCGATGGGATGAATTTGGTTAGGGTTTTTTTTGTAAGGATTTTTAACATGTTGTCATTGCTGAGATAAATTAAAGTTTTATTGATTAAAGGGTTTTGGAGATAAAATTTTAAAATTTATAAGAATTTTTAATTATTTTGAAAGAAAAAAAATTAATTATATTATTTTTTAAATTTTTTTACCCCAACATTTCATATGGCGCCAAATAATTTGGTTGTTGGCGTCGGCGACGTAGCGGTCGCCAACGGTACCTTTTATTAGCCACGGTAAAGATTAGCCGACGCCAATTATATGACTATTAGCGACGGTCCTATACCGCCGACGCAAATAATTGGTATTTTCTGCCACGATGATGTTGCCGTCGCTGTACCGTCGCCAAATAAAGACCAATGGCGACGGCAAGGGATTGCCATTGCCAACAAGCGTGGCCAATTGAATTATTTTTTGTAGTGCTTCTTTACACTTTGAATCGTACTATTTTAAATGTTAAATGCACTCTTTTGGTTTATGTTGTTGCAGTTTGATGCAGTCATTTATATGTTTTCCAATAATACACGTTGTTGTATAGTTTTACAGGATGTGGTAGAATTTCCCACCAAATTTATAATTTGTCACGGCAAAAACCGTTGCCAAAAATAAATATTTTAAACACATTTTAAAATTTGCGACGGATCCATAATTTCCCAAAAATACAAAATTTCCCACCAAAATTAAATTTTGCAACGGCTACTGCCGACGCAAAATTTAAATATTCCGCACCAATTTTAAAGTTGCGACACATGGGACGGCGTCGGCTAAAGCCGATGCAAAAAATTGGCGACGGTAATAAGCCGTCGCCAGCTGGCGACGCGAAATATTAGCGACGGCTATTGCCGTCGCAAAAAAATTTGGCGTCGCCTGTTCTGGCTACGCCCCGTTTTGCCGTCGCCAAGCCGTCGCCGTTGATTATTGGCGACGGCAAATGACGTTTCCACCATCGCAAACAACCGTCGCTAATTGAATTTTTTTTTGTAGTGTAAGGTCCATACCATGGCACCAACGCTTGAGGAGAAGGGTAGTGGATCCATTGACAAATCAGGGGCTACCCGCAAGCACGAGGTTAAGGTCCTCTTCAGATGAGAAGTGAATGACGTAGATACCATGCTCGTTCCTAAGAATTTTTGGCTTGGCAGTGAAGTTCCAGGCGGAGCCGGCAAAGGAGGAGAGTTTGTTGAAGGATAAGGGAGAGCCAAGTGGGTATCCGATTAGGGTGTGGGACCACCGGGAGATGGTGTCGGCTATGTTATCCCTCGAGAATTGAATGACGTCGTCCTCGTAACTTGGAGAGTATGAAAGAGGGACGTGATTCCAATGAGCGCCAGCCGAAAGGACATCTTTAAATGATGAGGTTAGCGGGACAGCACGCTTGTTGCAATTAATATTGCCTGGGGGTTGTGAAAGGAGGGGGGGGTGTGTGGGTCCAGATGGGAAAAGAGGGGGAGCTGAAAGGTTGTCATTAGGGTTTGGATTATTTTGGTCATCTGAAGGGGTTTTGGTGACTAGGCAGGTATTGTTTGTTAGGTCATGCGTAGGCTGGTGAGGAGATGGAGGCGTCTGGCCGGAGGCACCCAAGTCACATGACAGTGGGGTATCACTAGGGCCGGAGGCCGGGTTTGGAGTGTTAGCAGTAGGGTTTGGAGCGTTGGTTTGATTGTAGACTCTCTGGTGAGGGATGTCCATCTTCGAAGCAGCATGTGGAGGGCCTGAGGTTTTGGATGGAGTTGCGGTGTTAAGTAGGGGAGGGAAGACGACCTTTGAGGAAATTTCCAGGTTGTGTTTGACAGTGTCTTTCGTGATTCTGGCGTTGTTGGAGCGGATGAGTTCCTCCGGGATTGCTTCAAAAGGGCTTGGGGGGTCCGATGGAGCTTGTTGTTTGGAGGGGCTGAGGTGGATCTGTGAGAGCTTGACAAATTGCTTTTTTGAACGGTTTAAACCACCCATAGTGGATGTAGTGGTGTGAGTGAGGGGAAGGTAGCGGGGAGGCCGCCACCGCCAAGGGAGGGGGTGGAGGGCGGCGGGGAAGCCGTCTCCAGGGGGAAACTGGTACAGCAGGGAGTATCAGAAGAGAGCGTTTTTTTGCTACCTCACTTCCCAAAGTAATTGTTTTTTCAGGTAAACTTTCATGTTCTCATCCCACACATCGTAGTTTTTTCCAAAAACGATGGTGTTAGACTATCGATGTTATTTAGAAGAAACATGTAAGGTTTGCTTTTTCTTCTTTTTTTTTTTTATCTTTTTAAGGTGATCCCTGTTTTCTCTCATGCTCACATACCCCGTAAACATCGTAGTTAGAACTTAACTGATTTTGTAAGAAGCTTTTTTCCCCCTCTTCTAAACAAATACATACATGGGTCCGTTCGGTAGTGTAAAAAAGAGGGGTTATTGAGATTAATTTGAGGATTATTATACCACCTCATAAATAGTGGTGTTTGGTGCATGGAGATTAATGGGATGGAGATTATTTATGGGGATGAAATAGGGGATGGAAATCAGCATAATTTTCATCCATCTAGGTTGGAATTATTGAGATTATTCAAGAGGTGATAATAATTTAAGACAACTATGCCCTTGACATTTATGACACGTGCTTCATTTAAAAAATTATACCCATACCCATTTTTGTAATTTTATCTGTAATAATCTCCATTCATACCAAACACATGCTAGATTATTTTTTTATTTCATCTCATCAAATCATCTACTATTTTCATCTCCTTTCATCTTAATCTTAATCTTAATCTTAATCTTAATCTTAATCTTAATCTTCATCTTCATCTTCATCTTCATCTACGATAATCCCCGGATCACCAAACGGACCCATCTTTTAGTTGCTTTACGTGCAATACTTGACCTGACAAGTTTATAACTATATAGCCCACCTAAAAAATGGAGCATTAATTTTCCACCTACACAAGCAAGTCAATTAAAATCAGTCTACTTTGATGCAGATCTGTAGGATTCACAATCTCCAATTCAGAGATAGCATTAATGTCAAATAATCATCCAACGAGCTTGCTCCCAATTTTATGTATATTAAAGAACTTCTCTACCAGCTCTTGTCTGTAACGATTTCCTTTCCTTTAGCAGAATACAGCTTCCAAGAACTCGGTACACAAATCGCAACTGGTACGTGCTTCCTCTTTCTTTCCTTCTTCCTTATTTTGAAAGCAATCAAGAAAAGTCATTTGAGGTGTTCATTTTCTGCTATATTTCTTTTGTACTCTAAGTCCACTTGGTTGAACTGGTGGAACGAAAACAAAATGGAATCGGTTAAGGAAAAAGGAAAGAAAATGAAAATGATTGGATTAGTTTCATGTACTAAAAGACTTCTAAACAAATATAATTTTTTATTAATTCGGAATCATTCCGTTATCGGAAATGATTCTTAACACCTCCAAACGAGCCTACGTACCTTTCTTTCTGTTTGCTTGGTTTAGTGAAACAAGTTCCCGGAAAACGACATAGAAGGCCCACTTTTGAAATCAGAAGCTCAAAATGGTAACAATCTCCATGGAAGAATCTGGGAAGAGTATAAGCTCATATGGAGAACTGCATTTCCCGCAATCTTATTTCTTTTGTCCATGCAAGGAGTATTAGTTGGACATATCAACCAAGTAGAGCTTGTAGCTTATGCACTTGTGCAGACAGTTTTTAGTTCGCTTTGCAAATGGTGCATGTACTGGTAAGTTCGCCTCTTGTTTTGAACTTATGTACAAGTTACCAACTTTGCATTTAGTATACCATAAGTGACAGTGCATGGGACTATTATACTAGAAGTTGCCAGGGTTAGACTCGAAGAAAGTTCGTTCACTTTTAAACGAGTTGGCGCATGGTAAAGACGTAAGGATGACCTTTCGGAAACTCTTCCGATAAACTATAAGAACACACATGGTGGTGACAACAAGATTATAATGCCCCGGATTACGACGTAGGGTTTCGAATCCCACGATAAAACCGCACTAGATCCAAGTTTCGTGATGACTTTATAAATATGGCGAGCCACTTCTGCGTTTTAGTCTATGTTGTGTTTGAATGAGACAACGAGAAGCCTTTATATGGCGAGTTCAGAGTTCAGAGTTCAGTGTTTGTAGTCCATTACGAGATTGGACCCAAAATGTATGCCTTGAGTGGCCAACCCAACACCACAAGTTCAGTCCATTCCATTCTCGTCACGACCCAACCTGAGCCTAAGTCTGAGCTCAGCTCGGCTCAGCCCCCATTGAAAATGGTAGTGACCCAAAGGTCACGGCCTTTAAGCATTTTTCCTCCTAATATTAAGGGTTCTACTCCTTTTAGTCGTTTTGTGATACCCACATTTTTTATCCCTTTATATGTGCACATAACTTCGGGTATTATTATCTCATTCACCCGGAATCCAATTTTAGCAAATAAGTTTACCAGGATTTAGTGTTCGCATATACGAATTCAATGCTTCCATTTTCTGGTGTTGACGATAGACGGACCACCAGAAATTTACACGGAAAAACCCGACAATACTTATTATAAATATTGGTTCCAACAAAAGATAATTTCAAAGTTTAGGTGGGGCTTAGGCTCATTTTTAAACGAGTTGAGTCCGAGTATATATGCCAAAGCTCTCCTCGTATAACAACCCTAAGTAATAATGTAGATCGAAACATGTCGATTGAAGGATGGACGAACTATATATTCACCTCTCATCTAGTCTAGTTAGTCTCTCATCCACATAGCATTTCACCGGTCATTTGTCCATTCGGGTTGTCGAAAATATACTGATAGAAATTTAAAGTTTGTTTAATATCCAACGTTTAAGAATTTTAAATAGATATATATTTAAAATAGCATAAAACTACTAATTCACATGATAATATCAAACATTACAATCCACCCTTTAATTGAAATTTATTTAATACAAGATTCAAATTAATATCATAAAAATAAGTATGATCGAGGTTTCAATTTACACACTGCACAATTAACACCAAACGAGTGCGTTGAAACATTCAATTCAACTTCAAGGCGAACCGACTGCGCTAAAAGGTTTCAATTTAAACGCATTGCGACGATATTAAAAAATTTAAACTACAAGTATGATCGAGGAACAATAATTAAGGGGAAAAAGTAGTTTTGGAATATTTTTCAAATTAAACTACAACCAATTGCGTCCAAAACTACTTTGTTTTTTAATTTTTGTGTTAACGCAGTCACTCAATGTGTTTAAATTGCTTATAGTCTGATAATGTTTGTAGTGTCTTTCTAGACTTACAAAATTGCTTATAGTCTGATAAGCAACATTTATTTATTAGTGGTTTTAAACATCAAACTATATCTTTTGGGCCGAGATTGCTATTCGTACCCACATGTTCATGCTATTCGTACCCTGACTACGCGTACGCAATGCGTAGCCGTAGCAAGAAGTTCATTTCGTTCAAAAAATAAAGGAAAATGGTTACGACTACGCATGACCGATGCGTAGTCCTACTACGACTACGCATTACGTACGCGTAGTAGTCCATAACACATACTTACTTCGAAAAATGAAGGAAAGCTTTACTACGCCTACGCATTGCGTAGGCGTAGTAAGGTATTAAAAAAAAAAAAAAAAAAAAAAAAAAAAAAAAAAAAAATTTTTTTTTTTTTTTTTTTTACTACGCCTACGCAATACGTAGGCGTAGTTGTGGTATGTATAGAATGTATAGGTGGGTACGAATAGCAAGAACCCTTTTGGGCACGTACAACTATAAAACAACATTAATTTATCACTCTAATGAAGTATACTTTGAGAAACAATCCCCGAAATATTACATTAATTATTTTTTATTAAAATTTCTTTTTTAAAAGTTTCGTATATATTTTTTTGAAAGGTTTTTGTATATCAGATTAGAATTTACAGAAGGTTCATACTACAAAGAGGGAAATAAAAGAACAATAAAGCTAAGCGAATTAAGGGAGCTGAATGCCTAAGATCTTGGCCCAAGAGATGGAGTCAGAAGATCTATTGTTCCAGTTGCTTGAGACGTAATTTTTAGTAGTAGAGATGATGATGTGAGATGTTGAGGTGGGATGATTGAACTTTTTGTTGAAGATGAGTTCGTTTCTGGCTTTAATAACGAAGTAAATGTAGCTGGTGATGGTTGAGATACGAATGTGAGAGCGCAAATCATTCTTATGGCAGCTAAGAGAAATAAACCAGGTCCAGAAGTCAGGCCAGGAGTGATGAGGAGCCGGATCCCGGAGCCAAGAGAAGAGCTGGTCGAGAACCGCAATAGAGTAGTTGTAGTGTTGGAAGAGATGGTCTTCTGTTTTGGGGTGCAGACCGCATAACTTACATGAGTCTGAAGGGACAATATTCCAGGAGAGCAATTTAGTGAGAGTAGGGAGGTATTTGTGACAGGCCAGCCACGAGATGAACCTGCATTTTGGTATGTTGGTATTGTTCTAGATGGAGCCATGGAGGAATGGTTGATCGGGTGGATGAGGTTTCCAGGTGAGGTTGTATGCAGTTGTGGTAGAGAAGGTTCCATTTGGTCTCTCGATGGAGGTAGAGAAAGTGGCAGCATTACCAGAATCGATGATCTCGTCTCGGACTTTGAGAATAGCGCACCAGGTGTGACTATACCTGTAACTTGAAGCATGATCCCATATGGAGGTGCCCTTGAGGATGTTGAGGTGAACCCTATCGGACCACAGTCTAGGGAATCGGGAAGAAATGTCTAACTCGAAATATAGCTTTACAATACAGGCTTTGTTCCATGATAATAACTCTTTAAAACCAAGTCCGCCTTCATCTTTGGAAGTGCAAACCGTCGACCAAGCTATAAGGGCACGAGAGTTGGAATCAGTACCGGGCCAGAGAAAAGAGCGGAGCAGACCTTTGATGTTGGAGATGACGCCTTGAGGGATCAGAAGGATGGCGTTCCAAAAGTAATTGATGGCCATGAGAATGAAGATATGATCTGAGCAATTCCCGCATAGGAGAGGTTTCTGGCTCTCTAGGTGTTTATTTTGCTGGTGATTTTGCTTATAAGAGGCTTGTAATCAGTAGCATTGAGACGTTTACTGCCGATAGGGATGCCCAGGTAGATGAAAGGGAGAGTGCCTTACGGTAGACCGGTAGAGCTAGAGAGAGTGACACTGTCCTGAGAGGATAATCCGCCTGTGAAGAGGGTAGACTTTGCAGAGTTTAGATAAGGCCAGAGTAATTACCAAAGGAATGCAAAGTGTTAGTAAGAATCACAATTGAGGTATTATCGCCACGGCAAAATAGCATGAGGTCATCGGTGAAGCATAAGTGAGTAATCCGGGGGGACCTACACTTTGGATGAAGGTTGAAATCGGGGTTTGCAGTGTTGATGTGTAACATGAAGGAGAGAACTTTCATAGTGATGACAAATAGAGGAGGAGAAAGAGGACAACCTTGTCTAAGCCCTTTTAAACCCCTGAAGAACCCGTTCAAAGAACCATTAATGTTGATGGAGTATGATGGGGAGTTGATGCACGTTCTAATGAGGTCAATGAAGCTGTCAGGGAAGCCCATCCGGCCAAGACAGTTTAGGATGAAGCGGTGGTCGATCATGTCGAAGGCCTTGACAATGTCAATCTTTATGGCACATCTAGGAGAGATATGGCGTCTGGAATAACTCTTGAGAAGCTCATTATAGATAAGGATATTGTGCTTTATTGATCTTCCCTTGATGAAGGCTCCTTGGCATCTTACTGTGATTGAAGAAAGTGTAGCATTAAGTCGTGAAGCAAGGATCTTCGCAATCACTTTGTATGATGTATTGCAGTAGGCGATTGGCATGTAGTCAGATGGGTGAGTAGGGCCTTCTTTTTTGGCGATCAGAGATAATGAAGTGTGATAAACTTGGTTAGGGAAGGTGCCCTTATCAAAGAAATCGGTAATGGCATTAGTAAAATCAGCCCCATTAATGTGCCAAGTTACTTTGAAGAAGTAAGCATTGAAACCGTCCGGACCCGGGGCCTTACAATCCCCGATGCTGAAGAGGGTGGTTTTAATTTCATCAAGGGTAACTCTAGTGCACAGAGACGGGATAAGGTCATGGGGAAGGTTTGGAAGAGGGCAGTCAGGAAAGAAGTTGAGCGGATTGTGAGAGGTTGGTGGGTTAAGGATATATGAGAAGTGGTCAACAAGGTGGTTGAGATCTTGATAGGATCATGGGTGTAACCGCTATCAAGATAAGAGGGATCCTTTAGGATCTTTATGGTATTATACGCCCTCCTGATGACGATGCTCTTGAAGAAAAACACGTTACATTGGTCCCCCTTTTAAATCCAAAAGGCTTTCGAAAGCTGAGCGAGAGTAGTGCGCAACACACTCATACTCGAATTGAGTTGGATAGAAACGTTCCTTTCCTGAAGAAGGAGGTGAGGGTCGAGAGGGGTAGCTTGAAGGCTTGTTTGAATGGATTTGAGTGTGGCCTTTAGATTATCAATTGAAGAATGAAGAGTCTCCATCTTTTCACTTGGGAATCTCTTCAAGACAGGCTTGAGTTTCTTGAGCTTTTGCATTAAATCTTGCATTTTGCACCCACTGTAATTTCGGTTTGTGGTAGTCCAGGCGAGGGAGACCGACTGGGCGAAGTGATCATGGGCAGCCCACGCATTATTGAAACGGAATTGGCGCATTGATGGAGTGGGTTTATCATTGAGGAAGAGAAGCCCATGTGAGTGGTCTGAGATGAGGGGATTGTCGAAAAATACTAAAGAGTTGGGAAATTTGTTGGCCCAAAGATGATTTGTAATAATGCGATCCAGTTTACACCAGATGCGGGAAGCAAGCTGCTTGTTATTCCATGTGAAAATGCACCCAGAGAAAGGGTGGTCCGAGAGAGAGTTAGAGGCAAAGCAATCAGCTAACTCGGTAGAAGGTTGAGAGGAAGGGGTGAGGCAAACTGAAAGCTTTTCGGTGGGGTTTAGTGTGGTGTTGAAGTCCCCAAGAAGGACCCAAGGGTTGTTAGTGGTGAGTAGCTTGATGGTGGAGAGGCAATCCCAAAGGGGCTTACGAAGATCAGGGAAGTTTAGGGCGTAGATGAAGGTACATTCGAGACATTCTGAGGAGGTTGGGTTTGAGAGAGGCGAGTGGAGTGATATTTTGCAGTGGATTAGTTGTTCGTTTGAGAAAATAGGGGTGAGGTGAAGAGTGGCCGGGTTCCACCAGACCTAGATGCGACAAGTTTGGTCAGGGAGGATGTTTGAAGTATGATTCCAACTTGGAATGAGAGAAGATAGTTTATCCATTTTGCTAGCCAGTACCTTTGTTTCAAGGATTGCAATGGCGTCAAGATTGTGGCGACGTACTATGTCATGGATAGCTTGTTGCTTGTTGAGGTGGTTGAGCCCTCTTATGTTCCAAGCGCATATGTTGAGGTTCACCATTGACTATCATGTTTGGATATTTCATCCTTGATGCTTTCATGGCTTGAGGATGATGAAGGTATTATGGATTCTTCAAAGTTGGTTGGGAGAGATGGTATCGATGGAGAGGAGGATAGAGGAGAGGTAGTGGTGATAGTCAAGTTTCGTATATTGAGAGGAAAAGAATTTACCACAAAGGGTCTACTAAACCAAGTAACAAGACAACATGGGAAAATAAGAGAGCAATAAGGACAACAACAATCAAAGGAACATGACTAGGTGAAGTAGATTCCAAGCAAGTTAGCCCAAAAGATAGAGTTGGGTGATCGATTTTTTCAATGGTGAGCAAGGTGGTTCTTGGTGGCTTGGATGGCGAGGTGCGCACAAGTGATGGCCGAGGTGGGTAATTTGTTGTAGATTAGGTCATTTCTAGCCTTCCCAATAAAGTAGATGTATGCAATGATCCCGGATACCCGGGTGTTAGCAATAAGGTTGTGCTTGGGGAGGAGGGTGGACTGGGAGCCAAACCAAGTCCAAAGGTCATGGAAGTATGGGTAAGGAGAAGGTATTCTGATCCCTCTAGAGATGATTTCGAGGATCAGGCTCGAGAAGCTACAACCATTCCAAAGGTGGGTTTCGTTCTCAGGGAGAATACCGCAAAGCTTGCAGGTGTGGTCAATGATGATGTTCCACTTGAGGAGTTTACAAAGGGTGGGGAGGCAGGTGTGGCTATCAAAGCAAGCAATGAAACTACACTTTGGGATGTTGAGTTTACTCCAAATCAGGCCAAAGGAGTAGGGGACGGGATTAGGACTGAGAAGGTTGTAGATAGTAGTGGTGGAGAAGGTGCCGCTTGGTTGGAAGACGAGGCTAGGGTTTGAGTGGTTGATGCTTGAGGCGAAGAGAGAACCGCGGACTTTGAGCAAAGTGCGCCATGAGTGAGTGTGGTTAGGGCGAGGCTGGCAAGACCACATGGAGTCACGCTTTAGGATATTCTTCCCCACCTAATCACACTAGAGGTTCCTTGCATCGGAGGCGAGCTCAAAGACAATCTTGGCGAGGCAAGCTTTGTTCCAAGAGAGCAGTTCTTTGAAGGAAAGGCCGCCATCATCCAGATGGGAGCATATAACATGTTAGGCAACCAGGGAGCGAGAGCTAGAGGCAATGCCAGACCAGAGAATGGAGCGAAGGAGGGCCTGGATCTTGTGGAGAACGGTGGGAGGGATCAGGAAAATGGAGCACCAAAAGTGGTACATGGCCATGAGGATGGAGGAGATGACTTGCTTCCTGGCAGCATAGGAGAGGTTTATGGCGCTCCAAGAGTTATTTTTTTGTGATCTTTGAGATCAAAGGGAGGTAGTCATTGATGTTGAGTCTTTTGCAGCCAATGGATATATATGCCTAGGTAGAGAAAGGAGAGAGATCCCTCGAAGAAACCCATAGCATTGGTGATGAGGTTATAGTCATGAGGGCGAAGGCCACCAAGGAAAATGAAAGACTTGGAGAGATTAATATTGAGCCCCAAGTAGATCCGATCCCAAACCAGTCCAAGGTGGACTTCAAAGTGTTAATTGAGTGGAGGTCGTGCATCATGAAGTCATCAACAAAGAAAAGGTGAGTGAGGCGAGGAGAGGAGTACTTGGGGTGAGTATTGAAGTTTGGGTTGCTAGTGTTAATGGTGAGCATAGAGGAAAGGACCTCCATGGCGATGACGAAGAGTGGTGGAGAGAGGGGGCATCCTTGTTTGAGGCCTCTAGTCCCTTTAAAGTAGCCTCTAGGAGAACCGTTGAAGTTAATGGAGTAAGAGGCCGATGTAATGCATGCTTCGATGAGACCAATGAATAGCTCAGGGAAACTAATCCTCCAGAGACTGAAGATGATGAAGTTGTGGTTGACGGAATCAAAAGCCTTGGTGATGTCAACTTTGATTGCAGACCGAGGGGAGACATGCCTTTGATTTTATTTCTTAAAGATCTCATTACAAATCATGATGTTGTGCTTGATGGAGTGGCCTCTAACAAAAGCACCTTGGTAGCTACCAATGATGTTGGGGAGGATAGAGTTTATTCTGGAAGCAAGGAGCTTTGCAATGACTTTGTCGGTAGTGTTACAACAAGAGATTGGTCTATAGTCACCAGGGAGAAAAGGGTTATCCTTCTTAGCAATCAACGAAATGGAGGTATGGTTCATCTGATTGAGCATTTGTCCGGAGGAGAAGAAGTTGAGAATAGCTTTGGTGAAGTCGGGGCCAACAATGCTCCAAGAAGACTTGTAAAAGAAGGCATGAAACCGTTATGGCTAGGGGATTTGTTGTCGCCCATGTTGAAGAGAGGGCTCTTGATCTCCTAAGGGGAGAAGGCGATGTTAAGGGAGGTGATATCATCATTTGAGAGCGATGAGAGGGTAGTCAGGGAAGAGCTTTGTTAACATTAGGTGGGGTGGGTTTAGGATGGTTGAGAAATGGTTTATCAAGGCATTGGAGATCTCTTTAGGATCATGGGTGAAGGTGTTAGAGGGAATGTGATGACTCCGATAGAGTTGAAGGAGTGTCTAGATTTGATGCTTTTGAAGAAGTAGGCAGAGCATTGATCCCCATGCTTGAACCAGGAAGCTTTTGCAAGTTGAGACAGGGTCGATTTGAGGAGGTCAAGTTTAGAATTTAGGTTGAGAGTGGTGCTTCTATCCACATCAAGGAGGTGAGGGTCAAGAGGGTTCGATTGGAGAATGCTTTGAGTGGAGGAGAAGGAGGTCTTGAGCTCCTCAATAGGGGTGTGCAAGAGTTCGAGCTTTTGGTTAGGGAACTTCTTAAGGATGGGCTTGAGATACTTCAGTTTCGATACAAGGTTGAACACGTGGTTTCCTTGGGGAGGACGGTCCCAAGCAAGAGTGATAGATGGGAGGAATTTTTCATGCATGGCCCATGCATTGCAAAAGCGGAATTGGAGGAACTGTTTAGGGTTTGGCTTGTCCAGACAAAGCAAGGCAGGAGAGTGGTCAGAGATATAGGGGTTGTCGAAGAAGGTGGTAGAGTTGGTGAAGATAGAGCTACAAGGAGGATTAACAAGGATCTGATCAAGCTTGCATCGTGTTCTAGAATGAAGTTGTTCGTTATTCCATATGAACTTGCTGCCTAAGAAAGCATGATCGGAGAAGCAGTTTCTATTTAGACAATCCGCAATTTCGTGGGAGGTGAGGGTGATGGAGGGAGAGTCACTGGAGATCTTCTCATCAGGGGACAAAGTGATGTTAAAATCTCCAACAACAACCCATGGGGAGCTAGTGTTGAGGAGATTTAGGGTGGCAATCGAGTCCTAAAGACTGGCCCTTTCTTCAAGGAGGTTGTTTGCGTAAATAAAGGAGCATTCAAGCAAGGGGGAGGGATATGAGGAGTTGACATCCGGGGGAGTGGATATGATACAGTGAATAAGTTGATCATTAATTAGGGAAGGGGTATGGTAAAGGAAATTGGGGTTCCACCACACCCAAATGCGACAGTTACAAGCATAGGGGGAGTTTGAGAGATGCTTCCAACTTGGAGGAGACGAGATGATATATAGCTGATCTTGGACGCTTTGATTCTGGCTTACAGGATTGCAATAATGTCAATGTTATGACGTTTGACAATGTCAATAATAGCTCTTTGCTTATTTGGATGGTTTAACCCCCTAATATTTCATGCACAAAGGTTGAGATTCATTGGGAGGCCCTGGCGTGGTCAGGTCCATCCTTGATGACTGACGAGGAGAGATTGTTGGTGTCGGGATAGGAAAGACTAGAGGTTTGAGAGGGAATCTCGAGGGGGGGAGAGAGGTGTAGGATCACAAAAAGGAGAATATGAGGAGGTTGAACCAAGATCGAGAGATTCTGAGGGTATGGAGGGGGGTGGAGGAAGATTCACCGGAGGGGAAATCTCCTTAGAGGGGCAAGTAAGGGGGGGAGCCAAGGTTTATGAAGAGGCCTTGAGAGGAGGAGTAGAATCCAAAGGTAGGGAGGCAACATGGATGTGAAGAGAGGCGTTTGGTGTGAGTAAGAGTGACTTGAGATAGAATCTTTGAGGCAATGTAGGGACACGGGCACAACCCTTAGGTTTAGGAGGGCCATTAAGTCTACATTGGTGGCCGAAGATCATGTATTTGGGGCAATGAGCCAGCAACCAGTCATACGTGATTTTTTGAGAGATAAATTCACCATCAAGGCCATAGAATAGAACCTCTCTATGTAAGGGTTTAGAGGCTTTGACGTCCACTAAGATACGAGCGAACCTGAGCCTGTCCTGGTTTGCAAAGCATGAGTTTGTAACAATAGGAGTGCCAATGGCCGAGCCAATCTTGGCTAGCATGTGGGGAGACCAGAACCTATAGTCGAGGTTGTGTAGGGAGGCCCATACTGGGATATACAAGACTCTTGAATAGTCAAATTTCATACCGTGTGACCATCGCTTGAGAAGAGTTGTAGACGATCCATTAACAACCCAAGGACTACCTAGGAGAATCGAGTTTAAGTCATTCTCGGAGTCGAAGTGGAAGATGAAGAGGCCATGATCATTTCGGAGTATTTTTTGTTGTTTGATAGTGGTCCAAAAGAGGGCCGCAAAAGAGGAAAGCTTTTGGTAGGAGAGAGCGCTACCAATGGGGAACCCCACAAGGGACCTACTCCATTTACTATTGGTGTGTGCGATATCCTCGTTGGAGAAAGGAATAACACCCTTCTCGAGACTAGGAGTAAAAGAAAGGGGGACATGGTTCCAAGAGGTTGCTTTTGAGGCTATGTTAAGGTAGGAGATAGGAAGAGGCGGAGTTTCCTCAGGGTTAACAGCTTGAGGGGTGGCTCCAAAAACACCAAAGGGGAGGGGGTCAATTCCGACAACATGGGCCAGGGCAATTGTGGCATCAACCGAGGAAAGGGAGGAGAGAGCAGGGATCGGAGCAGGAGTTACAGTAGGGGGCGCGACTTGGGGGGGTAATTAGAGAATCGTTCATGCCATCAGGGGGGGGCAACATCGGTCAAGCCAGCAGGGGGACCTTGAGGATCGATCAAGCCAGTAGTGGGGGGGTGCTGGGGTGGGGGTGGAGCCAAGGTACTAAGTACTTTGGCCGGAGAAGGTAGAGCAGGGAAGGGCACCACCGAAGAGATAGGAATGAGGGGCAACATAGATTCTTTTGAGAGTATGAGGTTGTTTGATCTGATCAAGGCTTCCGGCATTGGGTCGAAAGGGCTAGTTTCCAGGGAAGGAAGTCGGGGTTTTGAAACTGTACAAGGGCTACAGAAGAGGTCAGAGATCTTCATCGAGAGTTTCTTTCTTCTTTTTTATCCTCCCATGGTGGAGGCAGGGCGGGGGAGGGGGGTGTTGGATGCACCACTGGCGGAAGTACGTAGGAGCGCACCGCCGGATGGGGAGGCGGAGGGGGATACAATATTATAACTAATTGTGGGGATTTAATTACAGTTAGAAATGCCAAGTGGGTTCGGAAGAACATCCTTAAAAGACACTCTATTTGGTCTGTCAAGTCTAGCTACAATCATAGCCACACATGGGGCATGATTTTGAAGATACATGACCAGATCCTCTGGGAATAGGGTTAGTTTCATTGACCCCATCTTCCGCCCCAATGGCTTCTTCTCAACGTTGAATGCTTACGAGTTCTTTAGGAGCTACTCCTTCCTCCTACTTCTACCATGCTCAGGCACATATGGCACGGAATCAACATCCCTAAATGTAGTTTTATCACTTGGATTGCTAGTCATCAAAGGGTTCCAACCCTCAACAAGCTCCACCACTTGAACTTGGTCACCGATGATACATGCAACTTTGTGGGAATCACCCGGAAAACGAGTCTCACCTTTGGAATAAGTGTAGCTACACTTAGCCTGGTACTTGACATCATATCTCGATGGTCCAAACTCCCGACTCCCGACCCCGTACCCTTACACTTAGCCTGACTCAAAAACCTCTAAACCCCGTAATCATGATCTCATTTCCAATATCTGTACCTCTTCGATCACTGCTTACATTTACTTCACCTCGAAGGCAAGAAACGATCTTATCTCCAACAACTCATTCACTTTTACTTTTGCTTGTGCCCACCATACCATTCAAGCCATCAATAACTTCACCGCCCATCATTGGAAGGATCGTTCTACCGACTCTCTAATGTGGGCAAATATGCTCGGAATCCACCTAATGTAGTCCTTCTATTACTTCTAGTGCATTGGTTTTGTATCTTGGTCAAAGTGACACCCATGATCTCAATATACCTAACCTTTAAAAAAAAAACTTGGAGTAAAATGAAAAAACACAAAAATTATTAATATATAGGGGGTATGTGCGTGGCTTAATTAAGTTCGTCATTTCTAAAGAGCACCTACAAGTCAACACATGATCCAAGTCTACTTACAAGCAATTGTCCACAAATCTGTGCTTCACAATTCAAACCCAGCTTATTGGCAAATCAGCAATCAAACTGCCCATTAATATTATATATACAGTTTCTAGTTCCAACTCTTTGCACTGTATATTCTGGATCGCAAAACAGCAGCCTCCAGGAACAAAGTAGAGTTTAATTCACAGCTGATCAATCAATCCCTCTCAAAAAGGTTCTTCCTTATTCTGAAAGTCTAGCTAACTGAATCTTCATGTGAGTTCTTATTCTGAAAGTTTTATGCAGAATCATGGAGAATGGCATGGATGAGAGACTCTTAGAATCTGAAGCTCATATTGAGAAAGGTCTCTTTAGAAGCATATGGGAAGAGAATAAACAGATATGGAGAACAGCATTTCCAGCGATATTATACCGTTTGTCGATGTTTGGTGTATTCGTGGTAACGCAATCGTTTGTCGGCCATATCAGCCAAGTAGAGCTCGCAGCTTATGCTCTCGTGCAGACAATCTTAGTTCGCTTCTCTAATGGTATCACCGTAAGTTCATCTTCTTTTTCACACGTCTAATATAATTCATTGGTCGGCCTGATAGAAAAACTCAAGATATTATGGATAACAGAGAGGTATGTCGAGTGCAACCGAAACTCTTTGTGGGCAAGCCTTTGGAGCAAAGCATTACCACATGATGGGAATCTACCTTCAACGCTCATGGATAGTCACCACAGTCACGGCAACCTTGACCCTTCCGTTGTTCGTCTTTGCAGCATCGATCTTTAAACTACTAGGGCAAGAGGATACCATTACAGACGCCGTAGAAAACATCTCGTTATGGTTCATAGGCGTTGTTTACGCCTTTGTCTTCAGTTCAACAACCGAAATGTACTTACAAGCACAAAGGAAAAACATGTTTATAGGACTCTTGTCCCCATTGACATTTGTTCTTCATGTGATTCTTTCATGGATCTTTGTATCTAAGCTGAGTTGGGGGGTCGCTGGTGCAATGGGTGCTATGGTTGTGTCCCGGTGGGTTTTCGTGGTTTTGATGATTATCTATGTCTTTGGTGGTTGGTGTCCGAATACATGGACCGGGTTCTCCATGGAAGCATTCCATGATCTCATTCCAGTTGTGAAGCTCTCAATTTCCTCGGGTGTAATGCTATGGTAAGCTAGTATTGATAGATAAGTAATAATAGTTTAATTTATGTTTAATCTTATCTTGGAGATATCATGTGATTCTCTTTATTATTCTACTGTATTATTCTATTGTAGATCATAATAATATTAATACACCATAATTTATTAGCTGGACTATGTTCTACTGTTTCAAAGATCATCTGGTTCAGTCTTCTTGGTGTATATTATTTAGTGATCAACTAATTCATCATTGGATTTCCTAATTGGAACAGTGTTCAGATATGGTACACCTCTATCCTAATCTTATTAGCGGGCTACACCAGCAATGCAACAGTCAACATAGCTGCATTTTCTATCAGGTAAAACTATAATTATTCCATTTGAATAGATTTCTGGATAAATTTTCTTTAGTATATATTGGTTTTGATTACTGTTTATATACCTTGAATGTCACACGCTTCATAGAGTATCACGGGCATTGATGTTAGGGTTTTTATATGAGCCATGATCATCTACTTTCTCAACAAATTAAATATAAATAGTTAAAATTTAGGCTTAATTGGTTCGGTCGGGATAAACTTGTTTATAAACGACACTAGTTTGAGTAAATCAAAACTAAACTTGTTCAGCTAAAATAATAATATGGAGATGCCAAGTTACTCGGGCTTCTACTCATTCACTTTTTAAATGAGACGAATACGAAGACATGTACTTTAAAGTCTGAATAAAATTTAAACACGACTCATTTATAAATAAGTAGAGATCGAGAGTTCCAAAGTTTTGATTTAGTAACTTGATATATAGTTTGTATCTTTTTCCAGCCTGAACATCAATACGTGGCAGTACATGTTCTCCCTTGGCTTCCTTGGTGCTACATGGTAAATTTAAACTTGCTTGAGAATCATCATTAATTCATTATGTGTTATCGAAGCTTCTAAACTTGAAGATCGATCTGTTCATGCAGCGTACGAGTTGCAAATGAATTAGGGAAAGGAAATGTCAAGGCAGCCAAGTTTGCAATGAAGCTAATCTTGTTCATTTCGGTTGCTTTCGGGTTATTCTTTTTCGCTCTTTGTCTCATCTTTGGCCGTGAAATCCCTTACCTTTTTACGAGCGACGACGAAGTTGCAGAAGTTGCAGCGAGTCTGTCGGTTCCTCTTGCCCTTACCATGTTGCTCAACAGCTTCCAAGCAGTTTTTTCAGGCAAGAAATGTTAAGGCGTGTGGAATATATTGTTCCACATCATATGATACTACTTGAATTTAATATATAAGTCCTAGGCTACTCCTCCTATTGTCAATTGATTTTTTGGATGGAACCCTGAAGGCTTGTATATAAGGTTCACTTATGTGCATCCTCTCCGCGTATTAGATCCGTCGGATTATAAAAGATAATTTAACAAGAAATGTCCGGTATTGATATGAATTTTGCATATTTCATGCTTATGATTGTAGGGGTTGCTATCGGAACCGGTTCGCAGGCAAAAGTTGCAGTTGTTAATATATGTTCTTACTACTTAATTGGTGTTCCCATCGGATGCCTTCTCGCTTACGTAGCCCATTACGGTATCATGGTAAGTGTACAACTTTGTATGTTGGAACATACAAATTTGTATATGCATAATTATAGTTAGATTTCAAATTTGTGATTATATATGTTTAAAATGCAGGGCATTTTTATTGGACTAGTCAGCGGTCAAGTAATACAAGTGCTTATTCTTGCTTATATGACATGGAGAATTGATTGGAGATTGGAGGTAATAATTCTATTCGTCGAAAATAATAAGTTCTCACTTTTAACGTGAGAATATTTTGATTCTGATGTATAAGGTCGATAGGCTACTTCTCTTTGACTAACATGCACATGCGCTTTTATGCACACGGTCCCATTCTACAGTATGACTAAAGTTATAGTGGAAATATATGGGAAATAGGCTCTTTGAGATAATTGTGAAAAATAGCATGAAGTTCTAATGTTGTAGATACTAGCCTCAACAATGTAAAGAAAAGTTAACTTTCATAGTCTCAAAGTGTGGTTGATTTTGTGCAGGTGGACAAGTCAAAAGAACGTCTGAACCGATTTTTATTGGACCGGAGTCAAGAACGCGACCATAGCTCTAACGTTTCTTAAGAAGCAGGAAGTTTTAACCTACAAGAAATAAAGTTTAGCTTACATGAATCATGTACCCTTGTTTTAAGGGGATTTGGATGTAATAACTGGAAATATTTTATGACATTAATTTTTAGTGTAATACTCGTAAATGGATTGATATAATAATGTGAGAGTTCCATCGGTAAATTTTATTTTAAAAAGAGTTTTAGATGTTTTAGTGTATTGTTTGTGTATAGATCACCCGGTTTGATCGGCTTTGCCGATCAACGTCCGGATCGGGTAGTAAATCGTGGTCTATTGTTGGGGCATACCCTCGCAATATAAGTTTTTTCATAAATGTTGCCAAGAGGATTCAAACTCGGTTTGTGTAAAGTTAGTACAATCACTTTGTGCTATTTTAGTTATTTTAGTATTTAGTTATGTGAATTAGGATTTTTAGTTAACAACATTTTGTTTTACCTCTTTGTTAATAATTGAAAATAAGTTAGATCTACTTTTTTCTCGTTTGTCAAGTTAGAGTCAAATCCCACTATGAGGTTTTTTCTTGTAGCATTCCATGTTTCCAAATCCAAGGTGTTACAACTTGATAATATCTGGGTCGATCCATCCTAGAAAATGGACGGGTTCAGACAAGGAGAGAAGCCTGGTTGGACGAAAAACCCGATCCGCCTACCTGGACGGACCAAATATGGTCAACCCCAAAAGTCGGTCGGGCCACAACTAGGTCCAAATTAATATGTAAAATAAAAATAAATTTATTGAATAAACCGGACTTCCTAACCGTCTTATATTATTCAACGTAAGTCATGCATGAACCAAGCCCCTATCTCGACAATGGTTCTCGATGATTCTTTTCAAGATTGGTCTATCCAATAGACCATCCCATCTTGTGGGAAAATGTTTACAATAATACATAATACTCAAGATCTCTAACGGTACCAACGAACACATTGTTTCTTTCTCTCTCAAATTATCACCTTCTTGTAGATACGGTATTTTTGTGCAAGTATAAATAGAATCTGTAACGGTACCAATGCATTTTTGTACCGCAAAAAGAGCAATGTACATGCCATCTCCATGCATTTGGGCCATTCTTTGCTCAACCGTTTCTAGGGAGTTTGCAAGTTTGATAACCGTTATTTTTGAAACTTCACGAGTGTCTTCCAGCGAGAAAATTTCCATCACCTTCTCTACTACCTTTTATCCTCGAATCCCTCACTAGAAACATATCGAATATATATTAGTCACCGCTTTCATGCTTATAGTGAAGATAATAAAGTGGCGGACTCTCTCGCTAATTTTACCTTCTCTCTTAATTTTGAGAGATATATATATCTTTTAGATGATCCTCCTCCTTCCTCTTTAACTCTTATATTAAACGATTATAAAAGGTTTTTTTTTTTTCCTCGAATGACTTGACTTGGCATAATTTTTTATTAGTGTGGAGGCCTATACTCTCCTCCTACTAAAAAGAAAATCAATAGAATGACAAGTATATAGAGCTTAACTTATTAGTTAAGAAGCTCAATTTGTTTTCTCTCAAAAAAAAATACATTTAGAAGTTGCTTAACGTACAATACTTGGCAGAACTTATTTAATAATCTAACCCACTAAGTAGTCATTTTCCCCTAAAAATATGGAGCATTAATTTTCCACCTACAAATTCCACCAAAAAAAAAAACAATATGCAATTCAAAGATAGCATTAATGTCAATTAAAAAATCCAGCGAACTTGTTTCAAATTTTCCTCAGTTTGGATAGCAGTTCGGAAACGGAATGGAAATAAATATAGGGTCCGTTTGTTTCCAACTCCGAAAACGGAAACGGAATGGAAACGAATTTGGTTCATATTCATATCATTATTCATTAAATTATATGGAATCATTCCTTGTAGTTTAAGGCAAAATGTACTTGATTCCCCACATTTTGTAACCCTATAGGGTATCAAAAGTAATCAAACTCTACTCCAATTACTTCAAATCACAAGGAATAATTCCAAAAACTTTCATGAATAAGGCTATACGTATGGTTGCATGTAAAATGTAACCCTATATGTTTACCTTATTCATGAATAATTTTTTGAATCATTCCTTGTGGTTACATGTAAAATGTAGTTGTTTTTCCCATTTTATTTCCCTATAGGGTGTCAACACTAATCAAATTTTACTACAATTACCCTAAACCACATGGAATGGATCCATAATATTCATGAATAATGACATATACATTAACTAAATTCGTTTACATTCCGTTTCCGTTTTCGGAATTGGAACCAAACGCACCTTTATCTATATTATAGAACTTTTCTACCAGCTCTTGCCTGTAACAATTTTCTTCAGAATACAGCTTCCAAGAACTCAGTATACAGATCGCAGCTGATACTCTAAGTACCTTTGTTTCTGTTTGCTTGGTTTAGTGAAACAAGTTCGTGGCGAACCACATAGAAGGCCCACTTTTAGAATCAGAAGCCCAAAATGGTAACGATCTCCTTGGAAGAATCTGGAAAGAGTATTAGCTCATATGGAATTCGTTCATTGGACATATCAACCAAGTAGAGCTTGCATCTTATGCACTTGCGCAGACAATTTTAGTTGCCTTTGTAAATGGTGTACTGGTAAGTGCGACCTCTTGTTTTGAACTTATGTACACGTATCCAACTTTGCTTTTAGTATACCATAAGTGACAGTGGGACTATTATACTAGAAATGTTGATAGGATTCTACTCGAAAAAATCTCGTTAACTTTTTAAACGAGTTGACGCATGTTAAAGATGTAGGGATGACCTTTTGATAACTCTTAGGATAAGTTGTAATACCGTTAGCGTGTGAAGAGTCGAGATATGAAATCTCTAAAAATGCCCTGGATTATGACATTTGAATGGTCTTCCGAATCCTAGGATAAAACCGCACTAGATCCAAGTTCTGTAATGACTTTGAAAATCTAACGAATCACTTTTGCGTTGCAATCTTGTTTTATGAAGAAAAAAACGGGAGGAGACGTTTTTATTGTGATTGAATGAGAGGACGAGACACCTTTATATAGGCGAGCTCAAAGATCTAGGAGATTTGCTTATTTAACATACACATTGATTCCAATATTGTAACTCTGGATCTACACATTGAATACGGATTTCGAATTTAAACCCGAAATCGTAACTCCAAATTTGCGTATTAAGGCATGTGATTGTGGGTAATGATTTTGATGTCCATTATGAGATTGGACCCCAATGATAGCCTTGAGTGGTCAGCCCAAATAGTGATGCGGGGTTGAGGTCGCAGTTCTCCGATCTAAATTGAAGTTCATGAAAGCTTTGACATAGGCAAATCATGGTGTAAATCTCGGGCGATATTTCTTAATGGTAATACGAGATTTATGAAAACTCAGAGAACGAGAACGTGAATGTTATGGATGATAATGGTAAGATTATAGAAGATGATAATTGAATGAATTTGATGAAAAATATAGAAAAAATAGAACCAATATATAACTTGCAAAGAACCTTGACCAATTGGATCAAAGCCCTCAACAAAGAGTTATCTTAACCTTTCTTCTTCAACTTTACACAAGCCTTCAAATTGAGACAAACACAATGAGGGACAAGTTTAACTAGTAGCACCAATCTTTAAGAAAATTAACACACACAAGGAAATGCTAGCCTATGGAGCTCTTAGGTCCGGAAAAACATCCTCAAAGGTCTCTCTGTCTGGAACATTGGGTACTGCTCTAATCATAGTCACACCTAGAGCATGCTCCTCAAGGTTCGTGACGAGATTCTCCACACGAGCCATGGTAATATGTCTCCCTTCACCCTCCCCAACGACTCTTTATCACCTGGTTAAATAGCCACCGGAAACTCCCAAGCCTCAACAAGCTTCTCCTTTGGAACTTGGTTCCCGATGATACTTGTAAGCTTTATGGCTCTCACTAGGAGACCGAATCTCACCTTTGAAACTCTGGTAGTTACACTTGCATTGTGCTCGACCTCATCTCTCACTGGACCGAGCTCCCACTCCCTTACCCTTACACAAATGACCTCTGCACTTGGCTTGACAAAGCTAAACCCCATAAGCATGATCTTATCTCCAACATCCGAACATCTTCGATCACTGCTTGCATTTACTTCACATGGAAGGTAAGGAATAACCTTATTTGCAACAACTGCTTCACACCTACTACTACTTGTGCCCATGAAACGATCCAAGTAACTAAGGGCGTCATCACCCACTGTTGGAAAGATCGTTCCTCCAATTCACTCATGTGGGCTAACTTACTCGGTATCCATCTTACGTAGTTCCTCTCCCTCTTGTGCTTCCGGATCTTGTTTCTCTCCCTGGTCTAGGAGACCCCCTATGTAAATCCCTTTTATCAATATACGTAACCTTTCAAAAACAAAAGAATTCTGACTTTTGTTTTTATTTTCTTTTGTTTTGTTTGCCTTTTTTTTAAAAATTTCTGGTATGAATTTTATACCAGAATTTCCGTACTGAAATTTTCAATCAGAATTTTCATATCAGAATTTTCATATCAGAATTTTCATATCAGAATTTTCATATAAGAACATACCAGAAGTTTCATTAATAGTACAATAAGCTTCAATTGAACATAGCAAAACTGAATAACAACAAATTATGAACAACAAATTCAAAAGGTTTATACTTACAGCTAAATTGACAAATTTTGGAATGCCCTAAAGCTATATAGCAAAGACGAGGAATTCATTTTGGTATTTATTCCTTCATATTTTACAGTGCAAACAAAGAAAAAATAATAATCATTTAATGAAGCAGATTTACAGCCATTTTGGACGGCATGTACAAGTAGATGAATCAGCCGCTTCATTTTGGTGAACCATTGTAACATTCTAAATTATGAAGGCGACATGTTTCCAGCAACCGTTCTAGGAACTCGTCTTGTTTGTCCGCCTGAAATTCTAGATTACATCACAAACTCCTCTACTGTGCATACAAGAATGTGAACTTCATTTCTCACCTCTATATGTCATTTCTATTACCAAATTGGTCTAAGTAACCAAGAACAAGGCTCACCACGCCTTTTTACAATTTTGGAAGACTTTGCAGTTGCACCCCCACCGACACATCAGTGGGCCCTGTATTATTGGGCCATCCTTTCATAAGGTAGGCCCATTAAAATAGGTCGGTCCAAATTCACCAGGCCCAAAGTCGTACACATAACCTGTGGAATGCAAGCTTCTCATCATTAGAAGGAAACCGGGTGAAGAAAACAGCAAATCAACAGGAGGATTCCAGTTGACCATTGAAGAATAAGCCAGATACACAGTGTCATACATCAGTATATAACTTAGCAGACAAACAAATTTTACTACTCTTCCAAGAACATTTTCCTTTTTCCTATGCAATTGTTCAGCCACTGCATTATGAAATTAGGCAAATCAGTTTGACAAAGTCTCAACTAGCCGCCAGTGATTATCAAAGCTGTCAACACATTTATCACAAACTCACTGCTTGCTGTACTTGAAAACCTTGAGAAAAAATCATTTGTGATTCCAACTATTCTGTCCTCTAATTCTAATGCAAGATTTATATTCTTGTTTTATGACCTATACACATATTGATCAAGTCTTCTCTCCACCGAATTTAGATTTCTTTAGTTGGGCGGATTTTCTAGTCCCTGAATTTTTAATCTACTTTTTCGACTTGAACACTCCCGAATCTGCTGGATCAGCTGCAGCACACCAGATATACAGGCCAAAACAACACACAATCTCAAAGGACAAACTATGGATTATAAATGCTTAACTACATTTTTTGCAATCAACAAAAACTCAAAGCAACTGATAAGTGACAAGTTTCTTGTTATTCACATCAAATGACAAATCTGAATATCTCACCAACAAAAACTTGAAGAACCCAATTCAAATCAGAAGCTAATTAGCAGATAAAGACACAGATCTTAATTTTTGAAGCAGACATATCATGGACATAATGGAAACTAAGACAAATTAAACCACTTCACTGTGTATTAAACTTACAAGTGGAGTGTAGACCCCCATTACAATGTACTGATAGAGCTTCTTCCCAACAAATGGAGCAAAAAACACAGAGACTAAGGCCATAAACACAGCAACTGCCACCACCTGAGAAACATAGAAAATTAATCGCAGAAAAAAAATCCCAACTGTAGAGAAATGGGCCCCATAATCTTTACTATTCTGCCAGCTTAGCACAATGAAGATTCTGACACCTCCCTATATTAATAAAACTCCGCTCCTTTCGGCTTTTTGCCGGCCCCCAAAATCTCGCTCTGAACTTCCATGGAAATGGCTGCCCCTTCTACAACCACCGCACACTAAGCTACAAACCCCTTTCCGCCTACAAAGATCCAAATCAACTGCCAACTAACTGTCAAAAATGCGAATCCTCATCGTCTTCCTCCTGCTCGTGGTCGCTTTCGCCGACGACATCAAATCCGACAAAGCCGCGCTATCCGCTCTCCGTTCGGCGCTTCGAGGCCGATCTCTGCAATGGAACGACACAACTACGATCTGCTTATGGCAAGGTATCCTCTGTCGTAACAACCGTGTTGAAGAAATCCATATGCCTGGCAGATCTCTATTTGGTCCTATCCCTAATGGAGTTATTGGTAACCTTACTGCGCTTACTTTCCTCAGTCTTCGTTTCAATGGCCTTACCGGAACTCTTCCTTCTGATTTCCCCTCTCTTAAGAAGTTACGGTACCTTTACCTTCAGGGTAACAGCTTTTCCGGCGACATTCCCAAGGTTTTGTTCTCCCTTCCTGGCCTCGTTCGTATCAATCTCGCTGGAAATAACTTCTCCGGCCAGATCTCGACTGATTTCAACAATTTTACTCAGCTTTCCACTTTGTTTCTAGAGGATAACCGGCTTACCGGCGAGATTCCGGATTTGAATATTCCTAGTCTTAAGCAGTTCAATGTGTCCAACAATTTGTTGAATGGAACGATTCCTGAGAAGTTGACTGTCTTCCCCGCTAGCTCGTTTGCAGGGAATTCGCTTTGCGGTTCCCCATTGCTATCTTGCTCCAATGGTAACGGAACCTCTGGATCTGGCGGTAAGAAGAGTAAGCTTTCTGACGGTGCGATTGCCGGAATTGTGATTGCCGCCGTGGTGATTGCTGTCGCGATTCTGCTTTGTCTGTTCTGTCTTTGCTGTAGGAAGAAGAGGGATGATAACAAGTCCAGGGAAGTTAATGCTGCCCCTATAAAGGATACGGATGTGGAAATGGCAACAGCAGCCGAGAAGTCTGCTATGGAGGACAATGTGGTGGCGACGGGATCGATGCCACCTCAAGCTTCTGCGGCGGCTGCTGCGGCTAGAGGACCAGGAATTAACAAGACATTGGTGTTCTTCGGGAATGCGCCTAGGGTTTACGATTTGGACGATCTATTGAGAGCGTCGGCAGAGGTTTTGGGGAAGGGGACGTATGGTACTACGTACAAGGCTGCATTGGATTCTGGTGTTGCGGTGGCCGTTAAGCGGTTGAAGGATGTAGTTGTTTCTGAGGAGGAGTTCAAGGCTAAGATGGAGGAGATTGGGAAGTTGGATAATGAAAATTTGGTTCCTCTTAGAGCTTACCATGCTAATGGCAATGAGAGGCTGCTGGTCTTTGATTACTTTCCACTAGGAAGTTTATCTGCTCTTTTACATGGTTAGTTTCTATCTCCTCTCCTCAATTTTTTTGGTTAGTTTCATTGATCGTATTATGATTGATGTTTGGATATAGCATGTAGAATGATGAAGATCCTTATTCCAATTGGATCAATTGCAGATTTAAGATATGATTTGATATGACATTTTACTCAAACTGCTCAGAATTCTGCTTCAACTTCATTAGGCTAGATCTGTCTAGAAATTCAATGATGAAATACTATTGTTTCAGCATAACAGAAAGTTCATTGATGAGTGAGAATGACAACCATGTAG
This sequence comes from Fagopyrum esculentum, assembly GCA_033239045.1. Lineage (NCBI taxonomy): Eukaryota > Viridiplantae > Streptophyta > Magnoliopsida > Caryophyllales > Polygonaceae > Fagopyrum > Fagopyrum esculentum. The sequence goes on from BSUD01000007.1 coordinate 13,360,705, forward strand.
AAATATTTTGCAAGCTTATGCAAAATTTGTGCAAGTATAGTTTGAGGACAATGTCTTTAGCAACAAGGTTTTGTATTTTTATGTTATGCTATGCTGTCAGATCAGATCTAGGTGGAAATTGCAGAGTTTTTATTTGCTTCTATAATTCTTACCGTTATTCTTGTCAATATCTTTGACAAATTTGAATTTCTTATATTTGTAACGTTCATATTTTCATGCTGGACGGAAGATTTGATAACATGCATACTTATCATTGTTCTAAAATAAGATGGTATGACCATGACTGTATGCTGCCGTCTCTCTCCATTCATATCCATGAAATTTGTTGTCTCTCTACAACCATGTGCCTGTAATTCAATTTGTGAACCCCACCATCAAACCCATTTCCTTCATTGAACATCTAGTTGTGTATCTCCATGGTTATTCTTCTCATAGTAAAAGACTATTATTAACCATTTTCTGTGATTTATGATCAATTGGTAAAATATTTGAAATTGAAATCATCTCCTATGCCTTTCACAGGCAACAAAGGAAGTGGAAGAACACCACTGAACTGGGAAACAAGGTCAATGATCGCCCTCGGAGCAGCTCGTGGAGTCCAATACATTCACTCACAAGGACCAACAATCTCCCACGGAAACATAAAATCATCCAATATTCTCCTATCCAACAGCTATGAAGCTCGTGTCTCCGACTTTGGGCTTGCCCAAGTAATAAGCCCTGCTGGTGCACCTAACCGAGTTGCTGGTTACCGTGCACCAGAGGTAACCGATCCTCACAAGATCTCACAAAAGGCTGATGTCTACAGCTTTGGCGTGTTCCTCCTAGAGCTACTCACAGCAAAGGCTCCGATAGTAAACGAGGAAGGCGTTGACCTTCCGAGGTGGGTTCAATCAGTGGTTCGAGAGGAATGGTCTTCTGAGGTGTTTGATGTTGAACTCCTTAGGTACCAGAATGTAGAAGAAGAGATGGTTCAGCTTTTACAGTTAGCCATTGACTGTACAGCTCAGTACCCGGATAACCGTCCAACCATGGTAGACGTAACTACCCGTGTCGAGCAGATCTGTCGCTCTTCCTCAGCTAAAGCACAGGAAGAAGATCTGGAAGAGGTACTGTAAATTGGGTAAGTGAAGCTACTGGTCAAGGTGAAACCTTTGCCCTTAACTTGAGAAAAATGAGCATGAGAAGAAACAAAAGCATTATTACATTATAGTGTTGCTTCTTTATTGATACTTTGCCATTTGTTTGTTCATTCTTGGAAGCAATTATTGCTTGCTTGGTTTTTTACTATTCTCTTGTACTATTTTTAAACTTTTTTGTTTTTTTTCTATTACTCTTGATTCATTTGACTGGCAGTAAAGTGTGTCTTAGGGAATTGTTGATTATGTAATCTCTATTTTGATTTGTGGATCATCTCTATCACTCTCTATATAGTTGGTTTGTTTTTAATGTCTTATTTTATGAAGCGATTATGTACAGATGATCTTAATGGATCCAAACAAGGCCTTAAGATGGTGGGGTTGAAAGAAGTACAAGTTGAGTGTATCCAGCTAGTGTAGGGTAGTGAAAGGCTGGATTAAGATTTGATAGTGGCCAATTAAATAAGAAAGTGCATAATGTTGATTGGTATCATGTGATTGTGCTTTAGGTCCACATGTTGTTGGCTTATGGTGAATAAACAACAAAAAATGTATTCACTATACTTTCCTTTCTTGCTCTAGATAGAAGATAGATGAGCAAGCTTATATCATGCTGACCTCAAATTTGACCCGAATCAGAAACTCGGATCGGACGGAATCGATCAAGATCAGAAAGACCGGATCGAACCGGAATATTTTTATTTAATTTTTTAGATTTAATTATATATATTTTTAAAAAGTCATATATTTTGTAAACATTTATATTTTTTTTTGATAAAAATAAGTATGTTTATTTTATTTTATTCTAGATTCCGGTCCAAATTTTTTAAAATTATGGTCCACCTGTCCGGGATCAGAAATTTCGGTTCAGTCCGGACCGGATGCATAATGAACATCATATACACCAAGTGACATAAATCAACTTGGTGGACTTATATTTCCAAGTCCCTTTGGGCCTGTAAGAGCTTCCATTGATTGGTATGATGTCCAAAAGAATCAATAATCAATTTAGAAATCACTAAAAGTCTAAAACATATTCATGAGCATATATGGTTAATCCAATCAATCCACGGTATCGCCACACTCCACTGCATAATCTAAAAGCTCATCCAGCTCCTGCTTGTCGATCTTCCCATCAACGTCGATGTCATTGTAATAGATAGCGCGATCAGCTCTATAGCCAGGCATAACTACCCCGAGCTTTCTGAAAGCGTCCTTGGGCTCTTCCTTGTTCAGGTGGCCATCTCCATTCAAATCGTGATGGTTGAAAATCTTCCTCAGCTGAGATCTTTCATCATCACATAGCTGCTTAGACAATCTCAAGAAAGTCTTATAAGGAATTCAAAGGTATGTAGGATCCTATCCCACACAGTTTCCCATTAGTCATCCTTGATCAGACTGTCGCCTTTGTGACTAAACTAACAAATATTCTCCAGCCATTCCCGTTGAAAAGGCTGTTCAAATTAGTGTTCTTCATCTGATGATAACATCTTGCATGTCCTGTCCAGAATATTTTAAGAATGTCAAACAAAGAGCATAAGCTAATTAAGGTATTCAAACACAATCCCCGCATTCAAGGGTTACAACAATCATATAAAATCAAGCCAAGAGATCCAAATAGTATATTACAAGAACAGGATTTCCTTATTTTAATTGAACCAAACTACAAACACTTAAGTTGTACCTTTCTGTAAAATCAAATGGAAACAAGTTTAGTTTTCTTCTGTTTGAATTTTTGTAATGTAGTTCAAGGTTGGTAAGACAACATTTTAAGTGAGCAAAGCTTTGCTATACAAATATTGATACAAATTGATCTTTACACAAGCAACAGCTTCTGCAATATCCTCGACAGTGACAACATGATAAGCTTCCAAGTCACTATCATCATCCTATGCAATATGATGATTTAGTTCACTTTTGTAAGTATAGATTCTAACAATCCAAATAGCCCCAAATTTTCAAACATGAAAAGGTAATTGGTGTACCACTGTTTTGATGACCAACAATCATAGCTACTGATTACTGTAGTTTTACTAATAATTCTAGATAAATTGATACAATGTTTAAATCTTTTGAGACCAGCAACTCAATACAATGTGAATTCAGCAATTAAGGACCCGAGACCGAAGCTCAGAAAGGATTCAAAGCATAGTAAAACAAATCTAAATGAACAAAAATATATAACAACTTACACGGAGAGAGCTGCATCTGATCCATTGATTGTCTCACCATTTTGTGACCCAAATAGGTTCTGGCTCTCCTTTTCGCTTTAGTCGAACAATCTTAAATCCGCTTAGACTTCAGGTCAGTATAGTTCACCCAAACACTTCTTCAATTAACCCATCCCTATGTCATGGACTCATTCCATTACATTCTACGACACTGAAAAACAAAAAAACAATTGGCAAAATTGAGAAGCAAACACAAGATTATAATCCATCACAGCTCAACAGCTCATCATACTTGAGTGTAGTATAATGTAAGTCAATAACCTCCAATTACACCCCAATTAAGAGCCAATTAATATTTTCATAAAACATCAAAGGTGTATGTATGAATGGCTGAATTTCGGTGTTCTTAGATGCTACTGTCCTTCACTTATTGTTCCAATATGGCTCAAATATTGCTTCATATTATAACTTCAAAAGATTCCCTTTTTCTTTCCAGTAGCAAAAATCATTCCTTATTTTCTTTCTAGTGACAAAAACCATTTGATGTTGACGCCTATATCATTCATCACCGTCAACCATATCAGTGACATCAAGAAGGCCCTTGCAGATCAGATCCAATCCCCTGAGAACACTTTCCCTAAGGCTATCTATGATAACTTTAAGAATGCTTTGTTGTAAGGTGATTCTAAATTTTTAGGATTATGATTTACAACTTTGTTTCTTCTGATCAAATAGTCTACAAAGAAAATTTTCGATCAAAACCTAACCAAACCCATAAATAGTAAAATAAATCAATTGAAACAAGGAGGAAGACGCTTCAACATGAAAAATTACAAAAGTGCACTTATGATCATTAGAAAACCAACAACAATCAGAAGAAACAAAGTTGTAATTCGATCAGGTACCAATTGAAATTCTATACATACTCCAAACTAACATCCATAAGATAAGTAGCAAAAAAGAATGGGAGAATAAACAGCGATACCCTTGAGCATGGAATTAACCGAGAGTGTCAACAACTGAATGTAATAATTAAGATTACAAATCAAGTAAAAAAATGATAAAAAGACAAAGAAAACAACTTCATATGGATTCCCAGAAGGAAAGCTACAAGATAACTAATCGAAAACCATGGTGTTGATAATAGATTGCTCATTGCTGGAAACCCACGGTGTTGGTAAGAAAACTAATCGAAAGTTGGCAATGAGTGCAATTTGAACACAAGAGACATATGCAAACCTCGAGAAATAATCTTCTTTGGCAAAAATCGCAAAGAATCGAAGATGACAACAAAACTGGACAACCGAAGAAGCGAGATGAAGAACGAAACCCTTAATATACATCGATGAGGACACGGATCCGACTGAAAGAATGAGAAGGAGACACGATGGGAAGAAGGAGGAGACACCCTTGCCGTTCCCATTCCACATTACGCCAGCTACAAGCGTTACTGTCAAAGAGGCGGCCCAATTCTGTACTCACAGCAGCTCTCCAGCGCAGTCAACGAGTGGGCCTTATCATCAACCAGTAACGCGCTTAAAGAGCAGCTTGAAGATCCATCGGGCCGTCGCTGCTGTGTTTCAGCCCAGTACTATTTATGTTATACAGTTTTCTTAGATTATTTTATATTATTAAATATTAAATATTGTATCTTCTACTTTTTAGTTTTCTTAATTCGTATTTTTTACTCTAACGACAATTACTGAGAACTGGTGGAATAATAAATTGTAGATCTATTATTATGTGATCATACGATTTTATACCAAAAGAAAGATCGACACACGAAATTGATTACGCAGTTCGGGTGTTAAAACCCTACGTCTGCGGAACCTCAAGAAGGGAGGTCCGATCCCATTTTTCACTAGGCATTCAAGGCGATTACAATATAGGTTTGATTACAAAGGTGCATGCAAGATCAACAAGTAAAAGCCCTATATCTAGAAACAAGTCAGAACAAAGGAGATACAAAGAACAAGGTTCAGAAATAGCCTCTGTGTGGCTACGCAAAGCTTTCTGTTCAAGCTTTACAATCTTCAACGGGAAGATCTTCTTCTGGAGAGGAGCAGGTGAGGATGAGCGTCTCGAACCCTAGCGAACCACCTCCAATCTCTTCTTCGATCGCTCTCCCTCTCTTTCTCTCAGAGGAGCTCTCTTTCTCTCTTTTCTCTCAGCGGCAAGGGTTGCAGAACTTGCTTAGGGTTTAGAGAAGATGAGGGCCGCTTATATACCTCCTCTTCATAACCCAAACACACCGTTTCATTTAGGCGGTACCTAACCGAGCCAAAACGTCTGAAGATAGCACATCACACCTGTGAACCCGGTCCAATGATATAACACAAGTTGTTGCCCAGCAGACACCATCTCATGCCACGAAGCCACAACATCATATAAGAGATAAGTATACAACACATGCCACAGCTTCCTAATGAGTCCAAGCCACTAGGGTCCAATGAACCGGCAACGGGTACTACATTAGTCAGCTACAACACGCGTCAATATCCTCATCCTAACTAAGCTATATAGATCTAGGAAATATTACAAGTCAATATCATTGCATGCACTTATGTAATCTATCCTATACAAACATGAATCACAAAGTTTACAATTGCCCTCTTGATTCATGTTAACACATCGTCTTGATCACCGGTAGTGAATTAGGGAGGCACTCCTGTCCGTCATCAGTTCAATGCTAATTATCTTTAGGGAACATCCCATAAGTGAAGCGAATTCCTGCAAAAGATAAATTTGTCAGCAGGGACAATTTTAGTACCAAAATCAGCAGGGTTTACATCTCCTCTAATTTTCTTAACTTCAAAATGCTTCTTTTCTATCTCATCCCTAACAAAATGATATCTAACATCAATATGTTTAGACCTTTCATGATATACAGGATCTTTACAGAGATACAGAGCACTTTGGCTATCAATATTCAAAACAGGAATACAAGTTTTATGTTGTATTTCAGTGATTAATCCCTTTAACCAAATGGTCTCTTTTGATGCTTCAACAGCAGCTATGTACTCAGCTTCAGTTGATGATAATGCTACAATAGATTGTTGTTGTGATTTCCATGAAACACATTTATTAGTCCAAGTGTAGTAGTAGGCAGTGGTAGATTTTCTAGTGTCTTTATTACTAGCATAATCCGAATCTACATACCCTACAACATCATGATTCACAGAATGTTCAGCAAAACACAAACTCAGCTTTTTAGTTCCAACTAAATATCTTAAGCAATATTTCATAGCAGTCCAGTGTTCTAATCCAGGGTTAGACATGAACCTACTTAGAACACTTATAGCAAAAGAAAGGTCAGGTCTAGTGCACAACATAGCATACATCACAGAGCCAACATCCACATCATAAGGTATATTAGACATCTTTTTCAGCTCACTAGGGGAATCAGGACAGTGTTTCTTGGTCAGATATAAGTGCCCTCCTAAGGGCATAGGTGTAGGTTTAGAATTTATCATATTAAACCTATCAAGAACTTTCTGTATATAGTCAAGTTGAGAAAGCCACATTTTCTTTTTAACCCTATTTCTTATGATCTGTATTCCAAGTATTTTCTGTGCTGCACCAAGATCTTTCATGTCAAAATGCATTTTAAGGTCTCTTTTCACATTACTAATGATGACTTTAGATTTACACATAATCAGAATGTCATCCACATATAAGAGAATATAAAGAGCATTAGGAGTATAAAGATTTTTAAAGTACAAACAGTAATCATATTTGCTTCTCATAAAGCCCAGATTCTTCATACAAATGTCCAACTTAATGTTCCATTGTCTAAGTGATTGTTTTAAACCATACAGAGATTTCTTAAGCAAACAAACATGCTCAGGTTTATTATTATTAACAAATCCTTTAGGTTGACTCATGTAAATGGTTTCATTCAGATCACCATGCAAGAAAGCATTTTTAACATCCATTTGTTCAATGTCCCAGTCATACACAGTAGCCATAGCAAGCAATAATCTCAAGGTTTTATACTTAACTACAGGAGCAAAAATGTCTATATAGTCTATACCCTCTTGTTGGGTAAAGCCTTTGGCAACCAGCCTGGCTTTGTACCTAGGAGGATCACTAGGTTTTATACCTTCTTTTAGTTTGTACAACCACTTACATTGAACTAGTTTTACATTTTCTGGCCTAGGTATCAGGTTCCAAGTGTTATTAGAATTCATGGATTCAATCTCATCATTCATAGCTTGGTTCCAGTGTTTGGCATTAGGACATTTAATATCTTGTTCATATGTGTCAGGGGTGTAGAAATTATCTATCACATCAGCTGTCAAGAAAGCATAATCAACTATATTTACCTCATCAGTTAACATGATATACTCAACATTATTAGCATATTTTTATTAGGAATTTTTATTCTTGGTACCCTGTCCCTGGTTAGTTGGTAGTGACCATGAAAATCCGAACAACTCAGGTCTTCATGTCCGTCACTTGACTAGAGTTGGTTTGAAATTCCCTCCTCACTATCTGCACTGTGAGCATTGTTACCCGAGTCGTCCGAATCTCCATGGTCACAACCATAACCAGATTCAGGATTTGTGAGGTTTTTATTAGAAGTTTCAACATTTTCTTCATTATTTTCCTCCCCTATTTGTTGAGTATTATCATCATTATTGTGTTCATCCTCATTAGTGTCTAATTGAGGGGTGTTAGGATTACCGGAGCTTTCAGTTTGATAATGTCCTATATCAAACTCTTCTTCATCATTTTGATTTATGTGAGGTTGTTCATTATGATCATAGAAGGTTCTGGATGTGCTAGAAATATCTATACCATCATTCTGCTCAGGACTATGAGTTACAACATTCTCAGTTTTAGCTTTAAAGTAGAATTCTTCTTCATTAAAGGTTACACTTCTAGAGGTGATGACTTTATAGCCATGGGGTTGTATTAGAAGGAGTTTGTACCCCTTAACACCTTCTGGATATCCTAGCATCATAGTTTTTAGGGCTCTAGGATTTAGTTTTCCTTGGGAAATCTGGGAGTAGGCAGTACAACCAAAAGGTTTTAGGTGACTTAAGTTTGGTTTCTTACCAGTCCACATTTCCTGAAGGGTTTTAAAGTCAATAACTGAGGAAGGGGATCTATTTATGAGGTAGGTAGCAGTCACTATGGCTTCCCCCCACATAGAGTGTTTCATCCCTGAACTAATGAGCATACACCTAGTTTTTTCAAGAAGTGTTTTGTTCATTCTTTCTGCTGTCCCATTTTGTTGTGGAGTTCCAGGTACAGTTAGATGTCTTTTAATTCCTTGGTCTTTATAGTAGTTATTAAACTCAGAGTTGCAAAATTCCAGTCCATTATCTGTTCTAAGGCATTTTAAAGTATGACCAGTTTGGTTTTCTATAGCTTGTTTCCATTCTTTAAAATACTCAAAAACTTCATTTTTGTTTTTAAGGAGATAAGTCTAAACTTTCCTAGAATACTGATCTATGAAAGAGATAAAATATCTCTTTCCTCCTATGGTGTCAACCTGTGTAGGTCCCCATAGGTCAGAGTGAACATATTCTAAAGGTTTTTGAGCTTTATAAAAAAAATTATTATAGTTGTGTTTATTCTTTTTACCTAAGATGCAATTTTCACAGAGAACAATATCTACAGGTTCTTTATCTAACATGCCTTGTTTGTATAGATTTTTAAGGCCAGTATTTCCAATATGTCAAAGTCTATTGTGCCAGATTTTAGTGTGACTTAAGGTCTTTTTAGTATTAGTAGTGGTAAGGATCAAATTAGGTGCAGTGATAACATGGTATAATCCACCCTTTTTGATGCTTTTTATAAGAGTTGTTCCATTTCTTATTACTTCCCTTATCTCATTACTCGTATTAATTTTACAGTTTAATTCATCTAAAGCAGATTCACTCATTAAATTTCTCCTAAGTTGTGGAACCCATCTAACATTCTGAAGAACTCTAATTTTTCCATCAAACATCCATATAGGTACATTTCCTACCCCTCTAATACTCAGGGCAGTGTTATCTCCTAACATAACTTCTACACCATCAAATTCATGCAGAGAGCTAAACAAGGATTCATCAAATGAAGCATGCATGGTACAACCAGAATCCAAGATCCACACATTAGAATTTAAGGAATCATGCTCAGAGCACATAAGCAGTTCACAAGGATATTCAATTTGAACTTTTTCAAACAAAGACACTTTTCCATCAGAGTTTTTATTATTCTTAGCATCATCTCTCTTTTTCTTCCTACATTCATTTGCATAATGTCCAGGTTTCTCACAATAATAACATTTCTTGTTATTTTTATCAAAGTCAGAAGGTCCAGATTTATCTTTTTCATATTTTTCTTTCTTCTTGTTTTTAAAGTTTTTAGAGTTTCCTTTGGCCATAAACTTCAGGTTTCACATCTGATTTCTTTTCAGTTTTACTCTTAAAGATTTTTAAAGTGTCATTCTTTTCTGTTATAACCTCTATTATCTTTTCTTGAGTAATATTATCAGAGCTATACTGAATAACATCTCTTAAAGTATCAAACTGAGAAGGCAAAGACCCTAATAACAAGACAACAAGGTGGATTTCTTTTATTTCATCATCACATCTAGCCAAGTCTTGATTCATTCTTAAGAATCTATCTAGATTTTCATTAAGTGTCAGATTAGTGTCCATTTTAAAGGTGAAGAGTCTATGCAGTAAAGAGATTCTAGAAGGCAAATATTTTTTCAAGTACAACTTTTCTAAGGCATCCCAAAGAGTCTTAGCAGAAGTGTAACTTACAACCTGACGAGCCACGTCGTCAGTTAACCTAATCATGATCTCAGCATGGGCCTGCTCACTCATCTCCTTTTTCTTTTCTTCGGACGTCATGGCTAGGTAGTCTCTTGTGATGGCTTTGAGGCATTTCTCTTTGGTGAGAATAACCCTCATCTTCACCTGCCACATGGTGAAGTCACCACTCCCATCGAATGGCTTCATCCTTACTGTGGAGTCTGTTATGTTTTACCCCTGTAAAAAACCACAAACAAAACAAGTTAGTAATCTGTACAGAGGGGAAAAATAAAAGACAAACAGATCTCTCACACAAGGGAAAAACAGAATACGCTAGTTAGGGGAACCAATGAACAAAAGCGTGTAGAACCAGATCTTTCACCACAAGAAAATCAATACAGCGGAAGACAAGATCAGATACACATAACAAGTAATCATGAATATATTTTTCACAGAAAAAGAATATAACAGATGCTCTGATACCAATCTATAGATTTATTATTATGTGATCATACGATTTTATACCAAAAGAAAGATCGACACACGAAATTGATTACGCAGTTCGGGTGTTAAAACCCTACGTCTGCGGAACCTCAAGAGGGGAGGTCCGATCCTATTTTTCACTAGGCATTCAAGGCGATTACAATATAGGTTTGATTACAAAGGTGCATGAAAGATCAACAAGTAAAAGCCCTATATCTAGAAACAAGTCAGAACAAAGGAGATACAAAGAACAAGGTTCAGAAATAGCCCCTGTGTGGCTACACAAAGCTTTCTGTTCAAGCTTTGCAATCTTCAACGGGAAGATCTTCTTCTGGAGAGGAGCAGGTGAGGATGAGCGTCTCGAACCCTAGCGAACCACCTCCAATCTCTTCTTCGATTGCTCTCTCTCTCTTTCTCTCAAAGGAGCTTCTTTCTCTCTTTTCTCTCAGCAGCAAGGGCTGCAGAACTTGCTTAGGGTTTAGAGAAGATGAGGGCCGCTTATATACCTCCTCTTCATAACCCAAACGCACCGTTTCATTTAGGCGGTATCGAACCGAGCCAAAACGTCTGAAGATAGCACATCACACCTGTGAACCCGGTCCAATGATATAACACAAGTTGTTTCCCAGCAGACACCATCTCATGCCACGAAGCCACAACACCATATAAGAGATAAGTATACAACACATGCCACAGCTTCCTAATGAGTCCAAGCCACCAGGGTCCAATGAACCGGCAACGGGTACTACATTAGTCAGCTACAACACACGTCAATATCCTCATCCTAACTAAGCTAGATCTAGGAAATATTACAAGTCAATATCATTGCATGCACTTATGTAATCTATCCTATACAAATATGAATCACAAAGTTTACATAAATTAAAGGTATCAGAGAGCAAATAATTTACGTTTAAAAGGCACCCTTAGAGCAATGGTAGCTCATACCCAGTTTAGGTTCCTTTACTAAATATTTTTAAAATTTTTTTTGTTAGAATTAAAGATATATTTCAAATTTAGTTTCTTCGTAAACTACTTTCTACTCATCACCTTAATTCTCTCCCCAAATTTAACACCTAAAGCACCACATCCTAACCACCGCTCCCACTGGATAAAACATTAGACATACATGCCTAATTTGGATTCTCTTAAAGAAGCGAAGATCAAATATGTAGTCGAATATGATCATCTCAATCTCCTGGGAACAACTCTAAAGTTCTTAAAGTACCTTTATAATACAAAGATATGATTGTCCCCTCAATTTCGATCTGTTTTAGATTTGATCATTTAGATGATCCTCCTCCATTCTCTTTAACTCTTGTTTTAGACGAATGTAAAAGGATTTTTTTTCCCTCGAATGACTTGACTAGACGTGATTGTAGTTTCTTTTTATCATATAAGTTCTTATTAGTGTGGAGGTCCATACTCTCCACTTACCAAAAAAAATCAATAGAATAACAAGTAGTTAGAACTTAACTTATTAGGTAAGAAACTCAATTTGTTTTCTCTTGGAAAAAAAATACATATATGAGTTGCTTCACATACAATACTTGGCCTCACATTTTAATAACCTATTTAATAAGCTAACCCATTAAGGGTATGTTTGGTAGGAGATGGAGGTTATTTTGAAGATTAATCTAGAAGAAATTTATAAGGGGTTAAATTTTATATGTGATTTATTAGGGATTATTTAATATAAGATAATCTACATGAAGTTGTTTGGTTGAAGATCTTTTAATAGGTTTAATTGATATTGGTAATATAAGGTTATTTTTTTGCCATTTTTAATCCCAATTAATCCCTTCTATAATTTTTTTTTCATAATTTCCATCTTCATCCAAACACTTGCACAAATTTAATCTCCTAAATTTAATCTTCAACCAAACACACCCTAAGTCGTGAAAATAAATGGAGCATTAATTTTCCACCTACAAGTCAATTAACAACAGTCTACTTTCATGCAGATCAATTCACAATCTGCAATTCAATCCCACCATTAATAAAAACAATCTGCAATTCAAATTCCACCAAAAAAAAAATACAAGATGCAATTCAAAGATAAATTTAATGTCAATTAAACATCCAACGAACTTACTCAGAACTTTTCTTACCAGCTGTTGTCTGAAATAATTTCCCTTATTTTCAGGGAGCTGCATCTTCCAGTCACATTCAGTATACAAATCCCAATTATCGGTACGTACTTCCTCATCCTTTTTAGAAAAGCAATCAAGAAAAGTCATTTCTGCTATATTTCTTCGATTCTAAAACAGGTTCATGGAGAACGACATAGAAGACCCACTTTTGGAATCACAAGCTCAAAATGGTAGCCATCTCCGTAGAAGAATATGGGAAGAGTATAAGCTCATATGGAGAACTGCATTTCCTGCAATCCTATTTCTTTTGTCAATGCAAGGAGTATTGGTCATAACGCAATCATTTATTGGACATATCAACCAAGTAGAGCTTGCAGCTTATGCACTTGCGCAGACAATTCTAGTTCGCTTTGCAAACGGTGTACTGGTAAGTTTAATTCGCCCTTCTGTTTTGGTGTTAATCTGTAATTGAGGGAGAAAGAGTAATATAAATTAGGAAATTATATTTTGAAATTTTATAAATGTAAATTTCAACCCTCGATTCTAATCGAGGACTACTATCCGTCCAACTTCATAATGAAGTTGCTACTCAACTTCATTGGATCTGGATCCAAGTAACGGTTAAGCTATTATACGAGAAGTATTGTTCGGATTCGGCTAAAAAAAGATCATTTATTTTTGTAAACGAGTTGAACAAGAACGCATTTTAAAGATAGGTTAAAATTTAGGCTTGACTTAGACTCGTTTTTAGACAAGCTAGTTTGAGTTTGAGCACGTCAAAGATATGCTCGTGAGCGATCCTAAGTAACAATAGGGATGGAAACATGTCGGTTGAAGGGTGGGCAAACTATATATTCACCACACATCTAGTCCAGCTAGTTAGGATCCCACATCCCTAGCATTTCACCGGTTATTTGTCCACCTATCGGATGTTTGGGTGGTTCATAGGAAATATAATTTGAGGTTTTAATAGCTAACTTTTAAAAATGTAAAATAGATTTTTATTTATAATAGCAAGCAGTTACTAATTCATATAATAATATCAAACATTACAATCCAACATCTAGTTGTAATCTAATTAATACAAATATTCAGAAAAACAATAATTTTAAACTTAAAACAAGTCAACATTGATTGGTGTTATTGTTTGCATGATGTCCGATTTACAACCTACATAGCTCAACGCGGAAGGAATGCGTTAAAACATAAACACAAGCCGACTGCGTCGAATAAAAACTTTAACGTACATCGATTACGCTGAAACTTCAGCACAACTACTCAAAGCTACAATGTTAAAGAGTTTTCCTAGACTCTTCAAAACATTACTTATATACAAACAACATTAATTTATTTGTGGTTTGGACATTAAACTATATCTTTTGGGTACGGCGAAGCTATATGTAAACATATACAAAAGATCATGCAGCTACTTGTGGGGATTTGATTACAGTTAGGAATGTCGAGTGCAACTGAAACACTTTGTGGGCAAGCCTTTGGAGCAAAGCAATACCACATGATGGGAATCTACCTTCAACGCTCATGGATCATCAACATAGTCACAACAACCATGATGCTCCCGTTCTTCGTCTTTGCAACACAAATTTTCAAACTACTCGGAGAAGAAGACACAATTGTAGACGCCATAGGAAACATCTCATTATGGTTCATAGGAGTTCTTTATGCGATCGCCTTCAGCTTGTCAGCCGAAGTGTTCTTGCAAGCTCAACGAAAAAACATGTTCATAGGGCTTGTATCCCCGATCATGTTCGTGTTTCATGTGCTCCTTTCGTGGATCTTTGTATCTAAGTTGAGTTGGGGGGTCTCTGGTGCAATGAGTGTTTTGGTTGTTTCGCGATGGCTGTTTAATCTTCTTATGATGATTTATCTCTTCGGAGGTTGGTGTCCGAATACATGGACCGGATTCTCCAAGGAAGCGTTTTGTGATCTCATCCCACTTGTGAAGCTTTCGATTTCCTCGGGTATAATGCTATGGTGCGTTTTCTGCAAAATTTAGCTCGACATTTAACCAGCAGGTTTTCTTCTATTAATCGTTTTCTTCATTTATCACTGACTTTCCTTATTGGAGCAGTGTGCAATTATGGTACACGTCTGTGCTAGTGTTATTAGCAGGATACACCAGCAATGCAACGGTTAATATATCTGCATTTTCTATCAGGTAATTATTGGCTCTTTATTTTCAACTATCCTACTTAAACTAATCGTTTTGAATATGATAGAGGACTGTGCATTTGATTTAATAAACTGATTATTTGTGTTTTTCAGTATGAACATCAATATATGGCAGATCATGTTCTGCCTTGGCTTTTGGATTGCTGCATGGTACGTATAATCTAAATCTGTTTCATAAACAAATTAGGCTTTAGATAAGCTCAAGATAAATTTTGATAGTGTTAAGCCAACTTAGTCGTAATTGTTCTCGATCTAAAGATGTCTATGTCACATTTATCGTTATCCCACATCTAAAGCTGGGAGTATAGAATGTTTGTGGGCGAATAACATTTGGTCTAAGACGCATATGTGCTCATATGTGTATGACTCATGGGTTCGTATGCACACGGTCCAGGTCTAAGTATGCTACCCTGTTGACTTTAACATCACATCAAATACACACAAATAAATCTACTAGATATGTAAGAGTTCGTTTGGTATGATTCTCATGAATTCGATAATCAATTTAGGAATCACTAAAGCATATTCTCGTGATTGATAGCTCGGAATGAGCAATTTCTCTATTTTTCATACCCTTATCTAAATTCTTCCATGATTATGGTCATTCCCAATTATCATTCCAAATACAATGAGCTCTAAGTTAATGTATTTTCAACCAAATTTTTTTAGTTATAATCTTAATCAAACACCTTATTTAGGAATCGGATTAGATCATTATGATTCCTACACGCGTACCAAATGAGCTCTAAGTCCAACGGTTCAATCTTACAATCTATTGGTAATAGCATCAACCTATCTTATAAACTTTGTAGCCTTCTATTCCAATGTGGAATACTTATATTGCTAGATCTATGTTATGTTTATAAATAATTGATTCATTGGCTTGTGTTTGTGTAACTTTGTAAAGTTTGACATCAATGCAGTGTAAGAGTCGCAAATGAAATAGGAAAAGGCAACCCTAAGGCAGCCAAATTTGCAATGAAGCTAACACTAACCACTTCATTGTCTTTCGGCTTACTATTTTGCATCCTATGTCTCGTATTCGGACGAGAAATTCCGTATCTTTTTACGAGCGATGAAGAAGTTGCGGAAGTAGCAGCGAATCTCTCGGTTCCGCTTGCCATTAGCATGTTGCTTAATAGCGTCCAGTCAGTCTTATCAGGCAAGAAAGCCTTCATTAGATCAAACTAAGACTAGGGTTAGGTTGGTTAGCTACAAAAGTTATTGTTATTGATTTGAATTGCGTATATTTTTACAGGGATTGCAGTTGGAACTGGTTCACAAGCAAAAGTTGCAGTTATTAATATCGTCTCTTATTACGCTGTTGGAATTCCCATTGGATGCATTCTTGGTTATGTGGCCCATTACAACATCACAGTAAGTGCAGATATTGATAGTTAAAATAGAATACAAATTATATCTTACTTAATTAGATGTATCGGAGACCAAATAATCTATGTTCGAAAGGCATAGTTATACACTTATATTTGTGGTTGATAAGTTTATATGCTAAAAATTGCAGGGAATATTTATGGGAATGATTAGCGGCCAAATATTACAGATCATTGTTCTTGCTTATATGACATGGAGAATTGATTGGTCAGCTGAGGTAATACTTCAAAACTATAATCATGAAATTTGATTCTTTAATATTAATGTAGTTAATTGATTTATTTCAATGATTATCGGTTATGTGTAGGTTGACAAGTCAAAAGGTCGTCTCGACCGATTTTTGTTGGATCGTAATCAAGGAAGCAACCAAAGTTTAAATGATTCTTAAAAGTTATTTTTATTTGTATAATACACATGTCATTGTCACATTAACTCATATCGAATTTTATCACATGACATCACCACATTAATTTACCTAGAATTTCATCACATGTCACTACAACATTAACACACATTGGATTTTTGTCACATGTCTTATTTGTATGAAGTCAAAAAAAAATTGAAGACGGAAAGAAGTTAGGAAAGAACTAAATTCTAGAAGTAGTTCATCTTAAAGCATCATTTCGAATGAAAACACGAAGTTCGGGATTGTAGAAAAGGGTGTGTTGGGGTTCGACATTCCCATATGAGTCAATTGTTTCAGCAACACAATTAATTTCTCTAAACACATGCCTGACAGGGACTTCCTCAAAGAAGCAAAGATTTAGTTTGGAGTCCGATATGATCATCTCGATCTCCCATAGGGAGCACCAAATTCCTTGAAGTGTCTTGATAACACATAAGTTACCGCCCTCAATTTTCACCTTTATGATCTTTGATCTGATTGCTTCTTTTAGTCCGCTTTTAGTGCGTACGCTTATGCTATAATCACCGAGTTAAAGCAATTTTTCCTAACGTCTAGGCTAATAATATCACCATAATGATTTTATATAGCAAACCAATAGAGGTTTCCCTAGTCGAGCTTTGAACCATCAAAGTAAAGTTTATGGAATCCTAGTTTTGGTTTATCCCATTTGATGTTATTTTGTTTTCATGTGGTAGGTGTGTTGTTTTTTAGAACAACCATAGTGTGGGTTTTCCATTTAAGAAATTAATTTTTGATGAAATTAAGGATATTATGGTCAATCCAATTGCCTCATTATTAAAAAATAGTTTTGTTTGTAAAGTACCAGATGCTCCACCATATGGTGACAAGTCGTGTGAAGTTGGTTCTCCTGATTATTATTTTTATTTTCAGTAGGATTTCGTGTGCTTATTTGTTTCCGTTTTATTGAATTAAGATTTGTTATTATAAACTGGTCGATTTTTTCAATCACATTATCTATATGGACAGTTGATAAAGAGGTGTATCAAGTATTCTAGTTAGTGGTTACAAAATTCGGAATGTTTGGTAACCGCCATTCTTTTTTCATCAAATTTTGCTTTTGTGGGGATATCGTTTGTTAATAGTTTCCATAGAAAGTTTTTAATATATGGTTGAGTATCCAATTTCCAAATCCACTCGCATGAATATTCAAGAAGCCAACTAGCCTCCTTTTCAAGTAGTTCCGAAACTGATTTTGTAGAGAACCAACCACTCTTAATAGTTCTCCAATATAGTCTGTCTATTTTTATTTGTTGGGATAATAGAGCTCTAATTCTTTTTCTGTTTTCGGGGTAATGATATTTTGTAATTCATTTTCAATTCTTGTGATATATCTCATTCATTTTTTTTTTATGAAGTGGCTAACTTTAGTATGGGTGGTGATTAAATTGGTATCTTGTACCATTTAATGAGATGAGTCGTTGTGATCCAATTATCCTGCCAGAAATTAATGGTTTTGCCATCACCCACTGCCAAATAATTCCGTTTTTAAATTCAAGTTTGCGTTTTAATAGGTTTTTCCATTGCCAATACGTTGGGCCTTTTGAGTGATATTGTAGTATGTTGGTATTTTTTAAATATGTTTCATTAACAATTTTGACCCAAATATTGTTCGGTCTAGCCAGTAATTTTGCATAGAAGTTTCATTTGCATGGCTTTATTTATGATAATGGATTTCCGTAGCGTGAGCCTTCCATGTTTTTTGGTTTACAAATAGAATCTCAATTGATCATTGGTCTATGGTTTTCGTCTTTATTCCAAAAGAAATATTTTTTACATTTTGTCAAGACCATTCAAATTATGCATTGGTAGCATAAAGCTTTGCATTATAAAAGATGGTTTTGTAACTAGATTGGGCTTAATAAGGATGTTTCTACCTTCTTGTGATAAGGAGTTTTCTTTCCATTGACGGAGTTGTTGCTTAGTTTTGTTATTTATGTTGTTGTTGAAGGTTTCTTTATTAACTCTTGTGTTAATGATTAGGTAACCAAGATAGTTGTCAAGAGTAATCGTGTGTTCCATGTTTAGTTTATTTTCTAGCTTTGTGATACAACTACTACTTGCGTTTTTAGTTGTTTGGAATGATGATTTGAAATAATTGATCTTTTGTCTAATGATAGTGCAATATGTTTCAGGTATTTCTTTCGTTCTACGACATGAGTTTTTTTTTTTTTTTTGCTTTGGTAAAGATGATCATGTCATCAACGAAAGATAAGAAAGGGATTGGAGTCATGTTTCTGCATACGGAGAAACCAATATGGTTATCATAATTATTGTAGTCATTTTGAAGCATTTGAGTTAGGATTTCCACTCCTATGATATAAAGGTAGGGGGATAAAGGGTCTCCTTGTTTGAGTCCTTTTTCCATAAAGAATTGGTCAGTTGATCCATTATTTACAAGAACCGAGAAAGACACATTGGAAATGCATTCATGGATCCATCCCACAATTTTTTTTATTAACCAAACTTGTTAAGTATACAAATTATGAATTTCCAGTTGACCTGGTCGTATGCTTTTTCCATATCAATTTTAATGGCGGTCCATACTTCTTTTCCTTTCTTAGTCCGGAAGGAGAGGAGGATTTCATGTGCAATGAAAATGTTATCGTTAATTGACCTTTTAGATACAAAAGCTCCTTGGAGAGGGTGTATAAGTTTTGGGATGATAGGTTCCATTCTATTTGTGGTAATTTTTGCGATGATTTTGTATAACGTTGCTTCACCATTGTAGAGGGTTTCTAGATCTGCGAACCCACAACCATGGCTCATACTTGTCCGCCGCCATGGCTCCGACTTGACATCCATATTCTACCTATTATATCCACAATCAGAGCTGCAAGAAGTCGAACCTAATCAAAACAAGAACAAGAAATCGAAACAAATCTAAAAATCCAAC
Organism: Fagopyrum esculentum; assembly: GCA_033239045.1. NCBI lineage: Eukaryota > Viridiplantae > Streptophyta > Magnoliopsida > Caryophyllales > Polygonaceae > Fagopyrum > Fagopyrum esculentum. The sequence goes on from BSUD01000007.1 coordinate 13,380,248, forward strand.
GTGTTAGTGTCTTCCCGGTGGCAGCAACACTCGCTCTCGGTAGCGGTGTATCTCGGCGTGATACACTCGGGAGCTGATGTTGTAGTCGGGTTTGTTTATAATCGGATACTAGGGAATTGATTCGGTTTTTCCCATGGTTCCCAATCTACTCGAGTAGTCGCTAGGCGTTTTAGACTCTTGCACCACTCAACGCTGCTACGACTGAAAAAGGTAGGATTTTCGAATCCTAATAAAGGATGTTTAAGGGTGAATAAGTTAATCATCGATATCAATTGACCCATAAATCGCGAATAGTGTGTAGATGACGAGTATGAATTCCACCGTCATGATCCTGACGTAACTTTGGACTTATGGGGAAATTTTAACTTTTTCCTCCGGGGAATAATTTTTGCCCTCTCGTATTATTTGGAGCATTTGGGAGCTTCAATTAATAAAACTGCAGTTGCGAGAAATGATCAGGACATCACATATGTTCTAGATATGAAATAACATGGAAAGACAAAATGACCAAAAGAATCGCTATTTCGTTTCTTAGCGGCTAAGAAAGATGGCATAGGAATACGCGTTATCAAAGTAAGTTGAGGAATAATTATCCACACAATATATCAAATTTATTATTCCAATTTCGAGAAGTTTGGAGAAGGGGCTCAAACCGCCTTCGGATCGGTAAAAGGATAATTATCGACTTTGTTAAAAGAATAATTATCGTATTCGCTATAAATAGCGGAAATTCTTTTCTTAATTCATTTTACTTTCACGTTTCCTCGTAAAAGCTATGATTTCTCTCAACCTTCAAATTCAGATCTACTCTCCGTTTCTAATCCGATTTCAATTCCGTTTGAGTTTTCGGATTCCTCTCTTCGTCCTCTTCATTTTGGTACCGAGTTTATGCGTTTCCGTTGAAGTTAAGGTCAGGTCGAGCCTCCCCCTTATATGGCCGGTTCCGTCGCTCAGATTCCGGTGAATTTGACGGTGTCCGAGGGTAGCTTGCGTCGTTGTGATTCCGAATCTTCTTTCGAATCGTCAATCGGGTTAGTAACGAATAAGTTATGAATTTATTCGTTTTCAGTATTGCGATTTGGCCTAAATTGACCGTAGGCTTGTCAAAATGGATAATTGGAAATTCCATTATGCTTGTTACATTATTCTAGTGATTATGGGATATTTTTTTGATGAGATCTGATGATAGTTGGGTTGAAAAACTGTCTGCGGGCAAAACGTTATAATTATGAAATTTAATTAATTAATTAAAGATTAATTAATTAAATTAGGAATCTAGAAAACGCTATAAGCTAATTAAATTCAAAGGAATGAATTTAATTGATGTTTGAAGCAAGGAGTTTAATACGAGGAATATGATATTCTCGACAAGTGGTGTTGAAGACGGTAGAATAACTATTGCTTAGTTGCTCAGTGAGCGTATCCAGGTAAGTCTTCGGACTTACTTAGCTTCGATCTGTAGAAACCCGTGCCTAAAGCATGCTTAATGTTGTTTTGAAATGTCTTGTTGTGTTGAAATGTAAATGTTGATATGCATTGTGATGTGTTATGTGTGAACCATGCTTGATGTGTTTTATGATGAAAATGATGTTATAACGTCTAAAGCATGCTTAATGTTGTTGTGATTATTAACATGTCATGGTTATGAGAAATTGTTAAATGAACATGTGTTAGCCTTTTGAGACGTGCTATTGAATGACATGATAAGCTTGTTGAAACATGATAATGTATGACATGATAAGCCTTTTGAGGTATGTGATATGATGATGACTTGTAAAAGTCAATAGTATGTAAATTGTTTAAGACTTTGAGCTAACCATTAGCCAGGTCGCTAGCTATTGCAGTGAATGCCGGAGCTCGGCCAAGCCTGGATCACTTGCGTTTGTATAAGAATGGCACCGAGTCTGATGGACTTCAGGCTCGGGTTGCACACTAACCGAAGGTATTTCTATGGTCATCTATACCCAATCAAAAGTAAATCCCGACTTAGCACTAAGAACAAGTATGGTGATTAAGTAAGGGTCGAACCCAAGAGAGTTAAGGTGTTTTAGATGCAATTATCAATTATAATGACAAGTGACACAAGGGGGGGGGGGGGGGGG
>BSUD01000007.1:13382359-13410987 GCA_033239045.1 Fagopyrum esculentum
GGGGGGGGGGGGGGGTTGGTTGAATTGATGCACAAAAACTTATGAAAACGATTAATGCGACAAGTAAGACAATAATGGATGAATCTACACTAGGTTGATTCTAAGCATGCAATTGCTACTTTGGTGAGTTCCTTTACCAAGTTTTCAAGTAATCTCCCATCTCGATTATATATATGTGTTGAGCCAACCGGCATCAACACAACTTAACCTATTAAAGTTCCATAAACCTACAAGAACAAATAACAGGTTAGCTTTCAAACAAAGACTAAGGGATATAAAGAGAAGATTAAAACCGTTAAACTTATCTTTATATTTGTGTTCCTTTCCTTTAAGTAATCACAACCCATTATTACTTAAAGTTGCTACTAGATTAAAGACCCGAACCCGGAACCTATTAATCCTAGTTGTTTGTGTGCACTTTAGAACATAAGGTGATCAATCTCAAGCAATAGTAAACATGCAATTAGACAATGGAGATCAAGGAAACACAAAGTATTACTCAATGAAAACTTAGATTAAAAAGAACTTACAACCAACGTAACAATGCAGCTTCAAACCAACCCAATGTAGTAAGGGAGTTAGCAACTCATTACAATGAAAAACTCAAGTCTAAAATGGATTTTGTGAGGAAAAGAATGGATGATTCTAGCAATCAGCCATGAACTATTTATACTACCAAAAGACACTTAATTAAGAGTAAATAGCTGGCCTAAAACAGCCACCTTAAATGCCATAAAGGTGGTGTAAACAGCTAGAGTAAAGCTTCTGACGTTAAACCGCAGAGGCGGCCTTCAGGAACCGCAGGGGTGGTTTAGGCGGAATCGGTTGATCTTCTTCAGGATCGCTGGGGCGGCTACACAATTCTGTTGGGGCGGATCTTTAATGAACTTCAATGTCTGACCTTTCGCCTTCGTGACGTTTCTGATGTCAAGCCGCCGGGACGTCCCTATGTCGACGCAGGGGCGTCGACATAGCCTCTTCGTCTTCCAGCTCCCAGGTTGGGGCGCAGGCAGGGGCACAGTAGAAGACGCAGGGGAACTGGTTTTCATTTCTTCAGGGCAGGTCACCGTAGAGGCGCCAAGGAGTGGCGCAGGGGCGATGACACACTTCATGGTCGGCGCTGGCGAAGGCGCAGGAAGCGTTCCAGTGGAAACGTCATCCGCAGGGGCTGCTGCAAGGACCCGCAGGGGGCGGTGAGGCAACAGAAGCTTTGCTTCGTGATCGATCTTCACTCCTAAGTGCTTATAACTCCTTCTTTAGCTTCTTTTGATCTTCTTCTTCTGGACCAAGGAGTTAGTAGCATAAACCGACACTAATGCAATAAAAAGACTCTAAAAACTACCCTAAATGATAGTGATTCCATCACCTATCAAACTCCCCCATACTTAGGCCTTTTACTCGTACCGAGTAAAAACAAATGACATCAACTAGACTCAAAGGCCTCAGGAAGCATGAGTAAGCAGAAAGATAATGGAAAACAAGAGAAAAGCCAAGAAAGAAAGAAAGAAAAGAGAGAAAATGTGAGAAAAAGAAATACTACCATCCTTATCGCTCCAAGAGTGGCCTACCAGGACAACCTCCTTATGACTTCCCTTCTTATGTCGCCAAAACGCCGGAAGGGAAACCTACACTCGGTGTCGCTCATCTTGCCAAGGCGCCCTTTCGGGTTTTCACCTTGCCACTCTTCTTCTTTTCTCACTTAAAATCACATTCCTCAAGTCCAATTTTGCACCAACCTAAGGTTGATCGGACTACCTTCTTTTTACCTAAACCGCCCTTTCGGGTTTTCGGTTTATCCAAGGATTTTCATGCCTTTTATTTTCACTTCTTTGACTTTTTTTTTTTATTTTATGAAACTGAATTCAACAATGCAAAACAAATGCCAAAAACAACTCAATAAACTGTACAAGCAATGATATGTCCCTCCCCCATACTTGAAGTACACTTTGTCCTTAAAGTGGAAATGAGTCAAAGATAAATGTGGGAGAAGGGAAAGAAATGTACCCCTCACTGGGGTGGTCCGGATGGACCACCTGGACCCTCCTCCGGTGGGTAAGGGAAGTGGCAGAAGAAATGCTCCTGGCGGCGGTGAAGGGTGTCAATACGGTCCTCCTAAGCCTCCATCCTCTCTCTAAATGAAGTCTCATAGCTAGCTTGCCAAGCTAGCTGCTGAGTCTCCAACTGCTGCTGATGAGCCGCCTGCCAAGCATCCTGACGGCGGTCAAAGTGAGTGGTCATGGAGGAGGCAAAGCTGGACTGCCACGCCTGCTGCTGCTCAAGCATGGACCGATGGTACTCGGTCTGCCATGCCTGGTGTTGTGTAGTCAAAGCTGCCATCTAAACCTGCAGACTCTCCATGGTCTGACTGTCGTGTCCTGCCGTCGGCATCTCCTCATCAGTGGTGTGGGCCCTGCTAGAGCTGGCTGCGTACCTCCCAACAATATCAACCCGAGGCCGTCTCGGAGGGACTGGGTCAGCCGGTACATACAGATTCTCAAGCTCGTCTCCCAATGGAAGTCGTCGAGGGAGGTATGTGATGTGACTCCCATCTGCTAAAGAGAGCCAAAAACGATGCTCCCCATCTCTCCTGAGGAGCCTGCACATCCTCAATAATCCTTCACCTGTGCAGCTAATAATGATATGATCCCACCTCTAACGATGTCCCGAGGCTCATTCTTCCTAATCCGTTTAAGAGCGGTAAGGAAGAGATATGTCCAATCCGGCACCCAATCATTCGTGGAGAGGCAAGCATATATCAATAGAAGGTCCTTGAGAGCGACCTTATTCTCCTCCTTGTGTCCATAGAAGGCACTCATGAAGACCTTTGAGATGAGCCTCAAACAAGGGTGAGTGAATTTGTTGGAGTACTCACCTCCTGCATGAAACTCTAACCTAGTGGCGGCCTGCCAAAATTCCAACAAATCAGGCGTCGGAATGGGTTCTATCCAGTCATCAGAAGCTGCTATGGTCACCCCTAATGCCTCCTGTATTTGGGTATAATCCAATGGGTACTTCTTCTTGTTATACTTGAATGAAAGCCCAATACACAATTGGTCTTCCGTCTCCATTTTGAATGTGACTATAAAATGTCTGCTGAGGTCGGGGTGTGTTGGAGCGTTCCTTATCAGAAAATCACCCAATCCGGCATTGTTTAGGAATTTCTGCATACTTTCTAACATCCCCAGATTTTCCAAGGTGGAAAAGAACCGGGTTGCATGCACCTCCCGGCTTTGAGCAATCCTATACCGATCCTTCTCACTTTCCGTCAACTTGTATTTCCTTTGTGATTCCATCTCTTGCAATTGATCAAGTAAAAGAGTTAGAAAGTTCAGCAATTTGATCAAGAGACAAACCTTCTGTCGTAATATCCGCAGGGGCGGCTGCAACAGGCGCAGGGGCGGCTTGACGCAGGGGCGGGAGCTTGCAGGCGCAGGTGCGGACGAAGAGCAGAAAGCGATTTGGTCGTTCGACGAAGGTGGTGGCGATGGGGCTTTTCCGGTATTTTCTTCTGTTGTTGTAGTTGTCGCCGGAGGTGGAGCAGTCGAGCGAGAATGGAAGGGTTGTGTGTGGTGGATATGGTTCGTGTTGGTAAGGGGGTGATGACACTAGGTTGCCGGAGGTGGAGCAAGGGCGCGACGAGGTGGTGGAGAGAGTTTCCGGAGGGCGCAAGGGCGTGGGAGGTGAGGCGGATAGGTTTCGAAGAGTGAATGGAGAGGGAGTTGAGAGGGCGGTAGATGTAGGTTATTTTTGGGAATTGTATTTTTTTTCTTTCCTTAACTGAACCGCAGGGGCAGTGTTTGTCGCCGTGGGGGCGGTGACAAAAGAGAGGGGGTACGCAGCCTCAGCGTCAGGGGCAGAGTTGAGGGTGCGTGTCAAGGGTGGCAGCCGCAGGGGCGTAGGGTTGTCACCGCGGGGGCGGTGACCTACGTGAGCAGACGCAGGCCCAGCGCCGGGGGTGGTGCTGGCCAAGGGTGTCACCGCAGGGGCAGGGCTTAGAGCCGCAGGGGCGGTTTTCTTGACAGAACCTCCTCTTTTTATTTCTTCGGGTTGCCTCCCGAATAGCGCCTTTGTTTTACGTCGTTGGCTCGACGTAGGGATTCTTCCTCTATGATTGAGCCTCTTCCAACATCACTTTTGGGTTTATAACCGTTTGAGAAGGTAATCCGCTGGAGGCCCTAGTTTCAATTCTTGTAATGGCTTCCGCCATTTGACCAACCTGTTTCTCAAGGTTCTTGATGCTAGATTTTGTTGTTTGGACATGAGTAGCAAAGTGTTTAGTCAAAACCTGCAACATATCTTCAATTGAGTGATACTTACCTTGGTGGGACTGCTGTTGTTAGTTTTGTTGATCCCTCCAACGAAAATTTTGTTGGTCACGCCAATTCGGCATGAAGTTCTGTGCATAGGGATCGTTCCTAGGTCTTTGCTGCTGTGGTTGTCCATAACCGATTGCGTTTACTTCAGCATCGTCATCTTGAACTTGTGGACACATGTCCGTTGGATGATACGGGTCAGCACAAACTCCACAAGCTTTAAGCTGTTGCGGTGTTCCCATAAGTGTTAGTCTATTCACCATTTCCTTCAATTCCGCGAGCTCGGTGGAAATCTCACTCTTCCCGGAACTCACAGCATGAACTCCTTTCTTAGCCGGGGTCCTTCCAAAGTTTCGAGTTCCTTCCGCTAGTTCCTGTATCTTTTCTAAAGCAAGGTCAGGAGTAGAGTTAAGAATATTACCTCCGCAAGCCGCATCGACGATCCTCCTTTCATTGTCTAGCAAGCCATTGTACAAGTACAAGACTAGATCTTGAGTTGAATATCCGTGAAAAGGACAGCTGGATCGGAGGCGTGCAAACCTTTCGAAGTACTTGTAGAGAGTTTCGGTTGCCTCTTGTTCGATGTTGCTTCTAGCTTTCTTCAAGCTATTGGCCTTTTTAGCTGGAAAGTATTTCTCCAAGAACGCTTTGTGAAGGTTCTCCCAAGTGTCAAAACTCCCGGATGGAAGGTGATAATACCAATCATCCGTCGAATCTTTGAGTGTGAAGCCGAATGCCATCATCTTGATTTGTTCTTCGATAATGTTGGCCGGCTTCATGCTCATAGAAACGGTGTGGAACTTCCCAAGGTTCTTGTTGGGGTCTTCACCACTTAGCCCATGGAAGGATGGGAGTAAGTGGATGAGGCCCGGCTTGAGCTCAAAGTTGACTCCTTCCCCTAGTTCCGGTATAACGACCGCAAGAGGGTTTTGAGCCAAGGTGGACTGTGTAAGTTGACGAAGAGTACGGTCAGACATCTCTTGTTAAAGTTGTTGTTGTCTTCGTTGCCGGATGTGCGCCCTCTCAATTTCTGGATCAAAAGAAGCAAAGCTGGAATTAGTAGCACGGGTTTGAACCATAAAAATGGTTCAAACCAATAATCAATAATAACAATAAAGCACAAAACTCCCCAGCAACGGCACCAAAATTTGACCGAAGGTATTTCTATGGTCGTCTATACTCAATCAAAAGTAAATCCCGACTTAGCACTAAGAACAAGTATAGTGATTAAGTAACGGTCGAACCCAAGAGAGTTAAGGTGTTTTAGATGCAATTATCGATTATAATGACAAGTGACACAAGGGGGGGGGGGGTTTGGTTGAATTAATGCACAAAAACTTATGAAAACGATTAATGCGACAATTAAGACAATAATGGATGAATCTACACTAGGTTGATTCTAAGCATGCAGTTGCTACTTTGGTGATTTCCTTTTACAAGTTTCCAAGTAATCTCCCGTCTCAATCGTATATATGTGTTGAGCCAACCGGCATCAACACAACTTAACCTATTAAAGTTCCGTAAACCTACAAGAACAAATAACAGGTTAGCTTTCAAACAAAGACTAAGGGATATAAAGAGAAGATTAAAACCGTTAAACTTATCTTTATATTTGTGTTCCTTTCCTTTAAGTAATCACAACCCGTTATTACTTAAAGTTGCTACTATATTAAAGACCCGAACCCGGAACCAATTAATCCTAGTTGTTTGTATGCACTTTAGAACCTAAGGTGATCAATCTCAAGCAATAGTAAACATGCAATTAGACAATGGAGATCAAGGAAACACAAAGTATTACTCAATGAAAACTTAGATTAAAAAGAACTTACAACCAAGGTAACAATGCAACTTCAAACCAACCCAATGTAGCAAGGGAGTTAGCAGCTCATTACAATGGAAAACTCAAGTCTAAAATGGATTTTGTGAGGAAAAGCATGGATGATTCTAGCAATCAACCATGGACTATTTATACTACCAAAAGACACTTAATTAGGAGTAAATAGCCACCCTAAAACAGCCACCTTAAATGCCATAAAGGTGGTGTAAATAGCCGGAGTAAAGCTTTTGGCGTTAAACCGCAGGGGCGGCCTTCAGGAACCGCAGGGGCGGTTTAGGCAGAATCGGTTGATCTTCTTTAGGGCCGCTGGGGCGGCTACACAATTCCGTTGGGGCGGATCTTTAATGCACTTCAACGTCTGACCTTTCACCTTCCTGACGTTTCTGATGTCAAGCCGCCGGGGCGTCCCTATGTCAACGCAGGGGCGTCGACATAGCCTCTTCGTCTTCCAGCTCCTAGGTTGGGGCGCAGGCAGGGGCGCAGTGGGATATGCAGGGGAGCTGGTCTTCATTTCTTCAGGGCAGGTCACCGCAGGGGCGCCAAGGAGTGGCGCAGGGGCGGTGACACACTTCATGGTCGGCGCCGGTGAAGGCGCAGGGAGCGTTCCAGTGGAAACGTCATCCTTAGGGGCGGCTGCAAGGACCCGCAGGGGCGGTGAGGCAACAGAAGCTTTGCTTCGTGATCGATCTTCACTCCTAAGTGCTTATAACTCCTTTAGCTTCTTTTGATCTTCTTCTTCTGGAGCAAGGAGCTAGTAGCATAAACCGACACTAATGCAATAAAAAGACTCTAAAAACTACCCTAAATGATAGTGATTCCATCACCTATCACACACCTAATGAAAAACGGTAAATGTTTGCATTACATGAATGGGAAAATGTTGCATGTGGTTAGGGGTTAAGACCATAAACCGTCACGAGAAAGCCTGGCCCGTAGACTCTATCAGTCTGGCTACGAACTAAGACCAAATGTCTGAATTAACCTAATCTGTGCAATGGTGAGCTCACACCAAAGCCAAAACCATATAAACAATCATTCCGGATTTGGTCTGGGATCGTAAATTGTAAATTTCATACTACATTCACGTGCATCATTCATAAAAGCATGATATCATCTCATGAGCACGGTATATGGTATCTGAATATATCTGTTGTGTTATGATGTGTTGATATAATCTCTCGTGGATAGATTATGATCGGTAGCTAACGGTTTTAAACCGAATCTTTTTAGGTAATGCCGATTATAGGAACGCTTTAGGGATATCAACAACAGAAAGTGGACAGCCGAGGCAGTGTTAACCCAAGGGTTGGTTGAACTACTTTTGAAACTAATCGCTTGTAAGCGAGTCTTTTGTTGGTTGTGTGCAACTATGTACACATGTTGATTTCTGGCTGAAGTCTTAAGACACCTGTTCAGGTGTCATGTTTTGAAGTGTCGTTTCGAGATATACATACTAACTGCATGCACGGTTGTTATGTAAATGTTTTCTAAATGACAGGTTGAATGTTTTCATTATTTTTTCGTGCTTCTTGTTGCAAGGTCCTAATTGTGAAGTTGTTGTCAGGCTAACTGATGAGACCCACTGTGTGGTCCTTAGCCTAGTGACGTCTTGGGTTACTTAAAACTCGGGTCGTTACAACGACTGTTCACTCCAAACGGTGTGTGCAAGCTTTAAATTTATAACCCTAGATGTAAGCTTAAAACAAGGATGCGAACCCGCAGTGTACGGGTCAATCGTAGTAAAAAGCAAGAAATTCCAGGGGTCGATCACAGGGACTTAGTGAAACAAAGTAGGAATAGGTTGTCAATGCAACTACTAACCATAAAAGCGATTAAAACAATCAAAGATGATAAAAAGTCAATTAAGGAAATATGCAATTCTAGGGATTAAAGCATCTAGTTGTGGTTCCAACTCGATCAAGATCTAAAGATAAGCGGACAAAGCTGAGATTTTTGCAAAGGGAAGGTGTTTCTAAAGTGGAATAGATCACCGGGTAAGTCTCACTACTCACTAATCCCAAATCGTAACTCCTATTACCGGGTAAGTCTCAAGGAATTAAGGAAAAGAACTATAACCTCAAACTAACACTCCAACTAAGGGAATAGAATCAACCTTTACCGGGTAAGTCTCAGGTTAACTCACAAATATGGAATGAAAGCACACTCAAACCCCAATAAAGGATAAACCTTTATTACCTACACTTATGATCTTTGGTAAACAAACAAAGGAATTACCGGGTAAGTCTCATTCTAGGCTTGCATTGAACCAAGAAAGGTATAATAAGAATAGGATTTGGCAAACTCTAACACTTAACTATCAGTTTCGGATCAGATAAGTCACCTCGGTCAGAAGAATTCCACCCCGGCCAAGATGTTCATCGACTGAGCGAGATGTTCTAGGGTTAAGGTTAAAGGCTCGAACTTTCAGGGTCCTACTGTGATTTAAGATTATTCTATCATTTTTTTTCCCACAACCTTCAGCCAATCACCCTAGAATCACACAAGGAAATTAGCCACTCATCATCATGAAGGTAATAATCAAATATATGGGAAGAAAGAGAATAATTGAACAAGAAAACATTAAGAGAAAGTCTTCAATAACTGAATCAATTATCAAACAACAAGCGTTCCTTGGATCAAAATCCAATAAGACAATCAACAATGAAGGGAATCTAAGAGAATCTTACAAAACCCTTCACAAAAGCTATAAACTTCCTTCCTTCAATCTTCCTTCAACCTTCAAAAAGGTTCTTCAAATCTCCCAACTATAGTGGAGTAAAACGGATGTAAGCACAATCTTCAGCCCTAAGCGGTTGTATGCGGTGTCCGGATTTATGGAAAATCCAACCCTTTTTATAGGAAAATTACTCTCCAAAGATAAGATATCTTAGAAAGATCTTTTCCCATAAAAATAGGTAAAATATATGGGCTAAATTATCTTCTTCCTTCCAGGAATCCAGCCTAAAAATATAAGATCCTCTTTCCAAAAATAAAAGATCTCAGCCAAGAATAAAATATCCTTGCCGCGTCCAAGGTGTTTGCCTCGGTCGAGTCAGCTCCTCTGGATCACCTCGGTCGAGGTGACTTTGTAGTCAACCGAGGTGAATCACAACTGAATGTGAAATCTCTCAAATCTGGTCCAAAGTGAATCTCTAATCCAATTCCATGATTCCTGGATTCTTCCTTAAGTTCCTGAATGTAGTTTCAATGACTCCTTAGCTCCTTTTACTCCATTTTAGTCCAAATTGTGCCATTTTACCTACGATTACAACAAAGTTTGGTGTAGACCTCGATTCCCGCAAAGGTAGATGAAACGACAATATAATCACATAATATACATCCAAACATGCAGATTATTGAAGATAAAACGTCTAAACAGGTCCCAAAATATAGACTATAATTCATGCTATCAACGACAATGGTGGATGTCCGACGGCGGGCTTCGAATCAAGGGCGACAACTTCGACTTAGGGACGGCATCTCTCTGATGGCAGTGGTGGCTTTTTGATTCGGAAAAGGTTGGCAAGCGACGATTAGGGTTTTGGACTCCAATTGGAAGTTTTGGATGTGAATTTTGGCGATTGAGGATGATTTTTTAGGGTTTTCATCTCTCAATTTCCCATTATACCCCTTTAATTAAGTGTTTTTAGTATTAAAAATTTATCTAAGACTAATAGTGAGAACGCACTACAATTTGTTTATGTTTTTCTAGTTAACTTTTCAATAAAAAAGCTTATATATATGTGGGGTGCTGTTCAGGTAAGACACATTATCCCGGTAGGGCCGTGCGGCTGAACGAAGAGCTGACACGTGTCACAAATTTTTTATTTTATTTTATTTATTTTTTTTTTCCTCCAGAAACGAGTGAAAGTAATGGTTCAAAACTTATTAAGGAATAGTTCATAACTTATAAAAGGATAGTTCATGAATTATAATAGAATAGTTCATAGTGCAAAATTTATAAAGGAGTGAAAGTAATAGTTCAAAACTTATTAAGTGATACTTCATAACTTATAAAAGGATAGTTCATGAATTATAATAGAATAGTTCAAAGTGCAAAATTTATAAAGGATAGTGCATAACTTATAAAATGATAGTTCATGAATTACAATTGAATAGTTCATAACATATAAACGATTAATTTATAATAATTTGATATAATATATTAAAAAGTAATAGTTCATGAATTATATGGGAATAGTTCAAAGTTTATAAGAGAATAATGCATAAATTATAACATGGTAGTTTAAAAAATTTTTCATTCGTTTCTGGAAAAAAATTTTTGGACACGTGTCAGCTCTACGTTCAGCCACACGGCCATACCGTAAATTAGCAGCCACACCTGAACATTGCCCTATATATGTGTTTATATATATATATATATATATATATATATATATATATATATATATATATATATATATATATATATATTATTGAGTTATTTTGTATATTTTTGTGTCTTAATTTGTAGAAGATTTTTTCTAATCAACCTTCCGAAAAAATTAAATATATTTTTGCACATTCATTATATTATGTCATTTTATGTAAACATTTTACTACGTTTGTATTTGTTTTTGTAATTGAATTTTCATTCAACAAAAAAACTTAATAGTTTTCTCACATTCATCATATTGTACTACGTTCTATGTATAAGTACGGTGTAAAATATCTCCAAAAAGATAACCTACGAATGGCTCTGACCACTACTCCTCTTGCATGATTTTCGGCCATAAGTGTAAAATATCTCCCCCTACCAAACTTCCCCCAAAACACTATGCTAGGTGCCGCCCTAGCGTAACCTCCACCCGTGAACCTATCTTACCCACCCCTGATCCCTCCCTTCTAATCTCTCTTAACCATTACAAACCCAAGAAGGCCATCACCCCCTCCTATCCTTCTCGGCAACCCTAACCCCAACCTCCTCTTAACCAACCTGCCCCCAATAACCTGGTTACTCCCATCTCTCAACAATCCTCCCAACCTAGCAACATGGAGATTGTTGCCAAGAGTCTACCTCCACCCCCTATTCTACCTTCTAACCATGCCTCAGAGCTAGAAGATGTTCCATAAACTCAACTCCTACCTTGATCTTCTTCAAACCACCACTTCACAACTTTCTAAAGCGATTTGGATAGCTCATGGTGACCAATGTAGCACATACTTCTTAAGGAGCATCAAAGCTAAAAGATGTTCCAACAAAATTCATTGGTTGCTTGATCATAACAACACTATCTGTCATGATCTTGACACCATCGCCTCCACTCTTATCAATCATTTATCTACCATCCTCGGCCCCAGATCACCCAACACCAACTCTACCTTCCCTCTCATCTCCCTCGCAACCCTCACATATGGGAACATTTGCTCCCTTTCTACCCCAGTTACTCCTGATGAGGTCAAGGAGGCCATTTTATCTATCGGGGATGACGAGGATCCTGGCCCTAATGGTTATAACTCCCACTTCTTTAAGACTTCATGGAGTACCGTTAAAGATGAGTTTACAAATGCATCATCGACTTCTTCAACATGGGAAAAGTTTTGAAGCAAGTCAACCACAACACCATCTACCTTTTTGCCAAAGTTGATAACCCTTCATCCGCTTCAGATTACCTCCATATGTCCTACTGCAATACCATCTACAAAACCATAACCAAAATCCTCGTAAACCGCCTCAAAAATATCCTCCCTCTCATTATTGGTAATTACCAGAGTGCCTTCATCATGGGCAGATCCATCAAGCACAAAATTCTTATTTGCGAGGAGCTGCTAAATAGCTACACTAGAGCGCATATCTCACTTAGGTGTGCAATCAAGATCGACATTAACAAAGCCTTCGACTCTATTGACCACAAACTCATCATCCACGCCCTTAACCTCTTCGGGTTCCTTGATCACTTCATCCGGCTTGTCAATGAATGCATCACTACTGCTTCATTCTCAATCAACATTAAAGGCTCCCTTAATTGTTACTTCAAGGGTACTAGAGGCCTTAGACAAGGATGCCCAGTCACCCCCTAAATATTCATCATTTCCATGGAGTATCTCTCTTCCATTATCAGAAGCAACACCTCTAACCCCAACTTCAACCTTCACCCTAAATGCTCTAACCCCCTCATCTATCACCTTTGCTTCGCAAATGATCTGACGCTTTTCTACAGAGGTGACCTCACCTCCATTAATATCTTGAAGCATTCTCTAGCCTTATTTGGTGATCTTTTTGGCCTCAGGATCAATCTCTCTAAATCCACCATCTTTCTTGGTGGGCTCTCTAACCATGACCAAGATCATATCCTCACCCATACGTGCTTTAATAAAGGATATCTCCCCTTTCACTACCTTGGTGTCCCTGTCGGTAGTAAAAGGCTCAACATCAATGACTGTCATCCACTCATCTCAAACATCACTAAAAAGATCTAGTCTTGGAGTGACAAACTTCTCTCTTACACTGGCAGGAAGCAACTTATCACCTCGATTCTCATGACAATGCAATCCTAATAGAGCTCCGTCTTCCTTCTCCCCGCCTCCATCATTGACAGAATTCAAGGTATGATCCGCTCCTTCCTTTGGTCTGGTAAAGATTGTAGCAATAGATCCCTTGTTGCTTGGAACAATGTGTGCAAACCGTTGAGTGATGGTGGCTCCGGCTTCAAAGAGATCCTTGCTTGGAACAAGGCCAAAATCTCTCACTTAATCTTTGACATTGCCTCCAATGACTCCAACCTTTGGTGCTCTTGGATCTATTACACCACTCTCAAGAACTTCACCATTTGGAATTTCACACCCAAAGCTTCTTCTAGCCACAACTGGAACATGATCCTCAAGATCAGAGATGATTTACTTCCTCACCACCCTCTACCACCGACCTTAGCATCATGTCCAACCCAAACGACTCCTTCTCCCATTCCAAAACCTACAACCTCTTCAAATCTCTAAGTAACGCCATCCCTTGGTGCTCCTACATCGAACGACATCAACTCTCCAAATGTAGCTTCATTACCTGACTCGTTGGTCTCCACAAGCTCCCTACTCCCTCATAACTCCACAGCTGGCACCTTATACCCAATAGCACCTGTAAAATCTGCCGAACCATCTTACGGATGAGAACCACATCTGAACTCATTGCTTCTATACCATTGTTATTTTGAACATCATTTCTAAATGGACCCGTCTACCCATCAACAGAAACTTCATCATTAGTGTTCGTGTCTCAAGTATCACATCTTTCATCTACTTTTCTTGGAAAGTTCAGAACAACCTCATCTTCAATATCACCTCCACATCTGCCCTCAACTGTGCTAGTAACATCATCACATGACTAAGAACTACTCATCCTACCATTGTAAAGAACGCTTCCCATATACCCTCTTTTGGGCCAAGACGCTCGGAATCCATCTCCGTTAATCATTCTCTCCCTTCTCCCTCCTTCATCTCTCTTAATGCTATGTTTCTTTGTTTCTTCTGCTCGCACATGTATAGTACACCTATTGTAAATTCTTCCCCTCTTTTCTTATAAGCATTAACTTCCAAAAAAAAGAAGAAGAAATCTTTATGTTTATCACCTACGGATATTAAAGCTTTTACCTAAACTCTTAGGTCCGTTTGATTTTAACTCCGAAAACGGCAACTGAATGAAATTGAATCTAGTTCATACTTATACCCGTGTTTAGGGCCCGTTTGGTTTTAACTCCAGAAACGATACCCTTGTGATATGAAACCACGAGGAATTGAAATATTTTAATTAGTTATGATAAAAAAGAATGGGGAAGCAATTATATTTTGTATGAAACCACGAGGAATTGATTCCAAAAAAAATTATGAACAAGGTACACATATGGACTAAGCTCATTATCATTCTGTTTCGTTTCTGGAGTTAGAAACAAACGGGGCTTAATGTTTGCATCACAGTTGTGAAAGATTTTGTTGAGCGTGGGAACAAAGATGCGAGAGTTAAAACACAAAGATTAATGTTGCAAAAAAACTCTCCCCTGGCGTTTTGACCCCAACCCCTCTCCTTCCCCAGCGTGGCCCTCCGGCCACCACCCCTCCTCCCTTCCGCCGCACGATGGGCGGACCTAAACGCAATAAGAAGAACTCAGTCAAGCTATCGGAAATCCTTCTTGCGCAACCACCTAAGCCGACTGCTTCCTCTGATCCTCCGAGCCCCTTCGAGATTGACCCTGAAGATATTATTCGGTCCAACAACATCAGACTGACCAAGACCATGGGGTCAAACGACCTTGAAATCTCTTGAAAGGTATGCTTTCCTCCCCTCCCTTTCTCACCCAAGGCTCTTGACATGGCTGCTTGCACTCAGGACGTCCCCCCTACTCCGCAAACCCAAGAACTTGCCCCTCCTATCACCTCTGTTGATCCTCCTTTAGTAGTCCCTCTGGTAACCATTCTAAAACCTGCTCCTATACAATCACCCTTGGTGGTTCCTAGTAACCACACCCTCTCCCCCAACCTTCTGCATGCTACTGTTCCATTGCTATCCAACCCTACAAACCCAAACCAATCCTCCTCCTCGAACACCAATACACACACCACCATCCCACCCCCCAAAACAGCCGACCCTTCATCTACCCCCGACATTCACTGCTCCCCCTACCCAGAAAGCTCAAAGGTCACGTACAGAAACAAACTCATAAATGCTAAAGCATGGAACCACATACCCCTTCCCAATGTCCCAGGAAACGATGACGGCGTCATCCGTTTTTCCAATGATGATGTCTCAGACACAATTTCCAAGTGGCACCTATCTCTATATAGTTGGGTTCCCTCTAGGCAATCCCTTAGCATACCAATGTCTCCTCAACTACGTTAATGCTGCCTGGAACAACGTATCCCCCCCCCCAAAAAAAAATTTACGTAATGACTCTGGTGTCTTCATCTTCCACTTTGCCACTGAAGAAGACCTCAATATTGTGGTTCGGGTTCGGGTTTCGGGTTTTCGGGTTTCGGGTTTCGGGTTCGGGTTTCGGGTTTTGACTACTCAAGTCTCTCCCCGGTTCCAATATGGGCAACTCTCCACGAGCTTGACTATCGTTTCTGGTCATCCACCATGCTTGCTAAAATTGGTTCTGCACTGGGCATCCTACTCCTCACTGACTCGAGCTCTGCCAACCAGGATAGGCTTGGTTTCGCCAAAATTCTTGTGGAGATTCAAGCCTCAAAACCCCTTCTCCGTGAACTTACCTTCATTGGCCCTAACGGTGAAATGATCTCACAAAAAGTCACCTATGATTGGCTCCCGGAACATTGCCCTAAATGTCTCCTCTTTGGACACCGATGTCGATCTACCCTATCTAAGCCAGTTCCCCTCAAATCTAGACCTTCTCAACCCCGACCGCCCCCACCCCATCGTCAAACCCTAAACCCATACTACCCACCCCCAATGACTCCATGCGCATTCAACAACTCACACCACGCCCACCACAACCTAAAACTCCAACTTCTGACCCCAATCTAAACCTTACTTTGACCATCATCACGTCACCAAAAACGACCCTTAAATCCTGAAAACAAAAACTCCTCTGAATCTACCATATATTCAAACCACATCACCACCTCTCCGGCTTGCAACACAATGCCTGATCCAAATTCAAACCCTCCTTCCATCACTCAACTCCCTACAAACCTAGAAACCCCCCCAAACCTTTCCCCCTCCCCCTCCTTCACAAACGACGGTAGCATCAAGGATGCTACGATTACAAAATTGGGTTTATATTCCATAACATATAATCCGGACGTGTAGTATATGGATTATAAAATGAGAAGTAGGATGAATAAATAATTATAATCCGGATTTGATTACGATCCGGAATATAAAGTTCGCTAAATTATGTGATACGCGGTATAAATACACCATAATATGAACGCCCGGATTATTTGATAACCCAAATAACCCGGTTTTGTGACAACCGGATTATAAAGGTATATATATTTTTTATCCAATAAGACACGCCCGGTTTAGTTTGTTTCAATAAACTCTCCCGATCTCAAAAAAAAAAAAACTCTCCCGCTCTCCGTTTCTCCCTCCGCACCCTAGCTATTTTCATCTATCTTTGTTCTTCCACTTCGCCGTCGCTTAGAAAAACTTGAGAAGTGCTTCGCAGATCTCTCTTTGGTATGTTTATCAATTTCATTCCTTCTTCTTCTTGTTATTGTATGATTTCGTGATGAGATGACTACTTGTCTCTCTTTGTGCCGTCC
This sequence comes from Fagopyrum esculentum, assembly GCA_033239045.1. NCBI lineage: Eukaryota > Viridiplantae > Streptophyta > Magnoliopsida > Caryophyllales > Polygonaceae > Fagopyrum > Fagopyrum esculentum. The sequence continues at coordinate 13,398,725 of BSUD01000007.1, forward strand.
GATTTCAATGGGACGCAAAACCTAAATCCAGAGTTGGATCTTCCATCTGATTAACTGTTTTTCTCTTTGTGCCATCCGAATACATTGTCATTTGACTCTAATTTGGATGTGATAAACCTAATTCCAGAGTTGGATTTAAGGTTTATACTTCAGTCATAGGTGCTTGATATTCTCTTTGTGTCATCCAATTCATATGATTTACTGAATATTGGTCTTTAGCATTGTTTGGATAGGTGCTTGATATTGATTGAGCATTTCTGGATTCATATGAAGAGATAGTACATATCTAAATTTTCCTATTTTATAATACAAACCAACTATTCTAATCTAACTAAAATCCCTAACCAACAATTTTTTATTCATCTTAATACGCTCTCAAACCTTATTTTTTTGTAAAGCTCTTATTTTTGTTAAAGACTAAATTTGATGACTGGTTAGTAAATGAAGATATGAACATTGTGGAGATGCTACGTTGTTAAAACTCACTCAACTTACCTAAGGTTGTAAATTTGCATTGAGTGCTCTTTAGCATGTAACTCAAAGCTCTTACACAAACAGAAAAAGGAAGGAAAAAGTAGGTTGTGTAGTATATATTTGATATATTCCATTTTCATTGACAACTCTACTAATGAAAAACACATTCACCTTGGCTATCAGAATAAGTTGCTAAGCCTACTTTGATGGAATAACTAAATAAAACAATTTGAATTTGGAAGCTTCATTGGACATACCAATCACTATCAAGCAAATGCAACTGAGTAAATAGAGAGATATTGATTTAGTATATAGCAATAGCAATAGTTAACCTAAAAATAAAGAATAATTAGTAGATATCATTTATCTGAAACATTTGGATCTCAACATATGTAGAAGCAACTACAGAACAAACCATTTGTAGATGAAAGAATTGTTTGTGGATTTTGCAGGGCCATATGGTTGTGTACTTTATTGATTTAGAGGAAAGAATTTGAAAGAAGTAGACCTATCAAAGTTCAAGTTTAAGATATTCAGTATAAAATCTACCAATTTATTGCTCACTTTCTGAGATAGAAGTCTGTTGCTGCTAAACATCCTCTGACCAATGCATAGTAATTCGGTCCATGAAACAAAAGTATTAGGAACAGGGGCTTGTGTTGCAAATTTCTTGTATTCATACATAGTTAATGGGTTACTAACACAATCCAGATGATACCACACCTCAAGTACCCCACAACCTAAAAGGTATCCTGAAGATCAAAAACATCAGTATTGCATTCCAATTGATTTTATAGGTTGATCTAATCTAACAGTAAATCTTTCATCGCCTCTTTTATACATTAAAAAAAAGGTATCCCGAAGATCAAAAATTCTTGTACATACTCCAATGCTATATAAATATTGGTCTTCGAGCCCAGAACCTTAAAAAATCCAAATTTAAGTAGAAAAACTCTATCAAGAAACAAAAAAACTTAGCATAAACAACTAAATACCTCAATCATTTTCGTTTTTATCAATTTCATTCCTTCTTCGTCTTGTTATTGAAAGGTGCTTTGCAAACTCTAATCTTTTAACTGTTCGCTAATTTATTCAAGATATATGGAATCTGATATATGCTCTATTATATTTCAAGCAATTTCTTAAGGAAAATTTGTTCATTAATTATCTTATTAACTATTCAGTGTACAATGAACGGTGGGGATGGAGCATTGTTGTTCTCATATTTTATTAGTGTATTGATTTTGGGTTCTTACCATGTTAATTGTTGGTTGCCCCCTTATTCTAGTGGTCCTGATCCAATCTGTATTCTTGACCATGAGATCGGTCGCTCGTGTCATGAAATGCTTTTATCATTGTCTTTATATTTAGTTTTTGTTAACTAATCTTTCTTGTGTCACCATATCTATTTATATTGTCACTTGATCATATATACGTATATGTCTGCACTATTTGCTGCATTATTCAAATATTGCATCTTTCTTTATCTATAATCTATTTCTGATCACATTAAAAACCTTAATTAGAGCACTAATATGCTGAGTTACAACACTAATATGATCTTTAATCTCAATAATTTTCGTTTTTTTATCAATTTCATTCCTTCTTCTTGTTAATAAAAGGTCCTTTGCGAACTCTAATCTGTTAACTGTTGGCTAATTTATTCAAGATATATGCTTTTTATATTTCAAGCAATTTCTTAAGGAAAATCTGTTCATTCTCTTATTAACTATTCAGTGTACAATGCACGGTGGGGATGGAGCATTGTTGTTCTCATATTTTAATAGTGTATTGCTTTTGGGTTCTTACCATGTTAACTGTTGGTGTCCCCTTATTTGTATTCGTGGCCACGAGATCGGTCGCTTGTGTCATGAAATGCTTTTATCACTAACTTTATATTTAATTTTTGTTAACTAATCTTTCTTGTGTCACCAGCTCTATATATATATTGTCACTTGATCATATATATGTATATGTCTGCACGGTTTCCAGAGGAAAAGATTTCTAATTCAAATAACAGTAGCACAATCTCCAACTAGCTCACTTTTAATAAAAATAAAAGGACAAATAAGACCCATCTAAAGAACTTGATTTGCAAATAAGAGAATAATTATAATAGCTGAAATCATGGGGAGAGTGCCTTACTATTGTGGTGATGAACATGCGATTATCAAAGTTCCATTTACTGAATTTGATTTAAAACTTGAGAGTTGTGAAAAGGGTGTAAGCAGAAAAGCAAATATGTATGAGTGATGATGGAAATCTAGCCAAGGTAACTAGTAGAGGCAATTACCCTTGGTTAAGTGTGCTTAACCCTATGCTTTGTATTTATGGTTGCGTTGCTGCAATTGTATAATTCAGCCCATCATTTGCTTGGTTGATTCTTATAATCAAGGATTAATTCATGTATGTTTCATTCTTATAATCAAGGATAAAATGAAATCCATCATTTTTGTGACTAGATCGAGCTTTCTTGTAATGTAGTTAATCGTGAAGACGGAAGAGGGTGACATATACCATGCTTGAATTTGTCCTTCAAGATCGACTCTGAACCCTAGTGCAAATCTGAGGTAAAATCGCGTTAGACTATATTTTTTCTTCAGATTCCTCTAATTACATGTACTTCTTCTCTCGGATTCCCTTAGTTATCAACAAAATATTGTATAAATGAGTTGCTGCTTGTTGAGTTGTTGTTGATACATGTTGGATTTTGTTGCCTACATTCAACTGTATTCATTGGCATACCACTTTTTTTTAAATTAAATTAAAATAAAAATGGCATAGTAACTTATTAGTTTCATTATATGGTCGAGCAAGAGCTAAGTTGGGAGAAAATATGTCGGTTTATGTGTCCTTTACTTTGAATATTCTACTCACCAATATCCATCCCTTTCTTCGCCACAGACAAACCCACAATCTATCCTTATTTTTCCTTCAAATCTACCTTCTTTATTTTTTTTTTATTTTATGGCCTGATTTTTGTATTAGCCGCATTATTTGATCATAAGTCAATAGTATGTACTAATTAGTCAAACGGCCATCATTTTAGATACTACTAATTTGAGTTAATTCAACTAATACTCGTTTTTATAATTCATAAGAAGATTGTATATAATTTTAAGTTTACTAATTGCATAATATGAATCATATAAATATCAATTTTTTAATTTTGGATTCAACTGATGAATTTGTATTTAATTTAGAACTTTAATGCAAAATATATCACCATACAAGGATGATGACATTTCTTATGTTTTGTCTGAGTATGAATTTTGACAAATATTTATGCTTAATTTGCTTCTCATACATTGCTTATGATATCTATATTTTGAAGTTTGTTCTTTTATAGTTTGTTTCTATGTGACGTGTTATATACCTTTGTTTATTGCAGTGTTCAAAATTTTCTACGAAGTGGTCATTTGCGGTGGCATAATTGTTTTGATTACGAGGTCACTAAGAAGAATCAGAGTACCTTGAATCACCCATATCAGTAATGTTATTTGAAAAACTCATAGACTAAGTTTTTCTAGTTACGTTTGTTTAGGCGTATGATTTAAAGTTTAGCAATAGCTGTAAACATGTTTTCATGGCACGTGTTAGTTTATGATAATTAATGAGCAGGATTATTATGTTTTAGTATAATTCAAATGTGTGAAACATCAATTATTAGATTGAATCAAATGTTACAGGTGGTATATTCGAAAAACATAATGAAATATAAAAAAAAAGAAGAGAAAATAATCTGGATATTTGTTGGCGGTGTATAAAGTCAAAATTATAATAATCCGATTGTAAGTATCCGGTGTATATCAACCTCTCCCAATGGAGCCACCACTAAACTTCTTAATCCGGATTATAAAAAAAAAAAAATATTCCGGTGTTTTACACAACTATATAATCCGGATGTTCCTCCGGATTATATACGTTACATATAATCCGGTTATTTTATCACTTATATAATCCGGATGTAACACATCCGGATTATATTCAGCTCAATAATCCGGATTATAATGTGTCAAATATTCCGGGCAAAAATACGATCCAAAAATAGTTCAAAAATGAACCTAGCAAATATACCGGTGCTTCGAAAAAAAACGCCCGGATTATAAAGTTTGGGGGCAAATACACCCCTAACCTTTAATCCGGTGCAGGTCCGGATTATAAGCCCTCAACTAACCGGATTATAAAGTCCTTTTTGTAGTAGTATACTATCACAATCCAAAGATCCTAATGAATCTAAACCTTTGTGCATGGAATATTAGGGGACTAAACCACCCTAATAAGCCTAAAGCCATCCGAGATATCATCAACTGTCACAAGCTTGACATCATTGCAATCATCGAAACAAAACTCCTTGCCAAGAAAATTGATAAACTCTCCTCTCTCCTACTAAGTTGGAAACATACCTCAAATATCCTCCCGGATCAAACCTGTCGCATCTGGGTTTGGTGGAATCCGGCTGCCCATCATCTCACCCCTATCCTCTCAAATGACCAACTAATACACTACAAAATCACTTCCCCGATCCAACCTCTTAACTCAAACCCATCCACAATCTTCTACTCCACCTTCGTCTATACCCTTAATTTTCCGGACCAATGAGAACCCCTATGGGACTGCCTCAATACTATTAACCTACTCATCACAAACAACCTCTGGCTTCTCATGGGGGATTTCAACACCATCCTAAGCCCTGAGGAAAAAAAATCTCAGCCAACCCCTCAATCTCTTCTCAACCAACCACTGAACTGGCAAACTTTCTCTTCACAAACCACCTCTCGGACCACTCCCACTCTGGCTGCAATTTTACTTGGAACAACAAGAAACTCTCCAACAGAATTTGGTGTAAACTCGACCGCATCATCATCAACCATCACTGGCCTAAATTTTTTCCAAACTTCTCAGCCCATTTTGATAACCCCCTCATCTCAGATCACTCACCTGGTCTTCTATTCCTCGAAGCCAAGCCTACACCTTTCAAACGCTAGTTTTGCTTTAACAACTCCTGGGCAAATCACAAAAGCTTCAACTCTACGGTCTCCCTTGCTTGGTCCACTCATGCTTGCACAATCTATGGTAATCATATGCACAACCTCATTCAAAAACTCAAGAGCCTCAAACCCACCCTGAAAAAGTTCCCAAATGCCAAACTCGAGATACTCCACTCGTCCATTGAAGCCCTCAAATCCACCCTCCGTACCACACAAACCAACCTCTAGCACTCTCCTCTTGACCCTCAACTACTCCTCAAGGAAAGAGACACCACTGCTCAACTCAATTCGTCGCTTACCTTGCTTCGAGACACTATCGCTCAGCTCTCCAAGGCTTCCTGGATTAAATATGGCGACCAATGCACTGGGTTTTTCTTCAAAAATATCATCTCCAGAAGGGCAACAAATTCTATCAAAACCCTCCGCGATCCCACAAACCTTACTAGCAGTTACACTCATGACCCCACCAAGATCTCCACAATCCTAATCGACCACTTCTCAACAATCCTCAACCTCACTACCCCACATAATCCGCAGAATCTTTTCCCTGATTGCCCCCTTCCAAACCTACCACCTAATCTCATTCCCCAGCTCTCCAACAATGTCTCTCCTGAAGAAATCAAAAACACCCTCTTTAGCATTGGTGATTGCAAGGCTCCCGGTCCTGACGGCTATAATGCCTTCATTAAATCCATCACTAAATTTTTTGCTACGGGACGTCTTCTCAATCAAGTTAACCACACCTCCATATCCCTGATAGCCAAAAAAGATTCCCCCATGAATCCCTTAGACTTTAGACCCATCTCCTGCTGTAACACGACCTACAAAGTAATCGCCAAGATCCTTGCTTCCCGCATAAACACCACTCTTCCTTACATCATTGGTAGGTATCAAGGTGCCTTCATCAAGGGACGTTCCATAAAACACAACATTCTCATCTGCAACGAGCTACTTAAAAACTACTCTAGACATAACATCTCTCCTCGGTGCTCCATCAAGATCGACATTGCTAAAGCATTTGATATGCATGATTGACCATCAATTCATCCTCAATTGTCTGGGCCGGATGGGTTTCCCAAATCGCTTCATCCACTCCATCAGTGCTTGCATCACCTCGCCAATGTACTCCATCAACTTAAATGGCTCTCTCCATGGTTTCTTCAAAGGCTCTAGGGGGCTTAGACAGGGATGTCCTCTCTCTTCTGGTCTCTTTGTTATCGGGATGGAAGTTCTCTCTTCTATGTTGCACATTAATACCTCTATTGCTGATTTCAATCTCCATCTGAAGTGCAGCTCTCCTAGAATCACACACCTATGCTTTGCTGACGATCTAATGCTTTTCAGCAGGGGTGATATCACATCCATTGACATCCTCATCAACACACTCCAATCTTTTGGCAAGTACTCCGGGTTGTATCTCAACGCAGCTAAATTCACTATCTTCACTGGCGGCTACTCCCTCAAGATCGTGATCTCATATCTAACTCTACTGGACTCATCCCTGGATCTCTACCTTTCATTTATCTAGGCGTCCCCATCGACAGTAAGCGCCTCAACGCAAATGATTACAACCCCCTCATAAACAAGATCACTTGTAGAATCAATAGCTGGAGCGCCAGAAACTTGTCTTATGCCGGAAGAGTTCAAATCATCTCTTCAATCCTTATGACAATCAACTACTTCTGGAGTGCTGTCCTCCTGATCCCCTCATTTGTCATCACCAAAATTAATGGTCTCCTCAGATCTTTTCTGTGGTTTGGTACCGACTCGAGCCCCCGCGCCCTAATCGCTTGGAAGACCATTTGCTCGTCAAAGGAGAATGGTGGCCTTGGGTTAAAGGAGGTCCTCTCTTGGAACAAAGCCTGCATTGCCAAGCCCATCTTCGAACTTGATAATGCCCACACGCTCCCCAGTCTCTGGTCCGATTGGATTCGTCACAACATCCTCAAAAGCTCCTCCATCTGGGTCTATACAGCAAACTACAAACACAGTCATACCTGGCGCTCTATACTCAAGGTCCGTGATGAGATCTTCGACACCGGATTCAACTTCACCTTCCCAAGCTTGACCTTGAGACCCAATGGAACCTACTCTACCACCGCTGCCCACAATCTCATTTGGAAGACTCTACCACCTGACCCTCCTTTCACTCATGGCTCCATCTGGAATGGTCTAAACACCCCTAAGTGCAGCTTCATTTCATGGTTGGCCTCTCACAAACAGCTTCCCACTCTCAACAAGCTTCTCTCCTGGAACATAGTCCACTCTGATGTATGCAAGCTATGCGGGCTTGATCCTGAAAACGAAGATCATCTTTTCCTATACTGTAACTACTCCTCTATGGTCTTGGAGCTTTTATCCCGCTGGCTTCGTATTCCAATTCCTACCTCACTCAGAACTAACCTTTGGAGATGGCTCAGCACCCTCAAAAACTGTAAGAACGACCTCATCTCTCACATTCTCACTGCTACCGTCACCGGCTACATATACTACGTTTGGACGGCCAATAATGATCTCATTTTCAACAAGAATTTCACTCATCCATCCTCATGTGCTCACAAAGTCATCACTACCACAAAGAATTTCACTGCTGCCAAATGATTCGATCGGTCCTCGAACTCTATCTCAAATGCCAATATTCTAGGAATTCATCTCTTGTAATCTCCTTCTTCTCACCCCTTCTCTGTTCCTAGTCTGAACCCTATGTACATTCCATTCTGATAATATATAAACCTTTCAAAAAAAAAAAAAAGATGCGAGAGTTTTACAGATGCGGATGATGCTCATCTTGTCTTTTGAGTGTCCGTCGATGAAGGAGATCTGGGCGGAGGCACCGGTCCACGGTTGGTTGAGGATCTATGGAGACTTCCCATGGTGGAGATCGTGGTGAAGATATCGGAAAGGCAGCCGTGTGCGATTTCCTCACCAGTGCACGGGCGGCGTGGGCTTGCCGGAACATGGTCCGATTTGAGCGGAAAACCCCAAATTGCCCGGTCAATCGTAATGGTTACAAGCGACTCGTAAGGGTTTTCCAGTTGAGGGCTGATGGATGATAAGGTCGTTAGTCGTTAGGCATCATCATGGACTAATAATTGATCGTGTATCGCTGGATTTAATATAAATGAATATGTTGGTAGTTCAAAAAGAAGATCAAATACTATAAGTAGAAAATCTTCTAACTTATGCAATAAGCAAATTATTAATCACTTAATTATATTCACCTAAAGATATGGAACATTAGTTTCCCACCTACGAGTCAACTAAAATAAACAGTCTATATTTATTTTGAAAGGAACTAAAAAAAACAAATAAAAAGTCTACTTTCATGCAGATCTGTAGAATTCACGATCTGCGATTCATGGATAGCATTAATGCAATCAATCGTCCAACAAACGTGCACATAATTTTATGAATATCAAATACTTTTCTTGGCAGCTGTTTGTAAAATTTCCTTCATTTTAGCGAATTGCAGCTTCCAAGCACAATCAGCATAAAATCCCAGCTGGTTCGTGTTTCCTCATTCCTTTCCATTTTTTTTTGAGATTCAAATGAGGTGTTCATTTTCTTGTAATTACCTTTGCTTCTGTTTTCTTTGTTTAGTGAAACAAGTTCATGGCAAATGACATAGAAGGGCCACTTTTGGAACCAGAAGCTCAAAAAGGTAGCCATCTCCTTAGAAGAATATGGGAAGAGTATAAGCTCATATGGAGAACTGCATTTCCTGCAATGCTATATCGTTTGTCCATGTTTGGAGTATATGTCATAACACAATCGTTTATTGGGCACATCAACGAAGTAGAGCTTGCAGCTTATGCACTTGTACAGGCAATTGTAATTCGCTTTGCAAATGGTATACTGGTAAGTTCGCCCTTTTGTTTTGGAGTTATATACACATTATCAATTTTGCAAATTGTATACCTATAAGTAAAGGGAGTGGCGGAATATAAACACGTTTTAGAAATCGTTTATAACTTAGGTTCGGCTCAAACTTGTTTTTAATCAAGACGAGCTTCTGTGGCCTACTTAGACTTCACCCACCTAACATTTCACGACGAGTAACTTGTTCACCCGTCGAATGTTCTTGTGGGAATTTAATTACAGGTAGGAATGTCAAGTGCAACCCAAACCCTTTGTGCACAAGCATTTGGAGCCAAGCAATACTACATGATGGGAATCTACCTTCAACGTTCATGGATCATCAACATGGTCACGGCAACCGTGATGCTCCCGTGCTTTGTCTTTGCAACGCCGATTTTTAAACTACTCGGCCAAGAAGACACCATTGCAGACGCCGTAGGAAACATCTCATTATGGTTTATAGGAGTTTTTTACGCGGCCGTCTTCACCTTGACAACCGAATCTTTCTTGCAAGCACAACGAAAAAACATGCTCATAGGACTCCTATCCCCAATCACATTCGTGCTTCATGTGCTCCTTTCGTGGATCTTTGTTTCTAAGTTGAGTTGGGGGATGTTTGGTGCAATGAGCGCGATGGTTGTTTCGCGATGGGTATTTAATCTTTTTATGATGATTTATCTATTTGGAGGTTGGTGTACGAATACATGGACCGGATTCTCCAAAGAAGCATTTTTTGATCTCATCCCAATTGTGAAGCTTTCGATTTCCTCGGGTATAATGGTATGGTGAGTTTTCCGATCAAAAATTTAACTCTACATTAAGTTAACGGGTTTTCTAACGTATGTCCAAGAAGCATAGTTTATATGAACCACATACTACTCGAGAACATAAGTTAGAATCATCGTTTTATTCATTTTTCGTTGACTTTCCTTATTGCTATAGTGTGGAATTATGGTACACGTCTGTCGTAGTGTTGTTAGCAGGATACACCAGCAATGCAGCTGTTAACATATCTGCATTTTATATCAGGTAATTTATTATGCCATTTGAATAGAGTTTGCTACAACTTTTATTTAGAAATAAATGTTGTACATTTCAATTATGAATTGAGTATTTGTACATGTATTTTATTTTCAGTTTGAACATCAGTCAATGGCAGCTGATGATCTGCCTTGGCTTCATGAGTGCTACATGGTACAGTCTAACTTTGCTTCCAAAAACAGTTTAGGCATTTTCATTAAAGTTCCGTGTGGGATACTTCTATCTCTAGATATATAATTGATTCATTGCCTTTTGTTTGTCTAAGTTTGTAAAGTTTGAGATGAATGCAGTGTAAGAGTTGCAAATAATATAGGGAAAGGAAACCCTAAGGCAGCCAAATTTGCAATCAAGCTAACACTAACTACTTCGGTCTCGTTGGGCTTATTATGTTGCGTCCTATATCTTATATTCGGCCGGGAAATCCCGTATCTTTTTACGAGCGATGATGAAGTTGCGGAAGTGGCAGCGAATCTCTCGGTTCCGATTGCCATCAGCATGTTGTTGAATAGCATCCAGACTATTTTATCAGGCAAGCTAAGAAAACCTCCATTTAATGAAACTAAGACTAACAAAAGTTATATTTGTGGTTCACAAGCAAAAGTTATTGTTATTGATTTGAATTGTGTATATTTTTTTAGGGGTTGCCATTGGAACTGGTTCACAAGCAAAAGTTGCAGTTGTTAATATTGGCTCATATTACCTTGTTGGGATTCCCATTGGATGCATTCTTGCTTACGTCGCCGATTACAACATCACAGTAAGTGCACATTGTTCTTGCATAGTTATATTTGTGGTTCATAAATGTGTATGTGTCCTACCAAAAAAAAATGTGTATGTGTTGAAAATGCAGGGAATATTTATGGGAATGATTAGTGGTCAAATTATACAAGTTATTGTTCTTGCATATATGACATGGAGAATTGATTGGGCAGCTGAGGTAATAATTCAAAACTTAATCATGAGATTTGAATTATCTTTTTTTTTTTATATCTAAATCATTGATTTATTTCAATGTTTAAGGATTGATAGTTGTCAATTATGTGTAGATTGACAAGTCAAGAGGCCGTCTCAGCCGATTTGCGTTGGATCATAGTCAAGAAACCAATCAAAGCACAAATGATTCTTAAGAGTTTGCGACTTTGAAGATGTTAGATTGTCTTTTAAATTCTAACTGTATTGTTTTGGTTAGGTAATAAAGTTTATTGGTTAGTTGTTTAAGCTAATCTGATATATACACCAATTAAAGCTTAGGATAATCTACTAAAAAGTTGCTAAATTCACCGAGTTGTTCCTAAATTTTGTGTATCAAATTAAGTTATAAGAGTGACTTATGAAAGTATTGATGTATAAAAATATGAGTTAATTTGTGGAGCATTTCTAATTATATTAAGTCATATTTAATATGTTTAAAAACTTGTGTACAAAAATATTTTTTTTTTATTTATATAAACGGAATAACATCCCTAATAACTCTATATTCAACTTTTTATGAAAATGTTATGTGTATGTCCAAATTCATATATTGAGTTATTTTGTATATTTTTTTCTATAAATTGTAAACACTAGTACATACAAGGTTTTTGGTGGCGTGGATGGCGACATAGGGAAATAAGAGAGCAAGAGGGAGAACAAGAAACAGAGGAACAAGACTAGGTAAAGTAGATTCCGAGCAAGTTAGCCCAGAAGATAGTTTCGGGTGATCGATTTTTCCAATGGTGAGCGAGGTGGTTCTTGGTTGCGTGGATGGCGAGGTGGGCACATGTGATGGCCAAGGTGGGTTTGTTGTTGTAGATTAGGTCGTTTCTAGCCTTCAAATGAAGTAGATGTAGGCAATGATCGCGGAAACCCGGATTTTTGCAATAAGGTCGTGCTTGGGGGGGGGGGGGGGGGTGGGGGGGC
>BSUD01000007.1:13410997-13454984 GCA_033239045.1 Fagopyrum esculentum
GGGGGGGGGGGGGGGGGGGGGGGGGGGGTTTGGGAGCCAAGCCAAGTCTAGAAGTCGTGGGAGTATGGGTAAGGAGAGGGAATTCTACTCCATCTAGAGATGATGTCGAGGATCAGACTCGAGAAGCTACAACCATTCCAATGGTGAGTTTCGTCCTCAGGGTGAATACCACAAAGCTTGCACGTGTGGTCAGTGATGATGTTCCACTTGAGGAGATTACAAAGGGTGGGGAGGCGAGTGTGGCTAGCAAGCCAAGCAATGAAACTACACTTCGGGATGTTGAGTTTGCTCCAGATCAGGCCAAAGGAGTAGGGGACGGGATTAGGATTGAGGAGGTTGTAGATAGCAGTGGTGGAGAGGGAGCTGTTTGGTTGTGAGACAAGGCTAGGGTTTGAGGGGTTGATGCTAGAGGCGAGGAGAGAGTCGCGGACCTTGAGCAAAGTGCGGCAAGACTGAGAGTGGTTAGAGCGCGGTTGGCAAGACTAGATGGAGTCGCGCTTTAGGAGATTCTTCCCCACCCAATCATACCAGAGGTTCCTCGCATTAGAGGCGAGCTCAAAGACAATCTTGGCGAGACAAGCTTTGTTCCATGAGAGCAATTCTTTGAAGCCAAGACCACCATCATCCAGAGGGGAGCAGATAACATGCTAGACAACCAGGGAGTGAGAGTTAGAGGCATTGCTAGACCAGAGAAAGGTGTGAAGGAGGCCCTAGATCTTATGGAGAACGGTGGGAGGAATCAGGAAGATGGAGCACCAGAAGTGGTACATGGACATGAGGGTGGAGGAGATGACTTGCTTCCTGGCAACATAGGAGAGGTTTCTGGTGCTCCACGAGTTAATGTTTTTTTATGATCTTTGAGATCAGAGGGAGGTAGTCATTCATGTTCAGTCTTTAGGAGCCGATGGGTACGCCAAGATAGAGAAAGGGGAGAGTTCCCTCGGAGAAACCCGTAGCGTTGGTGATAACGTTACGGTCAGGAGGGGGGAGTCCACTAAGGATTATGGAAGACTTAGAGAGATTAATCTTGAGCCCGAGTAGGTCCCAAACCAGTCCAGAGTGAACTTCAAAGTGTTAATGGAGTGAAGATCGCCCCTGTTGAAAGTGTTAATGGAGTGGACTTCAAAGTGTTAGCAAGGCTCATTTTAATTGATATAGAACAACTAAAAGGTAAAAAAAAAAAAAAAATAAGACATCATCTTTCATTATGTACATGATCATATCTATCTACAAAATAATGATTCTTATATGATTTACTTGCTACACTCACTCACGGGTCCAACCTAATTATAGGTGAGTTGTTGAGTGATTATCTCTCCTTTTAGGATTAAGACAAACAATCTACCGGTGTATCTCATCTTTAACTAAAATATCAACCCATACTCCAGCAAAAGAAAGTCGATCTTAAGATATCGAGTTGTGGCCAGTAGAGATAGGTTTCTGATGTGGGACCATCCTTGACATTTCCTACTAAACATGGAACCATCACTAGGATAAGAGCAAGAGGCACTCAAGGAGAGGTTGCCAAGAAGATTCAAACATGGGAGGATCCGGTATAATGGAGAATTGCATGACAAGAACAAATCTCAGACATCGTGAAAATCTTGTCCGAGATTTGGCATATCGAGACCGAGATTTGCTCTATTGTGTGTTATCGAGTAGAATCTTGATTTGAGGATTATTATCCGCTGGTTATCTTTTATTATCTAATACCTTTAAAGTTCTTAAACATTCTAAAGGTATTGGATGAATTTTGATCTTATCTTTTAGGATTATCTTTTATTAGATTTCCTATCTTTTTTAGGAGAATCTCCCTTATAAATAGCCTTAGAAGGGGAGATTATTAGGTAGATTTGATTTGATTAATGTTTCCACTATATTGTGTGAACTCGCAACTTTGCTTACGGAGTTTGTGTTTTATTCCTTCCAATTCAATCAAAAGAGAGAGTTTTTATTGAATCGTTGTGAGTCCTTGCTAGGTTGTGCTTGTGTGTGTTAATCTTTTTAAAGGTTGGTGCTCCTGGTCAATTCTATTCCCTCCTTATGCTTGCCTTATTTAGAAGGCTTGTGTAAGGTTAAATATATGAGGGTTAAGGGGTTTTGACACATAATTGGTCAAGGTTCTTTGTAGGAATACCTTGGTTCGTATCTTCCTATATTTCCATTAAATTCATTCCATATATTTTCTTCTTTTTATCTTTCCATTATCAATCCATCATCTCATGTTCTTTTGTTCGAGTTTTCGTAAATCTCGGCCGTACACAGAATCTCGCCTGAGATTTGTTGTTCTCTGAGACAATTCGTGGACTTTCATTCTAGATCAGGCAATCGTGGCTTCAACCCCACATCAAAGTGGTATCAGAGCTCAGTCGATTGAAGTCCGTCTCAAGTTTGAATCATTTTTATTTGAGTCTTCTTTGAGTCATATAAAAATTGATTCTTTTCTTGTTGTGGTTATCTTTTGCGAGATTATTTGAGTTTAACGTGACGTTGAGTCGTTGATTTGTGTGTATTGGAGGAGAGAAACATCATAGCCAAACACAAAGCCATCAGTTGACCTCAACACAACCTCGCGCGGCCATACCCAAAATATCGCTCGAGATTTTGAGCATAAAGTTGAGATCTTTCTCATTACTTGTTCTCCAAGCCTCGTGAATTTTGTCTATCCCATTGAAGATAAAATATTTATTGTATTTGAGTCAAATATAATAAATCTCCAACTGCTTATTCAAGGAGGAAGGATATTTACAAGATATAATTATTAAGATCTTGTGTAGTAGGTGAGATCTTCTCATATTCATTGAATACTAACCGAATATCTTTTCCAACAACAATATATACGCCCCTACAACTGAAAAGGATCCACAAAGCAACTAGAAAGTAGTATACCCCATAACTTATTGTTGATTGTCGATGTTCAATGTCGAATCGACAATTTCGGTCGAGATTTTGACCGTGTTGCTACTGTTGCAAATTTTTGAGAAATTTTCCATGCAAATTCTGAGGAATATAAGCGCACCCTATGCAAGTTTATATGAAGAGAAGAAGTTTTATACCATACTTGACCTAGTTACGAGCCTTAGCCGACCACAAACATCGATCTCGCCCAACCTGAGATAATCTAGTCCGAGATTCTCTAGATTTGACCGAGATTTTCCCTAATCGAGATCCAGAGAAGAAGTAAACACTTGGATCAATTTCTTTGGGTATATTAATTAGTATATATACTTTCTATCATACTAGTTGCTTTACTCGCAATATTCTTTCTACTTTATGTCAATTCTGTGAAGAGACTTCCAACAGGAGTTCCTTAACTATCTTCCAACACAAGAGACTTTTTCCGAACTAACACTAGAACAAAAATAAGCTCTCTCAGAGAGTTTTTATTAAAGGGGAAGGCGATTTAAGCTTTCCTTTTATACATCTCTCTGAGAGATATTTATTAGGAGTTATTTTTAACTTTGATAAATAGATGGAAAGGATGGTAGATTTTTAAAAAACCCTCATAAATATTTCTTAGGGGTCCTTAAGGAATCCGGATCCTCTATTGCCACTTTATATTGCCTTCTCTACTCCATTTATTTAATTGGTCCACATGGCACTAATTTTATAGAATTAAAGTTAATTAGAGTAAATTTAGAATTTGTCTTCAGTCTCTAACCATCTTCAAAACTCCAGTAATCAATCACCATGACACCTACTAACATCCTTCCTACTCCAACTAGTACTAACAACAATTTCCATTTTCAGTTGCTTCCTTATAATTATTCTCCAGCAGCAAAAACAAAAACCACAAAAAACATTCGATTCGATCAGTTCTTCAAACCCCTCCTATACTCAAATTTTCCAAAAAACAAATTTGCCCACCAACATCATACTCCCAAATTCCAACGCCTGGAACATCCTCCAGAAAGTCGTTGCCTCCACTATCGACTTTGTCGAGACACAACTACTTAAATTTGAAAAACGACAACCTCTCTCCAAGACCACCGATCAACGTATCCAGATCGCCGGAAACATCGCTCCCGTTCCAGAGCACCCTTCAACACACTCTCTCCACGTCCACGACACCATCCCATCCTCCATTGACGGTGTCTACCTCCGTAACGGCGCTAACCCCCACTTCACCCCACTCGCCAGCCACCACTTTTTTGACGGTGACGGCATGATACACTCTGTTAAACTCTCCGGCCAAACAAACTGCGCTTCTTACTTTTGCCGGTCCACTGAAACGCATCGCTTTGTTCGATTGAGAAGGAGTAAAGGGAAGACAGATTCACTTAACGCATAAAATCCCTAAATTTACTCTAATTAACTTTAAATCTATAAAATTAGTGCCACGTGGACCAATTAAATGAATGGAGTAGAGAAGGCAATATAAAGTGACAATAGAGGATCCAGACTCGTTTTGAAGCCCCCCAAAAGTTATGATATTTTGTTAAAAAAATAGTAATACCCCAACGTGACCCTCCTTAATGCCACTTTCCAAAAATATTATTTTTTATAATGAACATGAAAATTAAGAATTCAATAAATCAAACATTCTCATAAAAAACACCGATCTACGTTGCATAGTTTCAATTGAGCATCACTTCATGCAACTCAAAACCGTTCAAGTGTTGAACCATGACCTTAACATCATGCAATTTTAGAGCCAATGTACGTTTCTAGTATTGCTTTACACACTTCCATGACCAAGTCTCCGTGGAAACATAACAAGCTTAGTCGCAACAACGTTCACCTCTGGATTCTTCTCCTTTTTCTCTTATGTGACTCTTTCAAAGAAACAAATTTGGATCAGAAATTATAACAAGTATAAATTAATCATGAGAAAGAAGCTTCATTTTTGAAGACTCAAGAGTCTCGAACTTCTTCATCAACTCCGTGGTTTCATGCTTAATAAGATATTTTTACTTAGTTCGTGATATCACACGACTCTTGAATCACGCCAATCATAATTTTGAACTAGCATCGTAATTCTTAAGCTATAAGATATATAGATGTAGAAAAGCAAGTGAAACGAACCCGAGTGATCTTCCGAGTTTATTCATCATTAGCTATGAGTTCTTTAGCATGATCTAATATACAATATTTTTTTTTTTGAAATGTTAATTGTATTGAGAATGAATATACAAGATGGGATCAAAACTCTAGTTCAGGTTACATAAAGCGAGGACAATTGAACATGAGCAAATGAGCATGCAACATTCTAAGATGAAGAACCAACATACTCAGGCGAGGCGGAGATTCAGCATCCCAGCAAAATGGAGAGAATGGGGGGATATCCTTCCAGTTAGCTTCAAAGTGAAGCTTGATGGAATTGATGATGTTAGCAGCGCAATCGATGGCTCTTGTGAATTCATTGTTGTAGAGCATGTTGTTACGAGCAATCCAGACATGGTAGATGAATGAGATGATGGTAGATGAATTATACTACCGATTCCTAGCCCATGGTTCGGTCATTGTGTTTTTTTCTTGTAACTCATTGGACATGCAATGTTAGATTAACTCAATATACTTTAATTTTTTTTTTAAACTTTACTTGTATTGAGAATGGATAGAATTTACAGGGGGAATCAAAGAACAAGGATCTCATGGTGAAGAGACATAATCAAGTAGAAGAACATACGAGGAAGGGCGAGAGCAAAGTTAGCAAAGGTTAGAGAGGAGGATGGACAAGGGGAATCCCGAGCATGTTGGTAGTGGCCCTGGACTCGATAGATCGGTCCTTCCAGTGGTGTACGAAGTGGAGCTTGAGAGCGTTGATGACTTCAGCGGCGCAGTCGATGGCTCTTGTAAAGATGTTGTTGAAGACGAGGATGTTCCAGACCTTCCAAGTGGTGTAGATGAATGTGATGATCGAAGCAGTGCGGATGTTGTCGATGAGATTGTGTTTGGAGGGGTGGTTCGAGCATAGCCAGGACCATAAGTTGTTGATGTAGAGAGCGGGGTATGGAACTCTTGTCCAACTGGAGATAATATCCAAGACGAGGGAAGTGTAGCTGCAAGTACTCCAGAGGTGGTCGTCATCTTCGGCCATGGAATTGCAGAGTTAACAAGTGTCCAAATCGGTTAGGTTCCATCTTTTGATCTTGGTCAGGGTAGGGAGTTTCCGATGGCTTGCAATCCAAGAGATATAGTTGCATCTAGGTATGTTGTATTTGAGCCAGATGGATCGGTGTGGAGGGTGGGAGAGATGTGTTAGGTCTGGTCTAAGCAGGTTGTAGGGTTTCCTGGAGGAGAAGGTGCCGTTGGCATTGGAAAGCAAGGGGACGATGTTGGGGCTGACCAAAGGTAAGTGGAGTTCATCTCTGATTTTCATCAAGCATTTCCAGGAGAAGCTGTGATGAGCTTTGGGTCGGCAGTCCCGAATATTTTGGCCTTTAAGGATGTTACTTTCAATCCAATTGCACCATAGGTTGTTGTCTTTGCGGTCTATGTCGTATATTAGTCGGGCAAGAAGGACCTTGTTTCTAGTGTATAGATCTGGAAACCCAAGCCCTCCGGCAGCCTTAGGAGTGCAAACTGTAGACCAAGCAATCAAGGCTCTACCACTGCACTCTTTTCCATACCAGAGGTAAGATCTAAGAAGGCCATGGATCTTGTTGATGATGAAAGCGGGTAAAAGAAAAAGCGAGTTCGGGTTTCGGGTTTCGGGTTCGGGTTCGGGGTTCGGATTCGGGTTTCGGGTTCGGGTTTCGGGTTTTCGGGTTTTCGGGTTTCGGGTTTTCGGGTTTTCGGGTTCGGGTTCGGGTTTAGGCCAAGAAGTATGGAGTACAGTATACTTGGCTTTAGAAACAACACACCCTAACCTTAAAAGACATTAAAAAACGAAGAATTTATTTACAAGTGTTAAATTATATATGTAATGTAACTTTGCCAAATTTTCTCATGTTCGAATGAGCAACCTAAAGCTTCAATTGTCAGATCTAATGCACTCTTGGCATTATCTCTACTTATCATCACCACCACAAAGGGATCCGACTAAAAGCATCACACAATATTTAACAAGACAAATTAAGCTCAAAAGCTTAATTACAAGACATCACAAAGAAATATTTTCATTTATTTGAATGTAAGTTTTTAAACTGGTTTGAAAGTAATTTGTAGCCAGTAAAACAACATTGGCAACTAGTAGGTTAAGATCCTTATTAAATTGATCAAGTTAATAACAAAGTTGGAATCGAGATACAGAAAGCCAAACATGAAAACCTACATTCTCTAAGTAATATTATACGAAATTTCTTTTTTTTTGAAAATTTAATTGTATTAAGATAGGAGTGAATGTACATAAGAGTTCATATGCAAAAGACAAGTTCAAATACGAATGGGAGAGGGATTAATGGAAATGAATTCCAAGCATTCTTGCGTCAGCAAGACTTTGAGAGGACCTGTCCTTCCAGTGATATGCGAGATGAAGTCTGGTGCCATTGATGACCATCCCGGCCCAATCCACAGCTCTAGTAAAGGTCTTGTTGTACACGAGGTTGTTTTTAGCCTTCCACACATAGTAAATGAATGCGGTGACAGTGGCAATCTTGACACTTTCCAAGAGATTGTGCTTAGCATTAGGCCTCGAGTTAAGCCAGGACCAAACATTGTTATTATACGAAATTTCAATGGAATGAAATATGAAATACCTTGCATTCATATTTTCGGTTAAAACCATCGTCAATATCTTGCTGAAGAATAGTTAACCCTTTTAAGCTCCATATAATACATCATTTTTTGCCTACAATTATCGTCATGCAGTGAACAACAGATGTCAACAAATTTGTTAGGTATTTTGTTTTTTACAAGTAAGAACAATATAAGGACACCTAATCTCCTTTTAAGCATATTGTATTCCTCCTTGAGCTTTGCGCATATCCTCCTACATCTTCGGTACATCATTAGATTCATAAATCCCAAAAATTAGGGTTTTGAAATTTTGATTAACTACACAAAAGTAAATACCGCAAGTTTAGTGTATTGTGATCATCCGTTATCTACTTGAATAACCCTCTAGTTTCTATCATTCTCCTCCATTGTAAAGAATTGGAGTTCCGTACGTGTGTTCTGTGGCTAGTCGACTCTATAGAGAGGAAGAAGGAAAGCGTGAAAGATTAGGTTTAAGCAACATTTCGGGACTTGTATCAATTTTATCCTCGTAATGTATTTTAAAATCTCACATTTTCTAGTGAGTTAACAAAAAACCCTAACCAAACAACCTTTGCTGAGTACTCCTTTATCTACGCCCACAACGCTATGGAGGATCGCGTTGGACTTTGGAATTCAATCGCCACCATTCGGTTGCTCAATTCCAACAGTCCATGGGCCCTGATGGGTGACTTTAATGTCACTTTATCCCCCGATGAAAAACTCTCCAACAACCAGCATAACTTCACACAATTGTCCAACGAGATCGAAACCTGTTTTGAACTGAACGATCTCTCTGATCTTCCTACCTCAGGATGCAAATACACCTGGACCAATAAGCAAGAGGGGAATCGGATCTGGAGTAAGCTGGACCGTATCATTGCTAATCACGAATGGACCATCACCTTCCTTGACTCCTATGCTCACTTTGGCGTCGCTGATGTATCCGACCACTCACCTGCATTGCTTTTCACTGAGCACAATGCCCCTAGGAGATTTTTCCCATTCAGATTCAATAATTTGTGGGCCAAACACGAGTTGTTTTTGGAGACGGTTAGAAATACCTGGACTGCTGAAATACATGGGAATCCCATGTTCAGGCTATCAAAGAAGTTGAAGATGCTCAAACCCCTCCTCAAGAAGTTCCCTAGTGTTAAGTTGGAGGAGCTCCACTCAAGCATTGCTGAAAGTCACAAGCAACTCGAGGATGTGCAAACTATACTGCAGGATGACCCCCTTAACTCTGATTTGCTTGCGAGGGAAATGAGGATCTCCCTTTCGCACAAGGACTCTCACTCGAAGCTCCAACTGGTGTTGGCGCAACTCTCTAAGGAGAAATGGATCAAGTATGGCGATCAGTGCACGTCGTTCTTCTTCAAGAGTGTCAAGACGCGTAGATGTTCTAACTTCATCGCCGCTATCTAGGGGCCTAATGGCGAGACGGCTTATGAGCTTGACGCCATTGGTGAAACGCTGGTTAACCACTTCAGGAATGCTCTCAACCCACAAAGCCCCTCTTCAAGAAGACCCTTCCCTTCATTAAGGCTTCCATCCCTCAATCAGGCTGAGGTTGGCACCTTGATCGAGCCTGTCACGCCCGAAGAGGTCAAACAGGCCCTCTTCAGTATCGCCGACAACAAAGCCCCTGGGCCGGATGGCTTCAATTCTCTCTTTTATAAGGAAGCTTGGAGTATCATACAACAGGACTTTACACTTGCGATCCAGGACTTCTTCGTTAGCAAAAGAATGCTCAAGCAGGTTAACCACGCCTCCATATCCCTGATAGCCAAACATGACAGCCCCATCTTGCCCTCGGACTTCCGACCCATATCCTGATGTAATACAACCTACAAGACTTCTCCAAGATCCTCGCAAGACGGCTTAACCTCATACTTCCTAGCATCATTAGCCCCAACCAAAGCGCCTTTGTTTCGAAGAGGTCAACCAAACATAATGTGCTTCTTTGCCAAGAGATCCTCCAAAAATATGGTAGACAACATATATCTCCTAGAGTTGCTTTGAAAGTAGACATTTCCAAAGCTTTCGACTCATTGAGCCATGAGTTTCTTCTGCACTGCCTTCGTTTGATGCACTTCCCTGAGGCTTTCATTAGTTTGATCAGTGAATGTATCGGCACTGCTTCCTATTCGGTCAATGTCAATGGAGAACTTAAGGGCCATTTCATTGGAACTCGAGGGCTTAGACAGGGATGCCCTCTCTCCCCTCCTCTATTTGCCATCGCTATGGAATTCTTGACCAGGCTAATCAATGAAAGAACCACCAATCCTGACTTTAACTTCCACCCTAAGTGTTCTACACCTGCCATCTCCCATCTTGCCTTTGCGGATGAACTGCTTCTCCTGTGCCATGGGGATTCCAGCTCCATCAAGATCCTCATCAACACCCTTGATGAGTTTGCCGCTCACTCTTGACTTGTCATCAACCCAAATAAATCCTACATCTTCACTGGTGGCCTGAACCAAGCTGAGATTGATAACGTGGTCCATCTTACCGGCATGAGGATTGGCTCCCTGCCTTTCTTATACCTTGGGGTGCCTATTGGAAGTAAGCATCTTTTGATTCGTGATTTTCTCCCCCCGATTCACAAGATCACCCGGCGTATTCACTCGTGGAGCGCCAAATCCCTGTCCTACGCTGGCCGTGCCCAACTAGTCAAAACTATCCTCTTCTCGGCTAGTCAGTATTGGTGCTCCTTGTTCTTTCTCCCTGCAAATGTGATCAATACCATCAACGGTCTCATGAGATCTTACCTTTGGTCTGGCACTACTACAAGCAGGAGAGCCTTGGTGGTGTGGGAGTCTATTTGCTCCCTTAAGCTGGCTGGAGGCCTAGCTTTCCCTGACCTAGGTACCAAGAATAAAGTCGCTCTCTCCAGTCTATTGTATGACCTTGATCGCGATCATCCTAGTATTTGGAGGACTTGGGTCGCCAGGCATTTGTTCAAGCATGATGAGAACATTTGGAACTGCCTCCCTAGGGCTTCTAATTCTCAATTTTGGACATGCCTACTTGGTCTCAGAGATGAACTCGCAAACCAAGCCTCTGGATCCCCAAGAAATGCCCTCTTCGTCAACCCTGACGGCTCCTTTGCTAGGAAGAAGATCTACGACTACCTCAGGCCTCCTCCCCATGCTCCTCAACCCTCTCCATACAAAGCAATATGGCTGCCCTCCAATTCCCCCAAAACCTCCTTCATTGCCTGGCTCGCCTCCCTTAATCGTCTCCCTACTCTCATCAAGATTAGGGAATGGAACCTCACCAATGATGTTACCTAAAAGCTTTGCAACGCAGCCCCTGAAGATGGCAATCACCTTTGGAATCATTGCAACTATAGCGTACTGGTCTTGGACATTGTTTCGCGTTGGCTGAATATTCCCCATCCGGCTCCCTTCCTCGATGACGTTTGGATTTGGATGGCCTCCTGGTCTAGGAGGAAGCCTCGCCCTCTTGATTGCGCTAGGATTGCTGCGATCGTTGCTCACATATACTACGTCTGGGTCGCCAGGAACAAATTGCTCTACTGCCAGTCCTTCACTTCTCCAATTGAATGTGTTGGGATGGTCATCCGTAGCGTTAAGACGTATTTCACTCAAAATTGGAAGGATCGATTGATCCTCTCCCGTGTCATGGCTACCACCCTTAACATCGCCCTTCAATTCGGTTAATTTCTATTTGTTTTGGGGTACCTTCTCTCTTCATCTTGATCGTGTTTGTTGCGTGTTTTGTTGCTTGATTGTTGTTTGTTGCTGGGCTTCAATTGTGCCCACTGACGGCTGCATGTAACCTCTCATTCCCTCTCTAATACAATTAACTTTTCAAAAAAAAAAAAACCCCCGCCGAGAGTGTTGTACAAAAATTAAATGAAAACTTAATTATATTTGTCGGGAGTTAATTAATAAAAACGCTGACCGTTTTTATAATTTACTGCAGTTTCAATCGACTACCTTTAAATTTTCCCCGAGAAAGTACCTTTTTGTACTAGTGCAAGTTGACTACATGAGTCATACAAGGAAATTAGTTGAGACCAATTTATTGACTTTATTGGAATATTAATCCATACAAGCCAATTACATCAACTTAGCTTGAGATTCACAACAAAGAATAAGTGCGTGAGAAAACAAATAAGGAACCTTCGTTCTCATTAATTTCAAAGGTTTGTTGTTACTTTGCGTGTTTATGTAGATGTCTAGTTATAAAGTGCATAAAGGGTCAGAAGGAAGTGGATTAAACAATCCCGAGGCCAAGGACATGGTGAAGCAACTCATGGCTTCACTTACAAACCTCACTGAGAAAGTGGAGAAGATCGATGGAACCTCGTTCCAGTAGAAAATCTCGGCCCCCAATGAGAAATCACGCCCGAGATTTCGACCAATATTTGCTACACTTGAGGTTTGATACTTACGTTTCAATTCTCAATGGAGATCAATGAATGAGGATGATGGAGGTTCACTTCACATGTTCGATATAGAACTCCAGTCCCGAAATTACCTCCAATCATCCATCATGAGCAAGATATGAGATATTTGAATTCTTGTTATAATACGCCTAACATTCTAGAGTTTGTTGACTTTCAGGGATTCGAAAATAAGATGGAAGAATTGTGTAACTAGTTGAACGCATTAGAATAATGGGTTCTCTAGTCCCTGAAGGAGAAACCATCAACGGAGGATATCCAAACTGAAAAGGTCATTGATTCTAAACCTTCTAAGTCTAAGCTTATTGAATCGATTGCACAAGAGTCTAAGTTAGTAGATAAGATTGATTGTGATAAGCGAAATAGATGGTAATGAATTATGTGCACATAAATCTAATTTGAATGATACTATTGCTTGCAATATGCATGAGCATGTTATCCATAATGTTGATGTAAATGTGCATAAATTTGAGTTGGGGTGTGTGCAGTCTCTTGATGACAACGAGCATGACATAGGTGCAAGAGAATTGTATGCACATGATCTTGTTTTAGATGATGCTATTAAGTGTGATGTGCAAGCATAACATGTTTGATCTTGATTGTCATATGCATGAGCACGTTATAAACGATCTTGAAGAATGTGTGGATAAATCTGAATTAGAGTGCGTTAATTCTCTTGATGATGATACTATCTCTTCGTTGTTACATTCATCTTGAGATTGTCCTTTAGCTTGGATTCAAGAATCGATACCTAGAAAAATGCCTTTTGTTGTGCCCTTAGTAGATGATATAGAGCAACCCAAAAACCCTAGGATTAAGTTAGAAGAGAATTGTGTGGTGCAATCTTAAGTTGTGACTTGTTAGCCCCTTATAGGAGATGGTTTAAGGATGAGATTATAGTTCCACCATATATGGAGTTTGCTAGTTCTAGGATTTCCAGCCCATGTATATCCTTGAATTATAATGACTTTGTCGATAATTTGTTTTCCTTAACCATTGTAAACCTTGCATTGTGATCCATAAGGAAGCGAGTGAGTTTACTTGAAGGATTGCAAGTTGGAAGCGTAAAGGAAAGAGAAAACACCAAGTCTATGTCCTAGGGGTGCCAGAGGATCATGGTGAAGAGAGTTCTACCATGATTAGGACAGAACCTCGGCATAGCAAAGCAAAGTTTCACTGCAGGAAAGAAATCGCGGCCAAAATTCATAAATCTTTGCCGAGAATGCTACCCGAGTTTGTCCAACGTCGAAGATTATTTCGACTCCGGCCTGTGGAACCTCGTCTCAACCCTTCAAGGTTTCTTTGTGATCTAAGGAAGCTAGAGTTATATAAGGAGTCTACACCTATTATTGTTGTTTCTGGATGTTTGGAACAAGAGTTCAACATGTAAAAGGGAGATAACTTACTTAGTCTTTTAGGTGAGAAATTGAGAGTAGCATGTCTAAAATTTCTTGAGTGTGATCATATTTTTAGTTTCTTATTTAAGAGGTTTATATATTGGTTACATTATTTTCCTAGTGATAGTACACGGATCAATATTGAGTTTCCTAGAAATCTTATGTTAGTTACCATCTTGGATTATATTGTGCTAAGGATTGAGCGTATTAAGTGTAGATGTATTACACATGCTGATTTTGGTTATTTTTTTTAAGCATTGTGTGTTCGAGGATTCTAGGAATGAGTTTAAGGGAAATTTCGGTTGGTACCCCTGTGGTATGGGGTATTCCGGATTTTTCCCATGACTTTTCTAGAGTTCGGTTGGTACCCCCTCAGTTGTCACATTTTTCCGGAATTTTTCCACCCGTTAAAACACCGGTTAAACTTCACGTTTTCTATTAAAAAATAAAAAAAAGAAAATTGAAAAGAAATAAATAAAAAAATGAAACAAAAGAAAGTTGAAATGAATTCAAAAAAATTTTGAATCATACCTCCCACGATTTCTAGTCGATCAAAACGTGAAGTTTAACCGGTTTTTAATGGGTGGGCAAATTCCGAAAAAATGTAAAAACTGAGGGGTAACAACCGAACTCTGAAAAAGTCATGGGCAAAATTCGGAATACCCCATACCACAGGGGTACCAACCGTAATTTCCCTAAGTTTAACTTGTTTGGAAAATTCTGTATTAGGCTTGACCATGTGTACATACCTACCGGTTGCCTTAAGTTTCGTTTCAAGGAGAAGACCCCTTTGGTTGATAAGGGTCACTTGAAGAAGACCTCTTTCGTTTCAAGGAGAATTTGAGAATAGCATGTCTAAACTTTATTGAGTGTGATCATATTTTTAGTTTCTTATTTAAGAGGTTTAGATATTGGTTACATTATCTTCCTAGTGATAGTACATGGATCATTGAGTTTCCTAGGAGTCTTATGTTAGTTACCATCTTGGATTATATTGTCATAATGATTGAGCGTATTAAGTGTAGATGTATTGCACATGCTGATTTGGGGGATCTTATTAAGCATTGTGTGTTCGAGAATTCTAGGAATAAGTTTAACTTTTTTGGAGAATTCTGTATTAGGCTTGACCATGTGTACATACCTTATTGTTTCCTTAAGTTTCGTTTCAAGGAGAAGACCTCTTTGGTTGATAAGGATCACTTGGAGAGGTACATGCATTATGATAGGTTGTCCGCATACGAATATGTACCATTTTTTGTTGAGGATATAGTTAGAGTTTTCATGACATACTTGAGGAATATCCTGAGCATATATAGGTGTATATTGCATCTCATGAGCATATCTAGGTGTATTTTTCATGATTTATGTTGGCCATTGTAACTTAATGCCATTTCTTTGGTAGACATTAATATGACTTTATTTTAGGAGTTAGCTAGATCTAAGAAGGGGGAAAATTACATTGTTGAGGTTGCAGTGTTATCGCCGATTAGTATTGCTTACTCTTGGAGTTGCTATCCTTATCTAGCTTTGAACTACCACGACTTTGCAATTTAGTTGTTTTCCATAAATTTCTTTGATCTTATGGCGTTACCTTTAGTGGAGCGAGTAAAGTTGATTGTAGGAAAATAGGAGGCCATTGTCAAGAAGATACATGAGGAATCATGCAAGAAGCTAGAGGAAAAATGGAGACTAGTTACGTATAAGACTCCTCAAGTTTGCAAGGAAATATCATTTGAACTAGGAGATCCAATTTGGTAGCACCTAGAAGATGGAAAGGTCCAAGGATATATCCAGTTTTCATCTTTAAAAACGAGATATAGACCTACAGTGAAAATCCCAACCCCAACTAGGAAATCTCGCCCGAGATTCACCACTATTGCGTGATATGGTGACAATTTTCAAGGCAAGAGTGTTACAAAGTTCGAGAGACCTTCTAGGAGATTCAAGGGACTCGAAGCTTTCACCACCAGGATATTTGAGTCCGTTTACATCTAGTAATGTACATATTGAAGTGCATGTCAAGAAAGAACGGTTCAGGAAGGAGAAATCGATATCTTCATCCCATAGAATACAAAATCATAGCTTCGGATTTGCGTAATAAGGCAGGCAATTATAAATTTTGATTTTGCATTCCATTACGAGATTGGGCCCTAAATGATAACCTTGAGTGACCAACCCAACACCACCAGTCCAGTACAGTCCATTCTCGTCACGACCCACGCTGAGCCTGAGCTCGACTCGGCTCAACTCCTCATTGAAAATGGGTAGTGACCCAAAGGCCACAATCTTTAAGAATTTTTCCTCCTTATACAGGGTTCTAATCATTTTAGTCGATGTGGGATACCCACATTTTTGTCCCTTTTCCCAAGTTTTGTATTGCCTACACATAACTCCGGACATCATTATCTCATTCACCCAGAATCCAATTTTAGCAAATAAGTAAATCACAAACTAGTGCTCACAAAGAGGAAGCCAATGCTTCCGTTTTCTGGTGTTGACGATGGGGAAGCCCACTGGAAAATATTCCGCAAAAATAAGACACAATACTTCTTAAAATATTGGTTCCAACAAAAGATAGGTTAAAATTTAGGCCAGACTTAGGCTCATTTCAAAATGATTTGAGTTTGAGCATATATGCCAAAGCTCTCCATAACAACCCTAAGTAACAATATGGATCGAAATTGTCTATTGAAGGGTAACAAAATATATATTCACCTCTCATCTAGTCTAGTTAGTCTCTCATCCGCATAGCATTTCACCGGTCATTTGTCCACCCATTGCATGCCCGGGTGGTTTGTAGAAAATGAAAGAATTGGGTGAAGCATACTCTTTTTATGGACTTTTGTTTTGTAGATCCCCTAAATTTTATCACTCTAATTTTTTTTTGAAAGTAATTTGTATTAGTAACTTGAAAGGATGTACACAGGGTTTCTAACCCAAGGATTACAAAAGGGTAATACTGAAAGAAAGAAGAGATGTTTGAAACTAGCTTAGATGGATGCCAAGGATTTTGGCCCAAACAGTGGAGTCATGTGATCTGTCCTTCCAGTGACTTGAAGAGTGGATCTTCGTTGCATTGATGATACTATGGGCACATGCGGTTGCATGGGTAGCTGTGTGGTTGTAGATGATGTCATTTCTGGCTTTCTAGATGTAGTATATGAAGCTCGTCATGGTTGAGATTCGGACATGAGTAATTAGATCATTCTTCCGGGGGGAGAGATTAGTGAGCCAGCTCCAAATGTTGTTGCTGTAGGGGAAGGGGCAGGCTATTCTAAGCCATCTTGAAGCTCTCTCACCAGAGTGGTGAAGCTACACAGGTGTAATAAGTGGTTCTCATCATCAGTACATACATTGCACAACTTGCAAACATTGTTTTGGACAATGTTCCATTCATAGAGTTTGAAGAGAGTTGGAAGCCGGTTATGAGCAGCAATCCAGGTGATGAAAGATCATTTTAGAATGCAAAGATCACTCCAAATGATGCTAAGTTGGAAGGGGGTGCTAGAAGAAGAAGACTTCCAGCAGAGGTTGTACACAGCAGTGGTAGAAAATTTACTTTTAGAGTTTGAGGTGTTGGAGATGAAATTGGGGTCATTCATGGTGGAGATAATCTCATCCCGGAATTTAAGGATCTGACTCCAAAGGAAGCTGTGCTTGTAGCTAGCGTTGAAGGTCCAGATTGATTGCCCTTTTAATATATAGGAGTGAACCCAATAAGCCCAGAGGTTTTGTCTACAGTTAGAAGAGTCCAGGTCGAAAAAGAGCTTTGCTAGACATGCTTTGTTCCATGAGAGAATCTCCTTGAAGCCAACACCACCCTCGTCCTTAGAGAGACAGATAGTTTTCCAGGAGATGAGAGCACGGGGGCTAGATTTTTTACCAGTCCATAGAAAAGATCGTAGGATGGATTGAATCTTATGGATGATAGAGGTAGGAATGAGCAACATAGAACTCCAGTAGTAGTATAGAGACATTATTATAGACGATATGACTTGCTTTCTTCCTACATATGATAGGTTCCTCATGCTCCAGGTGTTGATTTTACTTGTGATCTTAGTGATGAGGGGTTGGTATTCAGCAGGTCGGAGTCTTTTACTCCCCACAGGGATTCCGAGGTAGGTGAAAGGAAGAGATCCAATTAAGAAGGTTGCAGCAGTGGCAAGGTTGTCACGTTCAGGGCCAGCAAGACCCCCAATGTAGATGGAGGTTTGGAGAGGTTGGTGTGGAGTCCAGAGTAACGTCCAAAGTAGTCAAGAGTACTCCTTAGAATGTTTATGGAGGTAACATCGCCCCTGCAAAAGAGTAAGAGATCATTTCCGAAACACAAGTGAGTGATGCGAGGGGAAGCACATTTTGGATGGATGTTGAAGTCAAGATTAGAAGTGTTCACTCTAATCATTGATGAGAGAACTTCCATGGCAATTACAAAGAGGGGAGGAGAGAGAGGACAACCTTGTCTAAGGCCTCTTGTACCTTTGAAATGACCATGGAGTGTACCATTTATGTTGATGGAGAAAGAGGCAGAAGTGATGCAAATGGCTATTAGATGGATGAAATCATCAGGGAATCCCATCCTGGAGAGACAGTTAAGGATGAAGCGGTGGTCTATCACGTCAAAAGCCTTTGAAATATCAATCTTCATAGCACACCGAGGAGATATATGGCGCTGGTTGTAACATTTGAAAATTTCCTGACAAATGAGGATGTTATGCTTTCTAGATCTACCTTTGACAAAAGCTTCTTGGTAGTTTCCGATAAGGGAGGGGAAGGTTGCATTAAGTCTGGCTACAATATTAAATAAGGCATGCTTGATATCATTTGGAGAGAGCTCACGACTGAGAAGGATAGAGTCCTCTGGAGTTAAGGCAGGAAGAGGGCAATTAGGGAAAAGATTTTGCTCGTTTATGAGGATTTTTGGGCTGAGGATCTTCGAAAAATGTTTTATGAGGATAGAAGAGATCTCAACCATATTAAGAGTAGGTCTGCTTCCTAAAATTTTGGGATTTTGGATAATTTAGATAACATTATACGCTCTTCGCGTCTTGATACTTATGAAGAAGAACCCGTTACATTGGTCACCTTGTTTAGCCCAGGAAGCTTTCGACAGTTGTACCAGTGTGGTACGAAGTTGGTCCTGCTTTGAATTCATGAGAGAAATGGTAGTTCTTTCAGAATCGAGAAGGGTGGGGTTGACGGGGTTTGTTTGAAGGTTCGTTTGTGTAGCATCAAGAGAGGCTTTGTGTTACGCTAAAGAGTGTGCACGCAATAAGCCTTAAATTTATACTCGTTATAATTATCCTAACTTCTAGCGCACCCGCAGTGTACGGGACGTATGTAGCAAGATAAGTACTCCGAGGTCGAACACAAAGACTAAGGTGAAATTGATTTAAGATGTGATTGAATTTAGCAAGATCTAAGTCTAAAGGGAAAGAGAAAATAAAGGAAGAAAATCTCAATTGTTTTGGTTGGTTTTAGGTGATCACATCAAAGATCACAATTCATGCAAAGCAATAAATCGAACTAAACCAAAAATCAGCACAAATAAACAAATCAAACGGGATATTGATCAAGGAAAAGGAAAGACGGATTCTAGGGGTTGGAAATTCCGGTTATGGCATAGAACTCAAGTTATCTATTCATTCTTTGGATTGATTATGATGTGTTGGGATTAAGTGTTTCTAAATTGGGATCAATTACCGGGTAAGTCTCATGATCCAACTAGTCCACACCTAAGGTCTCATTACCGGGTAAGTCTCTAAGAACCTAAGGTTAGGGATTTCTCACAAACCGGGATTGTCAATTAGGGATCTAACATATCCTTACCGGGTAAGTCTTGGAGAGGGAAGTCTTAATCAACATCCCTAGCACATCTAATCCAATGGCGACTTGTTAGGTTCACCACTACCTAAGGTTTCGCTATTTTAGATTCTAAGGGAAAGGATTACCGGGTAAGTCTCTCCTAACACTTAGTCACTACACTAGGATACCCTAGAGTAGGTTAAACTCAGCAAAAACTTAGGGTTTCAACAGATTTATGAATCTAAGGTAAGGTCCTTCGAACCAGGAAAAATCACGGTTTGTTCTTCAGAAACCACGACCGTGGTTCTTCAAGAACTACCCGGATTCCTAACAGCAGCTACGTTCATAAACGAAAATCATCCAAAAGTAAAACTAAATCCGTCCTATCATAGATCTAGCCATAACCATCCTTTCCTTACCCTAGAATCGCATCAATTTAGCCTACAACATTCATAATGGAAATCAAAACAAACAAACATAGATTCATAACCTCCATTGCAAGAAAATGAGAGAAAGAAGATGAACAAATGAACTTCAAACACAATCCAAATCTGAAGATAAAATTAGAACGACTTACAACCCTTCCAAAGGAAGGTTCAAGAGTTCATAAATCTCTAGAAATAAATCCGAAAATACAAGAGCTAAGTGTGTCTTCTCCTCTCCTCTTCAATGGCTCCTTCCTTCTTCTTTTTGCACCTTCCTTCCTAGAAAAATCCTTCTTCTTCTTGGAATATATTTTGTTAAAGAAAATGGAGAATGTATGAGCTGCTCCCAAACTACCCCAAATCCCCGCTGCCTCAAACAACCCATCAAGGACCACTTTTATAACAAATTCTTCATGAGCTGGTCATGAGAGTCGTGGCACAGCTGTCACGAGAA
Source organism: Fagopyrum esculentum (assembly GCA_033239045.1). NCBI lineage: Eukaryota > Viridiplantae > Streptophyta > Magnoliopsida > Caryophyllales > Polygonaceae > Fagopyrum > Fagopyrum esculentum. The sequence goes on from BSUD01000007.1 coordinate 13,431,149, forward strand.
TCTGGCAAAATCCACGGTCATTTCCACGGCCGTGGTTCTTCAGAGAACCGTGATTCTGTGCAGAAACTTTGTTTTGGATCATTAGGCTGTGGTTTGGTGCGTGGCCTGTGTTGGCAAGGTTCCATGAGTCCTTCTCAGCCCTTGCCTTGCGTTCCAATGAGTTTGGAAGCGTGTCATCTAAATGAGCGACCCTCAAACGCATCATTTTAGCTCGAAACTTCCCGAAATACCTACAAAACGCACACAAGTCTGTGTAGACGTCTATCTCGACAAAATACATGTTTTGAGTGCAAAACGTATTGGACTAGTGCTAGATGATGCATGATTGAGCGAGAATCCTATCTAAATGTACACCTAAAACTATGCTATAAATCGTGTTATCAAAATACCCCATACTTGAGGTTTGCTCGTCCCCGAGCAAATTCCCAACTATAGACTAAAAGATGACATGATTTAAGTATGCAGAAAAATGGCAAAAAAATCTTTTTGGGTTTTGTGCTTCTACTATTGGATCACCTTTATAGTCATGATCAATGGCAATTTGATAAGCAATTATGTATCAAACAGTAAGGGCTTGGAAAGACAATTGTACTTAACTCAAAGGCATGCATGAGATGGGAGGACGAAGATGTCAAGAAGATCAAGAGTCTATCCAATCTAGATTACTAAGTCTTACAAACATGCAAGTAGGTCGTAAGGGCTTGTGACATAAAAAGGCTAAGAAACGTTTCAATTGGGGAGGGGAATTTTCTAGGTATGTGATGCTAATCCGGGAATGGAACTAACTTCGCTTCCTTGTCCTCGATCAACTTCCCCCAAGTGTGTATTTTTCCCTATCTTGCTTTCTTTTTTTTTTTTTCTTTAACTCATTTTTGAGACAATGGCATTGGTGTACAATAGCCGAAACCTCGGTGATTAGCCATCCTCGGGCTTTTTCTCTTTTTCGAGGTGCATCCACACCGGGCACACATACCAAAGCTCGTTAGGGCTATTGGCTTATTTGATTTTGGCAAGGCACCAACACCCGATTATGTGAAGTGTACCGAGTTACTTATCATTTAAACCAATGCCCCCCAACCTATTTTGGCTACACTTCCACAATAATTTCAGCATTCCATTCGCAACATTCTTTTCATTACATCTTCACCCCGCACTTGCTTTTTACACATTCAAACACACTAGCATGCTCCTATTCCCGGATGGGTTTAAAAGGAGGTTTGATTTGATATCAATTGAGGTGCTCAAGCAATCATGATCAAGATGAGAAGTAGAGAAAAATGAAATGCCTTATTCATTCCTAGATGGTATGCAAGAACTATCATGTAATTTCGACTTTCAATACTCAATCCTTTCTAGGCAATCATCATGATCTCAAGTCATACATGGAATTTAAGAGAAGTAGTTCAAGTCCACATATGCATTTATCAATTCAACACATAGGGCCATTCGTAGCCAATCACAAGGCAAGTTTCATCATTAGGATCATATCCAAGCCTAGAAAGCACAGAAATTTTTAAATTTTCTGATTTTTATGGGATTTTCGGTTTAAGTATGTACAATGCAAGACATGTGCAAATATTAACCTATCCTAGATGCTCATCATGCAAAGGATCATGCGAACCCCACCCCATACTTAGAAACACATTGTCCCCAATGTGGTATACAAGTAAAAAGAGTGAAAGAAGGTTCTCACAATGTAAAAGCGCTTGCTATGGTATTTGGGAAATCTCAAGTGAATTGATGTTGAATGATCCTTTCAACCATGGTAGAGAGCTCTAAGCATCTTTCAAGCTTTGAAACCCGCGCTAGGCACCGCTAGCTGTCCAAGTTCCGCGTCCTCTCCACCCATAATTGGTGAGGGTTTCATCATTATCATTTCCGAGAGAGGCTTCCAACGCCATTAATGCTTCTAGCATACACATGAAGTAGACAAAACACAAAGCACACAAAAACAGAAAAATCTAAGCAAAAATGAAGGAAAAATGTTACCGATGGGTTGCCTCCCACCAAGCGCTTCTTTAAGGTCACTAGCTTGACCAAACTTCGGGAGCGTCTATTCAAGGTGAAGCGGGGCAATCATGTCTATCGGGGCTCCCGGAATATACTTCTTCAAGCGATGCCCATTCACTTTGAAATTTCCACGATGCTCCCCTCCTATCTCAATAGCTCCATGGGGAAAGATCTTCTTTACCACATATGGCCCGGTCCATCTTGATTTGAGCTTTCCGGGAAAAAGTCTTAGCCTCGAGTTGAAGAGAAGGACAAGATCTCCTTCACTCAACTCCTTTGGGATGATCCTCTTGTCATGCCACCTTTTGGTTCTCTCCTTGTAGATCCGGGCATTCTCATAGGCTTCCAACCGGAGCTCCTCAAGGGCATTGATATCAAGCAACCTCTTCTCTCCCGCCTCCTTGAGGTCAAAACTTAGCCACTTAATGGCCCAATAAGCTCTATGCTCCATTTCCACCGGGAGATGGCAAGACTTGCCATAGACCAACTTGTAGGGAGTGGTGCCAATAGGTGTCTTGAAGGCGGTTCTATATGCCCATAGTGCGTCATTGAGCTTCATAGCCCAATCCTTCCTTGTCCTAGACACCGTCTTCTCGAGGATGGCCTTGATTTCTCGGTTGGAGATCTCCACTTGACCACTAGTTTGGGGGTGGTAAGGTGTTGCCACCTTATGAGTCACCCCATACTTGGCCAAAAGTGCTCCAAAGTTCCTATTTGTGAAGTGCTTCCCTCCATCACTAATGATCACCCTTGGTGTTCCAAACCTAGGGAAGATCACTCGGTTGAAGAACCGCACCATCACCTTGGCGTCATTTGTAGGAGAGGCGATGGCCTCTACCCATCTTGACACATAGTCCACCGCCAATAGGATGTAGAGATTGCCACATGAAGAAGGGAATGGTCCCATGAAGTCTACACCCCACACATCAAAAATCTCAACTTCTTGGATGTTATTCAAGGGCATTTCATTCCTCCTCGAAATGTTGCCCGTCCTTTGGCAAGCATCACATGCCGCTACAAAACCTTGCACATCTCTAAACAAGTTAGGCCAATAAAACCCGGATTGCAATACCTTGGCACACGTTTTGTGTGAGCTAGCATGGCCTCCACATGGTAAGGAGTGACAATGCCGGATCACACTTTTCATTTCATCTTCCGGTATGCATCTCCTAAGCACCCCATCCGGGCCTCTCTTGAATAGAAGTGGCTCACTCCAATAGTAGTGCCTTACATCGTTGAAGAACTTTTTCCTTTGTGCATATGTTAATCCGGGAGGCACTTCCTCACACACTAAGTAATTCACAATGTCGGCATACCATGGCTCACTTCCTCTAGCCACTTGGAACAAACATTCCTCCACCATTTGCAATTGTTCATCCCGGAACGAGTCATCTATCGGGATGTTGCCTTTCCCAAGCTCCAATGGTGGGAGTCTACTAAGGTGATCCGCCACGGAGTTCTCGGATCCCTTCTTATCTCGTATCTCCAAATCAAACTCTTGAAGAAGAAGGATCCACCGAATCAACCTTGGTTTGGCATCCTTCTTTGTAAGTAGATAACGGATCGCCGCATGATCCGTATAAACTATGACCTTTGCTCCAACAAGGTACGAGCGGAACTTCTCAAATGCATACACCACCGCTAATAACTCCTTCTCGGTAGTAGCATAATTGAGTTGGGCATCATCTAGCGTCTTGCTAGCATAATAAATAGCATGAGTGCGCCCTCCTTTCCTTTGCCCCAAAACGGCCCCAACGGCCACATCACTTGCATCGCACATTATCTCAAACGGGAAACTCCAATCCGGAGGTTGCATGATAGGTGTGGAGATCAAGGCGTTCTTCAACCTACAAAACGCTTCAAGACAATCTTTGGAAAAGACAAAATCAACATCTTTCATTAGTAGGTTAGTGAGAGGCTTAGAAATTTTAGAGAAATCTTGGATAAATCTCCGGTAAAAACCGGCATGCCCCAAGAAACTCCTTACCCCCTTCACCGAGGTAGGTGGTGGCAACTTCTCTATCGTTTCAATCTTAGCCCTATCAACCTCAATGCCACGGTTAGACACCAAGTGTCCTAACACAATACCTTCACTTACCATGAAGTGGCATTTCTCCCAATTTAAGACAAGATTTGTCTCCTCACATCTTTGCAACACTAATGACAAATTAGCCAAGCAATCATCGAAAGAAGAACCATAAACAGAGAAATCATCCATGAACACTTCCATGATATTTAATATGTATTCCGAAAAGATAGCCATCATACACCTTTGGAAGGTGGCGGGTGCATTACACAACCCAAATGGCATTCTCCTATATGCAAAGGTACCCCATGGACATGTAAAAGTTGTTTTCTCTTGGTCATCGGGGTGGATAGGGATTTGAAAGAATCCACTATATCCATCTAAATAGCAAAAATGAGAGTGTTGAGCTAACCTTTCTAGCATTTGGTCAATGAAGGGGAGGGGAAAGTGATCTTTCCTAGAGGCCATGTTCAATTTCCTATAATCTATACACATTCTCCATCCCGTGACCATCCTAGTTGGTATTAGTTCATTATTCTCATTAGTTACTACCGTCATTCCACCCTTCTTAGGTACTACATGAACGGGACTAACCCACTTACTATCCGAGATAGGGTAGATAATCCCCGCATCTAGCAACTTAATGATTTCCTTTTTGACCACCTCTTTCATTATAGGGTTCAATCTCCTTTGATGTTCAATAGAGGGTTTGTGATTATCTTCCATCATTATCTTATGCATGCACAAAGATGGCTTAATGCGAACCAAATCATCAATAGTGTATCCAATGGCTTTCCTATGCAATCTTAGTTCATGCAGCAATTTAGCAAGTTCATCATCACTCAAGCATGCATTAACAATCACCGGATATGTAGAATTATCACCAAGGAATGCATACTTTATATGAGAGGGAAGGGGTTTGAGTTCAAGTGAGGGAGGACCTTTATCGGTTGAAGACGATCCGAATAGGATTGGGTGAGATGAGTCCAAAGCAAGTGAAGACTCCCCATGGCTCCTAGAAGCTTGACCGTCATCAAGAGCTGATTCAGGGAAAACCACGGTTGGAAGCACGGTTTGCTCATCTTCCACGGCCGTGGTTCTTGCCAAACTTGCTTCTCGGAGTTGTCCAGAGAGTTTGACGGCCGTGGAACCTAAATCTCGACCGTGGAACTTGCAGCTGTTCACAATTTCTTCATGGCTCTCAAATCCAACTCTTGGCTCCTCTTCCAAGGCCTCCAAGGCTTTGATCTCTTCATTGCATTCCTTTTCAATGTCTTCCTCCATCATGCTCAAGGTAAGAACCTTCTCCAAGGGGTCTTTGATCAAGATCGAGCTTACTATTTCTCTAGATTCTTCTTGCTCGACTATGTTGAAGATATCTTCATCAAGGGTTGGCCCTTTCATCATTGTGGACAGCTTGAACTTGATGTTCTCTTCTCCAATTTTGAAGGAGAGAGTCCCGTTCTTGCAATCCACTAAACATCCGGAGGTAGCTAAGAAAGGTCTTCCTAGGATGATGGGAACCGGATAATCCGCCGGAATGTCCAACACTACAAAGTCAATAGGCACGTAAAATCCTCCCAATTGCACCGGAATATCCTCTAGAATCCCAACTGGATGAGTGATAGAACGGTCCGCCATATAGAGGGTCATCTTGACCGGCTTTGGCTCTCCTAGCCCGACCTTGTTGCTAAGTGCAAGCGGTATGATGCTTACACTTGCCCCAAGATCACAAAGGGCCTCGTACTTTACATCTCCCACTCCTATTGGGACGCAAAAAGAGCCCGGATCCCTTAGCTTGGGAGGCATTGCCTCCTTCATTGTTTGAATTAACTCCGAGGATCTCTTTGTCATCCTAATCTCCCCATACTCTTCCAACTTCCTTTTGTTGGAGAGTATTTCCTTCAAGAACTTTCCGTATGCCGGCATTCCTAAGATGGCATCCATGAACGGAATGTTAATATGTAACTTGGACATTAGTTCAAGGAACTTACCAAAGTGATTGTCCAAACGAGCTCTTGCTCTTGATTGTGGGAACGGTAGTGGTGGCTTGTATGGAGGCGGTGCCACATAAGTTGGTTCTACATCCTTGCTCTTCCCTCCATCTTCATGCCTTCTTCCCTCTTCTACCACTACTTGATTTCCCTTAGCTTGGTCCTTGGGCAAAGGATCCTTCATACTCAACCCACTCCTTGTTGTGATGGCCAAAACTTGGCCTCTTGGGTTGTCTTCGGTTCTTCCGGGAAGCTTTCCCGGATCTCTATGTGCCTCACCCGCCTTTTGAAAGACTTGTGCTTCCAAGACCTTTTGAGCCTTAGAGATTGAAGTAACGGTGCTCTCAAGTCCACTCAATCTTCCTAGCAATTGTTCAAACATGACTTCGGTTCTATCCTTTGAAGGTTGAGTAAAGCCGGGTGGAGGTTCTTGTGAAGCTCGTTGTGGTGGAGTTGTGCTTGTGGAGGCGGGAGGGTTCAAGGCTCCATCCGGATTAGAGTAAGAAAATCCGGGATGGTTGTAGTTTGGCCGGTAATTATTAAATTGCCGGTTGTTGTTGAAATTTCTTGGGCCTTGGTAATTGTTGAAGTTGCCCCTTCCCATATAATTCACATCTTCCTCCTTGGAAGACAAGTTAGCTTGTGGAGGTGCTTGAGGAGTTGCTTGGCTTTTCAAGGTTGTAGTACATAACTCTCTTAAGGACTTCAACTCATTGTTGATGGCGTCAAGCTTGAAATTGCTCATGGTGACTTCGCTCACCTCATATGCTCCCGCCTTTCTTCCTTCGCTCTTCCTATGAGAGTACTTTTCAATCACTAGACCTTGCTTCTCCACAAACTCCCAAGCATCATCTACATGTTTCTCCATAAATGTCCCACCGGAAAGAGATTGAAGCTTGAATTGGCTATCTTCATCAAGCCCCTTGAAGTAGATCTCCAATAGCTCAATCTTTGGTATGCCATGGTGCGGACAATCTAAGAGAAGGTCTTTGAATCTCTCCCAAGACTTGAACAAACTTTCTCTATCCCTCATCACAAAGGCATTGATCTTTCCCCTTAATTCGGTGGTCTTGGATGGTGGGAAGAACTTGGTCAAGAACTCGGTTGTCATCTCCTCGCAAGTACCAACTCGCCCTTGTGGAATAGATTGATACCAAGCCAAGGCTTTGTCCTTAAGAGAAAAGGAAAAGGCCCTTAGCTTATGGTTGTTGCTCTCCAATCTTGGTGGTCTAAGAGTCTCCATCAAAATCTCATAGTTCATCAAATGTTGGTGAGGAGACTCTCCTTCCATACCTCCAAATTGATTATGCCGGATCATTTGAAGAACTTGAGGGCGGAGCTCATAGTTGTGGGTTGCGGGATCTCCTAGATTCACACCCGGTCGGTGTGCTCTTTGTGCCGGATCCATGCGTCTCCCTAGGGTTTGTGGCTCCTCAATAGCAATGGGAACAACCCTAACATTAGCCGTCGGCTGCGGTTGTGGTGGAGGTGGTGGAGGTTGTCGGCGATTAAGCTCTCCTTGAACAAGAGCTTGTCTAATCTCTTCAATCTCCCTCCTAGTTTCCTCTTGCCTCTCATTGGCAAGTCTCCTTTCTTCCTCCAAGAGTTCATCTCTTAGCCTTATTTGCTCTAAGGCTTCATCCAATTCTGCTTGAAGATTTCTACCGGCCATTTCTTTCTCTTTTCGGATGTTCTTAGATCTAGATCGAAGGGTTTTCTCCGGTTCGGGATCGAATGGAGCTAAATCCTTGCCACGAGATCTTCGCATACACCTAAAGAGCAATAGATGTCCTGAAAAGCAAAGACAAAAACCAAAAAGAGATCAAAAGAAACAAGAAAGATCTACACTAGAAACAATCATAAAATAGACTCAATCTAGACCTAGTCCCCGGCAACGGCGCCAGAAACTTGTTACGTTAAATAGTGTGCACGCAATAAGCCTTAAATTTATACTCGTTATAATTATCCTAACTTCTAGCGCACCCGCAGTGTACGGGACGTATGTAGCAAGATAAGTACTCCGAGGTCGAACACAAAGACTAAGGTGAAATTGATTTAAGATGTGATTGAATTTAGCAAGATCTAAGTCTAAAGGGAAAGAGAAAATAAAGGAAGAAAATCTCAATTGTTTTGGTTGGTTTTAGGTGATCACATCAAAGATCACAATTCATGCAAAGCAATAAATCGAACTAAACCAAAAATCAGCACAAATAAACAAATCAAACGGGATATTGATCAAGGAAAAGGAAAGACGGATTCTAGGGGTTGGAAATTCCGGTTATGGCATAGAACTCAAGTTATCTATTCATTCTTTGGATTGATTATGATGTGTTGGGATTAAGTGTTTCTAAATTGGGATCAATTACCGGGTAAGTCTCATGATCCAACTAGTCCACACCTAAGGTCTCATTACCGGGTAAGTCTCTAAGAACCTAAGGTTAGGGATTTCTCACAAACCGGGATTGTCAATTAGGGATCTAACCTATCCTTACCGGGTAAGTCTTGGAGAGGGAAGTCTTAATCAACATCCCTAGCACATCTAATCCAATGGCGACTTGTTAGGTTCACCACTACCTAAGGTTTCGCTATTTTAGATTCTAAGGGAAAGGATTACCGGGTAAGTCTCTCCTAACACTTAGTCACTACACTAGGATACCCTAGAGTAGGTTAAACTCAGCAAAAACTTAGGGTTTCAACAGATTTATGAATCTAAGGTAAGGTCCTTCGAACCAGGAAAAATCACGGTTTGTTCTTCAGAAACCACGACCGTGGTTCTTCAAGAACTACCCGTGATTCCTAACAGCAGCTACGTTCATAAACGAAAATCATCCAAAAGTAAAACTAAATCCGTCCTATCATAGATCTAGCCATAACCATCCTTTCCTTACCCTAGAATCGCATCAATTTAGCCTACAACATTCATAATGGAAATCAAAACAAACAAACATAGATTCATAACCTCCATTGCAAGAAAATGAGAGAAAGAAGATGAACAAATGAACTTCAAACACAATCCAAATCTGAAGATAAAATTAGAACGACTTACAACCCTTCCAAAGGAAGGTTCAAGAGTTCATAAATCTCTAGAAATAAATCCGAAAATACAAGAGCTAAGTGTGTCTTCTCCTCTCCTCTTCAATGGCTCCTTCCTTCTTCTTTTTGCACCTTCCTTCCTAGAAAAATCCTTCTTCTTCTTGGAATATATTTTGTTAAAGAAAATGGAGAATGTTTGAGCTGCTCCCAAACTACCCCAAATCCCCGCTGCCTCAAACAACCCATCAAGGACCACTTTTATAACAAATTCTTCATGAGTTGCCCATGAGAGTCGTGGCACAGCTGTCACGAGAATCTGGCAAAATCCACGGTCATTTCCACGGCCGTGGTTCTTCAGAGAACCGTGATTCTGTGCAGAAACTTTGTTTTGGATCATTAGGTTGTGGTTTGGTGCGTGGCCTGTGTTGGCAAGGTTCCATGAGTCCTTCTCAGCCCTTGCCTTGCGTTCCAATGAGTTTGGAAGCGTGTCATCTAAATGAGCGACCCTCAAACGCATTGTTTTAGCTTGAAACTTCCCGAAATACCTACAAAACGCACACAAGTCCGTGTAGACGTCTATCTCGACAAAATACATGTTTTGAGTGCAAAACGTATTGGACTAGTGCTAGATGATGCATGATTGAGCGAGAATCCTATCTAAATGTACACCTAAAACTATGCTATAAATCGTGTTATCACTTTGAGATCTTCGATGGATGACTGGAGGTTCTCAATGGTAATGTTGTGGAACCTTTTGAGGGCTTTCTTGAGGAGGCGGAGTTTGTTAGTGAGGCTGCTCATCTTACCCCGGTTGTGTGCATCTTGTTGGCTAGACCAGACATCAGTAACTGTGCTGAGAAAGTTGTCATGAGCGGCCCAATTATTATTGAATCGAAAATGCATGTGAGGAGGGTTTCCCTTAGAGTCAAGAGACAAGATAGCAGGTGAGTGATCAGAGGTGTAGGGGTTATCAAAGAATGCTTTTGAGTTGGGGAAGTGGGTAGCCCAGTGAGAGTTGATAATGATTCGATCCAACTTACACCAAATTCTGAAATTCAACTGCTTGTTGTTCCAAGTAAATATATGCCTGGAAAAGTTGTGATCCAAGAGAGTGTTCTGGAGGAAGCATTCCGAGAGCTCAGAAGACTGTTGGGAAGGAGTGATGGGACCATGGGAGATATTCTCATCATGGTTTAGAGTGGTGTTGAAATCTCCTAAGAGAGCCCATGGGGAATTTGTGTTGAGTAGAGAGATGGTGCGAATGTTGTCCCAAAGGGGCGCACGTTCATCAGGGGGGTTGTGAGCATAAATGAAAGAACACTCAAGACCTGAGCTTGATGAGCAAGCAAGAAGGGTTATGTTGCAATGAATGATTTGATCATTAGAGAAGATGGGGTGAGGTTGAGGGAGTTTGGATCCCACCATATCCAAATACGACATCTAAGGCCTGAGGATATATTTGAAGTATGGTTCCAACTTGGAAGAAGGGAGGAGAGCTTTCTCATTTTTTCCTCATTTATCTTGGTTTCGAGGATGGCAATGATATCGAGATTGTGGCGTTTAACAAGGTCACGGATGGCCTTTTGTTTGTTGGGGTGGTTAAGGCCACGAATGTTCCAGACACCAATCTTAATTGACATGAGAGTCGTTGGATTGAGTGTTAACATCCTTGATGTTATCACTGGGTAGAGAGGAGTTGAGGGGTAGTTCCGGTTGAAGGGTAGGGGTGATAGTGGAAGATGGTTGAGAGGCAGTGTTGCTACCATCAACACCATTACTTGGGTTTGGAGATGGTGACGAAGTGAGGGTAGGGGGGTTTGGAGAGTGGTTAGGTGGTAAGGGTTTTCCATACTGTGAAGCAATAGGGTTTGTGGGAGTTTTATCACTCTAATTGACTACCACTATTACTCTATTAAGGGGTATATTTACTTAATGAATTTATGTTATGAGTACAAGTAATAGAGTAATAGTGGTAAAAATCCTAGTTAATCATTTTACTCGTAGAAAATATACTGATGTAAATTTAAGGTTTTCTTAATTTCCAACTTTTAAAAATGTTAAATAGATTTATATTTAAAATAGCATACAATTACTAATTCACATAATAATATCAAACATTACAATCCAACCTCTAGTTGAAATTTATTTAATACAAGATTCAAATATTAAATAACAATAATTTTAAACTTAAAACAAAACAACATAGATTTATTTTGCCAAAATTGGCAAACTAGACTTTTAAGCAAATCAATTGAGAAAGAAGACTCATACTATTTGGGATTGGTATTTTGACCCCCTATAAAATAGAATAGAGGAAATAGAGTACAAAAGAGGGCAAAGTTTGACAACCCATCGGATGTGACATGTACTATCTCACATGTCACATCAATCATAAAAAGAAATTTCCAACATTCTTACTTTATCACCTATTACCCAAAAATCCGCTTACCCAAATAATGTCACAATCATACCCAAAAATAAATTTGTCAAAGTACGTAAACATACTCGAAAACAACATACCCAAAAAATCAAATATCAAAATAAAATCATATCCATAAATTGGATAATATTTTATATTTATACCCAATTTAAATATCACTTAATACAAAAACCATACCCAATTTAAATTTGTCATACCCAAAATTTTCAAAACTCGATATTATACACAAACATCAATATCAAATGGCATTTGATCATTACCCAAAAATTCGCTTGAATTTGATCATTATAACACAGTTTGGGTAACCATAAAACATACCCACGATATCACTTTAAAAATATACTTAATAATAATAAATATACTACAAAGCCAATACACATATAAAAGCATACCCAAAAACCCGTTTACCCAAATAATGTCATAATCATACCCAAAAATAAATTTGTCAAGAAATATATTGCCTCTATTTTTACAATCATACCCAAAACCATACCCAAGAAATATACTACAAAACCAATCCATGTAAAAAAGATACTTAAATCAAAAGTAAACATCTAATCACCATCATTTCAATTAGAAAAATTATTACCCCTATTTTTTAGTTTCCATACTTATTTTTTCTTCCTTTTGTATAGAGATCTAGTTTGCAAAAGAGAATTTCAAGGGGTCCTATTTCCCTAATTAATTCATTTATTTTTTAACGGAATCACTCAATGTTGTACTGTGCAATTTGTAAACCTGAGTTCATATTCTTAGCGACTCAGTTTTTGTAAATGTGTGTAGTGTGTTTCTAGAATTACCAAATTATTTATACATAAATAACATATATTTATTAGTGGTTTGAACATCAAACTATATGTTTTGGGTACGTTCAACTATAAAACAACATAAATTTATCACTCTAATGAAGTATACTTTGAAAAACAATTAGGTACAAATTATTTATACATAAATAACATTTATTTATGGGCAATTTTGATAACTAGGTCTTTTTGAAAAACTGTAGTATTAACTAGGATTTTTAATGTTTCAATTAAGTAAAAAACTTGTTTCTTTATTTATTAGTATAGCATGATAAGGATTTAAGAGAAGTAATACAGTGCGTACAGAAAAAAAACTCAAAAAGTTAAACATATCCATCCGAGAAGTTGAGCAATTCTAGATAAATTTATACACATCGATCCAAAAAATGAAGTGAATAATTCAGAACTTGAAAGAAAAGACTCAAAAATCATGTATTCTGAAATTAAAAAAATTGAACAAAAAAAAAACTGGGCAATTTTGGTAACTAGACCTTTTTGAAAAACTATAATAGTAGCTAGACTTTTTAATGTATCAATTAAGTAAATATACCCCAACTTTTTGTATTTATTCTCAAACCTTACACACTCTTCTCTCAAGGGGTACATTTACTAAACACAAAAATAGAAAAAGTTTAGTAAACCAAATTGTTTCAAAAAAACTTAGAATTCACACTTAAATCTAAAATTCAACCTTAAAAGGCATGATTAATCTTACTTATAGTTACCAAATTATAAATTCTGATAGGTTAATGAACAAAAAACACTAACTTGTAGACTTAGAAATGACCATTTTCACACTTTTGGAGGTCCGTAGTCGAGTAGTCGAGTTGGAGGTCCGTAGACCATCTCTTGAGTAGCAAGGTAGAGGAACCATTCATAGTCCATGGGCTTTCCGCTAGAATGGTATTCAGATCTTCCTCACAAGCGAAATGGAACACAAAGATCCCATTCTCATTACGCAGTATTTTAGGCTTCGTGATTGAGGTCCACTTATCCGTGACAAACTTGCACATCCTATGGTAAGGGATTGGGCTGCCCAGTGGGAACCCTACCAGAGATAGCTGTCATTTCTTTGTTGTTTCACCGATATCCTCTTCAGTAAATGTGATCTGTCCGGATTCGAGCCCAGGTGTGAACGACAGCGGAATGTGGTTGCCTCCGACATTCCTCATCAGTATGTCTTTGTAATTAATGCTTGTGTCAACATGCACAACTTTTGGTGTCACACGCTCAGGAAAGGAAGAGTCGGACAATAAAGCTGCATGGGGGCCTGAAGAGTCGAAAGGCGGCTGATCGGGAGGTGGAGGGACTGGCGAGCTAGCCCCCACATTAATGCTAGGGGTAGACGAACTGGCAGGGAGGGAAACCAATGGGACAGGTTCCTTCCCCCTGGTCCGCAGACGGTTGAGATGGTCTGATCGCTTCCACTTCGATCATGAGCAGTGCACGGACTGGGGTTCACTGGGTGGTGAGTCTGATTAGGGTCCGAGAGAACAGCACTGGGCAATGGGCTAGTGGGTGAGATGGGGGGGTAGTTTTGCGTATGGTGGTTTAGTGGTGGAAAGAGAACGTCGGAAGATAGTGGGATCGGTTCAGTGGGTTTAGGGTTGAGTCTCCGGTTATTCGTACGGATCAGCTCGTCGGGGATCAACTCAACAGGGCTTTCTGGCGAGCTGGGGGCAGGCGAGTTTTGTTTTTTGCTTGGTAGATGGTTGTTGTGGCCGGGTGGGCAGTGTAGTTCGGATAATTTGATAGTGTGCTTGCGGGACTTTCTTGAGCCAGCCATATCATAGTACGGGGGGAGGAGGGTGGGGGGGAGCGGCTGGGAGGCGGCTCAGGGGTGGTGCAAGCTATGCTTGCACCCGCGAGATGAGAGAGAAGAGAGCAAAAAAAAAAGAAAACAACTTTTTATTTTATAACAGAATCACTCAATGTTGTACTGTGCAATTTATCACTCTAATGAAGTATACTTTGAAAAACAATTACAAAATTATTTATACATAAATAACATTTATTTATGAAACAATTTGGTTTACTAAACTTTTTTGAGTTTTAAATTTAGTAAATGTATCCCTTGAGAGAAAAGTGTTTAGAGTTTAAGAGAAAATACAAAAGGTGGATATATTTACTAAATAGAAAACTAGAAAAAGCCTAGTTAGTATACAATAAAATAAAAAAAAACCTACTTACTTAATTAGCCATTTATTTATTAGTATAGCATGATAAGGATTTAAGAGAAGTAGTACAGTGCGTGCAGAAAAAGACTCAAAAAGTTAAACATATCCATCCGAGAAGTTGAACAATTCTAGATAAAATTATACACATCGATCCAAAAAATGAATTGAATAATTCAAAACCTGAAAGAAAAAACTCAAACATCTTGTATTCTGCAATTAAAAAAATTGAAACAAAAAAAAAAAATTAGAATTCACACTTAAATCTAAAATTCAACCTTAAAAGGCATGATTAATCTTACTTATAGTTACCAAATTATAAATTCTGATAGGTTAATGAACAAAAAACACTAACTTGTAGATTTAGAAATGACCATTTTCACACTTTTGGACATTTTGACGGCAAGCCTGTCAAGTTGCTTTCTGGTGAACTGGGAAATTCTTTGATTCATTGACGATGATTAATGAGGAATTTTGAGAAACAATGTATCTTACCTGAACAACATCCTATATTAACATAATAATAAATCTAACTCTTAATTTTCAAAATCCGCGGGTATTACACTAGTTTTCATATTATAGCAATAGGTTAGAGAAACAACTTTAAGAATCGGAGGAAAATCAAAAAATGAAATCTTTTGTGATTTGGAGGATATACGTGTATCGTGCACCTACAACGTGAAGAAGACACATTCTAAAAGTGAGATCTTTTGTGATTTAGAGCTTAACTTATTATTTATTAAGAAGCTCAATTTGTTTTCTCTTAAAAAAAAAACATTTATAAGTTGCTTCACATACAATACTTGGCCAAACATGTTAATAAGTTATTTAATAAACTAACCCACTAAATGTCTACTTTCATGCAAATCAGTAGGATTCACATGCAATCTGCAATTCAAATTCCACCCCCAAAAAAAAACAATATCCAATTCAAATATAAATTTAATGTCAATTAAACAACCAACGAACTTGCTCAGAATTTTATGTATATTAAGAACTTTTCTTACCAGCTGTTGCTTGTACACAATTTCCCTTATATTTGGGGACTGCATCTTCCAGTCACATTCAGTATACAAATCCCAGCTTGGTACATTTCTTGTATTCTAAGTACCTTTGTGTCTGTTTACTTTGTTTAGTTAAACAAGTTCATGGCGAATGACATAGAAGATGCACTTTTGGAATCAGAAGGTCAAAATGGTAGCCATCTCCGTAGAAGAATATGGGAAGAGTATAAGCTCATATGGAGAACTGCATTTCCTGCAATCCTATTTCTTTTGTCAATGCAAGGAGTATTGGTCATAACGCAATCATTTATCGGGCATATCAACCAAGTAGAGCTTGCAGCTTATGCACTTGCGCAGACGATTCTAGTTCGCTTTGCAACCGGTGTGCTGGTAAGTTCTTCCTTTTGTTTTCGAGTTCGGGTTTTGATTCGGTTCCGGGTGAAGTTTGGGCATATGAAATTGGATGAATATTAGCCTTGATTAGAATTAGAATTAAAAGTTGGAATTGATATGTATCAGTTAAGTTATAAAAGGTACTATATTAATTCATCAATTAAGATATACATGTTAAAATTTTATTTGAATAAAAAATAAAATATCATTAAAGGGATATTAGGGTTATAATTTTATAAGGTTATTTGCAAATCTACTAAATCTAACGAAACTAGTAAGTTACTCATGATTAATATTATTTGTATCAATATAAAAAATATTATTCATTAAAATGTCCAAATTCATATCTTAATTTCTTTTAATAATTTTGTAAAGTTAAAAATCACTTTATAATGTATTATTTATTAGCTTGTATCATCTGTATATGTATTATGATTTTTGTAACAAAAATATTTAATTCACCTTGATGGTTTTACCAAAATATTATTAAATTGTAAAATGTTAGCTCTTGAAATTTTTTGATCCGGTTAAATTTCGGATGTTCGGGTGGTTTGTAGGAAATATACACGTGTAAATTTAAGATTTTTTAATATCCAAATTTTAAAACTTTAAAATGTATTTACATTTAAAATAACAAGAAATTACTAGTTTACATAATAATATCAAACATTACAATCCAGCATCTAATTGTAATCTAATTAATACAAATATTCAAAAAAAACAATAATTTAAACTTAGAACAAAACAACATAATTGGTGTTAGTGTTCACATGACGTCCGATTTACATACTACATAGCGGGAATGCGTTAAAACATTCAACTTAAACGCGACTGCGTTGAAAAAAAAACTTATTCAAACAAATTTCAACGGAGTTCAATTGCGTTGAAACTTCAGCGCAACAATGTTAAAAAGTTTTCCTAGACTCTTCAAGATCATGCAACTACTTGTGGGGATTTATTTACAGTTAGGAATGTCAAGTGCAACCGAAACACTTTGTGGACAAGCCTTTGGAGCAAAGCAATACCACATGATGGGAATCTACCTTCAACGCTCATGGATCATCAACATAGTCACAGCAACCGTGATGCTCCCTTTCTTCGTCTTTGCAACACAAATTTTCAAGCTACTCGGACAAGAAGACACAGTTGTAGAGGCCGTAGGAAACATCTCATTATGGTTCATCGGAATTCTTTTTGACATCGCCTTCAGCTTGTCACCCGAAGTGTTCTTGCAAGCTCAACGAAAAAACATGTTTATAGGACTTGTATCACCGATCATGTTCGTGCTTCATGTGCTCCTTTCGTGGATCTTTGTATCTAAGTTGAATTGGGGGATCTCTGGTGCAATGAGTGCTTTGGTTGTGTCGCGATGGGTGTTTAATCTTCTTACGATGATTTATCTCTTCGGAGGTTGGTGTCCGAATACATGGACCGGATTCTCCAGGGAAGCCTTTTCTGATCTCATCCCAATTGTGAAGCTTTCGATTTCCTCGGCTATAATGCTATGGTGAGTTTTCTGAAAAATTTAGCTCTACATCTCATGCTATGGTGAGTTTCATTTATCGTTGACTTTCCATGTTAGAGCAGTGTGCAATTATGGTACACGTCTGTGCTAGTGTTATTAGCAGGATACACCAGCAATGCAACGGTTAATATTTCTGCATTTTCTATCAGGTAATTAATTATACCATTTTAATTGATTTTGGTAAGGACAACTTTTGTTTAGAAATGAATGGTTTTAAATATGATAGAGCAATGTACATTTGATTTGATAAACTGATTAATTGTGTTTTTTTTTCAGTTTGAACATCAATACATGGCAGCTCATGTTCTGTCTTGGCTTTTGGAATGCTGCATGGTACGTATGATCTAAATTTGTTTCAAAAACAATTTAGGCTTTCGATCAGCTCAAGATAACTTTTTATAGTGTTAAACCAACTTAGTCGTAGTTGTTCTCGAAAAATGTCTATGCCACATATATCGTTATCCCACATCTAAAGCTGGGAGCATAGAATGTTTGTGAAGTACTAAGGATGGAAATATTTTTGCTCTAAGATGCATATGTTCTCCTATGTATGACTTGTGGGTTCGTATGCACATGAGCTAGAGGAGAGGAGAGGAGAGGAGATGAGAGGAGATGAGATGAGATGAGAAGAGATGAGATGAGAGGAGATGAGATGAGAAGAGATGAGATGAGATAATATTAGATGAGATTAGGTGAGAGATGAGATGAAATGAGAGATGATGTGCAAATGGTAAATAGTTCAAATCCCAATCGACTTATTCTTTTATATTTTATATTTTTTTGCTTTATAATATTTTTTCAACTCCTCTTTTGTTTGAATAATTTTCTCAAAATATTAAAGTTAAGAACAATTTTATTTTACTTTTTATTATCACTCTTTCTTGTATTTTTTATTAAAAAAGTATTTTTAGTATTTTCTCTTTGTTTTTTTTCTAATAAAATATAATTATTAAAATTGATAATAAAAAAATGTTGACACTACACACGGCTTCCTATGGACTTTAACACCACATCAAATATACACAAATAAATCAGCTAGATATGTAAGAGCTCGTTTGGTATGATTTTGTCGTAGTCAATAATTAGTTTAGGAATCACTAAAACATATTCTTGTGTTTGGTAGCTCGCAATGAGCGATTTCACTATTTTTCATACCCTTAACTAAATTCTTCCATGGCTATGGGTCATTCCAACTTGTCATTCCGAATACAATGATGTAGATAATTGATTTATTATGGATAAATTAGGACATCAACCATTTCTATAAAACCAATGTATTTTCAATCCAATTTTTTTTGTTTATAATCTTAATCAAACACAATATTTCATGAAACAGATTAGATCTTAATGATTTGTGCACGCGAACCAAACGAGATCTAAGTCCGACAGTTCAATTTTACAATCGATCGGTAATAGCATCAACCTATCTTATAACCTATGATGCTTATATATAAATGATTCATTGCCTTGTGTTTGTCCAAGTTTGTAAAGTTTGAGATGAATGCAGTGTAAGAGTTGCAAATGAAGTAGGGAAAGGCAACCCTAAGACAGCCAAATTTGCAATGAAGCTAACACTGACCACTTCAGTGTCTTTCGGCTTATTATTTTGCATCCTATGTCTCGTATTCGGACGAGAAATTCCGTACCTTTTTACGAGCGATGAAGAAGTTGCGGAAGTGGCAGCGAATCTCTCGGTTCCGCTTTCCATCAGCATGTTGCTTAATAGCGTCCAGTCAGTTTTATCAGGCAAGAAAACCTCCATTCCATCAAACTAAGACTAGGGTTAGGTACAAAAGTTATTGTTATTGATTTGAATTGCGTATATTTTTACAGGGATTGCAGTTGGAATTGGTTCACAAGCAAAAGTTGCAGTTGTCAATATCATCTCTTATTACGTTGTTGGAATTCCCACTGGATGCATTCTTGCCTATGTGGCCCATTACAACATCACAGTAAGTGCACATATTGATAGTTAAAATAGAATACAACTTATATCTTACTTAATTAGATGTATCGGAGACCAAATAATCTATGTTCGAAAGGCATATTTATACACTTATATTTGTGGTTGATAAGTCTATATGCTAAAAATTGCAGGGAATATTTATGGGAATGATTAGCGGCCAAATATTACAGATCATTGTTCTTGCTTATATGACATGGAGAATTGATTGGTCAGCTGAGGTAATAGTTCAAAACTATAATCATGATTATTATTTTTATTAATCTAAGGCATTGATTTATTGTGATGGTTAACGATTACGTGTAGGTTGACAAGTCCAAAGGTCATCTCGCCCGATTTTTGTTGGATCGTAATCAAGGAAGCGACCAAAGCTTAAATAGTTCGTAAGAGTTGTTGTTATCGACAACTTTCAAGATGTTAGATTGTCTTCAGAAATCTTAATCAAACATCCTTTGTAATTAATCGCCCGCTCAATTCGATATTAATAGAAATCACTCTTTATTACGGCTTTTTCAGCAAAATAACAACATTCTACTATAATGTTCCGTCCAAAAATTCATTAGAGGGTCCCACTTTTGAATAATATAATAACATCTTTTTTTTTGAAACCGAGGGGGTTTACGTGTTAAGATGTGGAAAATGAGTTACAAGAGAGAGAGACAAATCGACGGGGGACAGGCAGGGCATTACATGCAGTGCAAGCAAGCCTAACACAAGCCAGTACAGGAGAGTCAGAAAATTCAGGAGATCTGGAGGAAGTTCATCCAATTGGAGCTAGTAGGAGAGAGTTTGGTCCATTTTGAGGCTGCAATGCTCTTGATGTGGTTCATTATTTTGTGTGCATTGTGGGCCGGGTTGGGGTTATATTGTTGAAGATGAGGTCATTTCGGCTTTTCCATACATGATAGATGAATGAGGTGAAGGAGGCAGCATAGATTTGGGTCTTGAAGCACTGTCTTTTGGATGATCTAAGCCATTCGAGCCAACCGAGGATAGTATGGTGTCTCGGAGTAATAAGTAACCATTTGAGGATGATGTCCAGGGTTGCATTGGAGGTGGGGCAGTGGAGAAAGATATGGTCCTCCGTCTCCTGGTGGAAATGGCAAACGGGGCAGGCCACGCAGGTGGAGCTTCCCCATTGAAATCGTTTTGTGTTTGTAGGAAGCTTTCCAAGTGCAGCAAGCCAAGTAATGAAGTTGCAGTGGGGGGAGTTCAGGCTGCCCCAAATAGAGACATTCCAAAGGAGAGGAGAGCCAGGGGTTCGGAGAAGGTTGTAGATGGTGTTGCTTTGGTATTTCTGATTGGCGCCCATCATAAGAGCTTTGAGTTGAGTAGACGATCCCAAGGTAGTGAGCTTGTCCCGCACCATGAGGATGGCACGCCAAGAGGCACTATGAGAAGGTGAGGCGGAGGCGGTCCAAATGGAGTCATTCTTGAGAGTGTTGGCATTGGTCCACTGACACCAGAGGCTGGGACGACTATCGTTGTATGTGTCCAGCTCAAAGATGATCTTTGCGATGCTAGTGATGTTCCATGCGTTCATATCCATCAGGCCAAGTCCACCTTCGTTCAGTGGCCTGCACACGTTGTTCCATGCAACAGGGCTTTTCATCGAGCTGGAGGATCCGGACCAAAGGAATGAGCGGAGAAGGGACTTGATTGTACCTGCAATGGAGAGAGGAAGGAGAAGGACATTGCACCAATAGTTTTGCATACCGAAGAGTATAGATTTGATTACTTGGAGGCGACCGGCATAAGAGAGGTGCATTGAGTTCCAAGAGGATATTTTTGATGTGATTTTGTGAATCAGTGGGTAGTAATCCGACTTTTTAAGCTTGCTGGATCCAAGGGGAAGACCAAGGTAGGTAACGGGAAGCTTTCCAATTGAGAACCCATTGGCATTCGCGAGGGTGATTTGGGCAGTGTTCGGAATGCCCCCAAAGAAAATAGCAGATTTTTCCCAGTTGGTTTCAAGACCGGAAGTGGATGTGAAGTCTCTGATTCCATCCTTGAGAATGCGAACGGAAGTTGGATCGGCTCTATAGAAAAGGAGGAGATCATCGGCAAAGATGAGGTGGGTGGTGCGGGTTTTGTAGCATCTTGGGTGGTAGTTGAAGTCCGGATTAGAAGTCTTGTCGAGGATGATTCTCGAAAGGTATTCCATAGCAATTGTGAAAAGATATGGGGATAAAGGGCAGCCCTGCCTAAGACCTTTGGAGCCTTTGAAGAACCCTTCATAATAGCCATTGACATTGACGGAGAAGGAGGCAGTAGTTACACAGGCTTCAATCCAGGCGATGAAGGTATCCTTGAACCCAAATTTACGAAGAGCTTCAATAATGAACTTATGATCAACGTTATCAAAGGCCTTGCGAAGGTCAATCTTCATAGTGCACCTGGGGGAGATTGAAGCCCTCGTGTAGTGCTTAAGGAGTTCGTGGCTGAGAAGCGAGTTATGTCTTATGGATCGGCCTTTGAGGAAGGCTCCTTGCTGGGTTCCAATGATTTGCGGAAGCACATCCTTGAGTCTATTTGCGATGATTTTTGCAATCACTTTGTAGATAGTGTTACAGCAGGATATGGGCCTGAAGTCACTAGTTTTGGTGGGGTTTGGGATCTTTGGTATGAGAGAAATGGTGGTGTCGTTCACTTGCCTAAGCAGTCGTTTGGAGGCAAAGAAATCTTTGACTGCATTGATGAAGCATGGTCCGATGATATCCCAAGCCTGCTTGAAGAAGTGAGCATTGAACCCATCCGGCCCAGGGGCCTTGTTATCCCCAATACTGAAGAGAGCCTCCTTAATCTCAATGTCAGTGACCCGATCACAAAGATTGAGGGCATTAGCATGGTCAAGTAAGGGCCCAGAGTTAATTACAAACAGGCTAATGGTCATGGGCGCCGGGGAAGGGTTGTGAATTTTGAGGAAGTGGGAGATGAATTCATTAGCAATATTCCGGTGGGAGGTGAGTATAACTCCCTGGTCATTGGTGATTGAGCAGATTCTTGCTTTGCTACGGTTACCTTTGATTTTCCTGAAGAAATAAGAGTTGCAGCTATCTTCGAACTTGAACCAGTCAACTTTGGAAAGTTGAGCGGTAAGAATCTTCTGATTTGCGAGGGGTGAGGTAAGTTGTTTTGTAGCAAAGCATTCCTGCTGCTGGAGAGAGAGGTCATTTGGTTGTATGCGAAGATCGGCTTGGACCTGGTCGAGGCGGGATCTAAGGTTATCGATCTCCAGACAGATATTCTCAAAGGAAGAGTTCCTGAATTTCTTGAGCTTGTTCTTCAGGGATTTGAGGTTATATACGAGGTTGAACATGTGGTGATTAGGGAGATCATTGCACCAAGAGTTTTGGACAGTACTGAGGAAGGATTCGTGGAGGCTCCAAACATTGTTAAAACGGAAGGGTTTGTTAAGGTCTGACTTTGGTGAGGAGGTGTAGAGGATGGAGGGGGAGTGGTCTGAGATACCAGGGTTAGGGAAGGTAGCGAGGGCACGGGGAAAGGCTAAATCCCGGTTAGCATTATGAATAATGCGGTCAAGCTTACACCATGTTTGTTTGCCATCCATCTGTTGTTATTCCATGTGAAGAAGCATCCGGAGGAGCCATGGTCAAACAGAGAAGCCTGGGACATGAAATCGTTCAACTCAGATTGCACGTGGGGAGGGAATCCTGTGAGCTCGTTAAATTTTTCATCAAGGGAGCGAACCGCATTAAAGTCACCCATGATGACCCAAGGGGATGGAGCAGGCGGAGTAAGAGTAAGGATGGTGTTTCAAAGGGCGGCTCTCTGATCATCAAAGTTGGAAGCATAAACAAAAGTTGCATAGAAGGCTGAGTGATGGTTGACGTTGGTGATGTGTGTATGAATGAATTGTTCGGAGGAAGAGATGGTATTGATGCTGATGATGGAAGGGTTCCACCATAGCCATATACGGCAATTGTGGTGATGGAGAATATTGGAAGAGTGGTTCCAATTCGGAATGAGAGAGGAGCCAAGATTGGGAAGGTTGGAGTGGGAGAGACGGGTTTCAAGAATGACAATGAGATCAAGGTTGAAGGTTTTAACAAGAGATCGTATTGAGGCTTGCTTGGGGGTAGATCCAAGGCCTCGAATATTCCAAGAAGTGATGGTTATGCTATTCATTGGACAATGTTTTGGTGGGGAGGTTTGGACACTTGTCATGACAAGGAGGGGTGTTTTGGATGGGACTCTGATGAGAGGGGAGGGGTATTAGGGTTTGCAAGGGTATCCCCGTTAGAAGTGGGTTTGGAGAGGAGGGGGATGTTGTCTGAGTTTTGTGGGTTGAGGTTGTTTGCGTGGTTAACAACAAGGCCACATGGACCTGTAGCAGGGTTGGTTTGATTTGGGTCAATGTGCAGGATAGGATCCGAGTTGGGGGAATTAGGGCATATGAAGAGTTGGGAGTTAGGGAGAATTTTTTGGGAAGATGGGGGGGGGGGGGGGC
>BSUD01000007.1:13454994-13512628 GCA_033239045.1 Fagopyrum esculentum
GCAGGCGGAGTAAGAGTAAGGATGGTGTTTCAAAGGGCGGCTCTCTGATCATCAAAGTTGGAAGCATAAACAAAAGTTGCATAGAAGGCTGAGTGATGGTTGACGTTGGTGATGTGTGTATGAATGAATTGTTCGGAGGAAGAGATGGTATTGATGCTGATGATGGAAGGGTTCCACCATAGCCATATACGGCAATTGTGGTGATGGAGAATATTGGAAGAGTGGTTCCAATTCGGAATGAGAGAGGAGCCAAGATTGGGAAGGTTGGAGTGGGAGAGACGGGTTTCAAGAATGACAATGAGATCAAGGTTGAAGGTTTTAACAAGAGATCGTATTGAGGCTTGCTTGGGGGTAGATCCAAGGCCTCGAATATTCCAAGAAGTGATGGTTATGCTATTCATTGGACAATGTTTTGGTGGGGAGGTTTGGACACTTGTCATGACAAGGAGGGGTGTTTTGGATGGGACTCTGATGAGAGGGGAGGGGTATTAGGGTTTGCAAGGGTATCCCCGTTAGAAGTGGGTTTGGAGAGGAGGGGGATGTTGTCTGAGTTTTGTGGGTTGAGGTTGTTTGCGTGGTTAACAACAAGGCCACATGGACCTGTAGCAGGGTTGGTTTGATTTGGGTCAATGTGCAGGATAGGATCCGAGTTGGGGGAATTAGGGCATATGAAGAGTTGGGAGTTAGGGAGAATTTTTTGGGAAGATGGGGGGGGGGGTGGGCAGCAGTGGTTGGTGGTTTATTATGGGGTGACGGTTACGTGAGTAAAATGTGGGCGTGGGCCTAGAGACAGGCATGAAGGATTCTTTTGTCAGAACATCTGGATTGGTAGGGGGTATTTTGTTCTAGGGACACGCGTGACCGAATTGATTACACTTGGGGCAAGGAACTGGCAACCAAGGTAGACAAGGACCTGTCGGATGGACTCGCCGTTGCTACCCCGGAGCATGATTTCCCGGCGAAGCTCGTCACCGGCTGAAATCTCAACAAGGATCCTCGCATAAGACAGCCTAGCTTGGCTAGCAGAGAGCGCGTCGGTAAGGATTGGTTTGCCAATAGCAGAGGCGATTCTGCCCAGCATCTTCTCCGACCAGAATCTGACATCAAGGTCAGGGAGATGAACCCAGACAAGAATACTCTCAATGCATTTCATATTCAGGATCATGCCTTGAGACCATCGTTTGAGGATGAGAGGAGTAGTATTGTTGATCAGCCAGGGTCCCGAGTGGAGAATGAGGGACAAGTCAGCTTCATTACCGAACTGGAATGCAAAAATCCCATGGTCATTCAGCAAGATCTTAGGGGGCTGGATGTTTGTCCAATGTTTATTAATGAAGCGTTCCATAGCTTTAAACGGCATCTTGCATCCAAGGGGGGAGCCCACTAGAGAGAGATTCCAAATGTCAACCATACCGAAGATGTCAAGATCGGTGAACGGGACTTTGCCATTAATTAAGCCTGGCATGAGTTGAAGGGGGACCGTGTTGGCAGAGGGGCTTCTCGAGTTAAGGATGTCCTTGTAGGTTGTGGAAGGTTGAGCCTGGAGCGAATTATTTCCAGCAGGGGTAGTCTGTAAGGAGGGAAGTTTTCCTGCATCGTCACTAATACAAAAAGAAGCACCAGGAGGCCGACCAGGAGGATGATCGGGTAAGGGTTTTTGCGTAACAATAATGTGGTCAGGGGACAAGTCCTCAATGGTAGGGGGAGGGGAGGAGATAGCTCTGAAGAGGCGGGCATTGTTTGAGGCGATTAGGTCCGATGGAACAGTGACTATGGGGCTGTCGGGGTTAGGCTGGGGCGGCGTTTGACTGGTTGGGTTGGTGAGGTCTGAGATTTTGAGGGACTTCTGGAGTTTGGTGTGGGTAGCATGGTTTGTTTTGGGTTTTGTGGTGGTAGTGGAGGCATGGCTTGTCGGAGTAGTGACAGGAAGCTTGGAAGATCTTCCCATTAGAGCAGCAGCGGCAAAGAGACGGATTACTAGGCAGCGGCGCGTGAGGCGCGTCTCCATCATTGAAAGGGTTTTTTCTTAGTTTGTTTTGTAATATAATAACATCCTTCTCTAAATATGCGTGTGCCATGGGCATTTATAAAATATATATATCTTTTATGATTTTTAGTATATTGATTGATGTGTTGAATTTATTTATGAGATTATATTAATGCACTATTTAATTTAAACTTTCAAATTCAAATATTTATCATTAAATAACACAAGTTATTTAGAAAATATAAATTAATACACCTATAATAAATTTTGATGGTTTTTATGCCGCATTATGTAAAAATACAAATTAGGAGATCAAGAATTTAAGCAGGTGGGATTAAAAAGTGAAATTAGTTGGTCAACGACCCACATATAGTAGGTCGACGACCCACATACATTATATTAATCTGATATAAATAAATATAATGCTTGATCTTACTCAAAATACAAAGAATGTAGGGTTTGTTTTATCTTTAAACCTTCTGTATCTATTTCTACAAGTTTTCAAAGTGTTAAACTTATTAATGGCCGACGTAGGATAATAAAATTAATAAAAATATGACCGAATTAAAAAAAATGTATTCAAACTTTAGAGGGGACAACTTCAGAAAAGGAAGTTTCGAAGTGAAAGTAGGAGGTGGATTCAAAACTTTATAGGGGGAGGGGGAGCGGTAGGAGCCACCAAATTAGGGTTAGGGTACGGTCGGTATTGGTTATAGGTGTGGGGTCCGCTACCACAAGGGAATTAGTGTTAACGGGAAAGTTTGGGGGTTGGGAAGAGAGAAGGGAATGTTGGGTACGCACATTCGAATTTAAGAGGCGGGTGTTGTTTGTCATTATTGCATCGTCGTCGTCGGGAATGAAGGCAGAGGAAGAAGGGAAGGCAAGGGGATAGGAGAGCAATCGGGCGGGTTATGATGGGAGGTAAAGGGAGGGGATGACGAGAGAGAACCGATGAGCTTCAACGGCCTTTTTCTTCTTGGTCCCCATGGGACAACGCCAGAGGTGAAGCACATGAACTAGGAAGGAGAAACAACGCATGAGGCGCGTACTTCTGGAAAAAGAGAGTAAAAAGGTGAAAACTTGTTATGCTAAATATTAGAGAGGATTTACGTATGTCTATTCACGTTTACAATTATTTTTTTTGAAAAATTAATTGTATCAAGAAGAGAAGAATGTACATGAGGTGATTACAGGAACATGGTTCAAATCTCAGAGAAGAACAGAGTAGCTAGAGGGGGATAGAGGCGAAGAGTTAATCTAGATGAATTTCAAGCATTCTTGCCGTGGCCCAAAAATTAGGAGATATGTCCTTCCAGATGTGCGCAAGATGATGTTTAGTGGCGCTAATGGCTTCACCTGTGCAGTCAGCAGCTCTAGTGAAGGTATTGTTATACACTTGGTTATTCCTTGCCTTCCATATGAAGTAGATGAAAGATGTGATCGAGACAATCGGAATGCTGTCAAGTAAGTTGTGTTTGGGATTAGGTTGATCTTGAGCTGAGCCAATTCCATACGTTATAAATGTAGGGAGCAGGATAGAGAACTCTTGTCTCCCAAGAGAGGATGTCAAGGACGAGCGAGGCATAGCTACAAGTGACCATCGTCTTCAGACATACTGTTGTAGAGCTTGCACGTATCATTTTCAATGAGATTCCACTATTTTATTTTGACCAGAGTAGGAAGGCGGTGATGGTAGACAATCTAGGAGATGTAGCAACACTTTCGAATGTTGATCTTGAGCCATAAGGTGTTGTAGGGGTTAGGTTGCTGCTGGAAAAGATCAGGCCTAAAGATTGCATAGGTTTTTTTTTTTTGAAGAGAAGGAGTCGTTGGGATTAGAGAATGCGGAAGAGTGGTGGTTACCGATTGGAGGGGTAGGCAATTATTCTTTGATCTTGAGAAGATTCTTCCAGAAGAAGCTATAGTGAGGTTTTGGATGACATTTCCAGCTGACGCTCGATCCATTGGCACCAAAAGTTATCACAACCATGATCAATCTAAAAAATTAAGCAAACAAGAGAAACTTTGTTCTTGGCGCTTAAGTTAGGGAAACCGAGCCCACCAACAACCTTCGTAGAGCACTATATGGACCAAGCAACGAGGGCCCTATTACTGTTCTCCTTCCGTGACCAAAAAAAAGAGCGGAGAAGGGCTTGAATCTTGCTCAGATTCGTAGCAGGCAGAAGGAACATTGAGCTCCAATACTGATTAATTGAGATGAGGATGGATTTGATAAGTTGATCTCGATTTGCATAGGACAAAATTTTGGCACTCCATGATTGAATTCTCTTAGTACTCTTATGGATTAAAGGGAGATAGTCCGTAAGAGTCAGCCTTCTACTTCCGATAGGTACCTCAAGATAGAGAAAGGGGAGGGACCCGTTGGCAATACCAGTGAGATGAAATGCCTAGTTTTGATCATTGATAGACATTCCACCCGTGAAGAGCAACGACTTGGAGGGGTTTATTTTGAGCCCAAAAAGGATACCAAACACATCAAGAGTATCCTTCAGGATTTTGATGGAGGGAAGATTGCCTCTACAAAGCAGCAAAAGGTTGTCGGCGAAGGAGAGGTGGGTAATGATGGGTGAAGAGCATTTTGGGTTGTAGTTAAAGTCAGTGTTTTTGTGGTGTTTTGGTTAATCATACTAGAGAGGTATTCCATTGCTATAGTGAAGAGGGGAGGGGAAAGGGGACATCCTTGTCTCAAACCTCTACTACCTTTGAAGTGACCTCTAAGAGCACCGTTAATGTTAATTGAATGAGAGGTAGTGGTAATGCGTTCTTTGATCAGGTGAATGAAGTGCTCAGGGAATCCTATTTTGTGTAGACAGTGCAAGGATGCTCTAGGGGATATATGCTTCCTGCTGTACTTGTTAAGCATCTCTTGGCAGATAAGCACATTGTGCTTGATAGATCTATTAGTGACAAAAGCACTCTAATAATAGCCGATGATGTGTGGAAGGACAGTGTTGATGCGGGCCGAAATAATCTTGCCAATGGTTTTATAGATTGTATTACAACAAGAAATGGGCCTGTAATCAGAGGCAGCAAGTGGATTATCAGTTTTAGCAATAAGAGAGATTGAAGTATGTTGACCTGTTTATGAAGTCTCCCGTGCGAGAAGAAGTCTAGAATGGCGCTAGTGAAGTCCTGATGAGTGGTAGCCCACGAGGCTTTGAAGAAGAGGGAGTTGAAGCCTTCAGGCCCCGGAGACTTATTATCCCCAATGTTGAAAAGAGCGTCTTTGATTTCATCTGGGGTCACCTGCTTATCAAGAGATGCAATGCCAGCCTGGTTAAGGTAAGGTAGGGTAAGGTCGGAAAAGAGGTTGGTGTTGGGCTGGGTGGATGGGTTAAGGATAGTTTGGAAATGGTTAACAAAGGTAGAGACAATGAGATCGGGGTCAGTGGTGGTGTTGCCGTCATGGAGACATATAGATTTGATCCGGTTAGCAATTCTTCTAGCCTTGACACCCATGAAGAAATAGGAGGTGCACTGATCGCCATGGGCAATCCACTTAGCTTTGGAAAGTTGTGCCAAGGTATTATAGAGGGCGAGCATGTTGGCGTTCAAGGAGGATGTAAGGCTCCTTTCATCCTCTTGGCAGGAGGAGTCATGAAGGTTCCCATGCAAACGGTCTTGGGTGGTGTGTAGCAGCCTTCTATCGTCATGTATGGTCGAGTGAAGCTCTTCAAGCATGATACTAGGAAATCTTTTCATCTTTGGCTTGAGCAACTTGAGCTCTTTTATAAGCTTGAACATAGAATTTCCTTTGATCTCCGTAGCCCGGGTGCCAGAGATACATGAAGAAAAATCCTCATGGTCAGCCCATGCGTTGTTAAACCTGAACGGTGCTATGGTCTTGGCTCTAGGAGGCCCAGTTAGGAGAAGAGTAGGAGAATGGTCCGACACGTCAGGGTGATCAAAATGAGCTTGGGAATGAGGAAAAGAGGTGTGCCAGGTAGAGTTGGTAATTATACGATCAAGCTTGCACCAAGTACGTGACCCAATTTGCTTATTATTCCATATGAATTTACTGCCAGAATATGGGTGATCCATGATGTTGTTTTGTTCAAAACAAGAGGCTAACTCCGTGGAGGCCTGCGAGATGCAAGGGAAGTTGTTGGAAGACTTCTCATCAGGTGAAAGAGTCACATTGAAGTCTCCAAGTAAGGCCCATGGGGTCAAGGAGTTGAGCATTCTAATAGTGGAGATGGCAGTCCAAAGACCAGGATGATTGTCAGAGGAGTTATGGGCGTAGATGAAGGAGGGTTCAATGATGATTGATCAATAAGGGTTAGACAAAGGTTTAAAGATGTGACAATGGATTATTTGGTCAGTTTTGATGACAGTGGAGAGGTGAAGTTTGGATGGATTCCACCAAATCCATATTCTACGTACAGTTATGGGCTTGGGAAGAGTTAGAAACTTGACTCCAAGTAGGGTAGAGGGACTTTGAGAGGCGGCGGTCTTTGTTGATCCTAAGGTTGGTTTCGAGAATAGCTAGAAGATCAATGTTATTCTTCTTAACAAGGTTTTGAACGGCTTTTTGTTTGATGGGATCGTTCATGCCCTTAATATGTATACTTAGTATATTATCCAACATGTGGGATGAATTTTAGTAAATGATTATAAATTCCATTGAAAGAATTGAGTAAGCTAGGCTCTTTTTACGTGTTTTTGTTTTCTAGACCCGTCTAATTTTTACCCACTCTAACTAATTTTAGGTTAATGAAAGAGTTGAGTTTATTTATTAATGAGTTATGCTATGAGTACTGTTAGTAGAGTAATAGTGGTAAAATGTCAAGTTAGCCATTTTGTCCAAATTCATTTGTATATTTTGGAAGTGGAGAAAGAAATTAAATTAATATTACGGACTTTGTAACAAATTCATTTGTAGAGTAATATTACGATTTTCAATTCGCTTTTAAGTATTTTCTCTTCTAATAGTTCTAGTTTTTGTTACGGACTTTGTTAAGGATTTTTGAGAAAATTTTTGCGATAGGGTCTTTTTTATTTGAGATACAAACTAGACCCCTATTTTTACTAACTAATTAACTAATTAAAAACCTAATTAATTGAACAATTAAAAAATGTGAAAAGTAGGCTTGTATTGGAGAAGAACGAAGAATGGAGAAGAACACCGCCGTTATTTCGAAAATGTGGACTCTGCCCCCATTATTCCCAAAAATTCGAACATCACCCCTATTTTCGAAAATTTAGACCCTACCCCATTATTCCCGATAATTCGAATCTCACCCATATTGCAAAAAAATCGAACCTTGCCCCCTATTTTCGAAAATTCAAAAATTTTCCCACCCACGGCCGGAACCTTACCTCCACCACCACCAGCACCTAGTAGGAGTACCTGATCATTAAAACCATCGTTGTTATTATGAGATTTTGTGTGTCAAAAGGCTAGCAAGTTTGATCTCATTTAGAGTAACATCTCTCCTTCATCGAACTCGAGTACTCCTTATTACCTAGCTAATTATTTATCGTATGATTCATACCTATATTACTGCTCTTAAATATATTCAACAGGAGCGCGCAACAAGCTGCATCATACCGAGAAGCATTGCAAATGTAAATCGACAAAATGCCATGCAATTTGAGAATTTTGCCTTGCGCCAAAATGACACTTGAGAGTATGTTGATCTCTCTCCAAGTCGGCGCCTTATTGGATCTCAATGGGTCTTTCGCATAAAAGAAAAAACATACAAAACTTGTCTTGCGGCCCTTGCCAATGGCCAGCAAAAAATATAGACTATAATGATACCTTTACTCCTATTGCAAAACCTGTCATTGCCAAGTTTTTTTGAAAATGGTACGTATGATACAAAAAGGGAGAGGGATAAATATCAGTTGTTGACTTAGAAAGGAAAGGGCATGGAGGGGAGCCTATACAAGAAAGAAACCTAGACAAAATTGATACCTAGTAGTTATGGTGTTCGATGATCAAGATCAGAGACGAGATCCTGGATACTATTCCTGGACCCCAGTTCGTGCAACTCACCTGCACTAATGGACGGTTCAAAACTTCAACCGCCTACAACATCATTTGGAAAGCTTCTCCGCCAACCCCTCAGTATGATCTGCACCACATCTGGAAGGGGTTAAATGTCCCCAAATGCAGTTCCATTGCTTGGATCGCTAGCCACAACCAATTACCCACTCTCTCTAAACTCCTCATGTGAAACATCATTCAAGATGACACTTGCAAGCTCTGTAACTCTCAAAAGGAAGACCAAGACCACCTCCTTCATAACTGTAGCTTCTCCACTCTTGTCCTCGACCTCATCTCTAGATGGACCCGAACCCCTCCCCCTTATCCTTACTCGCAAAACATTTGGGTATGGTTCCGCTCCCTCAAGCCAAAGAAACAACTCCCCCACCCACCCCTCCGCATGTGCGATGTCTGCCATCAATGCCACTAAAACCTTTGCTTCTTGTAATTGGAAGGATCGCTCCGATAACTCCGTTATGTGGAGCAATATTCTTGGTATTCAACTTATGTAGCCTACTATGTACTTTGATCTTTTTTCCACTGGTCTACTAGACCCCCCTTGCAAATGTTTTTCTTGTTACTAATACTACAAATATTGAAAAAAAAAATTGATACCTAGTATCTTAGCTCATGCTCTTGTGTCGTTGTTACGGTGTTTCCAACTAGTAGATGTGAAATGTGCTATTGCTATTCGTACCCACCTTTTCATTATAAATGTACTCATACTACGCCTAAGCAATGCGTAAACGTAGTAAATGGGGCATTATCAAGTTAAAAAAAAAAAGTAACTACGCCTACGCAATGCTTAAACGTAGTTGCTTTTGCTTAATCACCGAGCAGAAAGCAACTACGTCTACGCGTTGTGTAGGCGTAGGTATTATTCGTCTCCATAACGCGTACACTTATGGTCGTCTTCCCAGTCGCCGCTTTCTTCTTTCTTCTCCATTTCTTCTCTATCGCCGGCGATTTCTTCACCCTTTCTTCTCACCTTTGTACGAACAATAACTTCTGGCAACGTTGACCGCCACATCCCCACCAGCAGAGATGGTAAGAACCAGAGGAAGAGACGGTGGTGTAGTCCGGGGTAGCCGCTCTAGCAACGGCGGAGGTGACTCGTCAGGCAGCGTTTCCGGCGAGGACGGTCGCAGACGAGCCGTTTCCAATGCCGATGTTGGGTGAGGACGGGGCGCATGTTGAGGGCGCTTAGGGGGAGCCGTAGTCCGAGGTTGCACGACATCTCGCGCTTCCGGTGATGTCGGGGTACGTTATTTTTAATTTATTTTATTTTTATTACGTTTGTTGGTAAATACGTTAATTAGTGATAATTAATCGATAATTAGTGTAGTTTTTGATGAAATTAGTTGTTAATTAGTGAATAAGTCTATAATTAGTGAATTTAATTAATGAATTAGTCTTTAATTAGTGATTTAGTGGGCTATTAGTTGAAAATTATTGTATAGTTAGTTAAATTAGTCGTTAATTAGTTAAATAGCCGATAAATAGTCAACTAATTAGTCGATAATTAATGAAATTTCTCGTTAATTAGTGAATTAATAGACAATTAGTCGACAATTAGTTGTTGAATAATGAAATAGTAGATAATTAAGTGTTATTTATTGAAATTATTCGTTAATTAGTCGATAAGTAGTTCAATTAGTCTAATTAATGAAATTATTAGTTAAATTAGTCGATAATTAGTTAACTAGTAGACAATTAGTTAACGATTAGTCGATTATTAGTTAAATTAGTCGATAATTAGTTAATTAGTAGACAGTTAGTTAACGATTAGTCGATTATTAGTTAATTAATCGATAATTAGTTCAATAACTAATAAGATTAGTTTTTAATTAGTTAATTAGTAGACAATTAGTTAACGATTAGTCGATTATTAATCAATTAGTTGATAATTACTTCAATATTTAGTTAAATTAGTCGATAATTAGTTAATAGTAGACAATTAGTTAACGATTAGTCGATTATTAGTTAATTAGTCGATAATTAGTTCAATAATTAATGAGATTAGTTGTTAATTAGTGTATTAGTAAACAATTAGTTAACTATTAGTCGACTATTAGTTAAATTAGTCGATAATTAGTTCACTAATTAATGAAATAAGTTGTTAATTAGTTAATTAATAGAAAATTAGTTCACGATTAGTCGATTATTAGTTAAATTAGTCGATAATTACTCAATAATTAATGAAATTAGTTATTAATTAGGTAATTAGTAGATAATTAGTTAATAATTAGTCGATTATTATTTAATTAGTCGATAATTAGTTCAATAGTTAATGAAATTAGTTGTTAATTAGTAGACAATTAGTCGAGTATTAGTTAAATTAGCAGATAATTACTCAATAATTAATGAAATTAGTTATTAAATAGTGAATTAGTAAACAATTAGTAGATAATTAGTCATAAAGTAATGAATTAGTAGACAATTAGTCGTTAATTAATGAAACAATAGACAATTAGTGAACAATTAGTCGATCATTAGTTGTTAATTGATGAATTAGTAGACAATTAGTTAACGATTATGCAAATTATGTAGGTTGCCGGGACTAGTACTCGCGGATGGGCCGCTACGGTTTCGAACTGTAAGCGGCGGATGATAGAGATGGGATTAGTGCATCCAGATGATGTGCAGGAGGATCCTCAAGAGGAGGATAGAGTACGAGAGGCCGAGGAGCATGTAGACGAGCGGATGGACATGTTATTCGGTTCCTCCGATGTTTCCGGCGGCCAGATCCTACCCGAGGTGGACGTGGACACTTTTGTGATGGAGTTGCATGAGTCCATGGACCGCCGATCACCTACACCCGCTCATTCAAAGAGCTTTGCCGTCGGGACTAGGAGACTCGGTCAAGAGAGTGGACCGCCACTGCCTCCTTCTCCACCTCCACCTTCGCCTCCGCTTGAGGTTGTAGATGACGATGCTGGGTATCTTGGAGGTCCCACTATACGGGACCTATTTGTCAGTTATGAGACTCACATCGCTCGCGACATATGGGTCGGTTAGGTATGGATTTATATTTCAATTAGCTTTTTATATTTCATTAAATTCGAACGTGTTACTTAAATATAAATGATATTTTCATAATAGGATAGATATGTTTTACGAGTCTATCGGCTAGGTGTCACGGTCACTGGCTTGCGTAGCCTTGCTGATCGATTTCCAAACTCGGAGTGGATGGCATTTGTTAGGGGGGGTGGACTGCACACCTCCTAGAGATGTAGTGGGATGGGGTGAACTATGCGCTTGCATATGCCTTTGCGGAGTGGTGGTATCTAGAGACTTCCGGATTTCACTTCCCATGGGGACAGATCTCTAGGAGGGAGGTTCATACATTAGCTGGTTGTTCCCTTCTTTTAGAGGTATCCAATGAACTATAATTTCTTTGTCTACAATCTTTTAATGAATATATTAATATGTGCAGTCCTGGAATCACGCTTATTTCCCTCACTTCCGACCTAGAAGACATACTGACCCGCTTAGACAAAGATATGTGAGACATGCACAAAGGTCGGAGAGGGCTCCTACTGGACAGATGGAGAGATCGGCCCTTTTGGGATTTAGGGCGCAGTTGTCGAGGTGTAGGATGGACGAGGTACTAATAACTCAAGTCTCAATGCTTCTCGAATTAGCCTTGTGAAAGGACTTTGTATGTTTGTCGTAGGTGACGTGGATGCCATGGGGTTCGTTTGACGGCTTTTAGACTGGACATATGCGCATATCAGCCTATTTGGGGGTGATACACTTCTGTTGGTGGGAGGAGCCATATCACCCCCAGTTTTTGCTACGCCAGTTTGGGCGTGTCCAAGTTATCCCTCCACAGCTTCATACAGCTCCTCTTGGATATATCATCCGCCCCTTCGTGATGAAGAGGCCGGCGAGGATAGGGAAGTATGAGCTGTTGTTTTGTCCTGATGTGTGGCATATGTGGGTGACGCAAGACCAACATATGTACGACATACAGAGTGCCCCAACAGTTATCGACCCATGGCAGATGGATGAGTACTTTCTAGACTGATTCTTACCACGTACTTACCATACCTACAACCACCTCCAAATGGTGCACCACCACCGCCTGCACCTCCAGTTGCACCTGTTGTACTTTCAGAGCGCGTACATATATGATTTGTTACTTTGAAGTTCATTTTCTTTAAGATTTAGTAAAGTAATTAAAGTTTTTTTTGTTCTGCAGCGCATACAGATAACTATAGGTATGGCTCGAGAGGCGTTGGCTCGTGGTCCTCCTTTAAATTTTGATTTTCTTCACCGCCTATTGGATGTCCTAGGAGGAGACAAGACACCAAAGGCGCCATCTTCTTGTAGGGCATCTCAGCGACAGGATTAGATGGCTTGTTCTTATGTATGAACATGTTTTATGGTTTTGTTTTGAAAATTATTATGTATGAACATGTTTTATGCTTTGGTTTTTATTATGTATGAACATGTTTTATGCTTTGGTTTTTCAATCTTTTGTTCATAATCTTAGATTACATCTCTTTAGTTCATAATGACAATTCAAAAACACAATCCAAAAACACAATTTAATACCACAATTCAAAGCCACAATCCTTGTTACATGAAAAAGCGAACTATTACACTTTCAAACATGATAGACTTTAAACTAAGAATCCACATCTTCTTCTCTCTGAAGTAGTCTTCCGTATCTCGCTATTCTTCGGTCATATATGTGGGCGAAACCATCAACTGAAGCGTCGTGACCTCGCATCCAATCATGACATATCAGGGGCAATGGAGTGTTTTAATGCAACCAAACCTATTTAATAAATAAGGGAAGTTATTCAAACATCTTTTGCGGTTTAAAACGTATTAATAAGTACTTTAGAATTAAATGGACTTACCGGAACGTAGTGATCGATGATCATTGAGTACGGCGATTGCTTGCACTTCGGTTGGAGGTTGTTCTTCTTCTTCAGAATCAGCAATCAAGGGCAAACAAGTGTAGGACTAGTCCAACCTAGAGAAGACGACAAGGGATACCCGAAATAAAGTGGCGTATGTGAGAGAACAATTAGGAACCTCCATACACAACTATGATGCACATGGTGCGGGGTTAAGGTAGTTGACGTTGTCAATCAGTTCTTCGATCTCATCATCGCCATGTATTCCGGAGTTTACATGCATGTGTCCACCCAACTCCCAAGCAAGATCTCTCTTGACACAAATGTATTCATCTTGCTAGTAACCCAATAACGCACCAAGTGATCGATATCCGCAATGTCCATTGCCCGGAACATCTATCACACGATCAACGTAAGATACCATAAAAGCTGGGATGTTTTGATAACCACAGTTGAATCCTTGGACAACTAGTTCAGACGGCTGAGCTGGAATAGTCATTTGAGACTCCGGGATGGTACTAGCCTCGCTTGTGGTGTCAGCTCATCCTCGACCACGTCCTCGACCTCGACCTCTTCCTCTAGAACTTTGTGACGACTTCCTCATTTGTGACTCCTTATCAGCTCGAGCATGCTTAAATCCAGATGGCACTCGACCATGCTTGTTTCCCTTGTCAGAAGGATGTGAAATTCTTGGCTCCCGAGCAACTGATTCCGTTGGGTTCAACATAGTTGACACATATAAGCCCCAAACTTGTCCACAATGTTCTGGCTCAACATACCCTCCTTGTGCATGGTCATAAAAGATGTCAAAGTAATATCCCCTATTGACAGAGGAATAGGCTCGGGTTCTTCCACTTCTTCGGTGACTTCATGCCACACAACCTGCCTCTAGAAGGGATGTACTGCAGTAAAAAAAATAGGCTTGTTTTCCCGGAGGGCCGCTGCAAACTCATTCACGCACGGGATCCCGTACAATTGACTTCAATACAGTCGTCACATATAGCATCAAATGTCCCTTGGTGCGCCATTTTGCAATTCTCGATCAAGTATTTCATGCAGTTGTTCGACACCTTTCGGATAAGAAATGTAAGCATATGGTCTTTTTGTATGCTTACAATAGTATGAGTACGTGATTTCTCTATGCTACCTTGAATCTCATCAATCTGATCTCTAATCATTCTATGGATGACCTTGATGAGAGTAACAAATCCACAACGAGTTGACTTAAGAGTTCTCTTCAACACCGAATGAGCACCCTCGGCCCTAAGATTAGAACATCATTTAAGATTATAGAATAGATAATTAATAGTAAGCTTAATAATAAAAGATGTAATGAGTATTTGTCTAGCCTTCCTTTCGTCCTTGATCCGGGATGGGGGTAGTGATCGGTCCAACAACGAACAATAGCTTTCTTGTATTTGTCCAACCATGTCTTCTCGAGGTACTCCATTAAATGATACTTGTCCATTCAATTATCCCTCATATGCACGAGCCTCGTCTCATAAGCCACATTAGTATCCGAGTCAAACAACTCATGACAACTCTCATGAATTTTGCTTGGATGGACGGCGAGTGTGACTTCCACCAACTTTTTGATTCGACGTTTCTGAACACGTGCCACTCACACAAAATATGTTTGGCATCTACGAAGACTCTATGCATTTCTTTTATGAGACCTAATTCACGGTCCGTCACTATCACTTCTGGCTTCTTTCCATTGAATAGCATGGCAATGCTTTCCAAAACCCACTCGTAATGACCCGTCATCTCCCGTTTCATGAACATGAACGCAACGAGAAAAGTTTGTTATGTGCTAATCTATCCGACGATCTCCAACAACGACATGTCATATCTTCAAAATATAATGTATGAGACTTTGTAATTGAAAAAGAGTTTAATATAAACAAATTAAATGAATTACATAATAACTTGTTCCTCTTGTATGTAGCATCCATGAAGACGAATATGGAAATATGGCAACCCAACGCTTCGACTCGGGGTGGGCTAGGAATAAGTCGCTCACTTCCTCTCCTCCTTCAATGGTTTTCATCCTAATATCCCACAAGTAATCCTTCTCTTTCAAGAGTTTCAACGTTTCTTGAATTACCGTTCGATCTCCCATCCCTTCCAACCTAAATTTATTCCGAGCGTTTGAAATTTGCTTCCTAGAAGTGACCATCTTATCAGGATCTTCAAAATCACTCTTTAACAAGCGAACAATTTCCCTCGGAGGCATTCCCGTATCGGTGTAGATTTGGACTCGTTTCATTTGTGCCTTCGTCAACCGTCCAACAAATGCACGACCTACCAACTTCTTCGGAAGAGGATGATTGTGAATTCCGTGAACATGCCTCACACCCCAAAGACCCCTTTGCACCTCCTTAATGTGTAAGTGAAACTTACAATCGGACTTCTTCGTTTTGCAAAGTTTCCTCAAGCCCTTCACCTCACTCTTGCAGACTCCGTAATTCTCACACACAAATATCACCTTTTCAAAACGATGATCTTCCGACTTGTAGGACTTTAGTTTGATGAGAATCATATTTTTACTTCCGGCTTTCTCAAGAGCCCACACAAGTAACGAGTCCATATTCGTCCATATGCGATTGTCCACGAACAAGCTAGTATAGTCATAATCATCGGGAATAACGGCAACCTCAATAATTATTCACTAATTAACGACTAATTGATAACTAATTTCATATATTAACAACTAATTGTCTACTAAATCATTAATTAACAAGTAATTGTTTACTAATTGTCTAGTAATTCACTAATTAACGACTAATGTCTTCAATTAACGACTAAATGATAACTAATTTCATTAACGACTAATTTTCTACTAATTGTTTACTAATTAACGGTTCGTGCTATTCATACCCACATATTCATGCTATTTGTACCCAGTACACGACTACGCATCACGTAGCCGTAGTAGAAACACAAATTCATTCGAAAAAATACAAGAGAACTTACTACGCCTACGGGATGCGTAGGCGTAGTAGTCCACATAACAAAATGGTGTAAGGGACTGCTACGACTACGCATCCCGTAGGCATAGTTTTCCCAAGTAACCGTTGTGAAAACTACGACTACGCTTCTCGTAGGCGTAGTGTTGAGAACTAGCCGTTATCCAACGGTAATGTAACCCAAACATTAGTATAAATATCATGCATTCGACCGAACTCGTACATAATCATTTCATAAAACCTCATTGTCAAACGTTGTTTCGCAAAAAAAGTCATTCGAAAATGAATTCCGACGATGGAGAAGCGAGATATCATTCTGGCGATGGAGAAGAGGATGACGGTGTTGATTTTGGCAGTGGTGAAGATGATGTGGAGGGTGACGAGGGCTTGTTCAATCCCGCGATGCTCAGTAGTTACGATCCGTATTCGGGTGTTGAGGTTAGTTTTTTCAATTCGTTTGTTTTTACGTAGTTTAGTGTTATATGTTTTAGTTAGTTTTATGTTATGTGCTTGAGTCGTTAATTAATGAATTAGTAGACAATTAGTCAATAAGTAATGTTATTTGTCGTTAAATGAATAATTTACTCGTTAATTAGGTGTCAATTAGTCATTACTTGAAGAAAATAGTCGCTAATTAATGAATTAGTAGACAATTATTATGTAATTAGTCATTAATTAATTTGAGCAATGTTAGAACATATGATATAGTCGTAGTGAATGAAATTTTCGAAATAATTATTGTAGGCTACCGATATTCCCGATGATTATGACTATACTAGTTTGTTCGTGGACCATCGGATATGGACGGATATGGACTCGTTAGTTGCGTGGGTTCTTGAGAGAGCAGGAAGTAGAAATATGGTTCTCATCAAACTAAAG
This sequence comes from Fagopyrum esculentum, assembly GCA_033239045.1. Lineage (NCBI taxonomy): Eukaryota > Viridiplantae > Streptophyta > Magnoliopsida > Caryophyllales > Polygonaceae > Fagopyrum > Fagopyrum esculentum. The sequence goes on from BSUD01000007.1 coordinate 13,471,711, forward strand.
TCCTACAAGTCGGATGATCGTCGTTTTGGAAAGGTGATATTTGCGTGTGAGCATCATGGAGTCCGCAAGAGTGAGGCGAAGGGCTTGAGGGTATGCAAAACGAAGAAGTTTGATTGTAATTTTCGCTTTCACGTTGATGAGGTGCAAAGGGTTCTTTGGGGTGTGAGGAATGTTCACGGAATTCACAATCATCCTCTTCCGAAGAAGTTGGTAGGTCATGCTTTTGCTGGACGGTTGACGAAGACACAAATGAAACGAGTCCAAATCTACACCAAAGCGGGAATGCCTCTGAGGGAAATTGTTCGTTTGTTAAAGATTGATTTTGAAGATCCCGAAAAGATGGTCACTTCTAGGAAGCAAGTTTCAAACGCTCGGAATAAAATTAGGTTGGAAGCGATGGGAGATCGAATGGTAATTCAAGAAGCGTTGAAATTATTGAAAGAGAAGGATTATATGTGGGATATTAGGATGGAAAGCACTGAAGGAGGAGAGGTAGTGAGCGACTTATTCCTAGCCCATCCCGAGTCGAAGCGTTGGGTTGCCATGTTTCCATACGTCGTCATCATGGATGCTACATACAAGACGAACATGTTAGTATGTAATTCATTCAGTTTGTTTATATTAAACTTTTTTAATTACAAAGTCTTATTCATTATATTTTGCAGATATGACATGCTGTTGTTGAAGATCGTCGGATTGACTAGCACACAACATACTTTTCCCATTGCGTTTGTGTTAATGAAACGGGAGACGATGGGTCATTACGAGTGGGCTTTGGAACACATTGCCTTGTTATTCAGTGGAAAGAAGCCGGAAGTGAAAGTGACGGACAGGGAATTAGGTCTCATAAAAGCAATGCCTAGAGTCTTCGCAGATGCCAAACATATTTTGTGTGAGTTGTTCGCCCCTAAAGGTGTGTGCAAATAAGCTTTAAATTTATAAAACTAGAATCAAGTAGCGAACTCGCAGTGTACGGATCGACGTAGCTAAGCAAGAATTCCAGAGTATCGAACACAGGGATTTGGGTGGGAACAAATTCAGTTATAGATTGTCAAGCGGGTAAATATGAGAGTTTTGCAAATATTGGGAAAACAACAATCCTAAAGATCCAGGTATCCAGTTGTGGCAATCGATTCAAGATATACTTAATGATATAAAGACAGCGTTGAGATATGCAAAGGTATACTAATGTAAGGTAATCGTACGGTGAAGTTCCAAAAACCTTATATAACTCACCTAAAAGGCACTCTCTATATAGGTTGTTGAGGCTCAATATAGAAAGATTCTAAATATGAGAATTAGTGTCAAATACCCAAACTTATAACCTAAAGATCAAGACTAACTTAACCGATTGAGGTTGTTGAGGCTCACAATCGAGGTAGAGGTTGTTGAGGCTTCACTACCACCTAGAAAAGACAAGTCTAAACTAAGTTAAAGCAAATCTTTAACTTTGGATTAAAGTAAAAGCAAGTTCGTGGATTCAAAGGAAATCACGGTTGGTTCTTGAGGTTCCATGGCCGTGGACTCAAGAACAGGCCGTAATTTAAGGTTGTCGGCGATTCTCTCTAACTCTCAGGGTCTAATCTGTTTGCGATCGATCTATCATCATCTAAGCCACAACTATCAACCCTTCACCTTAGAATTGTTAAGGGTTTTTAGCCAATAATAGTCATGTTGATATCAATTCAAGAATTAAAAGATAGAAAGATGGAAACTTTCAAGAACTTTCAATAACCCTCAAACCAATCTCAAAGTCACAAAGAGAACAAGTATTGTCAAAAGATTCAAAGTAAAGCAAACAATCACAACCTTAGGGAAGAAAGGGAAACGGGGTGTCAATCCGTTTTCCAAATCAAACCTAAACAAGAAGAGAGATCTTCTTGCAAAATCTTCCGAAAACTTCGATATTCCGCCAATCCGGAAATCTCAGCAGCAATCTCCACCAAAAGTGCGAGATTAGAGCAATTCCCAACTACAAACTTCAATCTCCAACGAGATGTCAATGCTTAAGCGATCCTAAGCGGTCCTAAGCGAGGATAAGCGACGATGAACGGGGGTAAGCGGGGATGACGGAATCTTGCTTCGTCCGTCTTTTTATAATGTAGGGCAAAGTGTCGGCCCGGCCCAATCTTCAAAAGATCGTGGCTTCGAAGTGTGGCGAAAAGATTCGCCAAGATCACGGTCGTGGAAGTGTTCCACGACCGTAATTTAGGGCGTGGAAACAAATACGGTTTGCATCATATATTCCACGGCCGTAATATCCTCTGGAATGAACATCAATTTCTGACTCTGAATTCACGGCCGTAATTTTGAACGTGGTTTGGATTCCGGCCGTATTTTAGGGCGTAATTTATGGCAAGAACGTGATTCTTCCCTAACCTCGTGCATTCCTCAAGCTAGAACTCCAATTTGCTTCCAAAGAGTGTCCTCAATCTATGGACATATCAACTCAACTTTCCTTTGCTCGATTCCGTTCGGAAATAGCTCCAAATCACCTAAAAATCAACATAGAACTAGTGTAGACATCCATATCGACAATATAGGTAATACTAGCTCTCATATGCATAAAGTTCAATCAAAGAATATCGATATGAATCAAATATGTTTAGAAAACGTGCCTAAAATATCACAATATTTCATGCTAACAAATAACCCCATACTTAACACTTGCTTGTCCCTAAGCAAGGTCTTTCAAAAAGCTTTAAACAAGAGTTAGGATAAAATATGTGTACCTTCTTTTGGATGAATGTGACTTCTAAAGAATAGATCATTCTCAAACCTTGCTTCAATCGTTCTTCAAACTTTCACACACTCAATCAAAGAGTAAAAAGCAAAGAAAATTCATGAACCAACTTAACTTCTAAACAAGCATTATAACCTTCAAACATTATCAAAATCAATCACAATAAACTTTAATTTAGATCACCAAGTCATATAACATTCTTTTGATCTTAAGGACTTTCAAAGAAAAGGTCTAGAATACGGAAGAGAAGGGAAAACTTTAAGGGAAAGTGGTGCATAAATCCGGGAAAGTGGACAACTACCTTCTTCTTCTTACGCGGTTCCCGCAACACTTCAACTTAGAGCTTCGCTCTCTTCTTTTCATTTTTCGACTTTACTTTTGGAGTTATGGATAGAGGTGCACAAAAACCGAAGCCTAGGAGATCGGCGTTTCTCAAATTTGCAAGAGATGCCTCAAACCGTTAGCGCACATACCATAATCCGATAGGAATATCGCTCAATCCGACTTTGGCAAGACACAAACACCCGGCTATGTGAATGGTGCCGAGTTACTCATCGTCATGATTGACTTTTCCAAACCTAAAATTCCTTTCTATTCATTTGATCGCAAATAATTGCTCTCATGGCCCTCCCACATCAAACATGCCTTTTTCTCATTCACTTCTCCAAATTCCCGGATAGGTAAAGGAGGCTAATATTTCAATGAGGAGCTAGATGATCAAAGAAAGAAGAAAGAAAGTATTGAATTGCCTTAATCATTTCAACAAGAAGTATAGGAACTTATAATGTGATTTCAACTTCAATTTCTCAACATGATTTAGGTAACGTTTTCACATTATAAAACTTGCAAAAGAGGTAAAATTCACTCATTCAAATTCTTTTCAATTCACTATTCTTTTGAGCATGCAATTGTTATCAAACTCAATTCACAAGTAGTGATTATCATGGAAATCATCTCAATTCATTAGGAGCACAAAATTTTTCAAAATTTTTCAATTTTTATGGGTTTTTAAAGTTCTTTTTCATGTAATGCAATAAGGAAACGTGTGACACATAATGAACATGCAACGATAGTCTCAAATGAAGCAAACATAGAGAGTAGAGTTATTACAAACTTTTTAGTACATCCCACCCCATACTTAGGACGAACATTGTCCCTAATGTTCAAAAGAAAGAACAAAAGAAAGAAAAGAAAAAGAAACTCACAAGTGGTGGCGGGAATGTCTAAAATGAACGGTCCTGCATCGAATCACTGCGGCGCCGGCGGAGGTGGGAATGGAGAGAAACTCGGATCATAAAACCGCCCAAACTGCTGGCGGTAGACGTCCCTCATCATGTGGTCAAGGTCGTCTAAGCGTCCGTCTCTAGCATCCGCCCGGATCTCTAGCGCTTCTACTCTCTCTGAAAGTCCGGTAGCCTAATCCGGCATCTGCTCGTACCATCCCGGAGCCTGACTGTACCATGATGGGGCGTCAGAAGGTGCTGGTGGTGGTGGATGTGCTGTTGGCTGCGCCGTGGACCAAGGAGGGGGGGTGTCATACCAAGTGGGAGGTGTAGTCATCCACGTGGGCCTCTCGCTCACGCTAGCGCGGCGAGATGACGAGCCCGAGGCTCTAGCTGGACGTGGAGAGCGTCTAGGTACATCTGGGGCCGCTTCCGGCTGGTCCGGAAACGTGCCAAACTCCTGCTCCGCTCCTCCACCACTCTCGTACTGATCTCCCATGTCCTCCTCCTCCACAACCGGTGGTGGAACGTAAGGGGGAGCTACTAACCTGTTCGCATGCATCGCAGCGAACGTCTCCTTCCAATTGTGGCGTCCCGCCACAATGGAGTACTCCGGCAGCCACTCTATACCCCTGCCCGTCCTACTCTCCCAAGGCATGCCCGCATAAGGCGGACCTCTATGTGTGGGGAAAATGAGACCCCTAACCATGAAAGCATGTAATCCTAAAGGTACGGCGGGTATGCGGGTGCAAGCAGAAAAATCTACACCAAATGTCCTAGCAATGTGGGTAACTATCCCACCATATCCAATGTTCCCCTTCTTTTTGTTCTTGAGCTTGCTCATCGTAGCAGCCAAGAGAGTGGCACAATCTGCACGGCGTCCATAGAGCATGCAATAGAGCAAGAATAGCTCATCCGTCTTGATCTTTTGGGGCGTCTCCGTCCTAGGAAAGAGACACTCCGAAAGAACGCGGTGAGCTATCTTCAAGGCTAGATGGTACATCAATCTAGCCTTGGTATCGGCGGGTTGCCAACGGTCCTCGTCGGCGTATATCATCGCAACTTCCTCCCAAAAGTTCTTGGGGTAAACTCCACTTGAAAATCGACCGTTATAGGTCTCATGAAACCCAAAGATAGTCCCAAACTCGACTATGCTCAAGTGGTAGTCTTTTTCCATGAGACGGAAAGAGACGGTCCTATCGACGTGGCTGTGCTCGAAAGACGTCACAACCTCCCGGGTGATCTCCTCATAGGCGTCTTCACGAATGTTCGTGAAGACAAGCAATCCGGCTCTATCTAAGAGCCATAAGGTCATCAACTATGTTGAGAGGATGTAGATCCTCCAACAACAAATACCTAGGACCAATCACTGTCCTCTTCGTGATCCTCTCAAGTGCAGCAAGGTGGTTCTCATGTATAGTTGGGATGCTAGGGTGAGGAGGTGAAGATGGAGGTGAAGGTGAGGATGGTAGTGAGGGAGATGAGGGTGGTGGTGCCCTAGAGGTGGAGGGATTGCCCTTTCTTTTCTTATTCTGCTCTCCCTTCTTCTCTTTTATCCTTCCCGACACTCTCCTTACGAAATCCATTTTTCACCAAAATTACGGTCTGTTCTTCAGGTTCCACGGCCGTGGTTTACCCAGAGACCGTGATTCGTCTCAGAATCTCGCGAATCTCAACAAATTCACCAACAATCACTACAACAAGCAGTCCTAATCTAATTCCTTCCAGTCTTTGTCAGTTCTTCCTAAAAATGTATAGCAAAAACGAACCAAATCCGCGAAAATCAAGAAGAAAGAATAAACCTCTTTTTCGGATTGAAAAATCTGAAATGGGCGTTTGTTGATGGATTTCCGCTCAGTTTGTCGCTTGGATCTTGTTCGTGGTTGGATTTGCTGCAGTTTAGGATGAAGAATCGTTGAAAACGATTAGAAAACGAAGAATTGGAGAGGGTCGTGGGATTTCGGCGTTTAGGTCGTGGAAAGGGGTAAGTTTTTGGTTAGTTTTGTGAAGAATGTGGCTTATATAGTCGCAGGCAAAATTTTGAAAATCACGGTCTTTCGGGGTGTTCCACGGCCATGGAAGTGTACGGAACCGTGATTTTGGTGATTTTTCAAAGGCTTTTGAGAATTACGGCCACTGTAGCTATGACGACCGTAATTTAGACCGTGGAACCTTCTGTAAAGCTTCAAAGTCCAAATTTTGTCACTCTTCTTCGTCATTATTCTCCCTTTTTCCTTTTCCATTGATCCTACAACCAAAAACACGAACATACCGGGAGAAATCGAGGCAAAATAAAGCGAAAACGTCTATTCTAGGCTAATCTATGAATTGAAAACAAAAACAAAAATGCAATACCTTGGGTTGCCTCCCAAGAAGCGCTTTGTTTAAGGTCCGTAGCTAGACCAATATCGCACTTATTCGAGTGCGGTAGGCGCAAACTCCTCAGCTTGGAGTTCCGGTGTATACTTCTTGAGTCGTTGGCCGTTCACCTTAAAACTTCCGCTAGCTTCACCCCATACTTCAACTGCACCATGGGGGAAAATACGCTTAATTAGAAAAGGTCCGGTCCAACGGGATTTAAGCTTACCTGGAAAGAGGCGAAGTCTTGAATTGAAGAGGAGAACTTGATCTCCTTCTTTGAAGTCCTTTGGAATGATATGCTTATCATGCCAACGCTTTGCTCTTTCCTTGTAGATCTTGGCGTTTTCGTAGGCGTTCAAACGGAGTTCATCCAGCTTGTTGATGTCTAGGAGACGCTTCTCTCCCGCTTCCTTCATGCCGAAATTCAGCCATTTGATGGCCCAAAACGCTTTGTGCTCCAGCTCTACCGGCAAGTGACAAGACTTCCCATACACAAGGTTGTATGGTGTGGTTCCTATGGGAGTCTTGTACGCAGTCCGGTATGCCCATAAAGCATCATCTAGCTTCAAGGACCAATCCTTCCTAGTCCTTGAAACCGTCTTCTCTAGAATTCCTTTGATCTCCCTATTTGAGATCTCAACTTGTCCACTCGTTTGTTGATGGTAAGGGGTAGCGATCTTGTGAGTAACCCCATACTTAGCTAGAAGAGCTTCAAAGCGACGGGCTATGAAGTGAGAACCTCCATCACTAATGATCGTCCTTGGTGTTCCAAATCGCGGAAAGATGGTCTTGTTGAAGAACTTAACCACCACCATGGCATCATTTGTGGGAGAGGCAATTGCTTCCACCCATCTAGAAACCTAATCTACCGCCAATCGTATGTATTGGTTTCCACAAGATGATGGGAATGGTCCCATGAAATCAACTCCCCAAATGTCGAAAATCTCAACCTCTTGGATGTTGTTGAGGGGCATCTCGTTCCTTCTAGAAATATTGCCTGTTCTTTGACAAGCATCGCAACAAGAAACAAAGGATTGCACATCTCTAAATAAAGTAGGCCAATAGAATCCAGATTGCAATACCTTTGCGCTAGTCTTGTTCGAACTAGCGTGTCCTCCACAAGGTAGTGAATGACAATGGCGGATGACACTTTGCATCTCATCTTCCGGCACACATCACCGAATGATGCCATCCGGACCTCTCTTGAAGAGGAGAGGCTCGTTCCAATAGTATTCCCGGACGTCCTTAAAGAACTTCTTCCTTTGTGCATAGGATAGTCCGGGTGGTATCTCCTGGCAAACCAAATAGTTAACAAAATCAGCAAACCATGGTTCGTTACCTTTGGAGATCACGTTGATGCACTCCTCTATGATGTGTAGGTGTTCATCCGGAAAGGAGTCATCAATGGGTAGGTGGTCGTCCTCTAGATGTGTTAGACGACTCAAATGATCCGCAACAGAATTTTCCGAGCCTTTCTTGTCGCGGATCTCAAGATCGAATTCTTGCAGGAGAAGAATCCATCTAATCAGCCTTGGTTTCGCATCTTTCTTTGCAAGGAGGTACCGGATCGCAGCATGATCCGTGTAGACAATCACCTTTGCACCTACAAGATAAGAGCGAAACTTGTCAATAGCGTAGACAATGGCTAAAAACTCTATTTCTGTAGTGGCGTAGTTGAGCTGCGCTTCGTCTAGCGTCTTGCTAGCGTAGTATATGGCATGGGTTCGTCCTTCCTTTCGTTGTCCAAGAACAGCTCCAATAGCTACGTCACTAGCATCGCACATAATCTCGAAGGGGAGAGTCCAATCTGGAGGTTGGATAATAGGTGCTGAAATTAGAGCTTGCCGAATGGTGTTAAACGCATCCAAACATTCCTGCGAAAACTTAAAAACCGCATCCTTCATCAATAGATTAGTGAGAGGTTTTGATATCTTAGAAAAGTCCTTAATGAAACGTCTATAAAACCCAGCATGTCCTAGGAAACTTCTTATCCCTTTCACTGAGATTGGGGGAGGAAGTTTCTCTATGGTCTCTATCTTAGCCTTATCTACCTCTATCCCTCTACTAGAGACTAAGTGACCTAATACGATTCCTTCTTTAACCATGAATTGACACTTCTCCCAATTAAGAACTAGGTTAGTGTCTTCACATCTTTGCAAAACAAGAGAAAGGTTAGAAAGACAATCGTTAAAAGAGGAACCGTAGACGGAGAAGTCGTCCATGAAGACTTCCATGATTTCCTCTACATATTCGGAGAAGATGACCATCATGCACCGTTGAAAGGTGGCTGGGGCGTTGCAAAGCCCGAACGGCATTCTCCTATAGGCGAACGTACCCCAAGGGCACGTGAATGTGGTCTTCTCTTGATCATCCGGATGTATCGGGATCTGAAAGAAGCCACTATAACCGTCAAGGTAGCAATAAAGTGAATGTTGTGCTAACCTTTCAAGCATTTGATCGATGAATGGAAATGGAAAGTGATCCTTCCGCGTTGCGTTGTTGAGCTTGCGGTAGTCTATGCACATCCGCCATCCAGTCACGGTTCGGGTAGGAATGAGTTCGTTGTTCTTGTTGCTGATGACCGTCATTCCTCTCTTCTTCGGAACTACTTGAACCGGACTCACCCACTTGCTATCGGAGATAGGATAGATGATACCTGCGTCAAGAAGTTTAAGAATTTCCTTCTTGACAACCTCCTTCATGGTCGGATTCAACCGCCTTTGAGGTTGTCTTGAAGTTCTAAAGTCCTCCTCCATTAGTATCTTATGCATGCATAGGGAGGGTTTAATTCCTACTAAGTCCTCAATAGTATAGCCTATGGCTTTTCTATGTTTCCTAAGGACAATCATGAGCTGTTCATGTTCATCTATGCTTAATTCGGAGCTAACGATAACCGGAAAGGTAGAATTAGATCCAAGAAAAGCGTACCTTAGATGAGTAGGAAGTGGTTTGAGTTCCATCACTTTCGGAGCTTCCAATGATCCTTGAGGAGCATCCGACGTTTCCTTAGAAGTTTCTAAGGGTGTTGAGTGGTTTGAAGAAGAAGTTGAAGAAGTTGAAGAAGTTTGCCGGTCACCCTCTTCCACGGTCAGAATTACGGCCTCCCCATGTGTTCCACGGCCGTGTAATCCCCTAGAATGGAGGTTGATTTTGGTTGTGAAATCCACGGTCGTGGAATACAGGGTATGACCGTGGATTCTTACATTCTCAGCCTCATCGTGGAGTTTCTCAAACTCCTCTTCATGGATCTCTTCTTGTGCTTCTAAGGCTTCAATTTCCTCTTTGCACTCTTCTTCTTCCCCTACATCGGTTAGACTCATAGTGATAGCCTTTTGTAAAGGATCGTTAAAGAGAATCGCACTTACCTCCTCCCTAGACAAACCTTCTTCGTCTTGGATATCGTAAATATCCTCATCAAATATTGGTTCCTTCACTAGAGTGGAGAGAACGAACTCTACTTTCTCTTCTCCAATATCAAAAGCGAGTCTACCATTCTTGCAATCGACCATGCAACCGGAAGTTGCAAGAAACGGTCTTCTGAGTATGATCGGGACCGGACTATCTGCAGGAATGTCAAGCACGACAAAATCAATGGGAACAAAGAATTTACCTAGCTTGACCGGGACGTCTTCTACAATACCGACGGGGCGAGTGATGGATCGATCCGCCATGTATAACGTCATCTTTACCGGTTTAGGATCGCCTAAACCGATCTTCCTACATAGTGCAAGTGGTATGATGCTCACACTTGCTCCTAAGTCACATAAAGCGTCATATGTGACATCTCCCACTCTAATGGGAATGCAAAATGACCCCGGATCCTTCAACTTTGGGGGCATTTCTCCTTCATGGTCTTGATGAGATCCGAAGAATCCGAACTCATCTTGACCTCTCCGAAATCTTCTAGCTTCCTCTTGTTGGAAAGGAGCTCCTTCAAGAACTTGCCATAAGCCGGCATACCTACAATAGCATCGATGAAGGGTATATTAATATGCAGCTTACTCATGAGTTCTATGAACTTACCGAATTGTTTGTCTAGGCGCGCTCGCGCTCTAGATTGAGGGAATGGTAGGGGAGGTTTGTAAGCTGGAGGAGGAACATAGACATCTTCCTTCTCCTTCCCCTTTCCTTTGTCCTTCTCTACGGGGACTTCAACGAACGTAGGCTGCGGATCGGTAGTAGTCACTCCGCTCCTAGTTGTAATCGCCATCACCCTTCCCTTAGGGTTGTCCTCCGTCTTCCCTGGAAGTTTCCCTTGATTTCTAGGAACTTCCTCCACGTGGTTGAACATTTGGTTTTCTAAAACCTTTTGAGTTTTATCAACCTTAGAGACTTGATCATCAACCTTGATGAGGCGGTTCTCCAACCCTTGAAGCTTTCCCAAGATTGTTTCCAACATGGGATCGGGCTTCTCCTTTCTCGTATTGTTTCCAACATGGGATCGGGCTTCTCCTTTCTCGTATTGTTTCCTCCATTAGATGATTGCCCCTGGCTTTTCAAAGGAGTAGAGGAAGAGGAAGGTGGAGTTAGTGAATTAGAATTGGAAGGATAGGAGTTACCGGAATTTGTTGATTGGAGCGCCAATTGTTGTTGTTTGAACCCCGATTGTTGTTCCAATTGTTGTTCCGATTGTTGTTGTTTCCATTCCAATTATTATTCCGGTTATTGTTCCGGTTATTGTTGTTGCGGTTGGTGTTATCACCGCCATTGTTGTTGCCCAAATAGCCAATATCCCTTTCTTGTTGCTTTGGGAAGTTGGTCTTGATAGTCTCCTTCAACTCTTTGATCTCATTGTTGAGGGAGAAAATCTGATTTTGAGCTTCATGTGTGAGCTTCGCTCCTTGCTCCACACGATTTCCCTCCACTTTCCGGTGGGAATTCTTTTCTATGACTCTTGCTTGCTTCTCGATGAAGTCCCAAGCGTCATCTTCTCTCATGTCCATGAACGTTCCACATGAGAGGGATTGGAGGTTGAATTGCGTTCCCGCATCCAGCCCCTTGTAGAAAATCTCCAGCAAGGCAAGCTTGGATATACCATGATGAGGGCAATCCAAGAGCAAATCCTGAAACCTTTCCCATGATTGAAACAAACTTTCGTTAGGTCTCATAGAAAAAGCATTAATCTTACCTCTAAGTTCCGCCGTTTTGGAAGGCGGAAAGAATTTGGTGAGAAATTCCGCGGAAAGGTCTTCCCACGTATCTAGTTTCCCACTAGGAAGAGCTTGATACCATGATAACGCTTTCCCTTTTAAGGAGAAAAAGAAAGGCTTGAGCTTATAGCTGTTGGTAGTAGCGTTCTTCGGTCTCATTGTCTCCATCATACACTCAAAGTTTTGCAAGTGTTGGTGTGGAGATTCAGCACTTGTACCGCCAAATTGGCTTTGGCGAACAAGAGTGATAACTTGAGGGTTAAAGCTAAACCCTTGCACATCTTCAGCATCAAAATTCACACCCAAGCGGCGTGGTTTTTGTGTTGGATCCATCCGCTGGCCAAGAGTTCTTGGCTCATTATCCACACGTTCGATCCTCGCATTCCTAGGTGGAATGCGGCGATTAGCAGCTCCTTGTGGATGGAAAGGATTCATATTGATCGTGGGATCAATCTCTTCTAACGGTGGCATGGAAGAGTCACTATCATCAGCGGATGAGTGACTTTTTCTTCTAGACCTTGATCTCCTTCTTGAGGATTTCTTGCTTCCCTTATTCTTAAGGTCGCTCATCTCTACCCTCATCTGGAAGATCATGTCTTGTAGACTGTTAACTTGAGATTGATGACGATCCATCTCATCTTGGCGGAGAGTCTCATTCCATCGGAGTTGAGCTTCTTTCTCCGCCAACTCCGTTTGAAGATTACGTTCGTGTTCTTCAGCCATCTTCTTTTCCTTGCGTTTTTGCCTTAAGGTTTTCTCTAGCTCTTGATCAAGAGGTAAGAGATCCTTGGTGTTCCTAGACCTGCGCATGCACTTAAGAAAATATCAAATGACGAGAGCAAGCTCCCAAGCTTGACAACCGGTTACCGAATTCGGCCAAAACCAAATCCCCGGCAACGGCGCCAAAAACTTGTTCGCCCCTAAAGGTGTGTGCAAATAAGCTTTAAATTTATAAAACTAGAATCAAGTAGCGAACCCGCAGTGTACGGATCGACGTAGCTAAGCAAGAATTCCAGAGTATCGAACACAGGGATTTGGGTGGGAACAAATTCAGTTATAGATTGTCAAGCGGGTAAATATGAGAGTTTTGCAAATATTGGGAAAACAACAATCCTAAAGATCCAGGTATCCAGTTGTGGCAATCGATTCAAGATATACTTAATGATATAAAGACAGAGTTGAGATATGCAAAGGTATACTAATGTAAGGTAATCGTACGGTAAAGTTCCAAAAACCTTATATAACTCACCTAAAAGGCACTCTCTATACAGGTTGTTGAGGCTCAATATAGAAATATTCTAAAGATGAGAATTAGTGTCAAATACCCAAACTTATAACCTAAAGATCAAGACTAACTTAACCGATTGAGGTTGTTGAGGCTCACAATCGAGGTAGAGGTTGTTGAGGCTTCACTACCACCTAGAAAAGACAAGTCTAAACTAAGTTAAAGCAAATCTTTAACTTTGGATTAAAGTAAAAGCAAGTTTGTGGATTCAAAGGAAATCACGGTTGGTTCTTGAGGTTCCACGACCGTGGACTCAAGAACAGGCCGTAATTTAAGGTTGTCGGCGATTCTCTCTAACTCTCAGGGTCTAATCTGTTGCGATCGATCTATCATCAGCTAAGCCACAACTATCAACCCTTCACCTTAGAATTGTTAAGGGTTTTTAGCCAATAATAGTCATGTTGATATCAATTCAAGAATTAAAAGATAGAAAGATGGAAACTTTCAAGAACTTTCAATAACCCTCAAACCAATCTCAAAGTCACAAAGAGAACAAGTATTGTCAAAAGATTCAAAGTAAAGCAAACAATCACAACCTTAGGGAAGAAAGGGAAACGGGGTGTCAATCCATTTTCCAAATCAAACCTAAACAAGAAGAGAGATCTTCTTGCAAAATCTTCCGAAAACTTCGATCTTCCACCAATCCGGAAATCTCAGCAGCAATCTCCACCAAAAGTGCGAGATTAGAGCAATTCCCAACTACAAACTTCAATCTCCAACGAGATGTCAATGCTTAAGCAATCCTAAGCGGTCCTAAGCGAGGATAAGCGCCGATGAACGGGGGTAAGCGGGGATGACGGAATCTTGCTTCGTCCGTCTTTTTATAATGTAGGGCAAAGTGTCGGCCCGGCCCAATCTTTAAAAGATCGTGGCTTCGAAGTGTGGCGAAAAGATTCGCCAAGATCACGGTCGTGGAAGTGTTCCACGACCGTAATTTAGGGCGTGGAAACAAATACGGTTTGCATCATATATTCCACGGCCGTAATATCCTCTGGAATGAACATCAATTTCTGACTCTGAATCCACGGCCGTAATTCTAAACGTGGTTTGGATTCCGGCCGTATTTTAGGGCGTAATTTAGGGCAAGAACGTGATTCTTCCCTAACCTCGTGCATTCTTCAAGCTAGAACTCCAATTTGCTTCCAAAGAGTGTCCTCAATCTATGGACATATCAACTCAACTTTCCTTTGCTCGATTCCGTTCGGAAATAGCTCCAAATCACCTAAAAATCAACATAGAACTAGTGTAGACATCCATATCGACAATATAGGTAATACTAGCTCTCATATGCATAAAGTTCAATCAAAGACTATCGATATGAATCAAATATGTTTAGAAAACGTGCCTAAAATATCACAATATTTCATGCTAACATGAGTGTCATGTGTGTCGAAACATCGAATCAAATAGTTGGTGGAAGTCACATTCGCCATCCATCCAAGCAAAATTCATGAGAGATTGTCATGAGTTGTTTGAATCGACTACTATTGCGGCTTATGAGGCGAGGCTCTTGCATATGAGGGATAGTTGGATGGACAAGTATCATTTGATGGAGTACCTCGAGAAGACATGGTTGGACAAGTACAAGGAAGCTATTGTTCGTTGCTGGACCGATCACTATCTCTATCTCGGATCAAGGACGACAGGAAGGTTAGACAAATACTCATTGCATCCTTTATTGTTTAGTTTACTTGTAATGATCTATTTTATAATTATAAATTATGTTCTAATCTTAGGGCCGAGGGTGCTCATTCGGTGTTGAAGAGAACTCTTAAGTCTACTCGTTGTGGATTTGATACTCTCATCAAGACCATCCATAGAATGATTGGAGATCAGATTGATGAGATTCAGGGTAGCATAGAAAAGTCGCCTACTCATACTATCGTAGGCATCCAAGAAGACCCTATGTTTACATTTCTTCTCCGAAAGGTGTCGAACAACTGCATGAAGTACTTGATCGAGAATTGCAAATTGCCGCGGCAAGGGAATTTGATGCTACATGTGATGATTGGTATTGGAGGCAATCGTATGGGATCCCGTGCATTCATGAGTTTGCGGCGGCCCTCTGGGAAAGCAGGCCTATGTTTTTTACTGCAATACATCCTTTCTGGAGATAGGTTACGTGGCATGAATCTACCGAAGAAGTGGAGGAACCCTAGGCTATTCCTCTGTGGATGGGGGATATTACTTTGACATCTTTTATGGATATGCACAGGGAGGGTAGGTTGCCCCAAGACGTTGTGAACAAGTTTGGGGCTTTTATTACAACCATGTTGAACCCGACGGAGTCAGTAGCTCGGGAGCCGAGAATTTCACATCCTTCAGACAAGGGAAGCAAGCAAGGACGAGTGCCATATGGATTTGAGCATGCTCGAGCTGATAAGGAGTCACAGTAATAACACATGCTCATACATAATAAGTAATTTTAATACCAAAATCATCAAGTTCAAGTCAAACACAAGTAAAAGTAATAACAAAAGTGTCTAGTCCTGTCGCTGTGATGCCCTAACAAGAGGTGGCGCCTCTGGTGCCTCCTCTCCTCCTAAAACATCTAGGAGGCGGCGAAGAAAATCAGCCTCAGATGGAGGACAACGAGTCAACTGATCTCGAACCATACCTATAGCTATCTGCACACACTGCAGAACAAGAAAAACTTTAATTACTCAACTAATTCTTAAATAAATGAACTTTAAAGTAACAATTCATATCCGTACCCGCTCTGAAAGTACAACAGGTGCAACTGGAGGTGCAGGCAGTGGTGGTGCACCATCTGGAGGTGGCTGTAGGTGTGGGTGATTACGTGGTAAGAACCAGTCCAAGAAGTACTCATCCATCTACCATGGGTCGACAACTACTGGGATGCTCTATATGTCGTACAGATGCTAGTCTCGTGTCGCCCACAGATGCCAGGTGTCAGAAGAAAAAAGCAGCTCATACTTCCCTATCCTCGCCGGCCTCTTCATCACGAAGGGGC
Source organism: Fagopyrum esculentum (assembly GCA_033239045.1). Classification (NCBI taxonomy): domain Eukaryota; kingdom Viridiplantae; phylum Streptophyta; class Magnoliopsida; order Caryophyllales; family Polygonaceae; genus Fagopyrum; species Fagopyrum esculentum. Next base: position 13,487,447 of record BSUD01000007.1, read on the forward strand.
GAATGATATGATAGCATGAATTATAGTCTATATTTTGGGGTTTGTTTGGACGTTTTATCTTCAATAATCTGCATGTTAGCATGTATAATATGTGATTATATTACCATTTCATCTACCTTTGCGGGAATCAAGGTCTACACCTAGTTTTGCTGTAATTGTAGGTAAAATGGCACGTTTTGCATCAAAAAGGAACAAAAGGAGCTATGGAGTCATTGGAGCTACATTGAGGAGCATAAGGAGCCATCCAGGAAGCATAGTCATAGATTAAGATTCACTTTGGACCAGTTTTGAGAGATTTCACATTCAGTTATGACTCACCTCGGTTGACCAGAGATTCATCTCGACCGAGGTGATCCAAAGACGCCGACTCGACCGAGGCGAACACCTAGGACGCGGCGAGAATATTTTATTCTTGGCTGAGATCTTTTATCTTTGGAAGGTGATCTTATATTTTTGGGCTTGGCTCCTGGAAGGAAGAAGATCTTATATTTTACCTATTTTTATGGGAAAAGATCTTTCTAAGATATCTTATCTTTGGAGGGTTATTTTCCTATAAAAAGGGTTAGATTTCCACAAATCCAACATCATGTTATGCCATCGATCAGGGTTTATAGCACGCAGCAGCCATACTCCAGTTGGGAGTTTTGAAGAACCTTATTGAAGGTTGAAGGAAGATTGAAGATCATAGCTTTTATAGCTTTTTGGAGGGTTTTGTAAGATTGTCTTTAATTCCCTTCCTTGTTGTCTTGTCTTGTTGGATTGCTATCCAAGGAACGCTTTTGTTGTGATATTTGATTCAGTTATTGAAGTCTTTTCATTAAGTTCTTCTTGTTTAAATATTCACCTTCTTCCCATATATTTGATTAATACTTTCATAATGATGATGAGTGGCTAATTTCCTTGTGTGATTCTAGGGTGATTGGCTGAAGGTTGTGGGAAAACAATGATAGAATAATCTTAGATTCCAGTAGGACCCTGAAAGTTTGAGTCTTTAACCTTAACCCTAAGCATCTCGCTCAGTCGATGAACATCTCGGCCGGGGTGGAATTTGGCTGACCGAGGTAACTTATCTAATCCTAAACTGAGAGTTAAGTGTTAGAGTTTGCCAAATCCTATTCTTATTACACCTTTCCTGGTTCAATGCAAGCTTAGGATGAGACTTACCCGGTAATTCCTTAGTTTGTGTACCAACGATCATAAGTGTAGGTAATAAAGGTTTATTCTTTATTGGGGTTTGAGTGTGCTTCCATCCCATCTTTGTGAGTTAGCCTGAGACTTACCCGGTAAAGGTTGATTCTATTCCCTTAGATGGTGTGTTAGTTTGAGGTTATAGTTCTTTATCTGGATTCCTTGAGACTTACCCGGTAATAGGAGTTACGGTTTTGGATCAGTGAGTAGTGAGACTTACCCGGTGATCTACTCCACTTTAGTAACACCTTCCCCTTGCAAAAAAATCTCAGCTTTGTCCGCTTATCTTTAGATCTTGAGTTGGAACCACAACTAGACGCTTTAATCCCTAGAATTGCATGTTTGCTTTATTGACTTCTTATTCATCTTTGATTGTGTTAATTACTCTTGTGGTTAGTACTCGCGAAGCTTACCGTTATTGACTTTGTTTCACCGAGTCCCTGTGATCGACCCCTGGAATTTCTTGCTTTTTACTACGATTTACCCGTACACTGCGGGTTCGTATCCTTGTTTTAAGCTTAAGTCTAGGGTTATAAATTTAAAGCTTGCACACACCGTTTGGAGCGAACAAGTTTTTGGCGCCGTTGCCGGGGACTTGGTCTAGACGGAGCCGGTACGGTTTGCTCTTGGGGCACTTGCCCCCGTGTCATCTAACCACTCTACTTGAGTGACTTTTGCAGGTTCTTTCTTAGGTATATGCGAAGAACCCGCACTGGGAAGGAAATCGTTCCTTACGATCCCGAACTAGAAAAGACATACAAACGACGCTTAAGAGAAGCAAAGATGGCCCAACAAGACAACCGCGATCTTGAGGCCAAATTGAAAGAGGCGTTAGAACTGCTATGCCTCAGCAAGGAAGAACTAAGGCGAGAGAAGGAAGAAACTCGCACCAAAACTGAAGCAATCGAAGCAGAAATTGGCGTCATACGAGACCAGATTCTACTTCGACCGAGGGACAACCCAGTTCCCGATGTTGGACCGAGGCAGGTTCCAATTGTTGACCCTTGACCGAGGCAAGTCCCAGTACCTGACGCCCCGGCCGAGATACATCCACCTCGGATGCTAGTCCAAGATGTTCTTCTTGCAGGAATTCCACAAACCCTAGGTCAAAGGATGGACCCTAATCAACAACTGAGGCGTCCAGGAGTCAACCTAGGAGATCCAACGGACCATGACTATGAACTTCGACCGCAAGTTCTATCCATGATTTGCCAATGCCAATTCGGAGGGATGGAGAAGGAGTCACCACATCAACATCTTCAAAACTATGAGATCTTGATGGAAACCTTGCGACCTTCCAGAATTGAAAATAACAACTACAAGCTAAGACCTTTTTACTTTTCTTTAAAAGATAGAGCTCTTACTTGGTATCAATCTCTTCCTCCAAGTAAAATTAGCACATGGGAGGAGATGACTACGGAATTCTTGACCAAATTCTTTCCCCCCTCAAAGACAGCTGAAATGAGAGGGAAGATCAATGCTTTCATTATGAAGGACTAGGAGAGCTTGTCCAAGTCATGGGAGCGGTTCAAGGACATCCTTTTGGATTGCCCACATCATGGGATTCCAAAAATCGAGTTGTTGGAGATCTACTTCAAAGGACTGGACGGAAGCACCCAGTTCAATCTCCAACTACTCTCCGCCGGTACCTTCATGGACATGGCGATTGACGAGGCTTGGGACTTCATTGAGAAGCAAGCCTTGCATATGGAGAAGTACACCCACCAAGGAGCTGAAGGTGGAGTTAAAAGAGTCAACTTTCAAGAGACTCAATCCAACAACAATCAACTCACATCTTTGAAGAATGACGTGAAGCAATTGAAGGAACTCTTGGTTGCTCAAACCAAGAAGGAAGAGCAAGGACAAAGGAACAACAACAATGGATACCGTAACAACAACAACGGTTCCCGGAACAACAACTACAACAACAACAATAGAGGATCCAATAGCAACAATTGGAGGACGAACAATCAAAACAACCAGAATCCTAGTAACAATTATTCTAACTCCAACTCTAATAATTCCTCTAACCCTTTCCTCTCTTCCCCTTCTTCGTCTTCTACTCCATTGAAGAGCCAGGAGCAAGGATCAAGTTCGTCTCAGCCAGAAAAGAAAGACGCAGTTCTGGAGGCTATCTTGATCAAGCTTAGTGCTATGGAGACTTCTATGACTTCATTTTCGAGGGCCCAAAAGTCCTTCGAACAACAACTTGCAAGTAGGGCGAATGAAGCGCCAAGAGATCCAGGGAAGCTTCCAGCAAAGACGGAAAGCAACCCTAAGGGCCAGTGCATGTCCATAACGACGAGGAGTGGACTCAAAACTGCAGATCCAGTACCTCGCTCGACGCAGACCACCTCGGTCCAGATCCAGTCGAAGAACACCTCGACCGAGATACCACCCGAGGCGGAGCAACAGAAAGCGGAAGGGAAAACTGAAACTTATATTCCACCTCCTGCATACAAACCACCACTTCCATTCCCCCAGTCAAGGGCCAGAGCACATCTAGACAAGCACTTTGGTAAGTTCCTTGACTTGATGAATAAACTGCATATTAACATTCCTTTCCTTGATGCTATTCTAGGAATGCCCGCCTATGGGAAGTTGTTAAAGGAGATCCTATCAAGGAAAAGGAAATTGGAAGACTTTGGTGAAGTTAGGATGACATCTAAATCCTCGGAGCTTATCAAGATTATGAAGGAGAAGATGCCACCTAAATTAAGAGATCTCGGCTCATTTAGCATTCCCATTCAAGTTGGGGATGTCACTTGTGAAGCCCTTTGTGATCTAGGATCCAGCGTGAGCATCATCCCGCTGGAGCTATGTATGAAGATCGGACTTGGAGAGCCCAAGCCGGTCAAGATTCGACTTTATATGGCGGATCGCTCCATCACCCATCCCGTGGGCATCTTGGAGGACGTTCCGATCAAGTTAGGTAACTTCTATCTACCTATAGATTTTGTTGTGCTTGACATTCCCGCAGATTATCCTATTCCTATTATTCTCGGGAGGCTATTTCTAGCAACTTCGGGTTGCAATGTGGATTACAAGAACGCCAAGTTGAAATTCAACATTGGTGGCGATGAGGTGGAGTTCGCACTACTTGCAGCCATGAAAGGGGAGTAGCTAACTGATGATATCTCAACATCTACGATGAAGAAGAATCAAGAGAATTGGTGAGCTCTATCCTTATTAACGATCCACTCGAAAGAGTTATTAGCTTCAGTTTAATGGATGAATGTATAGATGCTTCTTGTGATGCAGATATACGGAGATTAAAGGCACTGGAAGAGGATCCAGGAGCAAAAACAAAGAGGCTAATCCAGGAGACGAAGATCTCCAGTTTTGGTTCTAGTTGCAGTACCTCGACCGAGGAACTTCCTGGACTGAGCGAGGCGACTGAAGAACATGTCGGTCAACGCCTTTGCGCCTCGACCGAGGTCGATGGCGAGACAACTTCAACTGAAACTTCCGAAGGTCCAATTTCTGAATCCACTCCACTGGAAGGAGGAAGCAAGGATCCTCCTTAGAAAGCACCCCCAGTCGTGGAGCTTAAACAACTCCCTATTCACTTGAGGTATGTCTTTCTTGGACCGGATTCTACTTATCCCGTAATTGTTAGTGCTTCCCTTTCCGAATTTGAATTGTCTAAGTTAATGCATGTCTTGAGAAAGCATCGAAAGGCTATAGGTTATACCACGGATGATCTTATTGGCATTAAGCCTTCTTTCTACATGCATAGAATTCTAATGGAAGATAATCATAAGACTTCACGGGAACCTCAAAGACGGTTAAATCCGATCATGAAAGAGGTTGTGAAGAAGGAAGTTCTTAAGTTGTTGGATGCATGTATTATTTATCCTATCTCGGACAGCAAGTGGGCTAGCCCGGTGCATGTAGTTCCGAAGAAAGGAGGAATGACCGTTGTGACGAATAAGAACAACGAGTTGATCCCAACTAGGACCGTTACGGGCTGGAGGGTTTGCATTGATTATAGGAAGCTGAACACGGCGACTCGGAAGGATCATTTTCCGCTTCCCTTCATCGATCAAATGCTCGAACGATTAGCCCAGCATTCACACTTTTGCTACTTGGACGGCTATAGTGGATTCTTCCAGATTCCTATCCATCCGGATGATCAGGAGAATACCACTTTTACTTGTTCATGGGGACATTTGCCTATCGGAGGATGCCATTTGGATTGTGCAATGCACCCGCTACCTTCCAGCGATGCATGAAGGTTATCTTTTCCGAGTACATAGAGGAGATCATGGAGGTATTCATGGATGATTTTTCTGTATATGGTTCCTCTTTTGATGATTGCCTATCTAACCTTTCTCTAGTGCTTAAAAGATGTGAAGACACTAACCTTGTTCTGAATTGGGAAAAGTGTCATTTTATGGTTAATGAAGGCATTGTACTAGGACACCTCGTTTCTAATCGAGGTATTGAGGTCGATCGAGCTAAGATCGAGACTATTGAGAAACTCCCTCCTCCTTGTTCTATTAAAGGTGTGAGGAGTTTTCTCGGGCATGCAGGTTTTTACAGGAGATTCATCAAGGACTTCTCTAAGATTTCTAAACCTCTAACTAACCTCTTGAATAAAGATGTTGTTTTTGAGTTTTCGCAGGAGTGTCTTGATGCTTTTTACAGGATTAAGGAAGCATTGATCTCCGCTCCCATTATCCAACCTCCTGATTGGACCTTGCCCTTTGAGGTCATGTGTGACGCTAGTGATGTAGCCGTAGGAGCGGTGCTCGGACAGAAGAAGGATGGTCGGACCACCGCCATTTACTATGCTAGCAAGACGCTAGATGTAGCCCAGCGCAACTACGCTACCACTGAGAAGGAGTTGTTGGCGGTTGTATATGCTTTCGAGAAGTTTCGTTCCTATTTAGTAGGAGCGAAAGTCATTGTCTACACCGACCATGCAGCCATCCGTTACTTGTTGGCTAAGAAAGATGCCAAGCCACGCCTTATTCATTGGATTCTCTTGCTTCAAGAGTTTGACCTAGAGATCCGCGATAAGAAGGGATCCGAGAATTCTGTTGCGGATCACCTCAGCCGGCTACCTGCATCTTCACGTGAGAAAGACGACCCGCCCATAGACGATTCATTCCCCGATGAGAACTTACACTTGTTGGAGCGTTTGATAAATTTACTTACTTCACCCCACGATGGAGGTGAAGTATGGGGTGAGGGCACCTCCCATCACATATAGAGACGCACTATGGTCCAGCTAGCGACCTTAAACCAAGCGCTTCTTGGGAGGCAACCCAAGGTATTGTTTTTCTTTTCCCTTTTTCTAGTTTAGCTTAGATAGTTTGCTTTTGCTTTGTTTTGTTTGTTTTTGGCGTCCTAGACAGATAATAGGAGACACCTAAGGAAGGAGTATAATTGGAAGTACAGAAGTTCGAGAATTCGAGAAGACGAAGTTTGACTGAGACACCTCGGTCCAGTCGAGGCCACCTCGACCGAGTTGATTCTTGAGCAACCGAGGCGACTAGGGTTTCTGCAAAACCACCTCGGTCCGTACCACCTCGGTCCAGTCGAGACCATCTCGACCGAGGTGACAGCAGTTCCATGAACAGTATAAAAAGGAGAAAAAATTATTTTTCACTTTTTTACCCACTTCAACTCGACCGCGGCGCCTCCTCACCTCGCTTCCTCGAATCTTGCTCGTTTTCGAAGATTTCCGCTTCCAAACTGCGATTGAAGGGTAGAGGATCCCATTGCAAGTACAGATCTGCGAAGAAATCAAACGAATCGACCGAAAGGAGGTAAAAACAGTCAAAACCTAACTCGTTCATTCGTTTCGATTTGGGCTTTGGTTGCCCTTGCATCTGCTGAGAAAAGGCTTAAGTACCCCATAGGAAGCAATTGTAGTGATTTTTGGGGGAAAAGAACTGGATTTCTGAGAGTTGAATCGCGAACTGTTTCCGCCTCGGTCTAGTCGAACTGCGCCTCGGCCGAGGTGATTCCTGAGAGTTGTCAATGACCGAGGTGATCTGACAGTAGCTGAGAGAAAATGAGTTCTGAACGTCGCCTTGCCCTCAGAGATAGATCCTCACCTTCCCCTTCTTCCCCTTCTTCCCGACCCTACCGCCCGGTGATCCACGAGAGATGTCGGGTAGATTATGAGCGTATAGCTAGCCGTCCAATGATTGCACCACGTTTCCTGGATGTGTCCGCTTTTGATTGCCTAGGGGTAGATGGAGACCTCAGGAGGATGATTACCACAGTTGGGCTGGATCAGTTTACTGAGATCCGAGCCCCAGCCTACTTGGAGCCGACCCTAGAGTTCGTTAGTGTAAAATCCGGAAATTTTATTCCGTCTTCATATGTTAATAAATAGATCTCGATCTATTAATTCCTATCCGTTTACTTAGGTAGACATTAGGATAAAAATTATCATTTTATGTAGACCTCTTTCACATAAAATGATAGAACGTTTTATAAGCTTATCATTTTATGTGACTTAACTTCACATAAAATAATAGAGTTCGTAACTAAAATCAAATTGTAAAATATTCCGTGGCCGGTTAATCCGTACATTTAAGTCGACTTCTCGATTCCGGACTACAGTTTGTACCGGACTATATTTTTCCTTTGTCCAGCCACAGCTCCTTTGTCCAGCCACAGCCGGCTGCTGGTCCGCCCAGTGCCGCAGTCCAGTCCCTGGTCCAGCCGCAGCCAGCCGCTTGCCGCCCAGTGCCGCAGCCCAGTCCTTTGTCCAGCCGCAGCCAGCTGCTTGTCCGCCCAGTGTCGCAGCCCAGCGCTACAGCCCACGTCGCAGCCAGCACTCCAGCCAGCCCGGAACACTCCAGCCCGCAGCCCAGCTGCTGAGGGTTAATCTGTAACAGCCAAATCTGGCAGTTTTTATTTCCACATAATTGCCGAATTAATAGGGAAAAGAGATCTCGTAACTGCCTAAATTAATTCACGCCAGTGCAACGTCCGATCTGCTGCCATATACGCCTCTCACGTTCGGTCTGCAGCCCTCCCATCTACACGCACGTTCCAGCTTCTCCCGTTCTGCATCCTTGCCTACTGAACACGTCTCGGCTGAGCAAAGTGAAGATTCGACCCATTTCAGTCCAATTCCGTCCAATTTCGTCCATCCGGTAAGAGCTTATCTACCTCCCTGCATTCATCTTCTTCTTGTGCCCCCCTCAAAGACTCACGTGATTTTTCTGCTGTGCCGGACACCGCCAATTCGGCCACCCCATGACAGCAGTGGGCTGGAAGGGTTCGTTCCGTCACTGCAGTAGTAGAGCCAAGACAATCTCGACGGTCCGCCTGTTGGATCGTCACACAAAGGGGCCAGAAAAGCATCCGGAACTGTACTAACGACGCCTCAGCCAGTAGAGGTGAGTCATAGTTTCTGCATCCCAATTCCTTACCCCTAGAAATAATATTTAACATTATGTATATACGCTTTTTACGTAATGCTAGAAGGACGAACTGCTGTAGTCGAGCTTGAACTTAGGCTAGGTTGACCTTAGTAGCTGCTGAGCATATAGATCTAAGGAGAGGAATGATGGGCTGTTGCATTTTATGAACAAAAGGAAATCAGTAGCTGCTGTAAATACGTTTTAAATCACTTCAGCGTTCAGTTGGCGAACAGCCATTTTGTCGATCAATTATAAAACGTTTGGATGAAGATCCACCGTTGAATTTTTGATATGTTGTAGACAGATATATGTAGTTTAGCATATTAAAATTTGGTGAGAAATGAACGGTCGGATTGAAAGTTACGAGCTCCCGAAGTTAGGTAGTTGAGCAGTTTTATTGAACTTAGAAAATTGGCTAAGTATAAGAAAGTAGAGTGAGGAACCGACTTTGGGAATTATTATAAAAATATCGGCTGAACAGTTTAGTGAAATTCTTTCTTCTAAGGCTAGATAGAACCTCATAGATTATCTAGATAATAAATTCGGGAATTTTATAAGCCGTTAAGAATTTTATATTTAGAGCCGAAGTTAAACCTTTTTCGGTTCTTCCGGAAAATTTAAACATAAGAAAAATGTCCGTTTCGCACCTAATAAAATTCTAAGAGTTAGGATATATTTTAGAACTTCAAATAGGAGTTTGGACATGAATTTTAGGGTCTTCGAGAAAATCGGAATGAAGGGTAAAATGGTCATCTTACCCTACAACTAACAATGTAGCTAGTACGTCTTCATAATTATTTAATCTCAGAAGTCTTAGACTTCTATCTACGTGAAAGTGTGCTAATACACTTATCGCCTTTAACAGGCAACTGAGTGAGTACAGTTACAGAGCAAGTGATTACTAAGGAGTCGAGTATTATAACAGGTAAGTCCTTTGGGCTTACTTAGCTGACTGCTAAATATGAGTATCAATGATGATGGTGGTGTGTGATTGACATGTTAGAGAGATAGGTTGTGATATATAAATACCGACCTGTAATTTGGCCTAAGAGTAACGGGCGGTGGCATTCCGCTCAGTAGCTCGCCGGGCGCTGGGGGTTTCTTTCGGGACTAGTCCACACATGGTTTGTAGTGACGCTACCAAAGGAAGTCAGCTATACCTACACCAGTTGGATAAGGAACGGAGGCGAGAACTAAAAATAGTTCTCGTGCCACAACTTAAATTGAATAATGTGAATCACTTAAAGAACAGATAATAACTTGTTGAGTGCCAGCATGTTGTTTGTTTATTTTTGTTTCTGCTTGTGTTTGTGCTGTTGTCATTTTGCTTATATTTGGTTAGTTAGCTAACGGTTGATATATTGTTTAGATTTGACACAGGTTAGAGCAGATGCCGAGTGATCCAGATGGTAGTGGTCAGCCGGGGTGTCGTACTTTAGGATTTTTTTTTGCAGTTTTGCATTTGTGGGTTTTTCTGTTGAACATTGTTTCCTTCCGTACCTTGATATATTGCTTTTCCGGCTGTAGTTGATCTGGTCACATTCATGCATTGATAAAAACCATTTTATGATTTTTAGCTTTTCCTTATCGGTGCCTTGTTGTAAGATCATGTTAAGTTGTTGTCAAACTAAGGTCGGGACCCACTGTGCGGTCCTAACAAGTAACTCCCTAAGTTGTAAAATTTGGGGTGTTACAACATGGTATCAGAGCTCTAGGTTGGCAACAATGGCACTTGCATCTTCTAAAAAGGTCGTATAAGTAAATAAACAGAACCCGAAAGGGGTCTGAGTTTTCCAACGAAAAATTTTGGTTTTAAATGCATACCGAGTCGGGTTGGGATAGAAAGTACGGACGACCACCACTACCTCTGCGGATCTCGGTAATCTTAGAATATTTATGGACTTGTAATGCTATGATAGATTAGCTAGTTATAACTATAGTGATTACTATTCGTGCAGATGGCACGTACTAGGGCTGCACAAGTGACTGGCCGAGGTCGGGGTCGTCCCCCCTTCCCCCAGTCAGACAGGATAGAGCTGATAGCACCCCTACTGTCAGAGGGCGTGGTCGTGTGGGTAGACCTCCACTAGGAAGAGGTCGAGGACGAGTCCCTCGAGATGACACACCTGCAGCAGACGTACCAGAGGCTGCTGTAGAGGAAGTAGCTGAGAGTGTAGGCCCCGAGGTCAGGCCTGTGCCCGCCGCTAGGTCTGGAGCACAGGGAGCTCGTTCTACTGAGTCGGGACGTGTCTCTATTGGAGCATCGGAGTATAGAGAGTTCAGAGCCTATGTTGAGCGCAGGGAAGAAGCTGCTAGAGTGGAGAGGCTTACTCAGGTACCATCAGTGGAGCCGGCTAGGTCAGCTCAGGTGACACAGGGAGTGTCTCAGGTGCCGGCTGTATCTGAGAGGAGGGCTGCTGTTGATAGAGCACCTACTGGGGCCAGAGCACCGAGACCGGATGAGTGGTTGAAGGCTTTCAACTCTCAGAAGGTCCCCTCATTCAGCGGAGAGATAGGGCTAGAGGTGGAGCACTGGATAGGGAAGATTGAGACTGCTTTGGAGGCAATACGTTGCCCCGTGGACCGACAGGTGGATTTGATACAGACCTGCTTCACAGACGATGCTCATTCATGGTGGCGTACCATTCGTAGCCGAGTCACCAGCTGGGAGCAGATGAAGACCATTGTTAGAGACAGGTACTGTCCAGTTTCGCTGAGGAGGGAGAGATTCCAGGATTTCATTGAGGCGGGATTCGAGGATATCCCGATTGCTGCAGCCATAAAGAAGTTTCAGAAGGAGTTGACTTTGCTTGGACCATCTGCACCTCCAGAAGAGCAGCATGTTTATCTTTTCTCCAGGAGGTTGAGAGAGAGTACCCGATCCTACCTGGCTGGATTCCGCTGTGAGACCTTGTCTGATTATCAGGATAGGGCTTCTGCTTATGAGAGAGATAGGCCAGCTTCTAGGAAAGCAGCACAGTCTGGTGGGCCGGATAAGCGGCAGAGGACAGGACATGCTGGTAGCAGTGGGGCAGTAGCAGGCCATAGTAGAGGACAGACTCAGGGGAGGTCCAGCTATCACTCTACAGTCCGGACACCCAGTGGAGATCGACAGTGCTTTAACTGTGGTGGCCGTGATCACATTAAGCCGGACTGCCCGAAACCACTGGTCACTTGCTTTACTTGTGGGAAGCCGGGACACAGGGCTACTTTCTGCCGTCAGGGCAAGGCTTCTTCTCAGCAGGGATCTTCGCCTGCAGGTGCTGAGAAGAGTGTGCAGAGACCCCCTCAGTACCGAGCTCCGAGCCAGCAGCAGCAGCAGTACCGGGCTCCAGGACACCCTGCTTCATACAGTGCTGCACCGGAGTCAGGTCGTGGCAGAGGACGTGGTAGTACCACTGATACTAGAGGAGGACCATCGCGAGTGTTTGAGCTGAGGAGCACTGAGCAGCCTGCAGCACCTCCGACCACAGGTACCATTTGGATCCATGACTTACCTGTGCGTGTTTTATTTGATACGGGTGCCACACACTCCTTTATATCAGATGCATGTGTAGATAGGTTGTCCTTAGCTACAGTAGAGGGTGTACCTTTCGTGGTTGGGTTACCAGATGGGGGTAAGGTTAGAGGATCTTGAGAGATTTTTGATTGCCCTATTCACCTGGGAGGCCGGATTTGGTTAGTAAATTTTCTAGTCATGCCCCTAGCACATGAGGACGTGATACTAGGGATCGATTGGATGACTAGACATGGAGCCGTCTTGGATATTGGTAGGAGGACTGTGACTGTTGCCACGGAGGAGGGCCACAGAGTTATATTCCGAGGTTGGGACCTCGGAAAGTCCGGCACAGTCATCAGTGCAGTGAGGGCAGCCATATTGATAGCACAGGGTTGCGAGGCCTTCTGGTGTTATGCCATGAAGGAGCGTAAGAGCCTGACAGTAGAGGAGATACCAGTCGCATGTGAGTTTACAGAGGTCTTTAGGGACGACTTACCAGGGCTACCCCCACAGAGGAGTGTGGATTTTAGCATCGAGTTAGAGCCGGGCACGAGACCGATCTCGAAGGCCCCGTACCGCATGGCCCCGATAGAGCTGCTTGAGCTGAAGAAGCAGTTAGAGGAGTTAGCAGAGAAGGGCTTCATACGCCCTAGTGTTTCTCCCTGGGGCGCACCAGTGCTGTTTGTGAGGAAGAAGGATGGATCGATGAGACTGTGTATCGACTACAGAGAGTTGAACAAGGTCACCATCAAGAATAAGTATCCATTGCCTCGCATAGATGATCTGTTGGACCAGCTGCATGGAGCATCAGTGTTCTCGAGGATAGATTTGAGATCGGGTTATCACCAGCTGAGGGTGAGAGACCAGGACATACCTAAGACGGCGTTCCGGACTAGGTATGGTCATTATGAGTTTGTAGTGATGCCATTCGGGCTCACTAATGCGCCAGCAGTATTTATGGAGTTGATGAATGGAATTTTCATCGACTTCTTAGACCAGTTTGTAGTGGTCTTCATCGACGACATTCTAGTTTACTCTAGAAGTCGAGAGGAGCATGCCGGACACTTGAGGACAGTGCTGCAGATTCTACAGGATAGTCAGCTATATGCTAAACTATCTAAGTGTGAGTTCTGGATGTCAGAGGTGGCATTCCTTGGCCATGTAGTGACTGCCGAGGGGATTAAGGTCGACCCGGCGAAGATTGAGTCAGTGTCTTCTTGGCAACCTCCGAAGAATGTGAAGGAGGTTCGCAGTTTCCTTGGATTGGCAGGGTATTACCGTCGGTTTGTGGAAGGGTTTTCCCTGATCGCCCGACCACTCACTTCCCTCCTAAGGAAGACTACTCGGTTCGTTTGGTCTGAGCCGTGTCAGCAGAGTTTTGATGAGCTGAAGAGGAGATTGACGTCTGCTCCGATCTTAGCACAGCCTGAGGGTACAGAGGACTTCGTAGTGTACAGTGATGCATCCAAGCTGGGCTTGGGGTGTGTCTTGATGCAGAGGGGTAAGGTTATAGCATATGCGTCTCGACAGCTGAAGACGTATGAAGAGAACTACCCCACTCATGACCTAGAGTTAGCAGCAGTGGTGCACGCTCTTAAGATCTGGCGTCACTATCTCTATGGAGCGACCTGTCAGATCTTCACAGACCATAAGAGTCTGAAGTACATATTCACTCAGCGGGAGTTGAATAACCGCCAGAGGCGGTGGCTAGAGTTGATCAAGGATTTTGACCTTGAGATTCTTTACCACCCTGGAAAGGCGAATGTGGTTGCCGACGCTTTGAGTCGGAAGACGCCTCAGGAGAAGGCGATAGCCCGGTTGACAGTACAGCCACAGCTGCAGAGAGACTTAGCTTGGTTAGAGATTGAGATCCAGTTCCCGGATACAGCTCACCAGTTAGCCATCATAGAGTTACTCCCTGACCTGTTGGATGAGATCCGACAGAAGCAGGAGGCCTGTCCGATGTTGACCCGGATCCGAGACCGGATGGCACGAGATGAGGCACCTCAGTTCACTATTGGTGCCGATGGAGTGATGAGACGACAGGACCGTGTTTGTGTGCCATCAGACCGTGAGTTGAGGCAGAGGATACTAGGTGAGGCTCATACTACCCCTTACTCCGTACATCCAGGAGCGAGTAAGATGTATAGGGACTTGAGACGTTCCTTCTGGTGGGGTGGTTTGAAGCCTGATGTGGCCCGTTATGTAGCTCAGTGTGCGACTTGTCAGCAGGTCAAGATTGAGCACCGTAGATCCGGAGGAGAGTTACACCCACTGCCAGTACCACACTGGAAGTGGGAAGACATTTCGATGGATTTCGTCACTGGATTGAGGCTCAGGAGAGGCTTTGATGCCATTTGGGTGGTAGTGGACCGTCTGACGAAGACCGCACGTTTCATTCCGATTAAGGAGACGTGGCCGGTAAGTCGTCTAGCAGAGGAGTTCACCAGACATATTGTGAGACTCCATGGAGTACCGAGGACTATCGTATCCGACAGGGATGGACGTTTTACCTCGAGGTTCTGGCAGCAGGTACATACCGCTCTGGGTACGAGTCTTCACTTTACCACTACCTACCACCCACAGACAGACGGTCAGTCAGAGAGGACCATTCAGACCCTGGAGGACATGTTACGGGCATGTGTGCTAGATTGGGGACAGGTATGGCCAGATCACCTCCCACTAGTAGAGTTTTCATATAATAACAGCTGGCATGCGTCTATTGGGATGGCACCTTATGAGGCTTTGTACGGCCGGAGATGTCGTACACCGCTATGTTGGGATGAGCCTAGCAAGGCTGATGGAGTAGTACCAGATCAGATACAGGACGACATCGCCCGGATTGCCTTAGTCCGGGAGAGGATGTTAGCAGCTCAGAGTCGTCAGAAGTCCTACGCCGATAAGAGGCGTCGACCTTTGGAGTTTAGAGTAGGTGCACAGGTGTGGTTGAGAGTGTCACCTACGAGGGGAGTTAGACGTTTCGGCATTAAGGGGAAGCTGAGTCCCCGGTATGTCGGACCTTTTGAGATCGTAGAGAGAGTTGGAGAGGTTGCCTACCGACTAGCACTGCCACCGAGACTAGAGGGAGTACACCCAGTTTTTCATGTATCTCAGCTGCGAGAGTACATTCCGGATCCGAGACACGTCATCAGCCATGAGGATCTGATAGTGGAGCCTGACCATACGTTTGTAGAGTACCCCGTAGCTGTCTTGGAACGCAGTACCAGACGTCTGCGATCCAAGGAGATACCTATGCTGAGGATCCAGTGGTCTAGGAGAGGAGCTGATGAAGCCACTTGGGAGACTGAGGAGAGTATTAGACGTAACTATCCTGAGTTCTTTGCGGAGTTAGCCGCTACCTCAGTACCGACGGGTTAGTACTAAGACGAGACCTTACATGATTTCTGTGATTATATGTTTACATAATTATTTATATGCTTGATGAAGTGAGTAGTTGCTTGCTATATGTGCCTCGAAGGGAAAGGTATGGGGTAGGTACCTTACTCCCAAGTTTCGGGACGGAACTTTTTTTTAGGGGGTACTGGTGTAAAATCCGGAAATTTTATTCCGTCTTCATATGTTAATAAATAGATCTCGATCTATTAATTCCTATCCGTTTACTTAGGTAGACATTAGGATAAAAATTATCATTTTATGTAGACCTCTTTCACATAAAATGATAGAACGTTTTATAAGCTTATCATTTTATGTGACTTAACTTCACATAAAATAATAGAGTTCGTAACTAAAATCAAATTGTAAAATATTCCGTGGCCGGTTAATCCGTACATTTAAGTCGACTTCTCGATTCCGGACTACAGTTTGTACCGGACTATATTTTTCCTTTGTCCAGCCACAGCTCCTTTGTCCAGCCACAGCCGGCTGCTGGTCCGCCCAGTGCCGCAGTCCAGTCCCTGGTCCAGCCGCAGCCAGCCGCTTGCCGCCCAGTGCCGCAGCCCAGTCCTTTGTCCAGCCGCAGCCAGCTGCTTGTCCGCCCAGTGTCGCAGCCCAGCGCTACAGCCCACGTCGCAGCCAGCACTCCAGCCAGCCCGGAACACTCCAGCCCGCAGCCCAGCTGCTGAGGGTTAATCTGTAACAGCCAAATCTGGCAGTTTTTATTTCCACATAATTGCCGAATTAATAGGGAAAAGAGATCTCGTAACTGCCTAAATTAATTCACGCCAGTGCAACGTCCGATCTGCTGCCATATACGCCTCTCACGTTCGGTCTGCAGCCCTCCCATCTACACGCACGTTCCAGCTTCTCCCGTTCTGCATCCTTGCCTACTGAACACGTCTCGGCTGAGCAAAGTGAAGATTCGACCCATTTCAGTCCAATTCCGTCCAATTTCGTCCATCCGGTAAGAGCTTATCTACCTCCCTGCATTCATCTTCTTCTTGTGCCCCCCTCAAAGACTCACGTGATTTTTCTGCTGTGCCGGACACCGCCAATTCGGCCACCCCATGACAGCAGTGGGCTGGAAGGGTTCGTTCCGTCACTGCAGTAGTAGAGCCAAGACAATCTCGACGGTCCGCCTGTTGGATCGTCACACAAAGGGGCCAGAAAAGCATCCGGAACTGTACTAACGACGCCTCAGCCAGTAGAGGTGAGTCATAGTTTCTGCATCCCAATTCCTTACCCCTAGAAATAATATTTAACATTATGTATATACGCTTTTTACGTAATGCTAGAAGGACGAACTGCTGTAGTCGAGCTTGAACTTAGGCTAGGTTGACCTTAGTAGCTGCTGAGCATATAGATCTAAGGAGAGGAATGATGGGCTGTTGCATTTTATGAACAAAAGGAAATCAGTAGCTGCTGTAAATACGTTTTAAATCACTTCAGCGTTCAGTTGGCGAACAGCCATTTTGTCGATCAATTATAAAACGTTTGGATGAAGATCCACCGTTGAATTTTTGATATGTTGTAGACAGATATATGTAGTTTAGCATATTAAAATTTGGTGAGAAATGAACGGTCGGATTGAAAGTTACGAGCTCCCGAAGTTAGGTAGTTGAGCAGTTTTATTGAACTTAGAAAATTGGCTAAGTATAAGAAAGTAGAGTGAGGAACCGACTTTGGGAATTATTATAAAAATATCGGCTGAACAGTTTAGTGAAATTCTTTCTTCTAAGGCTAGATAGAACCTCATAGATTATCTAGATAATAAATTCGGGAATTTTATAAGCCGTTAAGAATTTTATATTTAGAGCCGAAGTTAAACCTTTTTCGGTTCTTCCGGAAAATTTAAACATAAGAAAAATGTCCGTTTCGCACCTAATAAAATTCTAAGAGTTAGGATATATTTTAGAACTTCAAATAGGAGTTTGGACATGAATTTTAGGGTCTTCGAGAAAATCGGAATGAAGGGTAAAATGGTCATCTTACCCTACAACTAACAATGTAGCTAGTACGTCTTCATAATTATTTAATCTCAGAAGTCTTAGACTTCTATCTACGTGAAAGTGTGCTAATACACTTATCGCCTTTAACAGGCAACTGAGTGAGTACAGTTACAGAGCAAGTGATTACTAAGGAGTCGAGTATTATAACAGGTAAGTCCTTTGGGCTTACTTAGCTGACTGCTAAATATGAGTATAAATGATGATGGTGGTGTGTGATTGACATGTTAGAGAGATAGGTTGTGATATATAAATACCGACCTGTAATTTGGCCTAAGAGTAACGGGCGGTGGCATTCCGCTCAGTAGCTCGCCGGGCGCTGGGGGTTTCTTTCGGGACTAGTCCACACATGGTTTGTAGTGACGCTACCAAAGGAAGTCAGCTATACCTACACCAGTTGGATAAGGAACGGAGGCGAGAACTAAAAATAGTTCTCGTGCCACAACTTAAATTGAATAATGTGAATCACTTAAAGAACAGATAATAACTTGTTGAGTGCCAGCATGTTGTTTGTTTATTTTTGTTTCTGCTTGTGTTTGTGCTGTTGTCATTTTGCTTATATTTGGTTAGTTAGCTAACGGTTGATATATTGTTTAGATTTGACACAGGTTAGAGCAGATGCCGAGTGATCCAGATGGTAGTGGTCAGCCGGGGTGTCGTACTTTAGGATTTTTTTTGCAGTTTTGCATTTGTGGGTTTTTCTGTTGAACATTGTTTCCTTCCGTACCTTGATATATTGCTTTTCCGGCTGTAGTTGATCTGGTCACATTCATGCATTGATAAAAACCATTTTATGATTTTTAGCTTTTCCTTATCGGTGCCTTGTTGTAAGATCATGTTAAGTTGTTGTCAAACTAAGGTCGGGACCCACTGTGCGGTCCTAACCAGTAACTCCCTAAGTTGTAAAATTTGGGGTGTTACAATTCGTTAGCTCCTTCACCTACCATCCCACAGAGCAGTATGTGAAGTACCGGTTGATGAACCGGAACTTCTTAGTGCCGCTCGATATTTGGAGAGAGATTTTCGGCTTTTTTGAGCCCACCGCCACTGACTTCCCTTCCCGATCTGTAGCTAGGGAGTTCTGGGGGCAGATTGCCCATATTACTGAGCACGCAGATAGATGGCGCCCTGGAGATTCCAAGGAGAAGGTCATCTTCCACCTAGCCTTTAGGTTAGCCCATAGGATATTCAGCGAGACACTTCTGGCGCGTACTGAGACGCCTCAGAAGATCCGACAGGGCGAGCTTTTCAGTTTGTATTGTATGGTTACGGGGGGTTTCCCGGACTTTGACTTGATCTTGGCAGAGGACCTGCACAAGATCAAGGCCAAAGCGAAGGGAGAAATTTGTTGCGGAGGGCTTGTCACCCACATAGGTGCTTTTCATGACATGGACCTCAGTGCTTGTACGATGGTGGCGGCTCCGAAGCCGCTTGGATTGCAGGAGATGATCACTCGGAGGATTCTAGTTCCCCGAGGTCTGACCACTCCATATGTGGCTATGCCGTGGGAGCTGACTGCACCACAGGGGATCTGATGGTCTGCCCAGTTCACCGTTTATGACCCACACTATTGGCAGACCGCCTGGGCTCCACTGATCGAGGATTATAGGGAGGCAGCAGCTGCCCCAACTGAGAATGAGGAGGAGGAGGCTGATGACGAGGATACAGTGGATGAGAGAGATGGTGGAGTCCCGATGGATACAAGGATAGATACTGCAGGGCCGAGCGCGCCGCCGATTATAAATCTGGATGATGATGATGAGACTGAGCCTGCACTAGCTGAGACTTCTCCAGTTAGGCCTGCTAGACGCAGGAGGCACAGAGTGAGGGATCCAGATGCCCACAGACGGATCGATGACCTGACGGATCAGGTTATCGATTCATATGCCACATTGTCGCTGGATATCCGCGAGATGCAGGAGAGACAGCATTATCAGCACATCATGGCCCAGCTTCAGTTCGAGCGTATCATGGGTCATCCATTCGACCCGACTCAGTATCCATACGTGCCACCACCACCACCACCGGATCGCGACTATTGATGAGCTGCAGGACTTTCTTTATTATATTTTTATGCAGTTCAACTATTTATCCGGTGAGTACTCTTATTTCTAGACTTATATTGACCCACTGGGACAGTGTGTCCCAAGTATGGGGTATTTGTTGTACTTATCTGATGACGACTTGATGTATTTATTCGATGACTTGATGTATGACTCATACTTTATCGGATATTTCAGGTTTATGCTTCACTTCTGCATTTATATGTTTATCTGAGATTGGATGCATATTTACAGGTTATTTGATTGAGAAAAACGTCGAAACTGAAAAAATGGTTTTTAAAAAAAAAAATTTTTGACCTCGACCGAGTCAGTCTTGGCCAAACGAGGCGTTTCACCTCGGTTGACCCAAGAACACCTCGACCGAGGTGGGTTAACTGAGAGTTTTCGAAAATTATTCTTGTGTTACTTATCTGGATATGATCTCAGTGAAAATCTTGCTTACTGACTGGTTTTAAATTCTTTATGTGTTTGAAAGGTTTTATAATATGTTTAAGTTGCTAAATGCTTTGTTTGTAATTATTGGCATGTTTAATACTTTGTTTTATCTAAATTATGTTGAATTTGAAGGTTGACACCTCATCATGAGTTCTCTCACTTTCTTCCGGGAAAGACCAAGGCAATTCATTCTTCTCTCTTCTTCTTCTTATTCATGCTTAGCCCCCATATACATTTTGCCTCCCTTTACCTATCCGGGAATTTGGAAGCAAGCGAAGTGGTGAAAGCAAGTGAAGTAAAGTTGAGAAGTTGGCTGGAAGTGAAAGTGCTAGAAAGTAATTTTAGGTTTGGGGAAGTCAATCATGAAGATGAGTAACTCGGCACCATTCACATAGCCGGGTGTTTGTGTCTTGCCAAAGTCGGATTGAGCGATATTCCTAACGGGTCATGGTATGTGCATCAAGGGTTTGATGCATCTCAAGAAATTGATGATTGCTGATCTCCTAGGCTTCGGTTATTGTGCACCTCTGTCCATGCATCCCAAAAAGTAAAGTAAAAAGAAAAAGTGTGAAATAAGCAAAGCTTATTGGTGGAAGATGTTGCAAGTCAAAGTGAAAGTGAAGTTCATCCTTTTTCCGGATTCTAGCACCACATTACCTTACATACATCCCTACCCTACACGTTTCTTAACCTTTTCTTTTGGGAAGCCCTTGAGACCTTGAGCTAGTTGATTGACTTAGTGGTTTAAACTGGATTACACATGATTAATTTTGATAATTATGACTTATTATGCATTCTATGATTTTATGCAAAGATGAACAACTTTCCTATATTTATAAAATGTTTTGATCATGTTTGGATTTTAAATTCCATGAAGTATTCTCTTACAGTGATCTATGATTGTAACACACCATAAAAATGTTTTTGAAAGACTTTTCATTGATTTTCATGACTATTAATCCATTCTATCTTGTCTTCTATATGCGGAACTTGCTTGGGGACAAGCAAGGGCTAAGTATGGGGTATTTTGATAGCATGAATTATAGTCTATATTTTGGGGTTTGTTTGGACGTTTTATCTTCAATAATCTGAATGTTAGCATGTATAATATGTGATTATATTACCATTTCATCTACCTTTGCGGGAATCGAGGTCTACACCTAGTTTTGCTATACTTGTAGGTAAAATGGCACGTTTTGCATCAAAAAGGAACAAAAGGAGCTATGGAGTCATTGGAGCTACGTTGAGGAGCATAAGGAGCCATCCAGGAAGCATAGCCATGGATTAAGATTCACTTTGGACCAGTTTTGAGAGATTTCACATTCAGTTATGACTCACCTCGGTTGACTAGAGATTCATCTCGACCGAGGTGATCCAGAGACGCCGACTCGACCGAGGCGAACACCTAGGACGCGGCGAGAATATTTCATTCTTGGCTGAGATCTTTTATCTTTGGAAGGTGACCTTATATTTTTGGGCTTGGCTCCTGGAAGGAAGAAGATCTTATATTTTACCTATTTTTATGGGAAAAGATCTTTCTAAGATATCTTATCTTTGGAGGGTTATTTTCCTATAAAAAGGGTTAGATTTCCACAAATCCAACATCATGCTATGCCATCGATCAGGGTTTATAGCACGCAGCAGCCATACTCTAGTTGGGAGTTTTGAAGAACCTTATTGAAGGTTGAAGGAAGATTGAAGATCATAGCTTTTATAGCTTTTTGGAGGGTTTTGTAAGATTGTCTTTAATTCCCTTCATTGTTGTCTTGTCTTGTTGGATTGCTATCCAAGGAACGCTTTTGTTGTGATATTTGATTCAGTTATTGAAGTCTTTTCATTAAGTTCTTCTTGTTTAAATATTCACCTTCTTTCCATATATTTGATTAATACTTTCATAATGATGATGAGTGGCTAATTTCCTTGTGTGATTCTAGGGTGATTGGCTGAAGGTTGTGGGAAAAACAATGATAGAATAATCTTAGATTCCAGTAGGACCCTGAAAGTTCGAGTCTTTAACCTTAACCCTAAGCATCTCGCTCAGTCGATGAACATCTCGGCCGGGGTGGAATTTGGCTGACCGAGGTGACTTATCTGATCCTAAACTGAGAGTTAAGTGTTAGAGTTTGCCAAATCCTATTCTTATTACACCTTTCCTGGTTCAATGCAAGCTTAGGATGAGACTTACCCGGTAATTCCTTAGTTTGTGTACCAACGATCATAAGTGTAGGTAATAAAGGTTTATCTTTTATTGGGGTTTGAGTGTGCTTCCATCCCATCTTTGTGAGTTAGCCTGAGACTTACCCGGTAAAGGTTGATTCTATTCCCTTAGATGGTGTGTTAGTTTGAGGTTATAGTTCTTTATCTTGATTCCTTGAGACTTACCCGGTAATAGGAGTTACGGTTTTGGATCAATGAGTAGTGAGACTTACCCTGTGATCTACTCCACTTTAGTAACACCTTCCCCTTGCAAAAAAATCTCAGCTTCGTCCGCTTATCTTTAGATCTTGAGTTGGAACCACAACTAGACGCTTTAATCCCTAGAATTGCATGTTTGCTTTATTGACTTCTTATTCATCTTTGATTGTGTTAATTACTCTTGTGGTTAGTATTCGTGAAGCTTACCGTTATTGACTTTGTTTCACCGAGTCCCTTGTGATCGACCCCTGGAATTTCTTGCTTTTTACTACGATTGACCCGTACACTGCGGGTTCGCATCCTTGTTTTAAACTTAAGTCTAGGGTTATAAATTTAAAGCTTGCACACACCGTTTGGAGTGAACATGATACATCTAGGAGGAACTGTATGAAGCTCTGAGGGGACTACTTGGACACGCCCGAACTGACGTAGCATAAACTGTAGGTGATATGGCTCCTCCAACCAACATAAGCGTATCACCCTAAAATAGGCTGATACGCGCATCTGTCCAGTCTGAAAGCCGTCTATCGAACCCCACGGCATCCACGTCACCTACGACAAACATATAACGTCATTTCAGAAGGTCAATTCAAGATACATAAGAAACTTGAGTTTATTAGTACCTCGTCCATCCTACACCTCAACAACTGGGCCCTAAACCCTAACAAGGCTGATCTCTCCATCTGTGCTGTAGGAGTCCTCTCCGACATCTGTGCATGTCTCGCATCTCTTTGTCTAAGAGGGTCAGTCTGTCCTCTAGGTCGGAAGTGAGGGAAATAAGCGTGAATCCATGACTGCCAAAAACATATCATTTCATATTAAACTGATTATCAATTAAAATATTGTAAACTATGAAATTATAGTTCATTGCATACCTCTAAGAGAAGAGAACAACCGGCTAATGTATGAACCTCCCTCCTAGAGGACTAGCCAAGCTGTTTGTATAGATATGCCAGTGTGGCAGTCCCCCAAGCACGGGACGCCATGGTGATGAGGTCTCGACATACGCTCAACAGATGAGACTTCTCCCTATTCGTGGTCTTGTCAATGAACAGGGTGGAGCCAATGAGAAGAGCAAGAAATCCGCTAGCGATGTCCTCCTGTCTAGCATATGGGGACAAGGCCATAGTCATAATAGTAGAGAGGAGATGTGAAGACGGCCACCCACCCGCCTTCACGGCGTCCTTCACCTCCAACAGCGGGAAGCCGAACATGGAGGTGAAGAGTGTGTCATCCCTGGCGCCCATAACCTCGTCTCCGTCAATGCGAAGTCCTAAGAGGTGATATACGTCATGGAGGGTGATAGAGATCTGTCCCCATGGGAAGTGAAATCCGGAAGTCTTTGGATACCACCTCTCAACAAAGGCAGATGCAAGCGCCTGGTCGACACCGCCCCACTGCATCTCTAGAAGGCCATGCAGTCCACTCCCCCTAACCCGTGTCATCCACTTTGACTCTAGAAATCGATCAGCAAGGCTACGTAAGCCACTGACCGTGGCACCTAGCCGATAGACTCGTAAAACACCTCTATCCTGTTATGAAAATATCATTTAAACGTAAGTAACATGTTTGATTTTGAGGAAATATAAAAAGCTAATCGAAATTTAAATCCATACCTGACCGACCCATATGTCGCGAGCGACGTGAGTCTCATAATTGTAAAGTAGGTCCCGTATAGTGGGACCTCCTGGATACCCAGCAGCGTCATCTACAACCACATGCGGGGGTGGAGGTGGAGGTGGTGGTGGTCCACCCTCCTGACCGAGTCTCCTACTCCCGGCGGCAAAGCTCTCTGAATGAGCGGGTGCAGGTGATCAGCGGTCCAATGTGTCATGCAACTCCAAAACAAAAGCATCAACGTCTGCCTCGGGTCTGGCCGCCGGAAACGTCGGAGGAACCGAATAACATGTCCATCCGCTCGTCTACATGCTCCTCCCCAACTCTCTCCTCCTCTTGAGGATCCTCAGGGACGTCATCAGGATGCGCTACTCCCATCTCAATCATACGCCGCTTACGGTTCGAAACCGTAGCGGCCCATGGACGAGTACTAGTCCCGACAACCTAATTAACAATTAATTTCAATAGTTAACAACTAATTATCGAGTAATTAACAAGTAATCTACTATTTCACTAATCGGTAACTAATTGTCTACTAATTACGGAATTTACAACTAATTTCAATATTTATTAAACTAATTATCGACTAATTATCTATTAATTTCAATAATTAACAACTAATTATCGAGTAATTAACTAATTATCGACTAATTTCAATATTTATTAAACTAATTATCGACTAATTGTCAACTATTTCACTAATCGGTAACTAATTGTCTACTAATTACGGAATTTACAACTAATTTCAATATTTATTAAACTAATTATCGACTAATTATCTATTAATTTCAATAATTAACAACTAATTATCGAGTATTTAACTAATTATCGATCAATTTCAATATTTATTAAACTAATTATCGACTAATTATCTACTATGTTACTAATCGGTAACTAATTGTCTACTAATTACGGAATTTACAACTAATTTCAATATTTATTAAACTAATTATCGACTAATTATCTATTAATTTCAATAATTAACAACTAATTATCGACTAATTTCAATGTTTATTAAACTAATTATCGAGTAATTAACTAATTATCGACTAATTTCAATGTTTATTAAACTAATTATCGACTAATTATCTACTATTTCACTAATCGGTAACTAACTGTCGAGTAATTAACTAATTATCGATTAATTTCAATTTTTATTAAAACGACTATTT
>BSUD01000007.1:13512800-13531784 GCA_033239045.1 Fagopyrum esculentum
AATTCCCTAATTAACAATTAATTTCAATATATATTAAACTAATTATCGACTATTTCACTAATCGGTAACTAATTGTCTACTAATTACGGAATTTACAACTAATTTCAATAATTAACCACTAATTATTGAGTAAATAACTAGTAATCGACTAATCGGTAACTAATTGTCCACTAGTTAACTAATTATCGACTAATTTCAATTTTTATTAAACTAATTATCGACTATTTATTAAACTAATCATCGACTATTTCACTAATCGGTAACTAATTGTCTACTAATTACGGAATTTACAACTATTTTCATTATTTAACAACTAATTATCAAGTAATTAACTATTAATTTCAATAATTAACAACTAATTATTGAGTAATTAACTAATTATCGAATAACTTCAATTTTTATTAAACTAATTATCGACTATTTATTAAACTAGTTATCGACTATTTCACTAATCGATAACTAATTGTCTACTAATTTCAATATTTAACAACTAATTATCAAGTAATTAACAAGTAATCGACTAATCGGTTACTAATTGTCCACTAATTTAACTAATTATCGACTAATTAACGACTAATTCATTAATTCATTCACTAATTCTATACTTAATCACTAATTAACAACTAATCCTACACTAATTATCGATTATTATTCCCTAATTAACGTATATAAAGACAAATGTAATAAAATAAATTAAAACGTACCCCAACCTCGCTAAAAACGCGAGATGTCGCGCAACCTCGGACTACTCCACCTAAGCGCCCTCCACGTGAGCCCCGTCCTCGCCCAACATCGGCATCGGAAACCGCTCGTCCGTGACCCTCGCCGGAAAAACTGCCGGAGGAGTCAACCCCGCCGTTGCCGGAGCGGCTACCCCGGACTACACCTTCGTCTCTTCCCCGGGTTCGGACCATGGCTGGTGGTGATGTGTGTAAACGTCGTCGGAGTGGTGGTGATCGTCTTCGCCTTCGTCGTCGCCAGTAGAGAAGAGAAAGGGAGTGGAAAGCGTAATGAGGAAGACGACCTTCCGGCTTCGCGATATGGAGCCGACGAAGGCGTAGTAACTTTCTGAATTTTGAATTGAGAAAGTCACTACGTCTACGCGTTACGTAGGCTTAGTAACTTTCGCCTCAGAAAATGATCCATTTTCTACGTCTACGCAACGCGTAGGCGTGTATTGGGTATATTTACATTGCATTAATTATGGCATAATTAACAACTAATTGATAACTAATTTAATTAATTAATGACTAATTCTCTACTAAATCATTAATTAACGAGTAAAGCATATAAGATACCATTAACTAATTTAATTGATTAATGACTAATTGTGTACTAAATAATTAATTATTCACTAAACTACGTTAAAACAAATGAATTGAAAATACTAACCTCAACAACCGAATACGGATCGTAGTTGCTAAGCATTGCGGGATTGAACAAGCACTCCTCACCCTCCACATCATCTTCAGCACCACCGAGATCAACATCGTCATCTCCATCATCAACGCGAAACTCCTCTTCTCTATCGCTGGAATGATACCCCGCTTCTCCATCGTCGGAATTCATCTTCGAAAGAGATTTTCTTGAACAACGATATGAAATGAATTTTAATGGATTGATTATATACGAGTTCGGTTGAATGCATAATATTTATGGGCTACATAACCGTTGGATAACGACTAGTTATCAATCCTACGTGTATGCAAGGCGTATACGTAAAGGTCCAACGGCTATGTGGACTACTACGGCTACGCGTCACGTAGCCATAGTATATTTCCTGTTAGTTTTGCGAACGAAATTATCTTTTTACTACGGCTACGTGACGTGTAGGCGTGGTTGTGGTACATTTAGAATCAAAAGGTGGGTACGAATAACATGAACCGTGTAATGCTTAACAAAAAGAATAATATGGTGGGTGCACTCAATGACAGAGCATCTAGTTTACAAAAGTGTTAAATATAATTTATATTTTGGGCCTATCTAATTATGGATTAGCTTGATTTGAGTATGTTCATTTGGGTCCAAATCTAAAAGGAAAAAGAAAATGTAAATAGAATGGTGAATTCTAGAGGACAGAAGAAAGGGGTTAATCATTAGCTTTAGAATAATCTAGATTAGTACTACTTTACGGATAAGTATTAGAAATTTGCGGTTGTTTTGTGTGGTTATTAGAATTAGTCTAGAATAATCATTACAATTATCTTCCTAGTTTACAGTGTATGTCGGTGCTTTGAGCTTGTGTAATAGTAGACATACAACACTATAAATATGTTGTAATGGTGTGTTGGCATATGTAATAAAGAGTGATTGTTCGATTCAAAGGCTTATATACAAAGTGTGGTTAGTGAGTGTGAGTACGCAACAAATACCCGCTTATATATACTCGGTGTGTGTCGGGAACGCGAAGTTTTTTCCCCAACAGTTGCTATCAAAGCCGAGGTTACGGTGGTGGTGATCGGGTAAACTTTGTTTCTTACTGAATCTCGTGATTGGCGCGATGGCAGCCGAGGCGATGAGGGCGTTCGAGATTCTAATCTTTGATGGGAAGATCAACTTCACTTTGTGGCAGAGTACGGTTTGGTTGGCTTTGGATCCCAAGATCAAGTACGGTGTGTTGAAGGAGTGGAGGAGGATAAGCCTGGATCGATGAGCGAGAAGAAGTGAAGAAGCATCCAGAAGAAGGTGGTGAGTACAATTCAGTTGGCGTTGGCTCCCGAGATCAAGTATGGTGTGTTGAAGGAGACCACACCAAAGGCGTTGTGGGAGAAGCTCGAGAGCATCTACGCGCCGAAGTCGCTAACCAACCGTTTGTGCTTGAAGATGGAGCTTTACTCGCTCAAGATGGAGGAAGGAGGTAATCTTCATGACCACACTAACTTGTTTAATCAACTAGTATGCCAATTATTGAATGCAGATGATAAGATTGGAGAAGAGGAGCAAGAGTTGTTGTTGTTAGCATCATTGCCGAAGTCCTACAGGTCTTTGGTGCAGACGCTACTTGTAGGAAGGAAGTCTCTCACTCTAGATGAGGTGACCACTGCTTTGCGGGAGGGTGAGAGGATGATGAAGAATGATGCTACCGACAAAGGTGAAGATCGCGTACTAGTTGCAGGGGAGCGAGAACGAGGGAGGAGTCAATGTAGGAGGCATGATGACCAGAGGCAGAGATCAAAATCACGACGAGATTGGAGTGAGGTCGAGTGCTTCTACTGCGGGGAGAGGGGTCACATGCAAGCCCGGTGTCCTCAGATGGGGGAGGACTTAAAGAAGTTGAGAGAGATGTCGCTGGGAAAGAAGAGAGGGGACTCCCACACAAATGTTGTTAGTGAAGTCAACGGTGAAGTTGATTAAGGTGATGTTTACTTGGCGACGGGCGAGGAGGCTGTCAAGTCAAAGTGGGTGATGGATAGTGTTGCCTCGATGCATGTATGTAGAGACCAAGCATTATTTGACACCTTGAAGGTTGGTGGAGAGTTTGATCGCTTCAACTCGGTGAGTGATGAGAAGTTGAAGGTCGAAGGTACCGAAAGCGTGAGGATGAGGCTTCATAATGGTACAAGCCATACTCTACACAATGTGAGGTTTGTGCCATCGGCGAACGTGAATGCCATCTCGTTGGGAGCGATGACGATGGAGGGGTATAGGTTCGTCGGCACAAGGAGATGGTACAAGGTGATCAAGGGGAGACGCTTGGTGATGCGAGACCGCAAAGGCGAGAAGAATATTTGCTTCTTAATTGGAAGAGCGATGCGAGAAAAAGGTGGTGGGACCGAAGCTAAGAAGCGGACAAAGGTGAGGTTTTCAAATTCGGTGTAGATTTTTAAAAATATAAATTAAGGGAGGAATTGTTAAGATAATTTATATTTTGGGCCTATCTAATTATGGATTAACTTGACTTGAGTATGTTCATTTGGGTCCAAATCTAAAAGGAAAAAGAAAGTGCAAATAGAATGGTGAATTCTAGAGGACTGAAGAAAGTGGTTAATCATTGCTTTAGAATAATCTAGATTAGTGCTACTTTATGGATATGTATTAGAAATTGGCGGTTGTTTTGTGTGGTTATTAGAATTAGTCTAGAATAATCATTACAATTATCTTCCTAGTTTCCAGTGTATGTCGGTGCTTTGAGCTTGTGTAATAGCCGACATACAACACTATAAATATGTTGTAATGGTGTGTTGGCATATGTAATAAAGAGTGATTGTTCGATTCAAAGGCTTATATACAAAGTGAGGTTAGTGAGTGTGAGTGCGCAACAAATACCCACTTATATATTGATAGGTGATGGAATCACTATCATTTAGGATAGTTTTTAGAGTCTTTTTATTGCAATTGTGTCGGTTTATGCTACTAACTCCTTGGTCCAAAAGAAGAAGACTAAAAGAAGCTAAGGAAGGAGTTATAAGCACTTAGGAGTGAAGATCGTTCACGAAGCAAAGCTTTTGTTGCCTCACCGCCTCAGCGGACCCTTGTCTCTGCCCCTGCGGGTGACGCCTTACACCGGAGCGCTCCCTGCGCCTTCGCCAACGCCGTCCATGAAGTGTGTCACCGCCCTGCGCCACTCCTTGGCGCCCCTGCGGTGACTTGCCTTGAAGAAACGAAGACCAACTCCCTTGCGCCTTCCACTACACCCCTTCCTGCGCCTCAACCTAGGAGCTGGAAGACGAAGAGGCTGTGTCACCGCCCCTGCGTTGACATAGGGACGCCCCGGCAGCTTGGCATTAGAAACGTCAGAAAGCCGAAGGGTCAAACGTTTGAAGAGCATTGAAGATCCGCCCCAGCGGAACTGCCTAGCCACCCCTGCGGCCATGAAGAAGATCAAGCGTTTTTTCCTTCACCACCCCTGCGGAACTGAAGGCCGCCCCTGCGGTTTAATGTCAGAAGCTTTACTCCGGCTGTTTACACCACCTTTATTGCATTAAAGGTGGTTGTTTTAGGCCGGCCATTTACTCCCATTTAGTGTCTTTTGTAGTATAAATAGTCCTTGGTTGATTGCTAGAATCATCCATCTTGTTAGCCAACAAAAATTATCCACACTACTACAAAAATGTGTTTATAACCCTTAAAATATATCCCGGGCTTATATATCATGAGGTACAAAATCGGATTTTTTAAAAAATTTAATTTGAAAACCTATAATAACACGGATGTTGTAACACCCGGGTTTTAAAGTTATGTAAAATTAGGCAAGAGGTATGTAAATAACTCGAACATTGTTATATCCGGATTATATAAAATATTTATAACACGGTTACTTTGACCACCGGGTTATATATTAGTTTAAATTTATAAATTCATCAAAACCCCCGAAATATTTTTTCCACCGCTGGACGGGCGACAGACGATTAGCGAAGACCAAACGAACGAACGACAGACGATTAGCATTAAAAAAAACCCTACCCCGTTTTTATTTTCAACTTACTTTTCTCCCTCGACTGACAACATGCGACAGACGATTAGCAAAGACCGAACGAACGACTTGCGACAATTGCTGTCTCCGACCACTATCGGTTCTTCCTCCGGCGACTGAACCAGGCTCGCTAGTCGCTGCTCTCTCCAACTCTCTTGCATCGCTCTCGAGTCTCGGCAATTGACGACTTTTCTCTTTTCTCAATCTCTGTTGCCTCCGACTAGGGTTTAAGACGAATCCATGATCCTCCAAGCTCGATTCCACCATCTGTACGATGAACACTTAATAAAGGTCAGTAATTTTATTGAGTTTAGTTACAAAAAATGTCTATTGTTCCAAATTCTACAACCTTTATAATGTTAATTGGTACTCGCAACTGCAAAAGTTCTTTAGGATCGTCTTTTTCATCTCTCAGAATACGTGGATCCTCATTTCCAATAGACTAAAAAAAATATGCATCTTTAAAGTTTATTTCATTTTTTGTCAATGAGGTCATTAAATAACTACTTTTACAATTTATGGAGAGAAATTAATTTCAATAGATCTTTTTAACATGTCCAGACAAAAGCGAAAAACTTTCTTTTGCCAACAGTTGCCCATAATTAGAGAGTTAAGATCTCAGAGATAGCATTCTTAAGTTATTCTAATTTGAAATTATTGAAATAAAAACCCTTAATTTGAAGCTATGTCCTTACTAATCCTTCCATGAAAAAACCTTTATAAAAAGTGCAAAAATTACATTTTTTAAGTTATTATAATTACACTCAATATATACCTGTTAACAATTTGTTGATTATTGGAGGCTTCTTGTGGGATGTAACATTCATCGTGCCATGGTAAAAGGAGAGAATTTGTTCAACGTAGAATACACCAAAAGCAAGATGTGGTTTGTTGATCTAACAAGAAGTGAGAAAATTTCCAAGACCAAAGCGCAAGGATACCAACTTAGGGAAGCCAAGTATATTAATGGATCTCTTCCTGCTCTATGCGATGCCATATTTTTTGTGGCAACCAAAAATTCGCATGTACTTTTCAGGTAAATTTCATCAAACCATAACTTACTTTCAGGAATTATATGCATTCTTGTTTTTCTTTATACAAAGTCAGCTCTTCTACATGAACTCTAAACTTACCTACATGTCGCAGGATTCCTTGGATATTTCCCCTTCTCAGTCCTTGCAATCTTTTCATTCAAATATTGCCAAATGTTGTGTACTAGCAATATTAACTATTGTTATAGGATACCTAATAGTTAATAAACAATTGGGTATTTTCTATGTTATGTAAATAAGTTTACTTGTATAGTTGTATTGTTGCTTAACATGTTTTTTTTATCTAAGTTTATTAACCAATTTTTTTATATGTTTTTTGAATTTCTTTCCTTGGGGAAGTTTCTGAAGTTCTTTCCTTGGAGCATTGCTAAAATGTGTGGGCGGGGTTTGAAAAACATCTAGTTGAATTTGATTAAGACTTGGATTGCTTCTCATTAAGGAACATTTTATGTAATTTGCGATCACAGGTTGTTGAAGCTTCTGATTTTTAATTGCACATTCGTCGGTTTATTGCACTATAGCATTTTAAGACTCTTCTGTTTTCTCCTTTTCTGGTGGTATGCTAGGTTGATTGCTGTTATATCAACATATTTACATAAATTTCTTCATGAATGCAACCGTTTACACTTTATGTGATGGCCCTGCTCTCTCTCACGATCCATATCTTGGGAGTGACCATCTGCTCTGTTTCTTCAATCCTTATACTTTCTATCAAGGCTTATGTCTTCTCTGTGTATTTTCAACTTGCAACTGAAGCCTCATATTTTCCCTCAAGGCAGAAACTCCATATGAAGAAGTCATGGGGTATGCCCGTCTATTTATACACGAACACCAAATGATTAAGGCAGCTAATCAATGATTCCTTATCATTCAATGTTTTATATTGCAGCAAGATTCTGGACAAAATTGTGTAATCTCCGCAGACTCGCAATGACCATGCATGCTTCAAATCTTTGATTAGTTTTTTCACGGCGCATTACAGTGCCTCACAATCTTGTATTTTTATCTTAATTCCAATTTTAATTAATGATATTATGTAATTCTGGTTTTCATGTTTGTCTGTTGATCTTATCGTTTCCGTACAAGTATTTATGCACTTGATTTCTGTTACATCACTTCTGCTCAACCGTACTATAACTTATGTTCAATGTATAAATGCATCAAAAATAAATCCCGACGCGCACGTTGCGCGCGCGGCTCTACTAGTATTCATAAAATAAATGGTTGGTTTAAATTTGTCAAATAACCCGGTTCCTATGCACGGTGTTATAAGGGGTTATTAGCAAGCAAATACCCCGGATATCCGAAAACAAATATACCCCATGTCCTCAAATATCCGGGTTATTTGATAGAATATATCCTGGATAGAATTACTAAACCGAACAAAAAGAGACGAAAAATATCCCGGATATTTGAAAACTAACGCCCGGGCTATAAAGTGTCTGATCAAATATTGCCCTAACCTTTAACCCGGTTATAGTCCGGAGTATTTGCCCTGATATAACCGGGTTATTTGTCCTTTTTTGTAGTAGTGCCACTTAGATTATCTTGCTACCTTTGTAATGAGTTGCTAACTCCCTTGCTACATTGGGTTGGTTTGAAGCTGCGTTGTTACTTTGGTTGTAAGTTCTTTTTAATATAAGTTTTCATTCAGTAATGCTTTGTGTTTCCTTGATCTCCATTGTCTAATTGCATGTTTACTATTGCTTGAGATTGATCACATTAGGTTCTAAAGTGCATGCAAATAACTAGGATTAATAGTTTCCGGGTTCGGGTCTTTAATCTAGTAGCAACTTTAAGTAATAAAGGGTTGTAATTACTTAAAGAAAAGGAAAACAAATATAAAGATAAGTTTAACGGTTTTAATCTTCTCTTTATATCCCTTAGTCTTTGTTTAAAAGCTAACTTGTTATTTGTTCTTGTAGGTTTACGGAACACTAACCTGTTAAGTTGTGTTGATGCCGGTTGGCTCAACACATATATATGATCGAGACAGAAGATTACTTGAAAACTTCTAAAAGGAACTCACCAAAGTAGCAATTGCATGCTTACAATCAACCTAGTGTAGATTCACCCATCATTTGTCTTACTTGTCGCATTAATCGTTTTCATAAGTTTTTGTGTGCATCAATTCAACCAAACCCTCCCCCCCCCCTTTGTTTCTTGTTACTATAATCGATGATTGCATCTAAAACACCTTAACTCTCTTGGGTTCGATCCTTACTTAACCACTACACTTGTCTTTAGTGCTAAGTCGGAATTTACTTTTGATTGGGTATAGACGACCATAGAAATACCTTCAGTCATATATACTCGTTGTGTGTCGGGAACGCAGAGTTTTTTCCCCAATAAAAAAAGATGGTTTCATTTAGAACGTTCTAGGTAAGTAGACAAAATATTTAAGGCTCGATGTACTCACTTGATGGACAAAGTCTTTGTTTTTCCCATTCAAGCTAAATCATAAAAGTCAATCATGGAGATTATTGTGTCTTTGCAGAACTCGAATCCATCTCATGATGATGTCTAAAACCATATTAGTGAAGGTGCATTCCATCCCGAGGTGATCTTCAATTTCGTCACGAACGTTACAAAGTTTACAAGTGAAACTTTGAACAATATTCCAAGAATCAATCTTAGCAAAAGAGGAAAGTTTTTGTAGACCCTAAAGGTCCCTACATTAGGGAACTTCTGATTCCGAATGACGAAGAAGATCATAGGATTTAGATATGGAGAAAGAGTTATTCAAGAAGATGGGGTTCCCTGACCACCTCGTTCTCTTGATCAAAGAGTGCATAATCTCGGCCTCGTACTCAATCAACCTCAACAGAAGTCTAAAGGGCCACTTCAAGGGATCCAGGGGACTTAGGAAAGGTTGCCCTCTATCTCCACCCCTCTTTATTATAGCTCTCGAGTACCTCTCCTCTATGCTCAATACCCACACTACAAACCCAAATTTCAACCTCCATCCCAAATGCAGTGACGCCAAAATCTCCCACATTTGCTTCGCCGATGACATTATGCTATTTTCCCGTGGCGACATTACCACCATCTTATTCTTAAGTCCACTCTTGAGGAGTTTGGATTGATTTCGGGCCTCACAGATAACCTACAGAAATCCGCTATGTACCTTGGAGGTATTCCCACCCAAACTCATGAAACCTTTGCCCAGGCTACTGGATTCACCATCGGATCCCTCCCTCTTCACTACTTGGGTGCACCTGTTGGCAGCAAGAGATTAAAACTCTTTGACTATCACCCTCTTGTACACAAGATCACAAAACGAATTCACTCCCGTAGCTCCAAGCTCCTCTCCTATGCCGGCAGAGTACAAATCATAACCTCTATCCTCCAGTCCATGTACCACTATTGGTGCACCGTCTACCTCATCCAACCGACTATCATCAACAAGATTTAGGGGCTGCTCAGATCCTTCCTTTGATCAGGTAAAGAGTCCAGTAATCGTTCCGTTGTTGCTTGGAACTCCGTCTGTATGCTCAAGAATAGTGGCGGCCTTGGCTTTAAGGACATCCATTCCAGAAACAAGACCTGCTTCGCCCATCTCCTCTACGATCTTGACACCAACCCTGACTCCCTTTGGTGTAGATGGACTACCCGTAATATCCTCAAGGGGCAGTCTATCCGGACCTCCTTTGCTCACAGCAACCACAACTTCTCTTGGAGAAGCATCATTAAGGTTAGGGACGAGCTCCTCACGCTGAGCAATGGCCAAAATTGCATGTCATATATCTCCTCCCCTAACGGAAGCTTCTCCCTCAAGGTCACCTATGATCTCTTCAAGAGCCTTCCCTTCCTCTCACCAACTTCAACTACAAGGCGATTCGGTTGAACATCAATATTCCTAAATGCAGTTGTATTGCATGGATTGCAT
Source organism: Fagopyrum esculentum (assembly GCA_033239045.1). Taxonomy (NCBI): domain Eukaryota; kingdom Viridiplantae; phylum Streptophyta; class Magnoliopsida; order Caryophyllales; family Polygonaceae; genus Fagopyrum; species Fagopyrum esculentum. The sequence continues at coordinate 13,523,155 of BSUD01000007.1, forward strand.
TCCTTGACAGACTTCCCACTCTTGACAGGCTTCGCCAATGGAATTTGATCACAAACGACACTTGTAGGCTTTGTCATTCCTTTCTTGAGGACGTTAACCACCTATGGAACCGCTGCAGCTACAAATCGCTTGTCCTGGACATCATCACACGATGGAACAAGACTCCTTACACCCCTCCTTACCTCCATAATGCCTGCCAAAGGTTAGCCTCTTGCTCAAACCCTAAGAGAAACCTTACCGACAATGTAAGAATCTGCTCCATTACCTCCTTCATCTACTACACATGGCGAGCCCGTAACCTCCTTGTCCACAATGATACATTCACTCGAGCTATTGATTGTGCGAATAATGCTATAAATACACCCAAGAACTACTTAGCTCATACATGGAAGGATAGATCTATTGACTCCATCTCTCATGTTAATAGGCTTGCCAGCCACCTTGTCTAACTCCTCCTTTTCCTCTCTCTTCTATCTTCTTGTAATTGTATACCCCCAGCTCTAAGGATCTTGTACCCCCCTTGTACTAATATACGTAAATTTTCAAAAAAGATAAAATATCACGAACCTATTATAGGATACCAAATCTGTATGTTTTTTTTAAAAAAAAAGGTAGGTTTCACCGACAGGTCATGCCCTATAGGTGCATCCTATTCCACTAGCAGAAAACTCATATCATAATTTAATGATAAATTTTTAAAAATTTTATTTGTGTCATAATTAGATAATACACTTATAAAACTTGTATTTGTGAGCAAGGCACAATTCAATTGATTTAAAACTAAAAGGTAAACCAAAACAGGTATCATCTTTCATTATGTACACGATCATATATATTTATATTTATTTACAAAAGATTGAGTCTCATATGATTTTCTTGAATGCTAAACTCAGTCACGGGTCGAACCTAGTTGTTGAGTGATTATCTCCCTTATAGGACCAAGGAGAACAATCTCCCGGTGTATCTCATCTTGAGATATATCTCAAGAGTTGTGGCCAGTAGAGCCTATCATCATATGTTGAGAGACCAGAAGCGAACATCAAGATTGGAGATGTTAAGATGTGTGGATATATTTGTCCCACATTGACAATATGAAATAACCGAACCTAATATATAAGCACTAGGGCTACTCCTCCTATTGCCAATTGGTTTTAGGATGGAACCCCGAAGACTTATGTGAACGTTCACTTACGTGCGTCCCCTCCACCTATCAGACCCGCCGGATTATAAAAATAAAACATAATTTAATATGGTATCAGAGCCACGGTTTGTGCGGATCTCATAATCCCCGTGTGGATCTTGTAATCCTGTGTTTGGGTTGTGGTTAGCGAGTATGCTTCCCGCCCATTTGGCTAAGCCGGCCTTAAGGTTTTGTGTGGAGTGTTAAGATGTGTGGATATATTTGTCCCACATTGACAATATGAAATAACCGAACCTAATATATAAGCACTAGGGCTACTCCTCCTATTTCCAATTGCCAATTGATTTTAGGGTGGAACCCCGAAGTCTTATGTGGAAGGTTCACTATGCCTTGCAAGTTGACAAAAGGGATCCAACTAGATATGAAGATGCAGCAAAGGAATATAAATGGAGAAAGGCTGTGAAGTTGGAGATTCAGTCTATTGAGAGAAGAATGACACATGGAAATTGACTAGCTTACCACCAGGGATCTAACCGATTGGAGTTAAATGGATCTACAAGACAAAGTTGAATGAGCTTGGGCAAGTAGAGAAGTTTAAAGCTAGATTAGTTGCTAAAAGCTATTCTCAAAAGAAGGGCATCGACTTATTGAGGTATTTGCACCAGTGGCTAGGTGGGATACGATTAGAACTCTTTTGGCTCTTGCTGCACACTATGGCTGACTTGTTTATCACTTAGATGTGAAAAGTGCATTCTTGTATGGAGAATTGACAAAGGAAGTATTTATCGTCCAACCTCTCTAGGATTTGAGAAAGTAGTGGAGGAAGATAAAGTCTAGAAATTAAAGAAGGTTTTATATGGTTTAAATTAGGCGCCAAGAGCATGGTATAGTAAAATTGAGCAGTATTTTCTCAATGCATGTTTTGAAAGATGTTCATATTAACACTATTTGTTAGAGGGCAGATACTTGATACTCTGCTAGTGAGTCTCTTTGTCGATGATCTAATGTATGCTAGCAGCAATGAAACCATGGTGTAGGAGTTTAAAGCTAGTATGCCAGCCATGTTTAAAATGAATGATTTGGGCAAGATAAAGATTTTCTTGGGAGTTGAGTTCTTCAGTCCAATCAAGGCATATTTATTTGTAAACAAAAATATGCCAAAGAGCTCCTTGAGAAGTTTGGACTTCTTGACAGTAATTATGTGAAAAATCCTATTACTCCAGGGAGCAAGCTCACCTTTCATGGAGATGGATTCTAGTGGACAACAGACAATATAATTAGCTTGTTGGTAGCCTTCTATACCTCACAACAACATGCCCAAACCTTATGTATGTTGTATATCTTCTAAGTAGATACATGGCCTCACCAACAAGATTGCATATGCAAGCTGCAAAACGAGTGTTAAGATATGTGAAGGAAACTCTCGAGTTTGGCATATGGTATGAAAGAGGAGTTGGGAATAAAGCATTATTGGGCTATACATATAGTGATTACGATCTCATAGACCTAAATCAGTGGTTTCCATATTTTCTTGAATTTCACTGGTTTTTTGGTGCACTCTCTTCGTGTGAATCATGAAAGGTTTGAGTTAGTACCTTGGTTCAAGGGAGGGCTAGCCATTTGGTTATCCCCTTGAGTTGATGTTGCATTGTTTTCATCAAACTCCTCATCAAAATCTGTTATAGTTTCATTATAGTTGATAACAAGATTTATGACTTAGGATTAGGTAATCATTTAGATACATTTCTCACTCATTCATGCACGTTTTGGCATTGGTTCATGACGTCTTCGCTCAATTCATGCACATTTCTAGAAAAGACGTCTACACTACCTTTTATCGGTTTTGTAGGTAATTCGGGGATCTATTGAACGTTAATCGATACATTTGAGGTCCAAGCCTCATGATGGTACACATCCAAAGCCTTGGAGGAGCATAATTGGAGCAACAAAGGACACAAAGACCACTATTGGTGCAAGCAATGGAGCAACTCATGGCTAGACGATCATAGCATGCTTCTGTTGAAGAAAATCGACCTACACCCAGGAAAATCGGCCGATTTTTTCCTCTGGGTCGATTTTTGGGCCTTTGACAGCTTAAGCCACGTGTCCCACGATCTCTTGTCCGTCCTTGCTCTTGGTGGAGAATATAAGTGGTCCTGCAGGTGGTTGCTGAGCATCTCTCCTCTCCCACACTCTCATTCACAACTCATCAATTTGGGGAAAAGATTGGAGGAGAAGAAAAACTCTCAAAGATTTAAGGAAGAAGAAGAACACCATTGTAGGAGAATAGTGAGGTTTTGAGTGATTTTGTGTTGCTTTTGTAATCTTGGATTGAAGAAGTATTGCAAGGATTGTTAAGAACGTCTTGGATCTTCATTTAAGAGTTTGTAAGTCTTGCTACAACTTGGATTTTGTTGAGATTTATTGGTTTGCTTGCTTATCTTTCATTATCCATCTATGAACACCATGTATGCTTGTTTGATGATTTCGGATCTTGATATGCATATTATTGGCTAGTTTATTGTGATTCTAGAGTGATGGATTGATGGTTATGGCTTGGGTGATGATAGGATGGACTTATATGTTAGTTTAGGATGATTTGTATGCACGAAACCCATTCCAGAGACAAAAATCGACCTGTTCTTCATCTAGATCGTCCGATTTTTGTATGATCCACCCGATTTTCTTCTCTGTTGCTCTTTAATCGATGAATCTGCATGCTAGGATCCTTGGTTGTTTAAATCCTAGTGTTTGTCAAGCCTAATTTAGCTTAGAATCACCTAATGCTACCAATCTAAGTGAGGGAAGAGATCTACCCGATGATTTCCGACCTTAGATACCTAAGATGATGAATGCTAGGTAGTAGTGAGCCTCATAAGCCGCTATTGGATCGAATGTGCTAGGATTATTGCTTGAGAGTTCCCTATTCCGAGACTTACCCGGTAAGGAGAGGGTTACCCTTAAGTAGCATCTAGTTTGTGCGGAATTCCTTACTCTAACCCCTTGAGACCTACCCGGTAATAGGAGTTTGATGCGGGATTAGTGAAGTGAGAGACTTACCCGGTAATCGCTTCCATTAGTGAACATTCTTTCCCAAACGCCGCAGCTTGTCCTTAGAATCCTTAGAACCTTGAGTCCAATGCCATAACCGGAAATCTTGACCTCTAGAATCTACTTTTCTCTCTTGATCATTATTCTTGTGCTTTGTGTTACTCGTTCGTTTGCTAGCTTGAGTTGTTAGTTGTTTATCACCTTGCTTGACTTGTGATCTTGTTTGATTACTACTAAAACCAACAAAAACATTGTGTTTTTCCATTTTCTTTGTTTCTCATCTCGTCTTAGTCTAGATTCACACTATCCTTGATCATTCCTTGACTCGATTTCACCTTAGTCTTCGTGTTCGACCTCGGAATACTTACCTTTCTACAAACGTCCCGTACACTGCGGGTTCGCTAGGAGTTAGGATAATTATAACGAGTATAAATTTAAGACTTATTGCGTGCACATCTATTCCTAGACGTAACAATAGTCATCCCACTATAACTAAAGTTTTGCTTCAACTTCTCCAGGATCTACATTCCACCCCTTACTTTCATCAAAGACAACATCTCTGCTTACAATCACCTTCTTGGTGACTGGATTGTAGGCCTTGTAAGCCTTGGATTCAGATGAGATGACATCATGCCAATAAAGAAACATTGACTACTCTTTACATCCAACTTCATTCTTTGATGATCAGGTACATACACATAAGACACACACCCGAACACTCGAAGTGTTCAGCTTTGGGTTTTTATCCACTCATAGTTCTTGGGGTGTGTGTTCTTTGTTCATGGAAGTTGGACTCATATTGAGAAATATGAAGACCATGCTACTACTTCAGGCTAGAAAGTATTAGGCACCTTGGTGTCATTGAGCATACATCTAACCATATTTGATATGGTTATGTTTTTCCTTTCGGCCACCCCATTTTGTTGGGGTGTTAGGGTTGTTGTTAGTTGTCTTATGATTCATGTGTCATCAAAAAGAACTTTGAATTCTTCTGATTGAAACTTCACTCCTCTGCCTATTCTTAGGCTTACAATAACTGAGGTAGCCTCCTTTTTCACAAGCATTTTATATCTTTTGAAGACACTAAATGCTTCTGACTTGTCCTGTAAAAAAAACCCCATAGCTTGCAGCTAAAAATTACATCAATCAAGGTGAATATGTACCTTTTCTCACTATTTGATGTAGGACTAATTGGGCCACACAAATCTGCATGCATAAGCTGGAGTTTAGATGTAGCTCGCCTTTGAGTTTGCTTGAAGAATAATTTTTGTGATGCTTTCCTTCAAGACATATAGTGCATATCCCCATATTTCCTTGTAGATGAGATAGGCCTTCAACCATGTCACCCCTTTTTAGTTTCAATAATCTTTGGTGGTGAATGTGGCCGAATGTCCTATGCCATAGAGTCATAGAGTTCTTCTCAACAAATAAGGTTTGCAAACATTGAGCTTCAATATATTCTTCCCATCTATACAAAGGGTGGCCTGAACGATAAACATTCGGTTTGCTTTCGTGTTGGTTTTGAATAGAAAACCTTTGTTATCATGGAAGATCTTGCAAGCACCATGCTTCATTAAGAAACCAAGACCCTTCTCTTGCATTTGCCCAATGCTTAACAAATTATTTGACAATCGTGATACATAAAACACAACTCGTACAATGAATGGTGTTTTGTTGATTATCATAGGTATATTTCCTTTTCTACCACCTTCAACCTCATATCATTTCCTAGTTTGACAGGACAAGAGAAAGTACTATCAAAACTTGAGAACCAACTCTGATTACCACACATGTGGTTGATGCATCCAGAGTCCAAAAACCAGTCTTTCACAGGTGTTTCTTCTACAGTTTTTGTCCTCCGAGCATCGATTTTGTTGTCCTCATTACATGGCATAAGCAACATCTCTTCTTGTGGGCCTGCATAATCGTTTGTATAGTGTGTCCGCTGATTCCATTCCGGACATTCATTCTTGAAATGTCCAAATTTGTGGCAATGAAAGCACTTCACAGTCTCTTTTGACCCTGATCTGCCTCGACCATGTACTCTTCCTCGTCCAAAGAAATTACCACGGCCTTGACCTTTTCCTCTGTTGCTATCAACACCCACGTTCAGGGCTTGATCTTTTGCGCCTGTTTTCCTTCCAAATTTATGCTCATCACTAGTACAAAAATAGGCTCTCTCAGTGAGTGTTCTTAGGATCTTCTCTACGATATACACATACATGGCATCGATGTCTTTACACTCCTCAATCGAACACACAATGAAGTTGAATTTTTCAGTGAGTGTTCTTAGGATCTTCTCTACGATATACACATCCGTGATGGATTCCCCATAATTTTTCATGGCGTTGGAGACAACCATCACGCCCAAAGTAGTCGTTCACAAATTTTCCTTCTTCCATTTGTAACAGTTCAAAGTCTCTTCTGAGTGTTTACTATTGTTCCCTCTTCACACAAGCACGGCCTTGGAACTTGACTTTCACGGAGTCCCAAAGTTCCTTGGCAGTAGACTTCTTCGTCATTGTCTTTAGGATAGTATTGTTGATGCTGCTGAAGAGGTAGTTTTTGGCCTTGAAATCCTTAAGTTGTAGCTCCTCCAACTCTTTTTCTTGATTAGTTGAGACCGTTGCTCCAAGGGAAGGTTCAGTCAACCTTGTACTTACAACATGCCAGGATTCTTTGGATCGCAATAGGTTCTCCATCAATAGACTCTAATGGTCATACTCTCCATCGAATTTTGGGATACATGGCTTAGCAAAATTAGCATCTCCCATGACAATACGGTTCCTTGCTTTTCTCACTTTACAATCAAACACAATCTCTCAATCTCTCGAGTTTTACTCACCCGAAAGATGAAGAAGAATATCCTTGTGTTTGTCCCGATCTCACTCTCTAAGATTTTATCGAAAGTTTGTGGTTGCTCTGATACCATTTTGTTGTAAACAAGATCAAATAGCCGTGCAAAGTCAAGATGATTTTCATTGAAAGAAGAATCAACATAAATACATTTGAGAAACAATGTAACTGCTCCTACTATCACATGTTAATCTTATGGCTGACTCAATAACAGAAAGTGACTAATGACCCACTAACTTAGCCCACTAAAAGGTAATTTGAAACTGAGAGTAAATCTGCAGAAATTAAATGACCAACTAGCTCCTACAAATAAGCAATAAATAAGATAAACATAATGAGCCAACAAGTTATTAATTCGGCACAGTGCCGGTGCCAAAGATGCGAGAGTTTTACAGATGAAGATGATGCTCATGTTATCTTTGAGTGTCCGTCGATGAAAGAGATCTGGGCTGGGGCACCGGTCCACTGCTGGTTTAGGATTTAATGGGACTTCCCATTGATAGATTTTTGGTGAATTCTACCACACGAATGGTGGAGGTAGAACCACCCTGATACTGAGTTTATTATCACCCTATTTATAGGGTTAGGGGAGAATAATAAAGATTACACGATATAATATAAAATAGAAAGTATACTAAAATAATAAGATAACTTCTCTAGATATAATATAACATATCTTCCAATACGCTCCAGCAGTCAAAGCGTGCGTACGCAAACGAACGCTGAAGACTGGACGACGCTGAAGTTGACGGTGTGCCTTAAGGCCGGCTAGCCCAATAGGACGAACTACTATTGTTCATGCCCGCGTTCAATGTCGTAAGGTGACAAACCCGATAAGTCAGGATACGAGAAATCGAACCCGCTCTGATACAATGATAGATTTTTTGGTGAATTCTACCACACGAACGGTGGAGGTAGAACCACCCTGATACTGACATAGAAGGCCTCATCATGAACTAATAATTCATTGTATATCGCTGGAATTAATATAAATGAATATGTTGGTAGTTCAAAAAAAAAGAAAAGAAGATAAACTACTATAGATAGAGAATCTTCTAAGTTATGCAATTGAGGCACAAACGAGCCATCCACTACATTTATAAGAGACATTTAATTAATAGTAAAAAATATTAACTACTTAGTTATCTCTTAATTATATTGCAGATCTGTAGAATTCACGATCTGCGATTCATAGATAGCATTAATGCAATCAAACGTCCCGCAAACTTGCTCATAAATTTATGAATATCAAAGACTTTTCATTGGCGGCTGTTTGTAAAATTCCACCTGGTACGTGCTTCCTTTTTCATTTCCTTCTTTTTTTTAAAATTCAAATGAGGTGTTCATTTCCTTGTAATTACCTTTGTTTCTGTTTTCTTTGTTTAGTGAAACAAGTTCATGGCAAATGACATAGAAGGCCCACTTTTGGAACCAGAAGCTCAAAATGGTAGCCATCTCCTTAGAAGAATATGGGATGAGACAACTTTCAAAAAACTCCCTATTTTTTCTCTCTTCTCTCTCCTCAAACAACCCTAGTGTGGCCTCCAGGCCACCCCCCCCCCCCCCCCCCCCCCCCCCCCCC